>CM036554.1:19580166-20780166 GCA_020745685.1 Tautogolabrus adspersus
CTTTTGTCCTTTCTTGCACGCTCCTTTTTTCATTTTCTCTTGTTCATAACAGTCCCATTACCTGCTGCATCAATCTCCCAAAATACAGCCGCTCGGCTAGCTGCTCCTGTTGCGAGCTATATATCATTCCCTCATGAAGAACAGGAGATCCTATTTGGTGCATGACGTCCCTTTATTCTAAGACATTCAGGGATCAGGGTGGTGAGTGTTTACAGTATATGTGTGTAAGAACAAGAAAGAGGGTTCAGTGTATTGTGTGAGTGGAGTCCTAGAAAAGAGTTTAATATATGCATACAGTAGAGGGGATTATTCAGGGGCATGCTAAATGAAATTGACATTTGTAATTCTCCAGTGGGGAACAATACTGAAGAACATTGCCCATGGGGGGGAAAACCACAAAAGCCCTTTGAGCGAGGTGATACACATTTTACAGTATAATTGCTAAGATACCCAGGACACGGACCCTTCTTGTAGCCCCGCCTTTCTTTGCACGTCAGATCTGTTTTTGTTTAGTCTGCAGAACAGACATGTCAATTATTACTTTTTTTGTATTTAAGTAAAGACATCATTTCAGGTTTTATATTTTAAACATGCTTGTTGCCATATTTTAAAGGTATTTACCAACCAGACGACTCATTCAAAAGTCATAGTTCCAGTTTATGTAAAAGGGGCGCATAATGGTGATAAGTGAAGCAAAAAAAATGACTCTCAAAGAGTTTAGGTGACAAAGCAAATAGCCTGATTGGAAGTCTCTGGAGTCCAATTAGAGTGATTCCTCTCACCAACAACGTCTGACAAAAGGCAGACGGGGGACAACGGGTGGCAACGGAGCTGGGAAAAATGCAAAAACTAGGGCGACAATGGCTCAACCGACGGTCGACGATCTCCTTGGTGTGTCAGGGCCTTAAAAGCCCAAACATCTATCGCATTGGAAGTAGTCACCCATATTTATTCTTGGTTGATCTGGCTACACTTATTGGTGGAAACAGAGAGTCAGATTCCCTTTTTTCAATAAAGCAATTCTCCCTTGGTGCTTGTATACTTGGACAAAGACAGTAGTCCAGTTAAATGTCCTCATTGAGCTGTAATTCAGCTCGGGTACACTGTGCATGTAGACATACTGAATGTGTCTTCATGCTAGAGAAGCGAACATGTGTGCAAAGAGTAAACAGTGTTGTATTTGATGATTGTCCTCTCAGAGAGAGCGCTAAAAAAGGACACAGATACAGCATTTTGGCAGCCGGTGGATTTGGGGTCTTAATCCGACACAGGCAGAACAGCCAGGTCTTCATAAGGGCTCTTTTCATGAAACTGTGAGGCCTGGTGCTTTCTGGAGCCTGGGGTGCAGGGACAAGACCCCCCTCTCCTTCCCCTTCCTTCCCACCCTCCATCCCCCAACCCCCCATCCAGACCCTAGTCATCCTCCTTCCACCCCTTTGTGGGTCTTTTCCACTTTGATTTCATGTTTGCCCATCTCGCCGCTCTGAGACGGGGCGAGCAGAGACATTCCACAAAAGACCCCATGAGACGCAGCCCCCTCCGCTTCCTGCACACATATACATAATAACACACATCCTCACACACACACACACACACACGTAGAGGTAAATGCATGTAAGGACACAAACATACACCACAAAACCTCTACATTTCCCATTTGCTTACCTAAAACTCGAGAGGAAAGAAAAGCTTGTGCTTGTTTGCTTCAAACAAATGCTTCATTCTGTTTCGGTTTTGGTTTTAAGGTTGTTCAGAGCAATTTCCAGAGTGCTTCCAATCTATGTACCTATTTGTCGCTCTGTATTTTGTTGCATTTCTCCTGGAGGGGCTCATGTTGGTGGTGTTATACGAGAAAACCCATCGAACCCAACCCTGTCACTAATCCCAGGCTGATGACAAACTTTCCAGACAACTAAACCATACGTGGGTCCCATCAGCTGTTCCTCTCCCCCACAGACTGTGATCACATCCCCGACTGGGGGTCCTGGGGTGTTCCCCTTGGGAGCCCCAGAGCTCTGGGTGTTAGTGTTGCCACTGGGGCTTTATAGACTCCCTACTGAGAGCATCTCCTTAGAACGCACAATGGGAGCCATTTATCCCCTGGGTGACCATGCTGACCCCCTAAACTCACTCCCCTAAATCCGCCGGGCATGGACTGGCGGCTCCTTTCAGGGAGCCTTTCACGAGGCCTCACAAAGCACCCTGGCCCATGGGCAGAGTCTCCCCAGAAATGCATCACTTATTATACACATAGAGGATAAAGAACACGTTTGTGTCCTTGCCTAAGATCTAAGATGTTTATGGAAAAAAAATCAACAATTAAGAATAAATGAGAGATTTAATGAGAGTTAGGAGAAGGAAAACTCTGCATTGATCATTCCTTGTGTAGGATATAAGCAAAAAGCCACATTGCATTTTACATTTTTGCAGAAATACCAATGATCTGTGCAATTTTGCCATCTTTTCTGGGGGGTGGGGGGGGGCATGCTACATTTCCAAAAGAACATTTTCATCTATATCACTCTTTGTAGAGATCAATCCATCCAAGAGATCCGAAACTTGAAATTGTGAAAGTTTCCTTTATAAAGGCTTTCCAGCAGGATAAGACATGACCAAAGTCCCCCAAAAAGTACTAACATTTAATAAAAAGAGATATACTGATTGTTTGGTTATTTGCTGTTTTCTGCTAAAAGCCAGTGTCATTGCATTTGGGTAGAAAACAGCAACAACAATTGTAAGGTTCCAGGTTTTTTCTATTTGTTTAAACATGCTAAATTTTCAAAATGAGGTGTTATTTGCATCACTCATGTAAAGAAAGATGTACTTGTCTTTTGTACTTACATGCAGACATTAACTTAATAAAGACTGTCCAGCAGAAAAACCATGACTAAAGCACAACAATAAAGAATTACAGAGATTTAATGATAGTTAAGCTAATCTTGGTTATTGATTTTTGCAGAAAATAGCAATGACCGATCCATCGTTTTTAGTCAAACATGTAGGTGTTCATCTTTCCACTCGTGGATGTTTTCACCTTCTGTTCCGCGAGAGAAAAGTTGACCCAAACATTTGATTTAAACGTATCTGATCCATAGTGAGGTCAATAACAGCATCAGAGAGAAAGCCTACAATGTATTGACACACACATTCACCCCGCTGATGCGCACACACAAGCGAATCTGACTGCTCCCATCGAAGGAGGAGTAAAAACATTTTCAATTCTCGGCCTCTTCTTTGCTGCCTTCTCTGATCCTCTGTGCTCTTCCCGTCCCCCTAACCTTGTTCTCCCTCTTTTCAGCCTCACTTCCTTTCCCAGTTTGTATTGTTGTTGTTGTTGTTTCTTGCCCCCATTCCTCCTCTCTCTTTCACTCAGCACTTTTAATCCCACCCACTATTTTCTCCTCTCGCCACGGTGTGGAGGCGCCATTTCAATTTGATGGGGGGGATGTTTGTGTTTCGTTTGTGTGTGTGTATGAAATAGGGGAGGGGCAAGAAAAGCCGAAGAAGAATGAGGTTAATATATGTGTATTTTGTGAGAGACAGCGTGAGGGAGAGTTTTTTGCATGTGTGTGTGTGTCTGAAAGTGTGTATCAATGCATGCATGTCTTTGTGCATGCGATGGTGGTGCAGTAAAGGGGTTAACCCTCCACTTTAGTTTATGCATGTATCCTTTTGGGAACCCCCGCTGCAAGGAAGAGGCTTCCTTTCATTCTTTCTTTCTTTTGCATTCCAATGCATCCTATATACTCTGGAAGACCCCGTTAAATGTGGAGAAAAAAAGGCCGAGTGCTATAAGTGAGTGATAGACGTCTCTGTTCCCCAGCCATAGCATTCCTTTGTTCAGGCTTTTATTTATTGGGATTTTATTTTCAGCCTCGAGGGAGAAAAATCCAAACATTTGAGAATTCAGCATGAAAGAACCCTCACATTTCATTGCTAACAACAAAGTGATCATCTTAATTTGATGAAGCAACAAATAACTCAGAAAATAAAACAGTTATACAACATTTCTAATGTTGTTTCTGCATATTTGACTTTATATCAGAGCTTCTTTGACATATTCACGGTATCGACAGAAGAGAGGGGAAAAACAGACTGGCTAACAGCAAACATAATTTCATCACATGCATGAAGATTGCACTGGTCGTGCACCAGTAGTGTATTATAACCATCATCAGCCCCGCCCACTTGCTCGTGTTGAATTTTCCTGAATATTTAGGGCTGAATTCACACATCAGCTCACCCTGACTTGTGGCTCACAGAAATGTGTGGGTGAAGTCAGGATTAAAAATGAGCCTGTTTGCGTTCACACATGCAGTTTACCTTGTAAACTTTAAGAAATGTCCTTTAAATATAACCTCAAAGTTGTATAACACGAGAATGATGCTCTTGGTGATACATTTTCAGACAAACAAAGCATTTAACTTGCTGGATAGCCTGCATGATATAACAGATTGACTGACACATAATGGAACCAAATCTTCAAACAATCAACCGGTTAGTAAAGTGAAGTCAGAAATATTGATTTTTTTTGGCCTCTCTGAAAACTTGTATTTGATAAAAACACAATATGAATGCAGTTGCCTTCTACAGTAAGTGAGTACATGCTTTTAAATGTTACCACACACATACAGGAACATGTGAAACTCTGCGACTGAAAGCTGCCGTACTGTTACTGTATGTGCTGCTGTGATAAAAACTACTTGATACTTGGAAACATTAGCTCGTCTGTAAACCAATCTCTTCCTCTTCAGTGTTAAGGTTCACCATAATCCTCAGCAGCAGTTTTACTTTGACAAGCTAACTTTAAAGTCAATGAATAGTAGCACAACACGGAAAGATTGGCTTTTCCCATAAAATGATACAGGGGGGTGGGGGTGTTGGGATCTGTTTTGTTTCCAAAGTGAATGAGAGCAAACTTCGGCATTTTCACTTTGAACGATTGTTTTTGTCTCCACTGGTCTCCGAAAGGTTGTTGAGACGTAACATTTGGTTTAGTCAGACGAACCGCAGAACCCGTTACTCTAAACAAAACACCCCCATGAGTACAAGCTGCCAGCTTCCACACAAGGGCAGACACATGGAGACTTGTAAACAGAAGGTCATGCCCCACAAATGCAGAAAAACCGTCAGATGCCAATAAACAAACTTTTCCCAAATCTTAAGTATTGGTACTAGTATTGGTTTCTGCAAATCCTTTGATAACACTTAAAGAGACACTTTGAATAGGGTTCTTTGTGCCACAAAAGAACATGTTGGCAAAAACGTTGGCATGTAATGGTTTGGTTGCAAAACTCCTTTTAAAAACTGATAATAGACAAAGTCAAGAGAGCTGCCTGTCAAGATTCATCCCAATTTCAACAACACTTAACCCTAAAGGTTACTGATATTTAGCTGGTTACTTTGAGGTTAGCCTTTATAACAAACAGAGTGTAACATTGGTGAAGATTGTCAAAAGACTTATCAGGGTTCAGGTCCGACACTGTGTGTACGTTGCCCTGACCCAGGAGTGCCTGTTTATTGTTCGTCCATGTGGCCGTGCCTGTGTGTGCCCTAACCTGACCCCGGGGGATAACGGGTACACAAGGGTCAAGCATGTCTGGAGTGCAGAATATGTTGCAGCAGGTTGTTGCGTGAAGTGTTTTTGGGTGTGGAGGGAAAGAAGGCAGGTGGAGAGTCAAAGGGTTAAACCAGAACAGGTTGAAAAGAGTGTAGACATGCATGTGCCACAGTCGGGACTGAATTGCAAGTGAGTGAAGTCCAAAGAGTGGGTCAGTTCTGGCTGAACGTGTGTGGCTGCACATTACTGCACGGCATGAGGTCAGGGTTAAAAAGACACGGTTGTTTTAACCCTGTGAAATTGAACGTAAACCCTTAAGGTCTAATCCAGGTTTTCCAAAAATGCAAGCACATGTCACACCATATGATCCTTCGGTATGGCCAGCAGACCTGCAGGATTAGCAAGAAGGGGAAAAGAGTTTTTGGAGAGTGGGGTCAATAAATCAGGACTTTGAATTGCACCTGCAACCACATATGTTGCCTTTTCCAACAGCCTTATAGCAATGCAGCAACCAAATACTGCTTCTTGTTGCTTACAATTGTAGGCTTCATGTTCACAAATTGTGCGTGAAATTTGACTTTGGACATACCAACCCAAAGGTAGAGTCAGGAGCATTGCCTGTTGCAACTTGTAAACACAACATCCAAACTGGACCCTTCCTCATGGGCTCATTACCCCCAGAAGTGCACTCTCACTGCAGGACGTAGAGTGTAGGTTTACTGCTTGTACCTACACTGCAGGCTACCGCACGCTAGCACAAGCTAACCATCAGTGTTTGGCACCTGCCTGTCCAACAGAGAGCAGATCAGATCTGGGTCTGTGGGTGAAGCCAACATAAGGCTCACCCTCATTTTAGAACAAGTTGGCCCTTCACCTCACTAAAGAAATGTCAGAAGAAATGTCCCAAGTCAACCAGGGTCTCTGCATACACAGTCACCACCACAGATGTATGGAGGCCCATAAGTGATGATTGAATGGCATTACTTATGTATAATTCTCTATTTTTGGCAAATTGAAATGAGCATCCATAATGTGTTAATAAGCAGCTTAAGGGGAGGGGAAAAGATGTAGGGGAACACACCATGATGGGCCTGGCTCCATCATGTCTACCTATAGCACCAAGTATAATGTCTAATACGTTTTTTTATGGTTACCATTTCCATAGCCAGTTTGGAGCTTTTTCCAAGGATCCCAAAGAAGTTCAAGATATTTGTACAAAACCTGGATCTCTTTGCCTTTGTATCATCGACATTTCACATAGAACAGGAGCACTGTTTGGCTCACGTTAGCGTTGAACCTTTGGCCTTGTTGATACAACCTCTTCAGATGTAGAGAGAACAGTGGGAGTAGGAGAAGGCTGTGTTCTTTCATTTCTGCATCAATTGGCCAATAAATCTGGAATGGTGAATTCATCTCATCCAAGTGCAGGGCCAACGTCCTGTCCTCAGTGTTTGAAGCATAGACTTTATAAAACATAGACGTGGTGGTGTCAGTGACATCACCCATTGGTTCGTGAAGAGGCATTATGTAGCCCAGCGATGGCGAATGCCAAATTGGTAATGCTATCTCAGCCTAACTTTCAATCAGTCTAGTAACAGGTAAAGAGGTGGAGCTGAGGCGGGCCTTAAGCCTCCTGACAAATAGCTACAATGCGCCCACCTGTAAGTCAAATCAACCTCACCAAGTTTATTTTTTTCTGCAGGAAAAATGGGCATTTTAATATGGGATCTAATTGGCATTCCTTGGCTTTTGCAACCAGCCTCAAGTGGACATTCAAGTAACTACAGTTTTTTTTTGCACTTCTGCATTGGCTTCATTTTCCAACACTGGAAGGTTGCCAGCTGGTTGGATATTAGTTGGATCATAACTGCTGAGATGAAGAGGTTAAGAAGCTGTCACTCCAAGCTGCATCCATTTATGATATTTAATCTGTCAATAACTGAAATCACATTGAGCTTTAGCATAGCATTAGTTGATATGCATATTTTGTTTATAAAAGCTCACAAACAAGTGAAATTTATCCCAGACTCCCTGCAGCAGTCGTCTTTTCTCTGCTTTCCCCTCAGGAGGATGAGAATGAAGGTGAAGGAAGGCGGGGAACTCCCTCTCCTCCCCTTGTAAAATCACAATTTCCCCTCCTACTTGAAAGGATTTCTTAGATTTCTGGAAGCAGTAGCACACAGGCAAAGCACACAGAGAATTACACAGTCGCACACACACACACACACACACACACACACACACACACACACACACAAACACGCACACACACACACACACACACACACACACACACACACACACACACACACACAGAGCATGAAGGTTAGGTACTTTTTTTAGACACACTAATAACAGACCTACACTCTACACTCTGATCTTCAAAGAGACTGAAGAGGAGAGGAGAATGAGGCTACCGAGGAGCCCATTGAGTGAGCTATTGGCACGTTTCAACTCACTTAGCCTGTAAAAGAACACTTTAATATTTACAAATCGCAGTAAAACGGCATGCAGCGCAAGGCCAGAGCCAATTCACTTCTGCAAACATTAAACGTCTAAGTGAGGAGAGTTAATTTACTGGCAAAGAATGCGATAAATAAAAACAGCTTTTACAGTGTCATTTTAGAGGCTCGTAAAAAGGAAAAGTTTCCTTTCTTCATCTTCAAGTGCGAACTTAACAGAATTATAACCTTTGAAACTGTATTTGAAGCTTTATTGCTTTATCTTAAAGTGGTTGGAGGACTAATTTTTCAATTTCAACCGTAAATAGAGAGCTTTTTGAGAGCCTGAGAGGTTTGTGGTTTACTGTTGCTGCTTTGGATCAGTCCTTTTTACTTTACATATTCTTTACAAGAAGGCGAAAGTTGAAGAACTACTCTGTTACCATGTTTATTTGATATAAAGTAGAGATGAGAAAATATTGGAGTTCCGAATTATGACAAAACTTTATTGTCTGTATATTCAGTCATGGGAAGTGGTAGTGCTCATTTAGCTGCCGCTGAACCTCAGATAATGTTTACAACTGGCGTAATAAAGCTGTCTTTAATGGCAGTCTCATATTTCATATTCCGTAGCAGATGACATAAATGCAACTGGAGCATCTCGGGAATTTTGGCAGGGCAGTATTTCCTTCAGGAAACAATGTCCTGACTGAGCTCAGCTGCCACTCGGGCCCCTGTGGTTTGCAGGGCACCAGAAGGGGCCGTATTTACCAAAGATACAACATGCATGGCGTTATGGGAAGTAAATAGATCATATAATGCATCCAAAAAACCTTTGACGTGGTTTTAGAGAAAAGAATCAAACATAAAATCTATAAGAAATGTGTAATTGCTGTAATGACAGGGTGAAAAGGGAATCAGGATCTGAGCCTGAAACTTCTACATTGGGAATGAATCCATTAAAGACTTGCAATCCTCATAAAATTAACTAAGCAGCAACCTCCAGTGTTCCAAGATGAAGCCAATGTGACTGCAGTACTTTAAGTGTCCTCTTGGGCTGGCTGCTAAAAGTCCAAGAAGTCCCATTAGGTCCCATGTTAATAAACTATTTTTTACAGCAGAAATAAACATGTTGACAGCCTGGTCGGCCTTGATTTGAATAGCTGATGTCTTTATTGGCACGTGATAATTATCGTTATCGTTTTATCGCCCAGGCCTACTTCTTACGCAAAAATCTTCTTGTAATCACACTTTGCTTTGGTCGTTGGCAGTTGACGTTGTTTTCCAGGACATGTTGCCAATGTTGTTTTTTTTTGTTAAAATTAGTTCCATAAAGGGCGCTAAAGGAACAGTGGTTAGTGCACGCGCCCCATGTACGGAGGCTGTAGTCCTTAAGCCGGCGGCCCAGGTTCGAAGAAGACCCGTGGCTCCTTTCCCACATGTCATTCCCCACTCTCTCTCCCTCTGATTTCCAACTCTATCAATGGTCCTATGTAATAAAGGCATAAAAAGCCCCCCCAAAAATCTTTAAATTAAAAAAATCCAAAAAATTCCATAAAACCACAAAGTCGTATTGCTAAGGTTGATATAAGGCTAAATAAAAATGTGTCTCCATTTGCTTAATTGCTATTGCCATACTGTCATTTCACTTAACGCTCATTGTTTGGATCAAACAATGAAGTTGATAGGATCACACACACACAGACAGACAGACAGACAGACACTCCTAGGGTAAGTCGTCATTAAGCAGATTAATGAGTCGTGTCTTTTTGGCCCTCGTCCTAATATTTGGATCTAATGAGCTGAGTGTCCACTCAATCTCCCATCAATCTGTATTTGTATGGTGCCAATTAACAAATTGTATGTCAAGACACTTTGCTTAAAGAGCAAGTCTAGACTGTGCTATATTATTTACAGAGAACCAACATGAATCCACCATTAGCACAGCACTTAGCAACATTGACCAAAAGTAACAGTAGTAAGTAAAAACTGCCTTTAAAGGCAGAAACCTCGAGCAGAACCAGACTCATGTTGAAGAGCCATCGATTGGGATTGTGTTGGGCTTGAGAAAGGAGAGATGGGTATCGACAAACAAACAGCAACAATAAATACAATGACTACAATGCCAGTAATGATGATAAAAGTATGTGTAATATTAACAGAAAAAGCAAAGTATGATAATTGACTGATCAGACCAATGTTAACATTAACAACTAAAGGACAATAAAAATGGGGAGGACTGATGATGTAAATTATAGCAGTTGGAAACGTACATCTTGTCAGTTTCTAGATATCTCCCTCATTGAAACCAACAATCTGTCAAAACAACCCAGGCATTAACCACAGCTCCATTTCCTCTTCCACATTCATCGAGGAAACAAGCGTGTTTAATGGAGATCTAGTTTGCTGATTACAGAATACTGCGGTACACAACATCCCTTCCCTCCAAAGGAAAATATGCTGTGAGTCATAAGAGGTGAGAAAAGACAAACAATAACAACCGGAGCCTTGTACAGCAAACAACACAAGGGAAGCTTATTGCACCCTGCAGGGAGCTGTGCTAATGCAATGAACTGCTTCAGTCATTCAAGGCAACCTTCCCAAAATACCAACAATTTATACTGCCTGTTATGACTTTTAGTTGAATTTTTAGGCAAATTTAGGTGTTTAACTTTAGTGAAACATGTGTGGGTTAGCCGAGAGCTTGAAGCCATGCTGTGTTGTAGCTGAAGGCAGGCCCACAGCTTGTAAGAAAGAAAAGCATCAAACCACAGACAGAGCCTGAAAAGAACTCCTAAAGTACCAGCATCAATTACCACCATTACTGCACATTACCCAGGCTCTTATTCTCTTCCTGTGTGTGTCTCCTCGCACTCGTACAAGCTGGGCGCACAACTGCACCTCGGGCTACCCAGGAGAGGAGTGTGTGTATGTGTGTGCGTATACAAACTCCTGTACACACATGCCCATTTGTGTGTGTGTCGCCGGGTAATATATCATCTCAGCCTGAATAGACCCCCAAGCCAGAAGTTAATGAAGTGAAATGAGACTTATTAGCCAAAAATCTTTAAAGTCACTGACAGGTGAATGAGGGGAAATAAAGACGGCCTGAAATTATTCATGACAAACGGAGGTGTAGGTGTACAAAGGGAGTGTGAGCACAGGCACAGTCCACAAAATGTACATATTTTATACCTAAGGAAAAGTAAAGAGACAATAAAAACAAAGACACCTAGGCCTATGTTTGAGTTCTATAATCCTTCAACATTTGCTAATTTGCCTGTCTAAGACTAAAAGGTTCAAGCTGGGACACAAAATGAGTCTGTCCTTTTCCTTGTTTTTGTGCGAGGGATTACATTCTGCCCCCTTTTTGCCCTACAGTGGATTAACTTGAGAGTTGACACTATCATATGATCCACGAGGTGCACATTTCTCGATGGCTTTATTTTCCGAGGCAAGCGCACCGCCAAGGTCAGCTAAGCCAGGTAACGTTCAGACTAATTGGACAGGAATGACAAGTTATCGGGCTGATTACTGCCACTCCTCATCAAGTAATGGCGACTCAACAGGGGACCGGCTCTGCCTGACGTGCAGCACATGATTGAGTGTACAGAAGTTGGTGGGGGTTGAAGCGCATGCTGGCCGAGGCCTATCCAGGGTCATCCAGCGAACAGCGACGTATTTCTCATCACTGTCAGATATTTGGAGGCAGCTCCGACATTTGGAAGGTGTAGGCTTGGTGTGCCAGACTTCTGCTAGGCCATCAAACAGTTGGAGGGATGTTTGTGCATTTTGTGTGCACTTGTCAAAGAGTAGGTGATGGTGCGCATTTTAAGGTTTTGCCATGTTTATCCCATGCTTCTGTTGTGGAGTACTAAAGTTCAGGGCATCAACAGATGAAGATAAATTAAAAGATCATGTTTCACCCCCACCTCTCTGCAGACCCCAGAGTTGACCCTGTTCTCTAAAGATGCTTTGAAGCCTGATACATCTGGTTGCCTTTGACTGAGGGCTCACAAAGAGGCAGAGGTGTTCGGTTTGGACTAGACAAACCCCTAGCTGTTCTTTGCCCTTTCTTTGGCCCGGGCCTTAACCCTGTATTGACCCTGCTGGTGTTTGTTTAAGGGGTCATCAAGACTGAACCACTTGTTTCGCCAAAGGCCAGAGACCTGAGGACCTCAGGGTACAGAGCAATTCTCTTGAGTCTGCCAACTTTTGTTAACTCTCATATTCTTAGACTGGATCATGAAGTCAGGGTTTGCTGGAAGGGAAATTAGACTTGACAGCATCAGGCTTCTAATTAGATGGGACAGCTGACCCTGGTTATAGCAAACATTGTCATTGATTGATTGGCCTTTGCTATGTAGTGTCCAAAATAAGTGATACCAAAACTTCTAAGGTATTACCTCTGGTTTTTGCCTTGCAGCTCATCTGTCTTTGTGGCTCATTTGAATTTACGTTGAATATCATGTAGCATAGCTTTCTCTCACGCTTTCACTCCATTCACAATCAGAATTCTTTCTTTGATGTATGAATTGGAAAACATTTGCCCTTTAGAAATGATTTAATTTAATTCAGGAAATGAAAAATCTAAGAAACAGGAAGACTAAGCTTTTCCCAGCGCCATCTCTTCACATTCCCATCCCTCTCAGACAATAACCAAGCCTTACCTTTTGCACACCAACGTCCCATTATAATAAATGATTCAGCTGCACTCACAAATAACTCACTTAGTGGCAGAAATTGGGCTGAGAGCTGACCTAGATTTACGTCGACCCTTCCTTTCTCCATTTTTCTCTCCCATTTCTTCAGGAAGTGGAGGATGTGAACAAGGTGGAATGTGATGTTCGCAAAGCCGCAGAACTGGGCGTGAGGTGAGATGTGAAGAGTTGCCATGAGGAAACCATTGTCTGGACAGGAGCAGATGGAGGGAACATGGGAACTTTGGTTTTGTCTGTTGGTTAGGCCAAACCCGTAGCCTCTAACTCGGGCCTTTAATCATACCTCAACAAGGAATTTGAGGGAATGTGGGGAAATTTAGCAGTTGTCAAATGCTGGTAAAGATCCATCCATGATGCCTGATCTGTCTAAGAGGTTAAGGTTGATTGGCTGCCTGGACAGTAGATCAGTCAGTCAATTGTAGGGTTTAACAAGTGAATAAACTCAGGATAGTTCAATACAGGATATGCCTAATTGAACTACTTTGTATGATAAGTTCACTCATTTGGACACACAACAAAGAAAATGTAAATTTGTTGAGGGGGGTAAGGGAGGGCTCAATAAAGAAATCCTTCATGTCTACATCCTCACTCTTGCACACCTTGACAATTACTGCGTGAAGTGGGCATGATTGTTAAATCGTGTTTCAGTGTTACATAATTGTTGGTGTTTCAGAGGTAATTAGACCCTATTTAAGAATCCAACAAGCACTACTATTGGTGCATACATTTTGTCACGGCAGGAATGAGGAAGGAGGACCCAATTGCAGATGAACAAAAATATATTTATTTAAACTAAAACGGCAAAAATGCAAAAACAAAAACTTACTTCAATAATCCAACAAAAATCCAAAAGGGAAAAACAAAGGTAGCCACGAGGAATCACAGGGAGACTGAGACATACGACAAACGACATAATACAATGATGCGACACAGAAGGGAAGAAACACAGAGACTAAATAGACATGGGGTAATCAGACACAGGTGAGACAGGTGAAACTAACAAGACACAGGTGAGGACAATCAGGGCAAATCAAGACAAGAGGGAACACACAGACAAGAATTAACACAAGACAAGAAACACTGAGGACAACTACAAAGTAAATCAAATCAAATCCGGACTCTCAGGCGGACGGCCTGGAGGCAGGGCACATAGCCCGGACAGTTCGGGAGGGCGGCCAGGAGGCTGGCCCAACAATGAGAACAGTTCAGGTGGACGGCCCGAAGGCAGACCAGACATGGTGCACCGTTCAGGGGGGCGGCCGGGAGGCCGATCAAACACGGGGAACAGTTCAGGGGGGCGGCCAGGTGGCCAACCAAAGACGGGGATCAGTTCAGGGGGGCGGCCAGGTGGCCGATCAAACAGGGGGAAAAGTTCAGGTTGGCGGCCGGGAGGCTTACCAAATACAGTGAGCTGGTCAGGTGGGCAGCCAGGAAGCCGACCAAACACGGGAGACAGTTCAGGTGGGCGGCCAGGAGGCCGACCAAACACAGAGACCAGCTCAGGGGGAGTCAGAAAGCCTTCTGACGATGGCGCAGGAAGCTGCAGAGTCGGCAGGACCCCTGCCAAGGGCTCAGGAAGCTGCGGAGTCGGCAGGATCCCAGACGAGTGCTCAGGAAGCTGCGGAGTCGGCAGGACCTCCGACAGAGACACGAGAGTGGGCAGATCCTCCAACAGAGAATCAGGAGAGGGCACAACCTCCAACTGGGAAACGGGTGTTGGCAGGGCCTCCCACCGGGACATAGGAGTGGGCAGATCCTCCAACGGAGAAACAGGACTGGGCAGAACCTCCCACCGAGAAACAGGAGTGGGCAGGAACTCCAACTTGGAATCAGGTGTTGGCAGGGCCTCCCACAGAGACACAGAAGTCGGCCGGACCGCTGAGTGTACATCAGGAGTCGACCGGACCGACGAGGGTACGTCAGGAGTCGGCCGGACCGCCGACAGGGAATCCGCAGGAATCCCCCTCTCTTCAACAGGGGGACTACGGAGCTCAGCAGTCACAGGCAGCAGAGGGCGCTCTGCAGGGACGCAGTGAGGCTGAGGCCCTGGGGCGCAGAGGGGCAAAGTCACTGGGGAGCACAGGGGCAAAGTCACTGGAGCTCTGGGCAGTGAAGACTCGGGTGAGCTGGGCAGCGTAGGCTCGGGTGACCTGAGCAGTGAAGACTCGGGTGCGCCGGGCAGCAACATGGGCTGAGGCCTGAGTTGAGGCTCTTGCTGAGGCTTCGGTTGAGGCCTGGGCTGAGGCCTGGACTGAGGCTGTTGCTTGGGCTGGTAGACAGGCTGCTGAGGTTGAGGCTTGAGCTGAGGCTGGAGCTGAGGCTGGAGCTGAGGCTGAAGCTGAGGTTTGAGCTGAGGCTTGAGTTGAGGCTTGGGTTGAGGCCTAGGCTGGAGCCTGTGTTCAGGCCCGGACTGAGGCTTGAGTGGAGGCTTGGGCTGGTAGACAGACTGCTGGGGCTGAGGGGACTTCAGGGAGGTTGACCTTGGAGGCAATCGGGAGCCATTTCTTCTTCCTCCCCGGGTCCCAGTGAAAATGGCCAGGCGGGTGCCTGTCCAGGGCGACTGCTCTTCACTTGCAGTGCTCCTGGCCATACGAAAAAAATTCTGAAAATAAGCTATCTTTTCAAAACAGTCCATCTTGTTTAAATCAAAGTCTGCTGGGTCCATATCTGGTCGCATCATTCTGTCACGGCAGGAATGAGGAAGGAGGACCCAATTGCAGATGAACAAAAATATATTTATTTAAACTAAAACGGCAAAAATGCAAAAACAAAAACTTACTTCAATAATCCAACAAAAATCCAAAAGGGAAAAACAAAGGTAGCCACGAGGAATCACAGGGAGACTGAGACATACGACAAACGACATAATACAATGATGCGACACAGAAGGGAAGAAACACAGAGACTAAATAGACATGGGGTAATTAGACACAGGTGAGACAAAAGACACAGGTGAAACTAACAAGACACAGGTGAGGACAATCAGGGCAAATCAGGATTGAGGGGAAACACAGAGACAGGTGTAACCACAAAAACAGAAACACTATGGACAACTACAAAGTAAATCATGAACACTGACGACTAACAAAAAACACACTGGAACATAAAGAAACACTAGGATACAAGGTCACAACGAAACACTAAACTAGAACACACAAGGGAAACAACACTAGGGGAAGTGAGAACTAAAACAAGATAAGAAATCAAAACTCTGAAAATACAAATTACAACTAAACAAAGACCAAATCATGACACATTTGTTTAGTTCACCTAAAGTTAATTCTACCATTATCTTATTTTCAACAACACCAATTGTGCCATTGGTCATACCTATTCAGACCTTTAAAGAATACAAAAGGCATTTGAATTAACATGGGAAATCATTGCAAAAAGAAGCGTAGGCAGCATATATCGACGGCCAGCCTCGACCATCGGACTGTTTTGTCCCAACCACCGCCCGACGCCCAGCCATCACCTTTTAAACTGTGTGGTGCACTAAACCATCGCTGTCCTCATTCACACACGGCCTGCTCCGACCACCACCTCAGCGGCAAGGAAGTGTGGAGCGGAACACAAGGGAATATTGATACAGTACAGCAAATCCAGTTGATACTGAAGCCAGCATGCTAGCTACCAGACCTCAAATGTTATTGTGTGGTTTATGTTGCTTGATTCTGACAATTATGACAAGGTAATTAAAAAAAAAAAATGTAGCCAGGTGTTTTTCTTATTCACGTTGGTCAAGTGCATTTTTTATACGCCACTATCAACTACCAGCACATTTGCAAGGTCAGAACTCCACGACCAAACCGAAGCAGAATAGAGAAATAAAGATTAAACAATCAAAGATTCTTCTATTGATTACCACTCTCACAGCCCCCTTACAATCATCACAGAGGATAGAAAAGAATAGAAGGAGGAACCTTTTAGTGTCCTGCTATACGTTCTGTGAGTTCAGTTTTATGGCCCTGCTGTCTCCATCTCTTGGGCTCACTATTGACTACTGTAGCCTGCAGGCATGGGGGCACATATTGAAGATGTCAGGGTGGGAGTAGCAGGGCAGGGGCTGGAGGGGCTTTGGGTAGAGTGTGTGAAATAGCATCCAGGCATGAAGAGGATAGTATAGGAGGCATGAAGCAATTGGGGAAATGAAGGTTGTTTCCATTCAGCTTCACTTGTTTAATTAAGTGATATAAATAAGTCAGATCCCTTGACTGGTCTGAAATAATCAAACAAAGACTTTACCAATGGATGGAATATTATGAAACAACAATTTCGGATATGTTTCAGACATTCTACGGTTGTTACTTTTCTTGTACAAGATTCTTTGGTTGACTATCATAATGGTGTACTGAAATCGTTTTTGGTTATTCGTTGGATTAAATAGACCATTTCTTTTAAATCACTGGCTCTGGCGATGTCATTGGACATCAAAAGCCTCAAAACATTGCAACCTTTTTAATGAAACTGCTGCAAAACAGGCTTTTTAGTCCAAAAGAAAAAAAATCCCCAAATCCTGAAGGGACCCTTTTTTTGCACATAGATATAAGAATAAGAATGAATTGGTTAACCTTAAAAAAAACATATTATCATTAGTTGCAAACATTTACTTTACATTATGAGATATGGACTCTAAAATGGCAGATCACAGAGCACAATACTATTCAAAAACCCTTCTTAGTTTTAGTAATGTATAATATTAATTGTATTGTTGTATGTGTGAGTGTGGGGGGATAAGGGAAAGGGGTACAGGGTTCGTATCTGAGAGTGGAAATGCTTAAATGTCAAATTGCTCGCAGACATGGGACTAGGGAGAATGGCAGAGATAGTCTGTGTCGCTCTGTGTAAGCTTGTGTGAGCACAGAATAGGGGGGTGTCTGGTTCTCTCCAGACCCCTGGGACCAGGGAGGCTGCAGATAAGCCCCCTAGCATCAGCACCCCTCATTCTGTTTCTGCCTGCTCATGTCAAACCACCGAGGTCCCCTGTACTGATAACCCCTCGCAGGAAAAGAACCTTTTATGTTGCTTGTCTGAGCTGCTTACTATACCACATACATCCATGCGATTCCATTTATAAATGCAGGAAATTCATTGCATCCAGCCTGTTCTGCCGCCTCCAACAACAGACTGCATAAATCCTTAAAGACAGGCCACACCAGTAGAGGGAGAGAGTAGCTAGGTGGTGTGAAACAGTAGCTAAGAGGGAGCATGGCCTGAGGCTGCGGGTCAGAGTTCTCCTGAGGTCATTTACAGCTAAATTGACTAGCAGATCTAGAGAGAAAGGGAGGGAGAGGGGGAGAAAGAAGTCTGGTGAGGATGAGAATGAACGAGAGAGACAGCTAGACAACCTCCGGAGCCATCGATACAGCCCCCAGGTCTCTTTGATCTATCACTGCCTGCTTCCTGAAGTAAACATTGGCTAATTGTCTGGATCAGGTTGAGATGCTTATCTGTGTTCGCCTGTCTGTTCCCTCCAACGCTCCGGTATGTTTCCTTAGCGATACAGAGGAGGCCGAGCTTGTCAGTCCCAATCAGATTCCTGGAGGTAGCCCAACATTTAACTGCTTCAATCCACCATCCGGCCAGGTTTGACCCCTACGCATATCTCTTGACCTTTTAATCCAGCAAGCGCCTCACAATTAACACAAACCTGATAAAGAGCAAGTAACAGAGGCTTTTTAGAAACACATTTAATTGTGCTGTTAACTTATCTTTTAATTGCCTGGTAACTTACTTGAAAATAAGTTGGCTTTGTTTCTAAAGTTTTTCTTCCAGTGAACATGTATCTTTAATTGTATTGTTAATAGAGTTGTACTCTATTGGGCTCCAATATTACCTAAAATGCAGTATTGGCTTTTGGTGAGAACGCCAGTCATGAATGACAACAGTGTGGTGCTAGCAGAGTGAAATATTAGTCAAAAATATCAACATGTCCTCCATCAATGATTTTTCACCAATGTTATGTATTTTTTTAGAAGACTATCTGAGTGGTTTTCCTTATCAGCCAAAATGTAAGTATCAGTGTATGCAGGGATGGCTGGTTTAAATTGACTATCAGAGCTTAGCCCTCCCTTTGTTAAACAATGAAGATGGAGACAAATATTCCCTTAATAAGTTAAAACAGATTGTGTTAAATTTTGGTAGAACTTAGCGTAGCAAACAAACCTTATTTGTTACAAGAAAAAAACATGATATCTTTAAATGGGCCCATTTTATACAGCCAAAGCAGTGCAGCATTCTCTTTCATTCACTTCCTTAATATAAATGGTTGACACGTATCATGGCTTGTTTTTTCTGATTATTTGGGCCAAATCCATAAAGCCCACAGACCACCGAAATTTCACAAAAACACAACTTTAGGGTTACAGACTTTACAGATGCTTAGAAACTAACTTAGCAACGTTTAACTTAAAAAAAACTATTTTTACTAAAACATGTAAAGTGTAATAGATAGTTTCTAAAGTTTAAATTACTGCTATGAGGATGCTAATTCAATAAATGTTAGCACCAAGCTAACAAAGTACGATGTACATCAAAGTCCAGAGAATAATGCACCAGCCAACACTAAGTTCTGGTATTGGTATTGGCATCAGTATCAGTATTAGAATCAGTAGCCTATCGGCATCAGTATCAGAATTATTTAAAAAAGTTGAATTATCTCTTTTGTCTCTATGTATTCCAGACATTCATAACAGCTTTTTGCAATTTTAACTATTATAGAAGAAGGGTAAGAAGATAAAGACAGACTATTGGAGGATGAGCCTTTGAAGTTGAACTTTTGGTATCCAAGAGGCGGTGACTGGGAGGCGGGGATGACAATATCCCCCTTTTGAGCTCTCCTGACATAAATATTGGTTCTGATGTTGTAATGGAGTTTTCCTCATGACCCTCCTCTCTCGACACAGAGCCCTTCATGTGGATTCTGCTTTCCCTCCTCTGCACCCTGAGCCCACAGAGATCAGACACTGGGGGTCTCCAGGGGGAAATAGCTCATCCAGTGATGACGCTACTCACTACAAGCCTGATTGGATTTAGTGATGCCTTGGGGGAAGCTGAGGCCAGATAGAAGAGATACATCAATAAGCTACAGCTACTGGGGCTACTGGGAAGCCATTACTCCCTTGATGTTGGAATAACTGGTTTCATGCAGATGGTTGCTGAGGATGTGGTGCTGAGATTTACGCTGGCAGCTGCATAAAGATACAAGCCTGCTGTTTTTAATTTTTATGTTTTTCATCTTGCCTTTATATTGTTTTAATAGCCTTTAGCATCTTTATGAACAGAGTCCTTTAAATTTTATATGCAACAAAGGCAACAGCCCCGCAATGCAGCTGGTTATATGTTCTGTGTACGCAATAAAGAGCAATAGAAAAAGCCAATTTAATTTACACAGCTGAGGGCGGAATTTGTTTGTGTTTTGATGTGGTGTGTCTGAATCTGATTGATCTCAAATCCAATCAATGTTTTTTTTATTCAGGCTTGTTTAAGATACATTTTTTAACAATCCCATAAAATCTAATTTACAATTCAATCATATCCTCAACAGCCTTTAAGAGAACTGGAAAAATTGGATTTTCAATAGAAATATAAACACGCTAAGGGCCTGTGTCCACTAACACAGATTTTTGAGCTGGCAGCTCCCATTTACCAAACAAAACCAATATAGTTTGGCATTTTCAGCACTCAGGGTCCTTAGCACAAAAATGCCCTCGGCGTCAGCTGTTGCTTTTGCACTCACATCGCTCTCAGGTACATGGGGCTCCACCCAACAGCCAGGCCATCGGCTCCCAAATTGTTAGTTTTTTTATTTGGTGTCTCCAAAACTGATTGATCTAAAACCTAACTTCCCATCATGTGAAATCTAATTTACAATACAATCAAATGCTCAGCACACTTTAACAAAGCTGCTAAAATGACAATATTTTGAATTCATGAGCCATTCTTCAGTCCATTGGGAGTTTAGGCCAGGAGCAGTTGGTTTATTTACAGGATTCAACATGTTGATACAAGCGGGCATTTAAGTATGTGCGTTTGCCTCCGCAATGATTTGTATGCATCTGTGTGTGACACAGGGTACAGCCTTGCATCATGGACCAGTCTTCTATCTTGTAGAAGCATCATTCCACCTCGGGCCCAGGACTCCACTCTGTCACTCACCCTGACACATGGAGAGGCAGCACCCTGCCCGCGGCGTACGGAGGGGATCACCACCCTGTCACTGTCTGTCACTCCTGCTTTGTCCCCCGTCGTGCCCCCACGCTGGCAGGTTGAGGGAAAAGAGGGGGGTTTCTCGTCATGAGAGGTGACAGACTGACAGGTGACAGGTGAAGCCAGCCAGACAGCGAGTGCAACAGACACCAAAATCCTCACTACGTATCCCAGAGTGGCTCAGTATGTGTGTGTGAATATGTGCCGGCATACAAACACATACAGCTGCTTTGTTTAACACCACTGGGACGACATTAGAAGGTCATTTTTGGGGTTGAATTGACTCCCATTGGGACCTGTTTTATGACCTCTTAAGCTGCAGGGGTATCAATCTAGTGTCAGAAATGGTAAAAGTGGATATTTTGGGGAAAATCTTAACAGTTTTGAATTCTGCATGGCCAAGTCCTTGCCAAGTTGTCTTCCCCCAAGAGCCTTATTGCTTTAATGATCTTTCAAACTCAGTCACAGCAGCAAAGTTTCTTCCCAGGGTTAAAATCACTTTTCTAGTCTGCACTTTGCGTTCACCATTTCACCCCAAACCAAGTTTTTCTTTTTGACCTACACACTGGTTACTTGATTATTTCACTGCTTAGTGTTTATTTGAAATTTCTAAACTTTTCTTGATACTCCTTTTCAAAGGACTTAGCCTGTCATTGTTTTCAAGGAAATGTCCACCATATTAGGATATTAGGACATACACTTTTCTACTTATAGTAAGATGAGAAGATGGATATCTCTTTCATGTTGGTTCAAGAAGAAATAATAGACAGTGAGCTTAGCCTACCAGAAAATGAGGTAAACTACTTTGCTTTTTGGAGACCAGACAAGAGACCATTGCATTACAGTACAGTAGTCCATACTGCTGGCTGGACTACTAAAGTTAGTTTCTCTCAATCGTTTTTGGATATAAGACCTCTGATCTTTGCTATTTGCTCGAGAGGATAAAATGCTGTGACTGCAGACCTAAATCTACCAAACATCCAGATTTCTGAGGTAGGTTTTATTTAATCTCTACAGCTAGATTGGTGCCGGCTCAAAACTTACATTATTTCCTCTTAGTTCTGTATTATCTTTTTCTTAATTATGGAAATGTAATTTCATCCATTTATTTAATCCGTACATATAAATAGAGTGTTTCAAAGGAACTGTAGTAAATCTTAGTGTCATCTGCATATCTGTAATAAGCTTGAATTAAAGTGGTCCACCAATTGAACCTTGGGGAACTCCACGTGTTGTGGTTATCCACTGAAACTGAGGAAACCACTTCTCCATTTAAAGTAACGGTTTGTTAAGTTTTGTCGGGATGAAAACTCCAAGGGATAGGGGCTTTACCTAGATAAAAACTCTGCCAAACAACATCTCAACAGCTTACAAGAAAACACATCATTTATCTTGCTTGATTTGTACAAAAATTTAAGATTGAAAATTGAAAATTGAAAATTGAAAATTAAGTAAGAAGTTCTTCGCTGGGTTGTCTCTTGGCCTGGCAGGAATGTAGCAGTGACTTCTTACATTTTTTTCTCTGAGGTTTCCATGCAAAAAGAAGATATTCTTGGAAGTTGCTGCACCCAGCCAAGAAATACAATGGAGCTTCCCAAGCTGAGTAAGCATCGTCTGAAGAGTTCACTTTATCTTTTCAATCTTGTCAATCGAGTGACCAGCAAATGTCTTTATTGCAAACTGTGACGAAACTACACTGTGTGAGGCTCAGATAAAATACAAGCCTTTGAGTACAGATCAAGTTACATAAGAAACTTGCTTTTGAAACTTACTGAAATATGCATTAGCTGGTCCTGATATACTACTCCTGTAAAAACATTGAAACACACAACCAAAGGAGCTCAGCATGCAAACAGATTGTAGAAACACAGATGCACATGATCACGCACACACACACACACGCACACACACACACACACACACACACACACACACCCACCCACACACACACACACACACACACACACACACACACACACACACACAAACAAAGCAGAATATCATCTTTTGATCAGTCTACCCACCGGGGTAAAATACACCCACTGCAGTCATGCTGCTGATGCTGTCAGATCTAGGCCTAGGACTGAATGTGTGAATATACTTTTGATGCTCGAATAGACTTTGGCTTATATTCTTTTTTTTTTTTTTGCACAAAAAAAGGAAAACACAAACCCCACAAGAGGTGGTGCTACATATTTTGTTTAGGTTGTAATATTTATGAGCTCAGCAATAAAACTGTTTTGTTCTCGAGACGAGTGGGGACGCTGAATAATTGCTGATAAAATATAAAGAGACATCGAGTTATTTATGTGCAACCGAATTACAGCCAACATATGTGCACAGTCCTATATGGGATTAGATTTACAGCTCTCTTTGTCACTCGATCGACTTTTAATGGCCATTATTGCTGCCGCTTGTGGTCCCAAATCGAGCATTAGACCTTCACTGTGGCTTGAATCTAACCCGATGCCAGAGGTTGCACCCAAATCATTCCATTTGACCTGAATCTCCCTTCCCATTACCCAACATTCCCTGTGGGGACAGTAGTGGTCCCCTAACACTTGAACTTTGAACCCAGCCCCATCAGGATTGGAGCCAATAACAGCTAGGGAGGTTTTATAGGCACCCAGGCTATCGGGATTGTCTCGCCTTTTTGTCTCAGAGGGGACATACAGTCATAATGATGCCCTGTGAGGTTTTGCTCTGAAATGTTATTTAGTTCTTATTACCTAGAGTCATATTGTGCGAGGCTACAGTTGTCAGGAGTATGTATGGGGGGCAAACATCCTGCATCATCTCATTGGAAAAGAAAATGCAGAACATTTAGAGCAGACTTCTCTTTAAAATGAGATTTTCTTTCCTTATTCTCCTGCAGGGTTTAGCGGGTGTTCACATCCTAGTTGTAGGATTTACAGCATTACAGTCGTTCCAGTGCAGGTCAAGCCAGGTCAGTGTGTCACCAACCGGTATAATAATGTATAATTTAGTGTGCTATCACTCAGTAGACCCCTGTCTCTGCCAGAGAATTATGACTTATCATGGTTTCAAAGGGAGTTTCTCCATATTTCAGCGCCAGGCTTGGTTCGATTGCTGTTCATTTTTATAAATCATTGAAGAGCACTATGATTCTTTTTCGACCTACATAGTCGCACAATATTTGGTTGTGATCTTTTAACAATAGAAGAAGAAAAGTGCCCTAGAGTAAAAACAACATTAAACATACTCTAGACTACACATGCACGGGAGTTATTCCCATGGGCCTCTGAGAGAAGCTATACTTCTAAACTCACAGGAAGCGACCTAGAGTAGTGGCACAGTTATCAACAAGATCTGAGTTGCAATGGCAAATACGGAGAACTCTAAATTGCCCAAAGCACAAGAATAGTGCCAGCGTAGGTGTCTGGTTTTAGTGTATATCTTTGCGTAGAGACACACCTGAAGACACACAGAGTAGGCTGATTAATAGTGAATAAAAAGGCTAATAACTGTTGGAAATGCTATTTGTCCTTTTTCAAACTTTGTATGTATCACTCTGTGATTTAACGTCCTTATTTTGTGGAGTTTGGCAACTGTGAGCTGCTACTGTGCCTCCAAAACTCCCATTTCTAGACTGTTGGTAAAAAAAAACCCGACAGAGCTTTGTTGCAATGTTTTCTATGACACAAAACATTACAAATACTTGTAGTGAAGACACAATAAGATTTGAGGCTAGCTTTTCAACATCGTCAATGGTATAAACATCGTCACCCCCTCCCACTTGCCTGTGGTGAATTTTCCTGACTTACTTCCATTGTCCACACATCAGCTCACCCAACCCGCAGAATTTCACCTGAGAAGCTGTCAGGGTAAAATCGAGGTGAACAATGTGTACATTTCCATTGACACATGCAGCTCACCCATACATTTTGGAAAATTCTCAGGAGTTTTGTGTATGTGTAAATACTTCTATACTCAAATAGCCAGCATATGGCAAACTGAGCATGCGCGCGCTTTTTTATCGAAGCGCAAAACGAATCCAAAAATCTCTGACACAATTGCAGAGAGGAGATAAATTAATGCACATTCACATATTCATTTTCAATGAGGAATTAGATGTTTAATACAATAGCTGGCTACTGTTAAAAGGGATTCAATACTGGACATAAAGGGATGGAGGGAATTCAAAAGAAGAGAGACAAAGGAAAAGTTGTTTCCACTGTCTACTGAGTCCATGACAGGCCTGTGGGATTGGCAGAGATTGGTAGAGGAAGAGCAGTACTTGAAAGCCAAGACAGGAGTTTAAGATGTTCATAGGAAGCTGTTGGTCCTCCACTCTCCCTCCTCTCTCCTCGCCTCTCCTGTGCCTCCCCAAGTCCTTTCAAGCTGCGGGCCTGAAGACACTTTTCCTTTTTTCTCTTATCCCTCCAAGAGCCTTTACAAGTATGACAGGTACACGAGAAGAGAGAGAGACTGCAGAGGTGTAAGAAGAGGAGGAATACATGAGAAGGACTCCAGACAACACAGACAGAGAGAAAGTAGTAGAGGCATTGCAATATAGATAGCTTCATGCATCTTATCTGGATTCATTTTAAAGGAGGAACCTTAGCTCACTGAATTGTCTCTTACGAAAAGGGAAAGACGAAGCTTTTGTGGACCCCAACATTGGCAAGGCACAAAAACAAAGTGTGGAAATGACTTTTAAACACTTAAATTCAACAATGTCAACAAGTCAGCGCTATAACAGGCTCCACTCTCTTAACAAGGCTTTCCACAAGATGTTCACACCTGGATGTAAGGAATAACTCCCTTTCAGGTAGAAGGGATGTCATTAACTGATGTTAGGGGATAAGGTCATGTTCACAGTTAGTGTTCCAATTCATCCTAAAGGCATTGAATGGGATTGAGGTCAGGTTCCTGTGCAGGCCAGTCAAGTTATTGCACACCAAACACAGTAACGTATTTCTTCATGGAGCTTAACTTGTGCACAGGTATATTGTCATTGTAGGAACAAACTGTTGCTTACGTTGGACCCCAATTTCTACTCTATGCCCATCAACCCCAACTAAGGGTCCTGAGCAATACAAATCTGGGTTTCTGCTTCATTCATTGCAGTAGTTGCTAAAGTATGTAGAGTAGGAACTGCAAGAATATGCAAAAATACAGGTGAACTGAAGCCCTCCCTTTTACAGTAGAAAGAAATTCTAAAATCAGGCCTTAAAAGTGCATGCATGTTAATCAGGTAGCCATTTGTCCTCAAAGCATATTATGCTAATGATATACAGTTGTGTATTAACATATTTCTTTGAGGATAAGTTTTCGTGATAAAAGACATTGCTAAATTAGAAATATGAATCCATACACATATAAAGCAGGTTTCAGGTGAAGTAAAGGTGAAAGGTATTCTTTTTTCCTTGAAAGTATCTGGCTAGACTTTAGATTCTTTCATCTTAAAAGGTATAGTCCTGTTCCGCCATTCAAATTTATAAGCTCCTTTGAAAAGGGTTTATCTCAAACAGTGATGTAATATTCCCTTCCATCGGTCCGCATCCCGGTATCAATGAAATTCAGGTGCGTGGTATAAAGGTAGACACAAGAGCATTGTTTTAAGGTTTGTAGGGATGAGTTATTGCTCCAATTTTTCCGCCGTATAACAATGATTTGCATGACAGGCCCGTAACGGTCGATGAGGTCACTGGCAGGGGGTTTAAAGCACGGGTGCTTATGGTTAAAGATAATAAATATTGCCATGACAAGATGAGAGTAGAAATGACAGATGGCGAGACGTATTTTTTTCCCCCTTTCTCAATGCCATGTGTGTCTTCTATCAAATACATCTTTTTTTCAAAGAGCAACCAAAGAGAGTAGAGAGGTTCAAGTCAGGAGTAAAGGAAAAAAAGAAAAGTTTTGCTATTGCTCTCACAGGGCTCTTTCATAACCATTAACTGTGTGATGACACTGGCGGATATTCAGATTGATTTACCATCCTCTGGGGATCACTCGGCCTGCTCAGAAGTCTCCCATACCAAAGATTCATTTGTGTCCTTAATGAAAGACTTCCTGCCCTAACGTTTCTTCAAACCCAAATCCCGCAATTTTATACTTGCTTTTATTACCGTTATGGCCTTATTGATGAGGTCACTGTTGAAACTTGTATCTCATTGGTAGTTCTTTAGCCACAGGATGGGCAGGGAATTAATCTAAAATCTCCAGCTCTGAAGCTCATTTTTCAAAATAGCAGCAATGCCCCAAAAATCAATGAAGGAGTTAAGGGAATGCCAAACTGGGAGATAAAGGGCAAATTGTCTGGAAAGTCTTGGCAAAACCCCAGAGCAGTATAAAAGAACACTTGCACTTGCAGAGAAGACGGTGAGTCTCTAAAATGAGAAATAGAAACAAATGCAAAGCAATTAAACCACTTATACCATCAAGACTTTAGGCAATTATTGTCCCATAATGCCCTTATTGATGCTGACATATTCGCCCTGTGGAGTAGCTTGTGAGGTAACATCAAATAAGTGTTCAGTGTGATGCTAACGGTGGGGAGGGGGGGCTTGAATAATCAGTCTGCAAAGGTGATTACATCCCAAATTCCCCACTCAACCAGCGCTCAGGGTTAGGTTGGGTACCCCCAAGTCTTAGTCTGGCAAACAAGTCATTTAGCACTCCTTGCTAAATGGATGTGGACACAGTGTGACAGTGAAGCATGAGGTTATGGTTTCTAATCATAGCTAGAGAGGAAGCAGAGGTGGAGTGGTTGAGAGGGAATGGAGAATAGGGGGGTCGTCTTTCAAGGAATCAGAGGGTTCCCCAGTCACCTTTGACCATGGGGGGGACGATGACCTGTATTTCCCATGGTGATTCATTTCCTCTTCCCTGAAACACCTACCTCTTCCCGACCACAGTATGTATACATGCCTGTTGCTATGGAGATGCTGTGGATCTAGAGGGGATGGGTAGGATGAATCTTGGGATCTAAAGGACACCTCTGAGGTTGTGTCATTAACCCTTAGGGCATGAGCAGTCCAGAGTGAGGCGGATATTTAACGCTTATAGTTGAGCCAATCGAGGGTATCGACATCTATATGGGTTAGGGGGAATGGAGGAGAAAGGGGTAATCACTCGCATCTTGGCCATTGGTAACAGGGAATGGCCTTGAGGTGCAACTGAGTGTACCATAATGTGCAGTCTGGCATGAAAGGAAACAGTCAAGGGGATCAAAACCATATTAAAAAAAGATAATGTGACTCACAGGGGGACTGTGAAAGCTGGAGACACAAGACTAGAGATTCTGACTTATGAAGCCATAGAGCTAGGACCTAACTTGGACTTTACTTCAATGAGACTTCACTTTTTTAACTGACTTTTTAAAACTTGGCCTTGCTTGGCACTTGCCAAAAAAAAAAAACCTGTCAATATTGAAATCAACACATTCTGACAGCGCTGAGCCAACCTTGCATAGTACCGCACTGAATATTTTAGCCTCTGCCTTGAAAGAAGGGGGGTTAGGGAGTGACATGACTCTTGGAGGTCACTTGGAATATATGACATCCAGTATATTGAATACTGGATTCTAATCATAGACCGTAGAAAACATGGATGCAGTCTTAATGACGTCATCAATTGGTTTCTGAATAACCCAACAATGGTAAACATCATATTAGAAATGATGATATCTCAACCTAAATTTTAAACCTGATGGGGATTCCTTTGCTTTTGCAGCCAGCCTCAAGAGGAATTTATGTTTTTGCACTTCCGCTTCGGCTTCATTTTTCAACACTGGAAGTTGCTGTTTGATTCTAATTAGTCGACCACATCATTGAAAGGTTAGCTATTTCTGTATAACACTACTTTAAGAAACAAAGTGCTGCTAGAGATTCAGATTTGTTCACAGACTCTTTTTTTTTACTCTACTGTAAGGTGACCTTGAGTGACATGAAAGGCGCCCATAAATAAAATGTATTATAATTATTATTAACCCTCCGCCCATTTGCTTTTGCAAAAAAAGACATAGAGAGAAAACAAGATATCAAAAGACATACTGAAAGAGCTGGAATAAACAGAAGTTGACCTGCAATAAACACTTTACAGAACACATTATGGAACATGACAATGATGAGAGACTAGTGGAGGGAAAATAAAATGTTAACAGACTTTGTTAGTACAAAGGCAGAAAACCTTAACCAGGTGCCTGATTGGTGTTCCTGTTCATCTTGTCTTACTTCACCATGAATGGAAATGTTCAGTTTAATGTCAGTCATAAGACTTAAGTTGACTACTTTCAATTGTTGGCTATTTCCATGGAAGCCAATTGAACCATAAGGTATATGGGACTGAAACCAGGGTGACACGAGACCTGTCCTTCATCAACATGTCACAGTTTTTATTCTGCTTTAACAACCCCTTCACTGTACATTGTTCCAAAACTAAGTGGTCTTGAGCAAATGTCACATTGATCACCTGATGATGATCTATTCTTTTTTTAAAGCTTCATGTGAGCCAAAACTCAATCAATGAGTAACCCATTCATGCAGGTTTCATTTAAGTCCAGCTACAATCAGGAGCAGAAAAACCCCAGAGGAAATGCAGTTGGAATCAGCTTTAGGAAGGGCTGCCTGGTCTAAGCCTCGGAGAAACAGTCAGATTAATTCCCTCACCCCCCTCCTAGACATGCATTATCCTCCACTGTCATAAACTTGGCTGTGGTGAAGATTTACAGCTGCCTCGTGCTCTCTCTCACATGGCTTTCCTTCCTAATTGTCTGAACGGCCAAGACCTTGACCAGAGCTTTTCTCATTTGAGGAGCCTGAGAGCTCTAGATTGATTGCCAAACCGGGCTAATAATAACACAAACTCTCCACCCATGGTTTGCTGAGGGAAGACAAGACTGAACTCCTGATGGTGGATTTCCAGGAAAGCCGAAGTAATTAAGTGATTTTCCACCAAATTAGGATCTTTGTCAAAGAGCATATGCCAAAGTGAAGCAAAGGAACCTGGGATTAAAAATGGAGCATGCTGTCAAGTGATTGCCAAAGTTAGACAAAGAAATTCCTTAAGTGGAGATAATCACAAGGATTCTTGCACGTGCATTATTTCCATATTGCAAACAGAACTAAAATCCTCAAAAGGTTTGCAGAATAAAAATCTTACTAAGGTGTGCATGTGCTGAACAATATACCAGTTGAAAGATAAATGATAATACCATTTAAGCATTCTTCAGTGTTTGTTGTTTTCAAGTTTTCTCTACTGATGGTTATGTTGTTGCTGCTGCTACTCAAGCTCATAGATCACATCATGGAAAACCCAGTTTCTGCGCCAATTCAGTTAGCAGGAAGCAGCAGCGGATGTGAGCCAAGGTTATGAACCGGAGGACATCAGCCCTACTGATAACGTCCTGCTGCTGCGTGTCCTTGGTCTACTGCTGCCCAACAATCAAGGCTGCGATAAAGTACAATGACCGCTGCTAACATTGTCATGGCTGAGACACTATGTCCATAACAAGAGCGATAATAACCAAAGAATGGAGAGAACAAGAAAACCAATCGAAGAAAAAGCACAGGACCACGTTTTTTTTTTCTATAAGACAGTGCTGTTTTTCAAGGAGTCATTAGGTAGACGGACTGCAGACATTGAGACTGCTTCTTGAAATAGATTTTTAGATTTTCTCTTTTTCATTATGAAGGTTCACTGAAATTTCATTTTGGCTCAGAAATAATGGAAAGTAGGTATGAGCTGGAATTGTAGAGGGAGTGGAGGGGATTGGCTTCGTACGAGTGGTAATTGATTTAAGTCTCAAAGCTCACCTTCTTGTAATTTAAAGGTGCTACTTTTGTCAAGTCTTTTGACATTTTCGAACATTAAATGTTTTGTTTGATTACCCAATTTGGAAAATACATTGGTTTCAGATTGTCATAGACAGACATCTCTACCCAGCATCTCTGTATACTAGACCAGTCCCCAAGGTGGGGGTTGAGACCTCCTTGTGGGGTTACCTGTGTTTGGATAGGCCTAATAGTGCATGTACATAACACCTCTTGGGACAGTGGGGGTCCCCAATCTCTGGCACCCTTATTTTGGGGGTTGCGACCTGAAAAGTTTGGGAACCCCTGTACTAGACAGTTACAGTGGATAGCTACTGTACCTTGATTTTAAACGATGATTTCCAGCCTTTGCACAGTGACTTTCAGCTCCTTCCCTCCAGATGAAAGTTTTTAGTCCCAAGGTGCAGATCAAAGCGGTACACGAATAGCTTTTTCCTGCTCCTATTACTGAACTGAACAAACTGTAGCTATAGTAGCACATACACATCTATTTTTTATTTATAGGTACAAAACTTGCTTTTACCCTGGCTTGTTCGAGAGGTTATTTATATAAAAGTGATGTTATTGATTCTATTGAGTGATATTTCTTCCTCTTGTATTCCTTGATTGCTGGAACCTTCAGTGCTTTTAATCATTTTTAACGTTTCATTGAAAGGATTTTCATGTTTTTGTGTGCTTTAAATTGTTCTCTTTCTCTCTAATGTGTTGGTTGGTGTTACATAGTTTTTGTGATTTTGTGTCATAATGGGTGTGAACTGGTTGGCTGCAAAACAGATCCACCTACTGTACGGGTACAAATTAAGTAACCTGAACCTAAACCTGGACGTGATTTTATTTCTAAAATGCTGGCTAAAATGATTGATAACAGAAGAGAATGGACAGACGATAATGGTTGTACTTTAAAAAGCAATACTCTCAACACCAAAACTATGGAGGACTTTCATAAACTCAGGTGAGGTAAACTAAGAGGTTGAAGAAAAAAGACATCCCTTTTTTAATAATGAGACAGTGGTGTGCGCTCAATGGCTGATTTGATGCCATTAAGTAATGTTTCCCAGCAAGGGAAAAACTCCCCCCCCCCCCCACCCCCAGGCGTGGAGTTCTGCTGCAATTTGGCTGATTAGCTGAACTAGGCTGGTATTTATGGGGGGGATTTTGTTTGATCTGTTGGCTTCAATACATTAGGACGGGGGAGAAAGGGGGGGTGGAGGGCGAGGGATGGGGAGGAGTGTGCAAATGGTGAAGGAAGAGACCAGCATCCGTGACTGCAAGAATGAAAAATATAAGGAAAAAGCTTAAAATGACCTTTTGGGAGATAACGAGTAAAAGAGAGCGAAGTTGGTGATGAAGAGGAAATGGGGACGGAGCAGAAGGGACAACAGGGTGAGGTAGTTAGAAAAGCACAAGCTTTATTCTCATTACAAGGCACTGAGGCTCAGGACAGCTGTGGCTCCTGTTACTGCTGTAACGTGTCTGATTGCACGTTATTACAGACGTCACACCCCCATCATCATCATTCACTGCTTCTCCAAGTCAGTTTTCCTAGTTCCTAGTCCTTGTCCTACTTTGACCCTGTTTCCTCTTTATGTCTTGCTTCAATTTCTTCTGTTTCCACATTTTTGTCTCACTTGTATTCTGTTATAACAGTACAAAATCCAGAATATCGATATAATGTTATGATTCATTACCCGTTGCTTTTCCATCTCTCCTTTCCTGCAGATGGGACACATTTCCGTTACCTCCTGCTAGCTCAGACCGCTACCTCTGGTGGTCTCGTCAGTGTGTGTCAACCCCTGCATGACCACCTCCCTGCTTAACACCGGTCCAAGTAAAACCACAACCCTTTTTATCACAGGCCCATACTGAGTTTTGCACCCTTAACCCTCCTAGACAACCATTTTATTTCCACCTTCACAGAAGCAAAGCCTTTGCATAAAACAGCACGCTGTTAAAAAAGCCAGACATACCATAAACAACATGCTTCTAATATGCTTCCCCTTGGCTATTTATGCTGTATAAATATGCTGCAAAACAACATCAATTAAACTTAGGAGTTTACAGCAGCAGCCTTTCTCTGCTGCTGGGTAATAGTTTAAGGGAAGGAGGCTGTTAAAACAGTGCCACCAACAGAGAGGAGCCAAGACACAAAGAGCCCACACAGGCTGTACGTTGTCTCTCCGTCTGCCCCAAGGACAGTGGGGCCCATCACTAAACAAGCAGTGTTTACATGCATTCCAGACTGGGATGCATCCATTTTGATGTTGGGGCCAATGTAAACACCCAACAATAGGAAAATACCCAATGCCAAATTGGCATCCTTACTATAAAGTCATGCCAAATATAATCAATGTGGAATAATTGGTGTTCACTCCAATATTAGTCGTATCAAGATCCTTCATCATCACTCCCTTTCAACTTTTGAAGAAATAAAAAACATGACATTGAGGTCCATTAGAAGCAAACCTTACATTAGTGTTTGGAGATGTTTAGTGGCCATCAACTACTTAGCAAAGTCCATAAAATTCACCCTCAGCCTAATTCATACCATTGCTAGGTTGACCTTCCAGTAAACTAGACAATCCTGGTTGTCTTTGTTAATGAAAAGCTACATAAACTAGGGAGCTAAGAAGTACTGTGTGCAAGAAGTTAAAGGTCCTGTTAGTTTTTTTCTAAGCTGGTTATGAAACAGACTGAAATAAAAACTGATGTGACCACCAAAAGCACACAAGACCGTCTGCAACAAGTTGACTATTTCCATATTGTTACCATTAACGCCTTAACCCCTGCAGTGGGTTGAGGTATCAGACAAATGGGTTACCTTCACGCCGCCGAAACAGCCTTTATTCACTATTCATGGCAAAGACTCTCAGTGAGTGACACTAGTAATGACACTGGTCACTGTAATGGTGGTTTTGATTGGTATGTTAATATTTGGCCAAAACAGGCTTTAAACAAAGTTATTTTTCAGAAAACCAGTACAGCTGATTCCTTGTAGTGTCTCTTGGCAAAACCAAATGCTACAAAAGGCCTTTTCAAGTTGAAGCACCTTGTGATTTCTAAAGTAGCCTCCACTGAAGCTCACCCTGCTTTGTGGTCTATCTTAGTTAAAAACAAAATACTAGTTTTAATGATTATAATGCCATATTGAAAGAGACTCGACAATAGCTTTGAGATAGTCAAACTTCTTTTTCCAAACACTGTAGTTTCTTCCTATATACGTTCTGTGATCCACCACGACCAACTCCATGTGTCTCGCTTACTATCCCGCATATACATATACAAAGTTGTAGACACACACTTTTGAACACAAGCACACCCAACAGTGAAACTGAATCCTCAGCACAGCTCATATGGTTTGCAGGTTTGTCAGATTGTTAAGAGACATAACACTTATCTGTTCCCCACATCTGAAGCTTGGTTAGCGGCGAGCGCCTGTTCATCTCCAAAATAGCCTCAAACAGGCCCAAAGTAAGAGGAGAAAGGATACCAGCCCGACCACAACCAATCATCGTGTGATGAATCATTTGAGCCAAATCCCTTAGCTGTGGCTGAAGGATCACAGATTGCAGCTCTTGTCTCTTAGGGCCCCTGAATCTTCTTGATTTACTGGATACGGACTTTGAGTACAAGCTGTGCTTTCTACACCCACTGTACTGTCTTTTCCAAATCCATATGTGCAGCTGAAGGTGAAGGGCTGCTCAAAAGTGGATATATAAAAACTGCAACTCTGCAGAAGCAAAAATAGAGGAAGATAAAAGGAGAAATATAAAATGTGACAATGACTTTCAAAAATGGTCACGACATCATTAGCCCAAATCTGTCTTTCAGCAAGTCTTTGAAGCAGATACACAAACAGTAAGAATGAATTGGGAATTAAAATGGAAGAGGTGGTTTCAGTTTGCAGGAATGGTCCTTTTGTCTAGTTGTTTTTCTTGCAAAATGAATCCAGCAATAGATTAAGTGTGCATTTCAGTTATGTTTTTTAACACTTTGTAGCACCTGGAGGATTTATCTGGAGAAATTTACCAAAAGACTAGAGATTCATATATCCTCTTGTAATATTCAAGCAGCTGTGTGTTGTCAAGCATCCTTGTACTACAAAATTAGACATTCCAGAAGATCTCTTGCAAAAAGAAAATTCATCCATTGAATGCAGACTTCACTGGAAAATGACAGAAAACAAACAGAATCAATAATATTTGCAATTTACACAACTCTTGTAATGATTTTGGGACACCTTGGATCACGCACACCCAGCCTTCAATTCATGATTGAGGTAATGAGGTGAGACAAGATAAATAGCGTTGTGAGTTGGGCCATCCTCAAGCTCCTCAATGTCATCAGAAGCCATGGCAACAAACCATCTTTGCTGCTGTACCTTCAGTCCGCTCCAGCTGCGAGACTGTGGCGTTGACAGAACTGAAACCTACGAACCACTAAGTGGTAAGGTTATGCTGTGCCGCCAGCTGAAATGGAAACTGTGCGCCAGGTAAACATTTACACAAGCTTGATGAGACCTCTACCATCCGGCACACACCGCCTGAGCCATATATTCCAATCACATGCTCCATGCCTGCATGCTCCACCATGCTGCCTGCTGCTGACACCCACTTTGGCTCAGTGAATCCCATTTATTTAACTGCAAATGGAGCAAAACACTTCAATTGTAGCTTTGGCCACACTTTGACTCAGACATGCTGAACAGTAAAACAATATCTTGGCTTTGTTGATTGCCTAAGTATGGAATAAAAAAAATGAAACCAGTAGGAGTTGGAGGGTTGGAAGAATACTTTCCAAATTCCCCAAATGAGCACCTGTGTACATGAAAGAAGGTTAAAATGTGGTAATTGTTTAATTTGGAGAAGCAGAGAAGCTGGAGGCTAACTGGCACCCACTCACTGACAGATGTTGAAAAAGCAGGTGGGAGATGGAATTTGTAGCAACATGTTGGCCTTTCTATTCTCCACCCTTAAGCTTTTTTTACAAGATTAATTGGATAGATTTGCTTCTTATTATCTAGGTCAGATTTGTCAGGTTTACTTAGGATTGTTGATTAAGTCTTTATGGTGAGGAAAGGATATGAAAGTTTGAATAACAAATAGAGAAAGGAGACTAAAAAACATCCATAATTTGTATATAAGAAGAGGACAAAGCCACCTTGAAGTCACCCATTGCTTTGGCTTTTCACGCCCTAAAGCATGTCCCAGTTCATCATCTTATTTTACTATAATGGGACCATTTTCTACAAAATTCCCTTCCTACTTGCTTAAAGAAGACTTAAAAACATGCATTCTATGCCATAAACCCAATGGGAAATGTTTACTAGTAAGCATGTCACCTGTTTTATACACTTGGTTTGGTTTTCAACCAGTGGAGTCGTCTCCTGCTGGCGATTACAAAAAACCCAGGTGAGAGGCACTTCTACATTATATACACTTTTTAACCCATTGGTCAGTCCTCTTTACAGTCTATGAGTCACCACATTCAAACCCCCATTCTCCTTTCCAGCTGCTCAATTGAAAAATAGTTTTTACTATACTTATACTTAAAAAGGTTTTAATTTCCAGTCAAGTTTTTATTCCCTCAGAATGAACACAAGCAACTTGATGCGAAGGTTGTGTCTTATTTATTGCTTTTCTAACATGCAATTGGGGCTGTGCTCTTCATGTGGATTCTTCAGCATCATGTTAAGAGCCTCTCAAATACAGACACCAAACCACATTAGTGGATTTAATCAGGGGCACAGAAAATTGGAAGGCCACTTAACATCCCTCCCTGAAGTAGGAGATTGCTAAACACATGATGAACTCAGTGCCGTCCGACCAAACGTTACGGTGGTCGGATTAGCCAGCTCTTACTAAAGACACGGAAAGTCTTGCGATGACTCACGACCTTAAAATATCACTCTATTATCTACAGCTATAAAAAAAATGCATGAAAACTGATTAAAATCTAACTCTTCTGCAAGAAGAAAAACAGGGTTTGAAAAGCCAATTTGGTGGGATACAAGCCTTAGCAGCTCATGAAAGACCCATTATTCATGTATCTATTGGCTGACAAAAAGGCTCCTGTTGGAAATATGTTGTACGTCAATGAATAGAGCATAGGTTATGTCTTTGTTCTGAACAATGCCTTCTCCCAGTATTACTCACTATCTGCTGAGTGAGTCCTGGCTCAGCCTTTTGTTGGGAGGAAAGTTGTTGAAGAGCATGGAAATGTAAGCAGAGGAGAAAAATGGGGGTCTGGATGGGCTTATTAATCATAGAGGTATACTTTACTGTAACTTTACAGGGAATAGATTGTTTCAGTGTGTTGTTAGAAACACTTGAGGTTTCACCTTATCTTTCAGGCAAACTAGTTGATATGAATCATGCTGGAGGGTAAACCTGAATACATGGTCGGAAACAAAAGATATGTTCACATGTCTGGGGGGGGGGGGCATATTAAAGTATTAAATAAATAAATTATACTCATTAGATCGAGAATATCTGTCCACAGTGAAAAACTCAAATTTGTGGACGTGAATGGTATTAGTTACCCTCATAACATGTTTAGTTTACAGTATCGTATCGTATCATAACTTATTGTATCGTATCGAGCTGCATTGTATTGTTTTATATCACATTGTACCATATGGTTTATTCACATTTCCAGTCATACCGTATCATATCGTAACATATCGTATTGTATCGCATTGCATCGTGACTTATCCCATTCGCTGTACTGTATACTTTCATTTCGTTTCTAGACATATCATATATCGCAATCGCATCGCATTCTAATGCAACTCGTTGTAATTGTATCTTATTGTATTACGTATTGATCATCTTGTGCTGTTCTGTATCATATCATATAATTTTGTTAGGTATAGTGTCGTATGATATTGTACTGAAGAGTTTTGTCATTTCGTATCAATTCGTAACCCTTTCCTATTGATGAATACCTGACTGTATCATAAAGTATCAAGTCCTATATGACTGATGGTATCGTAAGATTGTGCTTTCTATTTTCCAGAATGATGTATCTTATTTCTATCTGACCTCTAACGTTTATTTGTGTTCCGTCAGCCTCAGAGCTCCTTCTTCCCTCTGCAGGTCTTGGTGGGTTCTAAGAGCCAGATTTACAGCACAGGTCTGTGATGAGGAGGCTGAGGAATAAAAGGTATTAAACCTGGGCGGCATTACAGAAAAGAGGGGGGGGTGGGGGGGTGGGCAATCTGATATGGGGTTTCCTCTAATCAGCCAGAGGCTCCACACTCCCTCAGGCAAACAGGATGCAGAAAGTCTAAGAAATCACTCCCTATACACTCAGGAAAAGAGAGAGAGAGCGAGAGAGAGGCGGAAAGGGGGTGGGAGCTGGTTAGACAGCCAGGGGCATCTAAATAAACACAAACCAGATGCAGAACATGCAGAACACGTGTGTGAACATGAAACAGGAGTGTGTGGATAAGTGCTTTTTGTATTATGTTTACTGCACATGGGGCTGACAGGTCTGATCATATGTGCTGTGTGCACTGTGTAATCTTGTACTTTGATCTTGGTTAAGACTAATTTGACCCTGATACATTCAGAGTGAGAACAGTTTCGAAAGGTGAGAGCTTCTTTTTTTTATCCGATTGAGGGTTATGAGCTGTTTTTTACGATTAGCAATAAAATTCAGTTTATCTCATAGACTGTTAAATACACGGATGTAGTCTCAGTGATGTCACCCATTGGTTTCTGAAGAGGCATTAAGAAGCCCATCATAAGCTGCCGCCATGTTGGAAATGTTATCTCAACCTAACATTTGATGAATTGAGAAACAGTCAAAGAGTTGAAGCTGAGGCGTGACTTGAACCTCCTTGCGTACAGCTACAAAATGTCCATCATGAGCATAGCGCTTAGCAACATTTAGCAAAGTCACAGTGACAAGAAAAAACGTTCTTTTCAGAGGCAGAAATTGAGGGCCAAACCAGGCTTGTGATGAACAGCCATCAGCCGAACCTACACGAGTGAATTCTTGGTGTTTCATTTATCATTTTTAATCATCTATTTTTAAGTTTTATTCCTTTATTTCTGTTTTCCCTGTTTTATACAGACATCATTTTGTTGGATTTGATATCTTAAGCATGAAGCCATTTAAAATGCTGATTGTTGTTATATCAAATGGCTTTATACCCATCAGGCAACAAGAACTAATTTTCCTATTACAATATGCACAACCTGAGAGATACCTCTACACAAATCGCTGTTACTCTATAAAGTTGTTCACCGCGGATGCTAAATTAAATGCTAAGAAAATAAGAATAATCTGTATGTCTCTGCCATCTGTATCCACATTTCAGAACTTCCTCTTCATCTCCGCTGAACCTCTAGAGACTTTAAAGCCTTCCACAGATTTCAGACTTTTTTTCTAAATCTCAAGTCCCTCGAGGCCGTTTGAGTGGCACCAGGCCTAGAGTGCAGCTGAAGAGCAGTCAGTTTATTCTAATGTGAAGGTTAAGCTTAATCCTGTCTGGCCTTTGATATGCTAGTGGAAAAAAAATGTTTGCTGAGTGATCCTCTGCAAGAATAAAGGCCTGCGGGGTTAGGGCTCCTCAGTTCTGCTGCTTCAGTCCTTGTTGTGGTTCCTGACATCGGACCAGAGAAGATCTGAGCCTGGACGACAGAGCAAAGTAGACAGATAGACGGAGATCAATGATGTCTCTTAGTGCTCTGTTCTTTCTTAATCTGCTTCCTCGCTAAGAAGCTAGCTTAAGAGCTAATAATGATGTCACTGGTTAAGTAATAGCTAGCGAGCCATTGAAGTCAAATCTCCTGATGAGTGCTGCGACGACCGAGCTGCCATTAGAGAAGGACTTGCAGAACTTTTTGAGGGTGTGGTGTGTGTGTTTTGAGGCACATGTTTTGTACCAACCAGCAAGCTAGGCAACAAGCCGGCCCCACCCTGCACCCCTTTTGAGAGGCCCTTGGTAATGGTCCTCAAAAGTGTCTGAAATAGTTGGAAGGATGACACACGCAAAGAAAAGAATGGCAACCCAGAGTAGCATGAAATAAACTGGCCTCGAGGAGAGACAGAGACCGTAGAGCAATTTGTTTCCCCTTCTACGAATTACAGGCCGGAGCCAGCCGCTGTCTCTAAATGGGAACCAGCTCGGATCTGCCCAGACACCACTGTTCAGGCACAGTAAGTGATTTGAGGAGAGGAAAACAGCAGCCAAAACCCCACGGCTCCTCTGGGCAATGAAGCCTGCCTGTAAATTCTTGGGTGTTCCTTTTAAAACAATCTTTGCAAAGTCTTATATAAGTGTTCAGTGGAAATCTCTAATACGGTGTCAGGCCTCTTACGCGTCTGCTTTGTTTTATGAGGATCATATTTGTGTAAGCATCCACGTGTCATCCCGGGGTACTATTTCAGACAGTCTGGAGATTCACACACATTTAAACCAAAAGCTTTGACCAGATCGTATTTTTAGATTTGTTTAATTTATTCCTTTTTAATATTTTAATTAAACCTTACCTGTCCCATGGCACTTTGTTTTCCCATGGGACTCAAATCCCAAATGTACCCAAATCATTGAATTATTTTCCATTGATCTGTCGAGATCTGCTACCATAGCTAGGGTTAGCTACCAGAACAAAATAGAAATGATCAGAGTATGGGAAGAACGTTTTTTTACTCTCATTATTTAAGAATTCAGGGAAAGCTATCTCATTAGAAAATAAAAAAAACTCAGGTCAACAAAGTGTTTTTGCCTACTCACTGTCATAGTCCTGCTCAGTCACAGTTTTCACATTTCTATCGTGGTTTGGGTGTAAGAAGACGAGCGATTAGTAGGGCATAAAGAGTCATCACACATCCACTAGTATAACAACATTTTAAAAAGGCGGATCACCTTGCAATGATAGTATGCTTTATAGTATATTCGTTTCTCATAGGGTATTCCAATCATTTAATTTCTTTGGTATGACTTGAATTAATTGGGACTCCAAATATTGAGGCATTGTAATCTTGCGTGTTTTTCCCCACAGTGACGGAGCTTCATGTCTACGACATGTTTGAATTTATTTTGGTACCTAATGTTTGTCATGACCGTAGCCATTAAGTAAGGCCCTGAGGCCTTTAAAGATTGTTTTATCAAGTCAACCTGGTTGATGTTTTTGACCCTCAAACCCATTACTATAATTTTAAAGTCACACAGGCAAGTCGGCGTGGACTCTCAGGCTGTCCAAAAAACATTTCCATTAATTTTTAATTCATACAGGGATGGCAAATGTGATGACGGCCTGCATCTTGTCTCCGAGGTTTGAAAACCGCATTGCATAAAGGGAGCTTTAATGTTGGTGCCCTATGAGGTTATTATATGTTAGACGCTGTTTTTATCACACGCATGACCAAACGTGTTTGCTGTGGCTTTTGGCACAAAAGTTTTAGATGAGTCACAGGCTGGACTGACTGACTCGACTCCAGTCCTGCTGAGTGAGCATATCATTACACATATCTATTTCAGAGTAGGCAAATGAAGAAAGCATGTGCACACGTACAAACACTGATCAAGAACACAACAGCCCACCGTGGATGTCTCCACCATCAGACAGAAATAAAGCGTCCCACGGAGAAAGAAGTTATGTGGCGTCTGGTCACTGATGTCAACAAGCAAAAACCACAGCATCAAATCAAATTTATTAAAGTGGTTCCCTTGATCCTGGCGTTTTTCTGTTTGTGGATACAGGAGGCATGGCCAGCATTTCCAATTCAGGCTGTGCCATGTATAATTTCAACCAATCACAGCCCGTTGGTTCAGTTTTCCACTCACATATTGCGCCCCTGTGGCCACTTAGCTCATCTTGTCCTGTGGAAAGAGATACTTATTCAAATGGATTAATCACCAGAGGGGTCCACTTTGAAGAAGCGCACAGAGACGGGATGGAGGGTTGGAAGGACGGTTGGAAGAAGGTGGATGTGAGGGGATAAGATGCTATGTCGTAGCCAAGGCAGCGGGGAGGATTTCAATAGCGAGCTGTTGGCAGGACGACGTGGCTTAAGATTCCTGGCATCGTCTGCATGTCTTCGGGGGGGCCATCTTTGCGTGCCCACCATACTAAGGTGGGCCAAGACCCCTCAGAATTCAGCCCATATGCTCCCCCCTCTCCCTACCCAGCAGCACCCGGTGCCTCAGCCAAAGCACACAATCTGTCCCGATTACCGGCCTCCCCCTTCAGCTTTGATACTGGCCTCTTCTAAAATATGTTGTATCTGCACTATAATAACTCAGCTGCACTATAAACCCGCACTGACCCCACCTTTCTTTATCTCCACCTTCCTTGATCTTTGATGAATTACACCACACGTGTTTGTTGGCTCTAATGCAGCTCTGAGGTCCACATTAAAGTCAACAAAGTCACCTTAGTGGACATAAGGGCCTCAAACCCGAAAAAATCTACTGGTTAACAATGCAATTTTATATGTCACCTCATTTACAAAAAACATAAGGGGAGATTTGATATGTCACAGATGATTAAAACTGTACTGTCCACATATGATTTCTGCAATGTTTCCCTTACGACAGTGGTTCTCAACTGGTGGGTCGGACCCAAAAGTGGGTTGTGGAGCCGTTTTCAGGAGGGTCGCGAATGTGGGACTGGAAAAAGAAACTGTTCAAAACTGTTTATGTTGTTATTTTGGTTCTGTGTCTTTTGTTCTGTCACAATTTGTTCCGCCTGAGGCCCAAACAGCCCTGTTTTTTATTTCATTTGGAGCCAGTTTATTCATTAATTAGGTGATGGTGGGTCCTGAGGCTAGACCAGTTGAGAACCACTGCCTTAGAATACCTCATCATGTATCAAGAAATTGCCGAATCAGGGCAATGGCATCATTGACCAGGCAACCGCACATAGCAAAGATTGAAAGAAACGCGTTTACCTTTCAGATCTGAATGCTGACTCAGCAGCGTCTTCTTTACAAAGATCTGAGGTCAATTACATGCATGCCAATAAAGATTGTAAATTGAAATTGAATTGAAAATTAAAAAATTGTGAGGAATGACAAGGCGGTGAAGGAGCCACAGGGTGGACTCGAACCTGGGCCATTCACTTCGGGGACTATAGCCTCGTTGCAGGTGGCGCGACCTAACCGTTATTCCATCCGTGCCCTTAATTTGAGACTACTATGTGTTTATTTAACTGCAGATTTGAGATTTACAAGATAAATTTCTGATGTAATCCTGTGGATAGTGTCTGCTTATAGAAGAGAAAAGAATACGTCATGGAGCTCTAAAAACAGCACATCATTTCTGTATAGAGCGTCCAGGTTTCCATGTTGGCTGCTCTTCCATCCATCATTCAGCAGGGGTGTGACATCACAGCCCTCCACCATGCCTGGGCCATGCTGTTCCACTCCAGGCCAAGGCCAGGACCAGACGGACTTTAGCTTCATGGTGCCTACCAGCTACATTGCACATTCTTGGCTTGATGTGGAGATGAGTGCAGCTGCAGATGACCCAGTCCGCAGCGTGCTACTGATGACTGTTTATTCAGTCAGAGCGCCACACTAATGGCCTGCCACATGTACCCAGGACTAGCCAGACTCGCACTGCGGTGTCCACATGTCAAATACTGATACACTAGTGTGAACTCAAATTTTAACTTTCAAATACACTTCAGCAACAATTAATTACCATTCCTTCATGAATCAATATGTTTTTATAAGTGTTTTTAAAAATGTCCATCTTTCAGTTTGTAAAATATCAGAAATGAGTGGAAAAAGCTCATCACAGCTTCTAGAGGCTCCCCTTGCAAATAAATACTTGACTTTTTTTAAATAAATGAACTTAAAATCCTCCAAAAGGCCCAGCATTTATTTTTGACCATCACACACATCCATATACGTCAACGTTAATGCCCTAAAGGCAGACTTGCACCCTCCATACTTCCCCATATTAGACAATAAATGGGTTTATTGATTCCTTCTTTAAAGCAACATGGAAGAAAACTCGAAACTTCTCTGACATGTTTACTCATAATTACATTCTGTAACAGTGCAAACAGCCCGCCTTATACAAAAGAAAAGTATGACAAATATACCGTGTCAAACAAAGCTAATACCAGCTCTCTGTTGCTGTTGGGATGGTTGTTTACCTTTGCTGAACGTAGCAACGCCAGACGTGTTTGTCTTCCTTTGGGGATGATGATGGTGGAATAATAGACTCCAAGGACAACAAACAGCCTCACAAAAGTGAGTTGAAAGGGGCTAATGAGTAACTGCAGGTCAAACATTAGTGAAATATGAACATGGGGATAGATGGTGGGGGGTTCTTAAATGCAACTACCTGGGCCTGGCTGCTGCCTTGTGCTGTGCCATGTTGAAATACTTCCTTTGCTTTAACACGCTTTCATTAGACCCTGAGTGATCATTAATCACAGCACTCCTTTAAGACAAGGCTCTATGAAATAGAGAGAGACACTAAAGATGGTTTAAAGCGAGAAGAAGTCCACAAACATTTCAACGGCTCACAGATGTGCGTGCAGACGGTTAAATACACTGCAAAAACACACATGTACAATCAAAAGAGAACTAGTAGGGACTCACTTGAGTAGAGATTGAACAAGTGATTAGTTCAAGCCAAGAGTCAACAAGGTGTTGTACGTGTATGAGTATGATTGAATTTTCTTCTAGATATTTTCAAGGACAGATTGGACATTGTTTTGACTCCAAGGGCTAAAATGTACGTAGCATTGCTAACATTTTGTGCTGAAGTACAGAGAGATACCAAAAAACATAATGACAAGCCTTTAAAGTATGGCTTTTACAGCGGCCCGTCAAGTTAGCTAGTTAGCAATAAGGCTAATGGTTAAAGCAGTGATGTTAGTAATACTAAATGTGTTGGGGAAAGAAACATCAACACGGCTGAACATTATTTAACCTAGTATAACCTCCTTCCTCTACTGCTTTGGTCGTACAAACATGGCTAAGAGCCGGCTAGTTTCATTATGCTAACTCAGCTGGCTTTAGCCTAGCTCAGAGCTGCTAACTAGCTAACAAACTAAGTCGTGAAGAAATGTTGTCAGGTTCATGAAAAGTAAAAGTTTATTGCTGTTTCAAGCAGCACAACAATGTCTGAGACTATCTTTATACTTTCAAACAAATATTCAAACAAAAGAAAAACAAAGGAAAGCGTGTGCTTCACTACGGTAGTGGAAATCTTTCCACTTTTCTGGAGCGCACTCAAAAGAGACTCTCTTCCCAACCAAGATGCCAGACAACTTCTCATGCATAAATTAGCCAAATAGCTTTTTATTGGTAATGGGAACAGCAAGGCTGATAACACTACAGAAAGGTCTAAAAGATGCAAAGACAAAAGACATGCAGATTTTTTTCTGTATTTACCCAACCGAGAAAAACTTTGTGAAGTAAGACTCTTTCATCGACCTTTTGCTTGAGGGGCAGCCCTACACTCTTATATCTTTGCATATGCTTCCCATTTCAAAGTCTTATCAGTGTCAATTGAACTATCTGAGACCGACTTTGAACCATCATATTTAATGTGACAGGTTCAGTTTTCAATCTCCAAGGAAAATTTCAGCCAAATTCAAACAATACTACAAAATCTTCCCATTTGATCAGCCATAATCGGTCGTGACGCAAGTAAGACAACATCTAGCTTCCTCTGCCAACTGCAGAAATGGTAAGACTTTACAGAGCCTCGCAGTAAAGCACATTGTGAAAAGACTCAAAGATGACTTCCCCATACGATCAAGCTGTTTTTGGGAAAGAATGCAAAATGAGCTCGCCTGTGCATCACCAAAGCAGTCTGGGCTCATGCTGACACACCACGCAATTTCAATTTCAAACAGTGTTTTTCAGTCTGACGTCAGCAGCGGCCAAACTTTTAATGGGCCAAACCTGATGAAGTTTTTTTTTTTATACTACATCCAACGCATTATTTAATGCTAAATTGTCAATTAAACTTTTATGCTTCGACGGTAGAGAGAGCCACAAATCTTCGGCTCCATCTTTTATTCATCTGGCCTAGTTTGTGAGATACATAAAGACTCGCAGTATACAGCGCTGCTAAACTGTCTGCTCATCATCACGGCTGTATTCTTTAACAGTCGGCTGTAATATCTTAATGTGCACTGATTGGATGGACTCATAAGGTGAGCTGGGTCACCTTGTATGTGTCTTTGTGTGAGGGAGACATGTTAAACTAAAATAGAACAGACCCCGTTTAAGACTCCAGAGACAAAAGGTGGAAGAGGTTTTTTTTTTTAAGGCTCACTGTGGGTTTAGGAGTCGCACCACATCAATTCAGAGCAGGATCTGCTTCAAAGCTGATACCTCACAGCTCATTTACGTTCACAGTCATTTTTCATTCAAGGACTCCATGACAGCCAGTGAGGAACATGCAGGATACACACTCACAGATGGACATTGGAAAAGGTAAAATGAAGATTGAAAGATTACATTTTAGATTCCCTTGTTGCCAAACATTTAATAGCAGCCAGCTGTCATAGGATTCTTAAAGACAAGGGCCAGAGCACCAAAAGTGGGGCGGGGATAATATTGGATCCACTATGTTTCATGTAATGATTCTTTTTTTAGTCTTACAAAACGAATAAGGGATCAACATTTATATCTGTTTTTTACTTAATTTACAAGGATGTGGCAGAATGCTTGCATAGCTGCCCCTACAATGATCCTAAAAAGTAACCTCTTCACCACATTTTAAGTACGTACAAAATCAGGTAAGCTTATGCATCACCTCAAGACTTAAAAAAAAAACTTCCAAAATCCTAGACCTCACACGACTTCAACCGTTTTGAAGTAACTTTTGAAGTTTGATGTATTTTTGGCAAATAGTTGGGCTCAGACTTAAACAACCTCCTTCTTTTATGCTTCATCTGACCCAATATAAACTTGGTCAGTGTGAAGAAAAGATGTGTCAGATCTTTTCGTCAACGTCTGTGGCATTGACAGGATGTTAAAAAATGAAGTGCAAAATACTGCAGTTCCACAAGTGTCCACTAGAAGCTGACTAAAAATGCCATGAAATCCCGAAAGGTCCCATATCCCATAATGGGATAACTTGGGTTAGTGGTATATTTTGGGTTAAATGTGAGAGTTAGTGGGTTAATTTTCAATAACAAATCAGTTTTTGGTTTCTTTTACTCCGAAGATATATTTATAAATGTGCAACATCTGGATGCCCAGCTGACCGACAGGTGGGTGCCATGTAGCTTTAGCCAGGCGTCTAAAGACTTGCCTCAACTCCACTTCTTTGTTAGTTTCTAGATTGATAGAAAGTTAGGTTGTGTCAGCATTTCCAGTAAAGTGGCCTCCATCGTTGTGCTTCAGTCTATGATTTCACCCCATTCTGCATGCTAGCATTCAGTTTTACTTACAGCACCTCCCACTGCTATAGGAGGCAACAGCCCTTTGATGACAATGTCCTACAATTAGCATTTATTTTACGCGTTGGGGCATACAGGTAATGTGCTGCTGGATTTTCATGTTTTGGGTGCGTTTCTATGTTCACTAGCGCCCCATAGTGGACACAGGTAATCGCGTTTTCTAAACACAAGAAATAATGACAAGGCATGCTAAAGGTCTGTAGCTGCGTAACATCTGAAGAGGGTGTAAGTGTTCATTCAACAGCAATTGCAGCCAACTTTCTAATGATTCTTCAAAGATTGAACGGACTCTTGATATCGACTTGACTGCTTGAAGATGGACGAGAGACTACATAACATGTTGGGAGCTTCTCAGGAGCATTTTTATGGACAGGTTTTAGTCTGTTAAACCTCTTGATGAAATGAAAACACATTTGCAACTGGGAACGACAGCATCTCTTTCTTTATTTTTATGGGAGAGCAGTGTGTTCATACTTGTTGGCACTGTAGGCTGCAGCTCACAGAAACAGAGAAGTTCACATTCCCCCATTTGGAATTCACCCGAAAGCCCGTATCCATCCTTTATATTCTCCAGCCATTAAAATCAGGCAGGGAAATAAAATCCAGAAACATTTTTGGAAAGGAATTTGAGAGCTTAGCTTAAGAAGAAGAAAAAAAACAATGTTCCATTTTGCTCATTTTTTTCCCCTTTCAGGAAGAGGAAAATAAAATCTTGATCACACTTTGAGCAGTAACACACACATGCACAACATCACAGGCTGATACCTCAGGGAGTTTCTGTCACCTTTCAACCTGTATAGAATATCAAAAAGAATCTGTCTACTGTCAGCGTATAGAACATTGGTCAGAAGAGGATATAAGTTGAAATGCATGGGTTTCCATTTAGATCAGAGTGATTCAGATAACATCAGATTAAGCTTTCGATCAAAAAGCAGTCATATAAATTGATTTTCCAGGGCACTTAAGTAGAAAATAGTTCAAGCTTCTGGCACTGTCATTTGTGGCAAACCCTATTCTTCAAACAGGTTAGACCAAAACCCATGAATTGTCTGGAAATACCATTTACCTTCACTCAAACACGGCTCTGAGGCATGCTTGTGAAAACTCTCCAATGGGACGGATCAAAAAGAAACCCTAAAATGTAACGGCTCACGTTAAGCACAAGGTGCATTATATTCTCTTTTGGTTCATCCACGGTCCATGGTATGTAGCGAATGCGTCACATGTTTTATTGCACTGTGTGTGTGTGTGTGTGTGTGTGTGTGTGTATGTGTGTGTGTGTGTGTGTGTGTGTGTGTGAGAGTGAGAGTTTTCCCAGGTGAGTGTGTATGTCAGGGGGAGAAGGGGCTCCTTGGATGCTCTTCATGGCCGTGACATTTCTTCCTCTGAATGTGTAGGCTGTACTTCTGGCATCATTAAAACCTGTAACTCAGGAGATGATCCAACAGCCGTACATGCAGGCCACCCAGCAGAAACACCGCCTTTAACGATGGAAATGGAAAAAAATGAAAAGAATAATCAAACTGCCGTTGGGTTTTAGAGCATGCAGCGCCTTTGAAACAGGCCAGTCGACTGTAGCGCGGACTGAGAGATCCCATTTTGCTCTAAAGGAGAAAATAATGCAAACCAGCCACGGGAAAAGAGGGAGGGGAGCTCACGTACGAACAGTACATGAGGAGATGTGCCACAGAGGAGGGAGCAGTCAATGTCTAAGTGTGATGAAGACGTTGGGACGTGGAACCGACTCTGGGAAGCGTCAGTGATGACGAGCAGCCACAGGAGCGGACGCCACATAATTCATCTCAGTTAACTCCCATTCACCTCTGCTTTGAACTGCCATTTGACAGGTGGGAGTCTGTGCATGTGTTACCTCAGCGCTGTGAGTCTGTGTATACAGTATCTACTGTACGTGTGTGCCCTGTGACTCTTAACCAGCCTCATATGGATTTAATAACTTACTGACAGCATCTTCTTAAGAACAGGACGTTTTTCTGTTGTTTATTATGAACTGCCTTCCTTTTTAAATCAAAATACATTTTATACTATCATATTGCTTTTCTTAGTGAGGAAATCAACAAAAATCCAGTCCAATCCAGAATGTATTCTTCCTCCATCACTCAAAAAGGAAAAAGAAAGACTAGATCGATTATAATTGTCTTGGGCTTGAGTTTGCAAATCAAGCCCAATTAACTGGAAACTGCAGGGTGTATTTTTAAGCCATTTTTAACATTTTTAGTCTGTCCTTTTAAAACCAATGGGTTTTTTTTCTCACAAACTTTTAGCCTAATGACTACATGCCTTTATCCAGAAATGCACCTTGAGCTTTGCAAAATTCCAATTTAATAAATATTATAACTATCAAGAGTGGTAAAAAGGAGTAAAACCATTTGAAGATTGTTTGAGGTCCGCAGTTTCCCTTTTCGCTTCAAGTTGTGTCAACAATACAGACCATTCAGGACCAGGATCAAAACTTATGAGGAGGACTAGCTGCTGCACTGTTTAAGAGAGAAGCCAACACTTCAACATAACATGTGTCCTTAATGTCTGATGATATTGAATAGTCATTTTATGATTTAATTCAGTAGATATCTCACATATTGGAACTTTAACATTTTGGCAAATTCGCAATTTTAAGATACTGAACATTTGAAAAGTACAGGAAGCAACTGCTGGATTACTGGATTACTTTGTTCCTTAAGAAATGTGAAGTATTCTCTGGAAGGCTCTGAAATTGTAAAGTTTGTATTGCTTCTAAGCAGATTTACAGAAGTGTATTTAAAGAAGACATTGAGACTTTGGCATAAAAAAAATGTGTCATTTGAGTTCCGACTTTGAGAAAATGAACTTTGGCAACAACAAAAAAAAAACTTTTTAGACAAGATGATAAGCAGTTAATGTATTCTTTGGGAAAATTATCATAAATCAATTAATAATGGAACTTAATACAAGATGCAGCAGTTTAACCCATTATGGCTGATGGTAAATGTTGCATGTAAATATTCAGAGTGATGTCTTGAAATGTGTGCAATCCTGGACATTCTTCTCGCTCAAGTCCCTCTAGATTTAAACTGAAATTACCAGCTGAATTGTGCCGTAACATTGTGGTTTAGTGTGTCTGAACAACAGCCAGAAAAATGACGTGTTGTTGGATCAGTAGTTAAGACGAGTGATGATCCCTGTGAACCATAATGGCCTCTTTTTCCCCCTGGACTCCGTGAACAGCAGCCTTAATGATCTCTGAGACCAGATGAGACATCACACTCCAACCTCCTGTGTCAGATCACACAAACACACACACACACACATCAGCAAACACACGAGCACAATCACAAACATATGTACATGAGAACACAACAGCAAGCATCCAGGCAGTTCATCATCTGTGCCCATGTACGAACCACTACTACAGTTTAAGTTATGGAACTGAAACACTTACTTATGCCTGACTGTCTGGCAAACGCTGGTCCCACCTTATGTAATGTATCATTTTAATGTCCAGTGCAACTGTGTAGACCACCGGAAGAGTTGTTGCTAGCTTGGTAGTGTTAAATGGGGATCCAAATATATATTAATAAAAGCCAAAATTTCAGATCTGCTACAAAACATGTAACGCAAAAAGGTCCTTTAATGAGACTAAGTTACCATTGTTCAGATAGTTGTAGAACAAGATCCAGAAGCTGCACCTTGTCTGATTTTAGAGCAACTTTTACACCAATCTGTTGTTACTGACTGGGCCTTCCTCTTTGAGAAAAATGCATTGTGGGTAATGTAAATACATAGCAAGTAGTCAAGCAGGTTTGTTATGGCAAGTTAGTCTCTCGTGTGAGTTACAGAAAGTCAAAGTTTTGACATTGGTATTCAACTGTTTCACAACAAAACCTTATCATTAAGTTAGCTTGTTAAAAGCTTCTAGCTGGGCTAATGCTAACTGAATTAATATAAAGATACCAGCAGTCGCCCAACTACAGTTCAGATAACGAAGGCTGAGGGGTGAAGGTAGATTAGATAGTGTTAAAATAATTGGTAAATGGACTTTTAGCACTTTTCTAATGGTCTGACTACTCAAAAAGCAGTAATTAATCCCATTCATACACAATCATACACCGCCAACTAAGCAGCAGGAGCAACTTAAATGTTAAAGGTCTTGCCGAAGGACACATCACACATGTGGCTGCAGGAGCTGGGGATCAAACCCCTGACCTTCCACTCGAGAGTTTACCGACTCTACCACTGAACCAGCGCCGCCCTTAGAATAGATGTTCAGACTCCTACCTAGTTTTCATTCAAACATTCAAATTGTGCTCATCTGTTCCCATGTTGATTTTTTCATTTATTAATACTAAGGTGGAGGCAAAAATGCAGCAGTGGAATTCAAGAAAGATTTCTGACCAGGATAATCCTCAGTCAAATGCAGCCGTAGAAACCACCAGCATCAGTGAGGTCTGCAGGGGGAGTAAGACAGAGGAAAGATTTTTTGGGGTCCAGTGGGTAGACAAGTGCCCCGACTCCAGACATCCACCGTCTGCCTGCTCATCCGCTCCCCAGGATGTCACTCCATTCATCATCCTGCCGCACGGCACACAGCTCCGCTCAGCTGCATTCTTCACTTACAATCAGGCTTTCATACTCATCCTCTGATGAGTAAGCCAGACACTGGAAAAGACAGTAGCTCCTCAGACAGCTCTGAGTGGAAGAAGATCCCAAGAAGCAGATCCACCAGTCCGCGCACGTAGAACTACATCTAAAAAAAGGTTGTGCAATCTGGTGTAAGCATCTTGAATTGATGTGAACAAGTTTAAAAAATTCAATAGTTCATGAAAAAGAGCCTGATGAACTACATGGAAAATCTGTTGTGCAAAGGAAATCGAAAAAAGGTATCCTGTAGGTTTAAAAAAGCAGGTTTATGACTCCTTTTTAGTGGAGGTTGGGTTGATTTCCAGCTGAGAAAAGCTCATAGGATGAAGTGAACAAAGACACTTTAGAATTTTATAAAGGAAGATGGATGTCTGGTGGGTCCCAGGGGTTGTATTTAGTCGGTTTGTAAGACTCTCAGTGGTGAACCCAAAAGACCTGAGCAGCCTGAGGAGAGCTCTGGCTGCTCCTCTAAGCCTCTTATCACATCGTCTACTATAAGTTCAGTATTTCAACTTGACAAACACAAACAAAATGTGTCATTTTTCAATCTGTTGCAATGAAAATGTTTGAGAGTTTTACTTTTAGAAGCCAAATGTTTTGTATGCCAGACTTCAACTCGGTCATCCCTTCATGAGGGAGTACAGGAAGTTCAAATTGAGCTGTGTTGCAAGTCGACATATTTAAAGTTTAAATTTTAAGGGGGTACACAATTTACACAACTTTTATCTCTGACAGACAGCAGTCCATGCAGGATTGGAGGAGTTTACATATCAGGACAATGTAAACTTTAGTCATTTTAAGGTGCTATTTACCAATCATCCAACGTTGTCTTGTGTCAGATAGTTCCGTCTACAGTCTCAAAAACTCGCAGAAATGTTTGGTCAGTTTGACACATGAGTAACTAGCTTCTTTCGTGTTGACATTAGGGTTTTTCTGCAGATTATTCTTTTTTTTGAGATGTATTATTGGGCTGTTTATGTCTTTATTGTAGAGGTAGAACAGAAATAGAGTCAGAAACCAGGGAGAGAGAGAGAGTAGGGAATGACATGAGGGAAAGAAGCCACATGTCAGATTTGAGCCCAGGCCGCCAGTTCTCAAGAACTTAAGCCTGCGTATGGGGCTGGCGAACTAATGGCTAGGCTACCAGTGCCCCTCTGTGGGTTATTCTTTAAAAAGATTGTTTTTGGCTGTATTTATTTTCTAAATAAAAACTGTCTTAAACTACAGACAATCCATAAAACCAAATTTTACTGTACTTACAACTACAGAAAAAAACAAGAGACCACAGCAAAAATGTTCTTTTTCTGTTTCTATGGTTTAACTATTTATAGATATGTGTTCATATTTTTGTCTAATTGAAAACAACTTTTTTTGCCCAACATCTTTCATTTTCAGAAAGTGACGACAAGTTTTCAAACGTTGAATTATGTAAAAAACAAAACGTTTATATTGATTTGTATACAACAGAGCACTAATCAGATGTTTTAAATTAGGAAGAGTTCAGAAATCAATGTTTGCTGGAATAACCCTGATTTTTTAATCCCGTGCTTTCATTCTTCTTGGGTTACTCGCCACCAATTTTTCACATTGCTGTGGGTTGACGTTATGCCACTCTTAACACGAAAGCTCAAGCAGCTCTGTGGCATGGCTTGTGACCATCTCTCTTTTTCTTGGTCACATTAAGTAGAAAGAGGAGTGCCTGGGTTGAAATTCAACAGACACCTTAGAATGGCTCCCCTGCTTGCATGTGCTGATTTAAGCTAAATTTGAATAGGCCTTTTAATTTTTTTCAAGATCTGTTTCGACTGTCCTCGAGGACTATGAAGTTTAGAAGGCTCTTTACATTGACGAGGTATCAAACATGGGGGCTAACATTCTTCCTTTCAAAGTTGGAGGCTTTTATTTGCCATACAAACCAATAAACTGTTTATGCTGTCCATCCAGTCCCCAGTCGATAATACTTGATGGTCAACTAGTACATTTATTTCCCATTGCCATAATCCTTAGTGTTACTCTGCCTAGCTGCAGTTCCTGTTCGACTGATTCTCGGATGTCCAACATGACTTACTGTACAGTGTAAAGTATTTGGTAAGTCCTTTATGGAGACTTGCCCGACAATCTAAATTCACATCATTGAGGGAGAAACCCTCCAAGGAAATAAGAAGAAAACCAGACAAGTTCTCCTTGTAGTTCTTCTACTACCATTCGACTGGAGAGATTACATCAGTCGATGGCGAAAGAAAAACACTTAGAGAACACAGTCATACTCTGTAGACATAAAACATGCTTCTGCTGTGATTAGCATTAGTTATAAAGATGAAGATCAGCAGTGTTCCTTTTATGGAGGATTACAAATCTTTCCTGGGATTAATCATTGTAAAAAGTAGTCATTTACATTTTTGTAAAAGCATTTTTAATGATAGGCTTTGTAAGAAATCCTTTGATGAAATACTTGCTGAGGTAATTTTCTCTTTCACAAAGTTAAATGGAGAAGGTAGCTGAATCTTCTGTCAGATTAAGAGCCTTCAAAGCGCTCAGGATGCGTCTCTCAGAAGGTGATTCAAAGTAACAGAGCCAGCGAGCCTCCTGCAGACAAACCCAAACAGGCAGAAGATTTACAGATACCCCACAGCTTTACTGAAGTTTCATATGAGGGAAAGAATAAAGAGGCCTGAGAGGAGATTATTTTCTCTCAGCACTGATCGTAGGATTAGAGTAGGAGGTCTGGTTTGCTCAGCATCAGCTTTATGTGACAGCTTTTTGAGGAATACCTGTGTTGGATCACTGAAAAGTGAATCAACAAAGTCTGACATATCCTATCAAGAGGTTTTATTGATTGATTCTTTTGGATAACAGGCCTTTGGTTTCAAAACATGTTGAATTTATTCCATAAAGCAGAACTCCAGTGATACTGTGCTGTAATGATAAAAGACTTTAAGAACATAATGCTGAATGAGAAAAAAACACTCAATTGGCCCAAGGCTGGTAAATATCATCCACTATTACCTAAGGAATTCCCTTTACACGGAAGTGCTTCTCTTTTAATTCTAATTTACCTATTATCATTTTAATACATAGGACATCAGGAAATGGGAGGGGTGAGAAGGGGGTTGGGTATAAGGTGAAAAACAAGTACAAATGGCCGAGGGAAATAATTACCACTTGGGTTTTAGAGGAGAAAAGGGGAATCCACAGAAGAATTCCTAGACTGGAAACTTTGCTAAAGGGGCTGTTCAGTAATTAGGGAATTTGGAAGAGAGCATGTGTCTCAGACAACATCACAAAGCAACAACTTTCATACAGCTTAGTTCCCTCCATTTCTTAATATTCTACATCTTATTTTACGACTACTACTTCTCTCAATACTTGAGAGGTACACAGAGGGCTGACTTCCATAAAGGCCAGTCATCCATTCAACTACTTAATGTGCTTTTTTCTAGAAAACTCTAAAAACCACTGAGCGATTAGATCCGAGTTATTAACAGGTGCTGACAAACAAGCGTTCAAGTTGAGGATGAAATATTATAAATTGACTCTATACAGGTACACAACTAAAAGAAGGTGACAATTATTAATGCAATACAATAATGAACATTTTAAACTAAAATGAATTAAGCCAACAAATGAACACACTGCTGTAAATAGGAGTAAGTAAGAGGTAATAATGGACTGGCAACATTTACGGGGCAATATCAGATGCAGTGTGAAGCCAAAAAAAAGGTTGATTTTTGATTATGAGGGAACAGGAGGAGCTTTTTAACAGGATGACACAAGTATGCTGTTAGCAGATCAGACATATTAGTGGAGCTAATTTATTTAAGATTTAAAAAATAATAATATTAGTAAGGAAGATTGAAAATCCAGAAAGAGAAGAGGCCCTGATATTGAACCTTGGGGAATGCCACATTTAATTAAGTTACCATATCATTCACATCAAGACATTGATGTTCTTTCATTTTTCATGGCTTATTGGTGAGTTAGATCTGGATCTGGATCCATCCCAAAAAACGGTGTGGGTTCTTCCTGATCACAAACAGACAAACCATAGCAAGAACAAATAACTTATTTGACCAAGACGATAACACAAATACACAGAACTAAAACTATCTTGTTTTTTATGTATTCCATAGATGTAATTACTGAAGAGCGCTTGTAAAATGTTGCATTTAAAGTCAAATCCACTTCATAAAAAGTCACTGAATTAAGTAGAAATGGTCAGCCCATGTAAAAAGAGCTCTGATTACTGTCTGATTAATAATAGAGTAGAAATGTGTTCCTCATTTATGTTTTGTTTCTCGGTATGATGAGAGCAACATAGATTTTCCAATCATTATGTCAAGAGATTAGAAACATCTTTGGAAAGAAAAGAGGAACTTTACATGTGACTGCAAACCAACGACAGGAAAGAGTCTGTGGTAGGTGGAAACAGTGGAAAGCACTTAGCCTTTTTCCTCATAGCGATGTGTTGCTGCAATAGCTGTTGACATGCAAGCTCAGTAAAAGAATAGCAGTAAAAGAACTGGCTTCCAGGTGCAGTATAACACCATTTAAGAGGTTAAATATATGATTAAATTTACTGTTGCTGGTTCTGCTCATTTCCTTGGCCTTTCCTTGTTTTTCAGATAACATACTTCACCTGTTTCCCTTGTTTTCTTTGCAAATGCATGAGTCTATCGTTCTTCTCTCCATCACCTTCCTCTTCCTCTTTTCATCCTCCCGTCTGGCACTGAGACCAAAGTATCTGGCTCTAATTCCAAATGTCAAAAAAAAAAAGGATGAATGCTTTGTGAAAGCGATGGTAACCCCATGACAACTTCTAATATGATGATTTATCACAGCCAAACTTGCGTCTGTGGGTGCACTGGCATGTGCTATTGGCTTGGCTCTGAGTTAATGTCAGCTCCACTTACCGTCTACTTTTCATGATAATAAAAAGATCTCATAGCTTATTGATTACAGCGCTTTTAATGGATTGCAGGTGCATGAAGGAAATACCTAGTCTGAAAGAATTCAAAACAACTGTAGAGAGAATCAGTATTGATCACTTCAAAGAAAATATTCCAAAACATAAGTTGGTTTGAATTTTTCCAGCCATAAGAACCTGAAATCGACCGCTCTGACTGAAACATCCACAAATGTTGGGATCTACATTCATTCTCTTAAAAAACGTTCACCATTCTTTAACAATTTATAAGCAGCAAATCAATAAAAAGCATTCAGCTTCTATAGATTCTACTGAAATTGTCTTTGACTTTTGAAGATGTGGGGTGAGTAAGGAGCCCCTGTCAAACAAATAGAAACAACATTGGAAATAAAATGTACAAAAACCATAAAGACATAGCATACCGGGAGACAATGAAAGTTTCAAGGGCCCATGCACAATTCTTGTCAAGGCTCTAAATGAAGCTTCTTTATTCGAAACATTTCTATAGACTTTGCAAAACAAAGGGGAAGAACAAACACTGAGAAAAAATGGGAAACAAGTGGTAAACACATTTCTTGGCCTACTCACTTTATGAATATATTGTCCTTGGATTTTTTTCACAATGCTATTTGACAACGTCCTCGATGTTTGAATTTAAAGTAATGCACATGTTTTGTTGAATAAAAGTAAAAGGGATAAAGGGGAAGTGTTCTCCTAGAAATAAGACCGGTTTTCTATCACATATATAAATGTATCTTTGGAAAAAAAAGCCTGTAATAACAGGGATAAGGATATGCTCTCCAAATGTCGTCGTTTTACATGACAAGAAACGTGGGAATGATTAGCTATATGTTCCCAAAAAATCTATAACAACGCTTCTGGGTACAAAGGTGTTTATTTTGAATGTGCGGTGTGATGAAAATTCAATTCCCTTTATTCGTCCTATAGTTTGTACTTGTTTGCCCACCTCTCTCTGATATTTCTACCTTTTTCTTAGCGTGCAGTCTACAGCTATCGAGATCAGACCCTGCCTCCTCCAGTCCGGCTGACCTGCTGTCTTCCTGTTCCATCAGGTCCTGGAGCCACTGGTTCCTGTGTGGGCTTATCAGGGCTGATAAGAACCTGAGCCTCCTCCCAGGGAACTTTGGCGCTGGCGTGCCCCGAGGACAGGGGCTGCCTCTCAGGGCTTATCTCCCCTTTACCCACCCTGCAGCACAGAGCCGGAGCCAAGGCCAGCCAGGTGGGCATCGCTGTGAGGCATGTCAGCAGCATGCCAACCACACACACGCACACACAGCCGTCAGCCACTAACCCTGGGCCTCCTGCCTCCTTCCCTTCCCTTCCATCACTATCTGCTCCTGGCAGCAGGGTCGCTTCTCAACATGGAGCGGATATCAGTGATTCGAGGAAGGTTACAAAAAAGCCACAGCACAGAATGTTTCTTCCTCTCCGATATCCAAAAATCATATTTTCTCACTTACTAATGTATCAAGTCACGCACACAGTTATGATTCTTTCCTGAGAGTTTTACCATCTTAATACAATCGCAGTGAACGGAGTATCATGTTTGTGCAAGGGGGGAAAAAATCACTTTCAACAAAGTTTTAGTGGTTTTCATAACTTTTTCTTCAACAGAAAGTAGTTCCTATGAAAACTGGGACACGGGGAATACACACATGGGGAATATTTTAAATGTAATTCTTCAACACGTCGAGCTCCAGGCAAAAAAACCCTCTCAATTCTATTGCTGTGGCGGCAGATATCTGCTGATATCTCAAAAACCGAAGCTAATGAAACCAAAACAAACTTCTCAGGTCGTTAGAGCTCTTCTTTTTTTTTGCAGTTTAGCTAAGCTGAATCTTTATGTTGAACCTTTTTCTATTTTTAAAGGAAGAATGTCTGACATTTTACACATAAATACAGCAGAAATCAAGTACAGTATATCCTGTGTAAATGTCTGTCTGAGTCATGACTGTCTACAATGAGTGAGAAGCGCGAGTCCCGCCAGCTGTGTTGTTGTCGGAGCCGTGTTTACATCAAGGTGTTCATGGACGGGACAGTCTTCCGATAAAGGAATCTGCCACTTGCACTTAATGGTGCTTAATTATGGTACGTTCTTATTGATAACTTGTGCATACGTGAGTGGAGAGGGGTTGGAGGTGTGCCGCTGGAGGAGAGCGGAGGCTTCAGAATAGCGGAGGTGTCGCCCAACAGCAGTTTGTTTTGGTTTCATGCTAGAGCTCAGGGGCGACATCTGGTGGATCAAAAAGACACACATTCTTCCTTTAATGAACATTCGACACAATGTTAGAGCATCTTTTCTGCACTATAATGTCCTTAATGTTCTTCTGAATCCTGTATTTGTAACATCTAGTTGCACCTGCTTGCTAATTAAGTCCACTGAAGAGTTTCCTGCAGCAACTTAATCAAATCAATGAATGCACTTTCAGTTCAAGCTTGAAAATCAAAACAGTTTTTTTTCTGCAAACAGTTGCAAAAAATGAACAAAAATGTTTCTCAGAAGTAAAAAGGAGGTGCATTAATTTCATTGCACACTCAGCAAACCTCACTTCCAGCCTGGATCTTCTCCTTTTCCTAGTTTTTTTTTTTTTTTTTTTTGCTTGCGGCTCCTTCTTGATATTCTTTAATTCAGAGGAATTTTCCCTTGAAAGTCTAACCATGATCGGGGAATGTGCTGAATCTTGGATTTTTAGAGGACGGTGAGTGTTTACACATGTGTTAATGCTGATTGGACCCCTGGAGTGACTGTTTGTCGTTAGGAATGAAAAAGGTTCATTAGCGATCGAGGACGATTGTTGGTCTTTAGGGCAAAAGATGTTTTTGTAGAGGTGTCGACTCAGCGGATCACCAAAGGTAACCACGGGGGAGAGATCCATAAAATATGAAATGTTTATTTATTGTTTCTTGGAGAGATGGAGACACGTTTTTTTTTATTGAGGTACAATTAATATAAAACCACAAAACCCACAACAGACCAAATAAAACTCCTCTTTAACTTGACTAAAGAGCCATAAAATGTCAAATAAAAACATAATTCCTCTCAGTTCCTTTCAGATAAAAAAACATTTTCTAGTTTAGGACGATAAATTATGGAAGTTGGTCTGGTAGCTAGAGAGGTGCCAGGGCACTTCCTGAGTAATGCTGAGGTGCCCTTGAGCAAGGCACCGAACCCCCAACCGCTCTGGTGCGCTCCCTGAGTAGCAGTGTGTAGCAGCCCCACTTTGACATCTCTCCTCATGCATGTCCACAGGTCCTGTTTGTGCATGTGTGTGATTTGAGTCTATGTGTGTGAGAAGCATGTATCTTGATCTTGAACTTTAAAAAATACAGGACAAGATAATCAAAGAGATAAGACAAACTACTTTGTTCACAGGAGATGGCAAAAGGAGGAGGAGATCTGTCTGCAAGGTTTCTGTGCACATCTCCGATAATCAAGATACCATTTATAATAAGGTTAAAAACAGGAGTATCAGTCATGCTGATCTGTCACATAGCTCACACACACATGCTAGTTCACACACACTAGCTTGCATGCTAACACGCTAGCTCACACACTCACGCACACATCTCTCTCCTCATGTGTTAAAACATGAAGGATGCTCAGCACATGAAGCTGCACATGTGAGCACACAAAGAGCATGACATAACGACGCCCGTCCAGCTGCACTCTCGTACATGTGTGACTTCATATGAAATGAAGTCAGGCAGAAAAGGTTCTGCTGCCGTTTTCAACGTGTTTACGTTAATGTCGATCACATTTCCACTCTGCGGTTGGACAAAAAGCACACAAACCTGAGAAAACCTTCAACAGACCTAACAGATCATAAAAAAAGTGGGGCGGCATGTTTGCATTTTGTAAAGTCACCGACGTGTGTAAAGCAAACTTTCTGCACTCTGAGTACATGTGAGCTATAAATATAGTCTGAAGTGATTCGATTGCTTCAAGTAAAACAAATATACGTTGGAAAGGATGCATATCTAAGCTGGGAAAAATGCACACAAGCAAAGAGAAATACATATCTCCAGTATTCTTTGTGTAAACTTTAAATCATGAACACTGCCAAGTTTATAAGAGCTCCTTGCAATATTGTGGTTCCACTTACACAAGAGTGCAATTCAAACAAACAGGACTGCTTTTCTCTGCATCTCAGTGACCACTCGGACTCTGCTGTTTGTTTATTATGAGAGCTTCCAGCCTCCTTACATGTGTCTGGCCAATGACCATGCACTCCAGAAACAACTGAAGGAGAGGACATTTTTTATGGTCGTGCCACCAGGAGAAAAAAACAAGGAAAATGCTGGGAGGATTTTCACGGGTATTCATGGAATTTTTACAACATACACTCAAAAGTAACCACTGTGGAGAAAAAACAACATTGTGCGTCATTTGCATGGAGAAAATTGAGTCACATAACAATTAAACACTTAATTTTCTCCACCTTACTGTCGCTGACCACCTTTCTTTTTTCTAAAATAACATTTAATTTTTTCTCAAATGTGACCGAAGGAAAGATCAGAAAAGTCCTTGTTATCTTGTTAAATAGCCGCCCCTGCACCTGCCCTAAGCATTTGTTCTGCCCGTGTTAGGGGTGGAGGAAAGGCGGCGTCAAAATGATGTCGAGGGTGTTGGGAGTGGGCGGGGCTCCAAGGAGGAGGGGGGAGGATACCACAGGGAGTTTGATTGACAGGTGCAGACAGGGATCGTGGCAACAAGTGGACTGTAGTTACTTCAGCTGCAGTTTGGAGGGGGGAGGGGGAGGGAACGCAAAGAGGGAGAAAACAAGCTCATCTGTGACGAATCTTTTGGTTCAAAGGCATCAACAGACTCATAAAAGGGGGCTGAGGAGGTTGTTTGTGAGTGTGTAAGGGTGTTAGTGTGTGTGTGTGTGTGTGTGTGTGTGTGTGTGTGTGTGTGTGTGTGTGTGTGTGTGTGTGTGTAGGTGTGTGCGTGTGCGTGTGTGTGTGTGTGTGTGTGTGTGTGTGTGTGTGTGTGTGTGTGGAGAGAGAGGTGTTGGGAATACAAGAATGGATGTAAGGCTGATCTATAAGAAAAGTCTGAGAGTTTCTGACAGAATTTATTCATGCAAGTGTAAAATGTAAAATATTAAACAACAGAAAACACTGATTGCTAGTTTTTATATAGATTTTTCACAATATAGATTAAGTGATGACTGCAATTAATTATTTTTTTCCACATCGATCTGATTTTTTTCTTACTTGTTTTCCTGGATAGTCTCTGTTGTCCATTACAGATCCCATATACCGAGGCAATTTTTTTGGGGTGGGCTTTTTTATGCCTTTATTGTAGAGACGACACGCGGGAAAGGAGCCACAGGTGAGATTTGAACCCAGGGGGCCAGCTTTGAGGGCTTGAGCCTCTGTTCATGGGGCGCATGAACTAACCGCTAGGCTAACAGCGCCCCGACCGAGGTGATATCTTTAAAATTAATTTCTGGACTGACAAACAGCAAAACAAAAACAATTCACAGAGAAATTAGGGAAAATAAGCAGAGGCAGGTCAAAGGTTGACCCAATACTACTATACTATCAAGTAAGTCGTTAAGTTATTCAGTTAAAGTTTTTAATTTCAGTCCACCAGACCACTATAAGAGTGAGAGTTGTTTATTGCAACAGCAAGCACTCATTGAATCACATTGATTGGACTGCTATTTGGTAAGAAAAGTAACACAAAAGCAGTTCATGTATCCGTCAACAGTGCAACCAAACAAACATCTTGTGAAGTTGCTAAATATTAACATAAAACTGCAGAAGAAAGAATTTTAATGTGGTTTATGGTTAAGGACACACATTGCAGCTTTGATGGTTTCCTTCCTTTCAGTACAAAGTCAATTCTCGGGGCAGCTGTGGCACAGTTGGCAGAGTCGATCGTCTCTCGACCGGTAGGTCCCCAGCTTCTGCCGCCACATGTCCGATGTGTTTGGGCAAGACACTTAACCCTAAGTTGCTTCTGCTGCTTCGTAGGCAGCGTATGAATGGGATTCGTTTATACTGATTTTCACTTTACATATCAGCCTCTGCCATCAGTGTGTGAATACGTGTGAATGTGTAGGTGTGACATGCGGTGTAAAAGTGCTTGAGTATTCAGAAGACTAGAAAAACGCCATACAAGCTCAAGTCAATTTACCATTCACCAATGTTTCAACAGTTTAACGCTTTCAAAGTGAAGTAGCAGCTGTAGGAGGCTCCGTGTGCATCAGCACTCGTACAAGGGTTAAGAACGTCAAAAGTAAACAGTGAGGGTTATCAATTTCATAAAGCTGAAGTACATTTATACAATCTCAACTTTATGATTGAAGGCAGTTTGGATACAGTGCAGGAATGGTTGACTACCATGAAACTGCTTTATAAATATGGTCATTACGGACTGTAAATACGTTGATTGGCTTTTGTTGAAAATCTCGAGATATGTAGCTTGAAAATAATCTACACTAAGCTATCATGCATCATGCACTACCAAGATATATTATCTTTATAAAATCCAATCTAGACGGCGTCAAGTGTATATACTCAGCTGCTCTCCATTTGCTTTACATGAGCAAACTTGAGTTTTAATAAAACCCGATGTTTTGTTCTCATTTTTCTCACTGTCATGTTAAGAAAATGGGGCAAATCAATTTCATTTAATTAAAAAAAATCTCACATTTCCCAGCCGACACACTCGCTCTCCTCTGATATGATCAAAGAATAGCATACCAACTCCTGCCCTCTGAAAATCCCAGCGCATGCTTCTCTGACACAGTAGTCTGCCCCGAGAGGAAAAAACACCAAATAACGCTTAAAAGAAATGAGAATTTGAATTATCTGTTCAGACAGCAAATTTGGATTAGGGTTTTCCCTTTTGTTTTGCTTGGCCAGAGCGTCTCGGTCCTGTTACAAAACCGCACATACCTCTCTGTGTGGCGGGACGGAGAGAAGCAGCGGTGGGGGGGGAGGGAAGCCGAAACTCCCCAAGAGGAGTGACACCTGAGCAGGGGAGGTGGGCACCCCTTGAGATCTCTCCAGTTCCAGCTAAAACACAGACTATTTAAGAAGGAATAATAAAAATGCCTAACCTTGTTAAGTATAAGGGCAAGTATTCTCATAACATTCACACACAGATGCATGGGGGAATTCACTCGTTGAATCAGTCAGGGCCGAGCTCGCATCACAGCGTTTTTACTCGCCACAGCGCCTGCAGCAAGACGAGATTGCCTCTCCTAACGCTCCAAAATAGTCTCAGCCAGGCGGTGTGAAATGGCAAGAATGTTCCAATCTGATTTGACATAAGGGGAGGATTGTTTCATTTCAATCTCCCTCTTGCTCGCTCTCTTTCTGTCACACACACACGCACACACACACACACACACACACACACACACACACACACACACACACACACACACACACACACACACACACAAAGACGTGCTGCCTGTCCTGTGAGACAGGCTGTAAAAATGGCTGCCAGTTGTTTCTTTATTTCTTTTTCTCTCATTGGTTTGGAGACTTGTGTGGCGTGTAATTGGCAACTCTGGCCTCAGGATCTTTGAGTAGATAATAACTGTCTGGTCTGAGAGGGGGTGTCTCGGACCAAATGTGCTAAATTCATTACCTGGGACCATTATTCAATTACTCCACTCTATTAGGACATCAGTTACTTCAATGGAGCCAAGATAAAGATAAGCAGTGGGGCTCATAGGGAGAATCTGTCTGCAATAGAGATGAAAGATGGATAAGGGTATGCAAAAGAGTAATGGTGACATCATGACGAGGGTAAAATGCACGATTTTCCAGGTTACAATCGATTTCACAGGCAGGGAAATACTTTGCTTGCAGCCTGCTAGCTAGTAATATCAACTCAAGATATTTCAAACCACTGCAGAAAACCAACTATTAATTTCTTTTCAGAGTCTTCTAGTCTATTCTTGGCTTAAGTTGAGAGGATAGAAGTTAGTAGAAGATAGATACCTGTTTTAGAGGTTTAAATTTAATTTTAAAGACAAGAGAGATGCATTGCTTGCAGCCGGCTAGTTCATAATGCTAACCCAGCTCACTGAAGATAATGCAAACCACTGTATTAACATTATTAAGACTTAACACTGTCTTTATGTGTATGTTTGACTTAAGTTGAGAAGAGAGATACACTTTGATGACTGTTACAAATGTATTTTGAGCGGGAATCAGATATCTAAGCTAAAAGTTAGGACTGAAGGATGGGATTAGCTAGCATGGCAAGGCCGAAGTAAAAAAAATAAAATCAACTGCTGTTCCATTTTGACGAAAGACAGAAAATGTTATGCTAATGAGTAGTTGTTTGACACTGTGTAAAGTGCAAACATGTCAGATTTTCCAGGTTATCATCGATTTTCAATGAGGAAAAAAATGCCCTGCTAGCAAGTATTGCTACTCCAGCTCCCTGCAGATAAAACCAACCACTGCGCAGAACTTTATTTTTAGTCTATAAAAGTTCAAATTATGCATTTAAAGTCTTAAGTATTGAAGGTTAGCCTTTTTATTTAGTTAACAATGGATACCACTCTCATATCTGTGAAATAACTCAGCTCTAGAGTTGGAATCAATTATCTTAGCTTAGCACAAAGCCTGGAAGAAGAGGGATGGCTCGCATAGCTCAGCCAAAGTTATAAAACAAATACAAATATCCCTCCATTAAGATGCAGATTAGGGCATATAAGGGCAAAAATGCAAGATTTTCCAAGTTCAAATTACATTTTAGTTCAAGTGATTATGAAATTGCAGCAGCATCACCACATGATGTTGTTGCAGGAAATCAAAAATGAGGCCTAGCCACAACTTGTCACACCATAATCATCAAATATGCCTAAAACACAATAGGCTGAGTGGATGCTTCCTGGAAAAAAACACAAAAATGCAGAAACTCAGTCAGAGGAACGACACGGGAATGTGTGCCAGCAGTGAGAAAATCAAAGATGTTTTGGAAAGAGAGATGAAAAATAATCAAGGACTTCTCTCCAGAATGGAAGAACAGAATAAAGAAACCTTCATATATAAGGTACATTTAGTATTTTTTTTACATTTTTTCTAGTAAAGTGAACAAATAAAAAATCGTTTCCTCGTTTGAAAGGATTTTTTTTCCATTGATGACTTTATCTAATTATGCAAATTACCCTTAAAGTGTCTTTTAGACGTCCTGTTCTCTCATGAAAACCTGAGCTAATGTTGGACGAGTTACGCATTAATGATTTCCAAACAAGAAAAAAATGTGGCCTCAGAAGCACTGAAGAAAAAGTCCATCATAATTGAAGTTATTCAAATTATCAACCGACAAAGAACCGAAATAAATAAATACAAAATATCTGATGGTATACACCAAATATTCTTTAAAAGTGGTCAGTATTTTGGAGATTTAAAGTTATAGACTGCTGTGGCCAGGTGCCAGTTTACACTTTAGTTGGCATACAGATAAAAACCGACCAATGAAAAGCCAGAGGCAGCCCACTGGGTAAAGCTGTCCCACTGACACGCAGCCTCAGCAGACTGCAGGAAGGTGGGAGGGGGGGGGTTGCAGATGGCCCTGATGGTGCAGGAGCCACACAATTTCATGGCGTATTTTCTGCAGATGTGTCTGTGGTAACTCATGCGAGGGTGCAGCTCGGACACTGACAGGGGTGATGGATAGACCCCCGAGTCCCACTGTGACAAAAAAACACTTTTTCTGCTCTTCACGCTCACTTTCAGGCCTCGGAAATGAAAAACTTCTTTACGAAAACAAAACACAAAACTGTAAGCCAATCTTTTAAAGACCTGTCGTCAAATCAAGACATTATGACATGAAGAAAAATGTTTGGAAGAACTAACAAAGGGCTGTGAGCATTGAAGGATCAGACTTTGTGTTGAGGTTGAGTTGACTGTAACAATGCATGCACAGCTGCCCGGGGAAATGTTTAACTCTGCCTCAGCTGGGGGATTCAGAGACACACTGAATTTCCTAATCAGTGCATTGATCACAGTTTAAACCTAAGGCTAAATTAGATCCAGAAAAGTCACTAACTAATCCATAGACCCTGATGTGAACCAGACATCTTAGGAACTCATTCGCCAAATGTTCGTCCTATAAACCTCAAAATTAGAAGCATCTATTGAGCCTTTTTCAAGCAGAAGGAACTAATTGTTTTGTTTTTTTAAGTTGGATCCCCTTTAGAGGTGTGAAACTCATAACGAGGCAGTCACTTGTTGGAAGAAAAAAAAAAAAAGGTGCTTGTGAGTAATTTTCCCATTCACCTGAACGCGCTGTGCAATTTCCCCTGAAAGGTGGGAATTTCCCCCAGGATGAGCCAATAACACGCTCATGATGCATGATCGATGTGATTCAATGGCTGATGAAAATGAAGCAGATGTTTTCAAACTGAAACATTCATCTTGTGTCGAGCTTTTATCCGGCTCGCTGAGAAAGGAGAAGTAGAAGAAGAAGAAGAGGGGGAAAAAAAGAAGTGTTTTGAAATGCTGATGAAATTACATCACGTAACATGTGAAGGTAATTGCCCCCCCCGCCCAGCAGAACAGGATGAATGCATTTTATTAAATCAGACTCCCACCCTGCTAATTTGATTAATGGTCGCAGTGTGAGGCCATCAGGGTGTCTGCAGGGAGTCACTCATGCAGGGAATTTTCTGATTAAGTATGCAGAGTGATGTGTCATACGTTTACATCTGATTGTATGCAATCATACAATATTCAGAGTTCATACATGCAGAAGGCTGTTTGACTGATAATTACAGCTGCATTATCAAACCGATGCTTTTTATTTAACAAGTGCCTCTGCTATGTGATTTCACTACTCCCCATGTTTCCAGGTGTTGTGCTTTAAAGATCCACCTGTAGAAGACCTCAGGATGCCCCTCCCCCTCCTTCCCCTTCCTCCTCGTCTGTCTGCAAAAGAAAACAAAGTCTGGGATTCCCCACATACCCAGAGCCGCCTCTTTACTTCCGATCATGATTTCCTCAGGCGAAAGTGGGATGATCCTTCTCTGTGTGTTTGCTTTTAATCTCCATTCATGTGCAAATCTCTGCAGGTACAATCTGAAGGACCACATGCTGTGTGAGGAGACACACAAACCTCACACAGATGTTTATGTTCAGTTTGTACAAATTTAGAGGTTGGGAGATGGAAGTCGGGGGCAACACAGGAAATATATCCTTACCTTAGACACCACCTTTCCCAGTTACGCCTTTAGAAAACTGGGAATAATGTAATGACTGAAGGACGCTCAAATCATCAGTGGTGCTCTGATTGGTGGTGGAGCACTGAGTATTATGCCAGGGCATGAGGAAGAAAAGGAAAAAAACGTATAGATGCCAGGAATATAAATACATACATGCGTTGTAAAAAGGTTTCTCTCCTCTACTTTGATTTTTTTCTTCTACATCCAATTCATTCTTTACATACTTTTTAAACTAATCCTGGCCTGTTTTCATTCCTGGTCTTGACACTTTTCTGAACGATAATCAAATACTCGTAGACTTGATTGATTCTGCTTTAAGCTCTTGTACTTCTGCTCCTTTTAAGAGGGTATTATTGTGTTTTATATGACTTTTTCATGGCTGGGGTTTAGCTGCATGGTGGTGCAGTCGTTAGTGCTGTGAGGATCCTGGTTCAAATCAAGGAGCCTCTCTGTGTGGAGTTTGCATGTTCCCACCCGTGCATGCGTGGGTTCTCTCCTGGTACTCCAGCTTCCTCCCACAGTCCAAAAACATGCTCATTATAGGTTAATTGGTGACTCTAAATTGCCCGTAATGTGAGTGTGGCTGGTTGTCTGTCTCCACATGTCAGCCCTGTGATTGACAGGCGAACAGTCCAGGGTGTACCTCGCCTCTCACCCAGTGACAGCTGGGATCGGCTCCAGCCCCCCTGTGAGTAACCTATAAAATATTGTGTACCAACAACAGTCTGTAAAGTTGGTGTAAGTGCAGGACAGTGTATGTTTTTGGTCAGGTTAAAGTGCTAGTAAGCATTGACATAAATTCTAATGAACTTCCACCTCTCCCTTTGATACCCATATCACTCCACTAAGCCCCTCCCACTAAGTGATGCACCATATGTGTCACTGCAAACTTATGGTGCCTTCACACATAAATGAAACTCCTGAAATGTTTGGGGTGAGCTGCATGTGTGAAACAAAACAGCATCATCTTTAACTTCAACTTCACCTGGAATTTTCCCTGCCAGACTCCAAAGTGGTTTTCTAATCAGTGAACATTTGTGTGATATCATAAAGGCCCTCCCTCCTAAGTCTTGGATTACTTTATATATTATGTACTCCACCAACTTCCCTGTTTCTCCAACAATAATTAAAAAGGTATTTTGTTAAACCCAGTAGAAAATCATGCGTTAACTGAGAGGCAAAATGCTTACAGTACCAACAGATCTGCTAGCTCCATCCTGCCTCTGATACAGTTTATTTCTCGGGTAGATTCACCAAACCCTCCCGCTTTTATTTTTCCCGTCAGATATCTGAGCAGCACACTCTTGTCTCCCTGCTGTTTATAGATCTGTCCCTTGTGATAGATTACAGATATTCTCTCGGCTCGGTTTGACTCCCTGCTGATGCTGCTCTTAACCTGATTGGTCGACGAGCACAGAGCAATATGACGCCTCCCTGTTCTTTACATCAGAGCCGTCGTGATTCTTTATTAGAAGAAGACGTCAGAGAATCAACATCTGATAAATGCAACAAAAAAAAAAGAGCTAGATGTTACTGTGTTTTCAGTCATACATCTGATCAGTTTTGTCCCCCAGTAAACAAAGTCTGAATGACAGGGGTCTTGGGTTTCCTAAAGGTGGCAGAAGAACATTGCCCTACAAAACCACCCACTGATTCTGTAAAAATGATAGACAAACACGAGCCAACAAACAAAAGAGCAAGGGGAGTCAAAAAACATAGAGGTTAATAGGAGTCAGAAATGGCTGAAAAAAAATGATGATATGCACTGATGTATAGGCAACTAGTTGTCAGAAACACCCGGGTGCAGCTCACGTTCGCTCTGCAGACGTACGAGGATCTACTCCATCCAAACAGACAAGCCTTGATTTGAAATCACCGCCAGCACCACAAACTGTAAGCAAAGACTAAACAGGTTGATTGTAACCCCCAATTTCGTCTATTGCCATTTCCCACATAAAGAGAATAGCATTCAAGCAATGCATTCACTGGTCTTGACACCTTACAGTCAGCATACTTGCATCCAGCAGGGCACCAACTCAACCATCTGGCCCCACCACCCAAGCCCCACTGAGGCCTGTGCAATCTGTTGCCTGCCAGTCAGAGATCTGGGCAGTAATCTCCATAAACGACAATTTCAAAGACAAATTCCTTGTATGTGTAAATGTACTTGGCAATAAACACAATTCTGATTCTGATTCTGATTCTGAACCTCTTGGTCCAGAAGCAGCCCTCGGTACGGTGGCCTTGAAGGACAACTGTCTAAATATTTCACCTGCTGCAAAATATATGGCTCTGGGATTTAACAATATAACATCCTTAAATAGGTACAGTATAAACATTAAGACTCAAAGAGTTAAAGACAGCCTAAGCTTGGAGCAATGAATTATTATAAATTAATGTAATTGATGTGTTTAAGTAGAGAAGTGAAGCCTATATTAGAATAGTTCAGACACTCAGTTTTTGGGGACTCAGATTCTACTTTGATGAGTCGGACTCGAGACTTGAGTTTTTGACAATTTGAGAGGCATGTGTTAATGTTAGCTTAGCATGACTAGCAAGGAGTACTTTGTGTGAATGACTTCTGATAAATCTTAAGAATAACTCATTGACAAATGACTTCAAACATTGTATTTTCAACCAAAAGAAAACACACATTGACTATTTTTACATTAAAACATTTTATTCATTGTTAAACATCAAACATATCTTGTTAGTCACCTGTTGCTCCACAGCCTTGTCTGCACTCCTCTTTCTCAACCAGGAAGTGTCAACCAGAGCTGAAGCCTGCCTTGGGTTTATATGGGGGTGTGTCAAATGGAAGGTGCCATTTTGGTAGAAGTGGAGGGGTGTTTAGGTTGTTGAGATTAAAAATGTTATTTAAAAGGCTGTTTAAGTATTTACTTAACTGAAATGTATTTTGATATGCTTTTAGCCTTATTGCAGATAGTATGTGTTGTTTGTAGAACAGCTAATACTCACCTGAGAGTAAATTGATTTCCAACCCCTTTTGGTAGGTTCCAGCTCCTATATAAGAGGAAGCTTGAGGGCTTCTTAGGTAGTTGGAGGTTGGAGTTGGAGTGGCACAGTGCTGGAGAGTTTCAACAACTTATCAAAGAGTGTACAGAGCTGCAAGGGCCCAGACTGGCATTGTTTAGAGCTCAGTCTCTTCTTTTGTTTGGCACTTTTTGCTATTTTTTTCTTGCAAGTATTATTTTTCATTTTTACATTTTCTCCAGGACTGCACTGTACATATTGCTGCACTTGATTTATTTCACTGTAAATTAATTTACTGCATTTTTTTAATTTTCCCTCATCTTTGGGCCTAAGCCACTAGGCCATCCTTACAAAGTTGACCTCTTCTATAGGCCTAGTTCTTATCATTTGGTTTGTAAACTTGGTTTTCTATTTTTGGGTAAAATAAAAACAGTCTCATGCCTTATTGCTAACAATTGATGGCAGTGGTGGGATCATTCAGTGAAAGACACAGGATTTTTTTTTTCTCTTCAACTTTTGGATTTTTTTGGTTTTCTACCCTGTTCCCCCTGAAAGGAAGTCGAATGCATCGTGGCGGGAAAAGTTGAAGGAACAAAGTGAATACCCAGGAAAGGCAAGCCAGCAGAGGTGTAAAGAGTACTAAAATATTCTACTCAAGTAAAAGTACTGTTACTTTAATAACATTTTACTTAAGTACAAGTAAAAGTACCAAATTAAAAATGTACTCAAGTCAAAATAAAAAGTAGCTTGTTGAAAATGTACTTAAAGTAAAAGTTTTTAAAAGAACATCTGTTCTGTGCTGCAGAAAGGACGAGAGGATTTAAATCTAAAAGTTGTTTTTATATAAAAGGACAATCTTTACAAAGATGTATCTTTTCAGATAAACATTTCTTTTTCTACCCCATTAACAAAAACAAAAATTAAATATAGACATTAAAAAAGATTATTCCCCTTTTTTTTAACCAGCAGTATGTTGTAATGATGGATAATTTAATAATCAATAATGTTCAAGTAATCGGCTGTTTTATGAAGGGAAATGTTTAAACTATTTAAGAAAATACCGACAGGGTCTTTGTCTCACTCATAAACAGTGTAAAGAGTATTTTAGTGTTTTTAGTTTTATTATTCTGAGGCTGCTTAGTCTCAAAGGCTGATTTAGCTGCAACTAAACCTGAGATGAAAGATAATCCATTTATTATTTTAAAATCAGCCTATTTCAGTTTGTATTAGATGTTTTAAAAGGGAACTGTGTGTTCACCTCTCAGCAGGCTACACTGAAGCTTCTAACTCAATCTGTTTGGTTTGAAGTATTTAATTTCGCACATCTGAGATGTGTTAAGTAGCTGCAGCTTATAACACCCAACTTCCTGATACGTCTGGTCGTCAATAAGGGACTTTTATTGTGAAAAACTTTCCGGAATTAAATGTGTTTATCGCGTTGACGTAAATCATTCATAGTAGGCCTATTTGTTTTACTCAGTAACGGATGTGATTTAAAAAGTAGCAAATTACAATACTTAACAGAAAACCTTGTATGTAAAAGTAAAAGTACAGATTTTAAAAACTACTTCAAAAAGTAGAAGTACACAAAAAAACTACTCAATTACAGTAACGTGAGTAGAATGTAATTTGTTACTTTACACCTCTGCAAGCCAGCAATGAAGAGGAAGACAATGGAGCTTCTGGGACTGTAGGAAGCACTGAGGGTGAAGGTATGGAGCCAACTCTGTCAGACCTGATGTCCATTCTCCAGGCCCACATGGGTCAGCAAGAGGTCTGGGAGGCTTAGCATAATGAGCTAACTGCAAGGCAAGTTGACAATTTTGTTGTTTTATTTCTTTTAAGTGGGTTTTAATTTGGTGCAGTTTAAGGACAACCTAGCTCATAAATAAATCTGTTTTGCACCAACACATCATTGTTTTAAATCTCTTGATTACTGTCAGCGCTGCTCTCACCCCAATAATTCAAACGAACCCTGTTAATATTCAATTCACTATTCTTTTGAAATTACCATATTCCACCCCGTTTACAGTACTTTACAGAAGAAGTTATTGAAATGATCATCCTTGTACAATACTTTAGAATGTTGTCCCCTGAGCTTCAGGTATGGATCAAAGAGCATGACCAAGATTCAACAACGGAGGCTGCCAAGCTGGCCGATGTCTTTGTGGTGGCACGGAAAAAGGGTCAACCATGGAGCTACAATGCATGGAGGACGACGAAGGACAGCCACAAACCAGCCCAACAGTTCCAACAGGGGGCAGCAACCAGTGCAGGTAAGTCTCTCATGTGGGGGGGCCCGTCAGCTAGCAGGCTAATAAAACCCTTTAGCAAAAAGCTAATTTGTTATCTATGTGGACTTTAAGGCCATACTAATCCCATGTACCCGAAAAACTCAGCTAAGATTACAACTGTTATACTTAACCAACAGTTGGAGGTTTTGCGTACAACCTTAAAAATATGCATCCTGTCGAGACGTTTTCAGGATTCAGGTAAAGTCTAACGTGAGTCCTTCAAATCTGGGATCTAAAGGAGGTAGTAAAAATGCCAAGGAATGTCCAAATGGTTCTTTTCTTTTCTGTGATTATGAATTGTTTGTTTTAGTGATTTTTAAATTTTCCTATTTTAATATTTCTTTTTTTCTTTTTCTCTCTGTGATGATGCTTTTGATGTCGTGTGAAGCACCTTGGATTGCCTTGTTGTTGAAATGTGCTATATGAATAAACTTGCCTTGCTCAAATGTGCTTTGTACCACGTCCTCATATTAAGAATGACTGTTCTATTAAAATGCAAAACATTGAAGTTAATGGAACCACACTTAGGGCCTTGCTCAACTCTGGTATACAGGAAGTTTGTACCACCCAACATTGACAGTGAAACCATCCCTATTTGTTGTGTTCATGGAGACGAGAAGCCTTATCCAACAGCTGACATGTACATTAAGGTAGAAGGTCAAACTTTCCTTTTGAATATTGGGGTTGCTGAAAATCTGCCTTTTGATGCTGTTCTAGGAAGAGCCTACCAGTTCTTTTTGATTGGAGCCAGAACAAAGCAGAAAGTGTAACGCTGTGGTAACCAGAATCCAGGCCGAGTAATCTAATGAGCCCTCTGCAATTCTCAGTGCCCTGCCCTTTTTCAATGAGGAGTTGGAGACCACACCTGGGAAGTCACGGAAAACCTGCAGACGGAGAAGGCAGGAGAAATTCCAAAAGACAGTGGTGACACCATCACTGAGCCAGAGTTACCACTAGGGTTTCAAGTTCCAGGTAATATAAGTGATATGCAGAAAACTGATCCATCTTTAGTCTCTCTTTTCCAGAAAGCAAAGGAGAAGGAGCCAGAAGCTGAGTTGGACATCATAAGTGATGAGTATATCCTGCAAAATGGCATCCTCTATTGTCAACAACAGTAAGCGTTGCAGCTAGTGGTTCCCCAAGCAGCTAGAAACACCATGTTTGCCTTGGGGCACTCAGTTCTCAGGGCTGGCCACGTGGGCAAACACAAAAACAAGGCTCACATTAAAAAACATTTCCACTGGCCTGCGTAGAGATGTTGCTCAGTTGTCAAGTACCACAATCCTCCACTAGTTTCTTTACTTTTGTATGGACATGAAGTTTGAGGCCCGTTGGCACTGTTGAGAGATCTGGAGGGAGGCAAGGGGAGGGTGGGATCTGTTAACGTTGTATCCTATGTCATCCAGATGAGAGAGCGGCTGGAGAAAATGGGTGAGCTGGCCTAATCGCTCATGGCGGACGCCCAGCAGCAACAGAAGTCCTGGTATGACAAAAGTGACAGAAAGTGCTGGTGCTCCTACCTAGTGATAGAAGTGATGCTAATAAGAAATGTCCTGGATGAAGAAGTGGATGAGCAATACTTACCTCTCTAGTGACCTGATAGACCATGATCTCAGACGGCCAACGGCTTCAGGTGAGCTCTTTCTGTAATTCAGAAGTTTTCCAGGAGAATCCTGGGAGAACAAATATTGTTGAACATGATGTTGTTAGAGAAGGTGCGAAGATGAGAGGAGAGAAGATTAAGTTACAGGATCCCTGAGCGCCTGCTGGCCTCACTGAGGAGGGAGGTGGACCTGATGCTGTCCCTGGGGATCATCGAGGCTTCAAAGAGCGAGTGGTGTAACCCAGTGGAGCTCGTACCAAAGGATAGAAGCAAGGTTCTGCATTGATGTCAGGTACCTGAATTCAGTTTCTCAAATGATTTCACCTTGTTGATTTAAAGTTATATTAAATTGACCTCTTTTATAGGCCTAGTTCTTATAATCTGGTTTTAAACTTGGTTTTCTATTTTTGGGTAAAATAAAAACCCACCTTTTCTTTAAACTTACTCCTGTGTCTCGTCCCTTACTGCTTGGACCCCCACAAAAGAATCCTTCTCACCAGGGTAAGAGTGTTTATAAGGCACGCCACAAGTGAAGGCCTGTGTCTGGCCATGAAATGTTTGTCTGATTTCACCTATTGCTTCGATAATTTCACCAGTTGTAATAATCCCAATGGATTTCATTACCTACATTAAGATGTGGGTTCTTCTTTTTTTAGGCTTTGGTAGAGAAACCATCCAGTGGCGACGAGAAAACGTACCGCTGTCTCCTCACACAGAAAGACGAGGGATCTGAAGGTAAACTTTTTATGATATACTTTTTTTTTTTAAGTATATATAAATAATGGATGTAGGCTCTTTGAAAGAGGTTAGTTGAGACCCTCTTTTGTTAATGCTATTTTTTATTTTTTGAATTTTAATCCCACCTCTCCACTCACTCAGCTCCAGTCTCAAATCAAGATAGACTTCTGCTCAGCCAAGGATTACCACGACGAGGGCTGCAGTACAGCGGTGATGTTCAGTCTGGGCCATGAAATCCACTTGGTGGTCGGAGTCAGTGTCTTTTCCCGCCTGTAATTATGATACATTGGGTAAAAGTGAGTTACTGTGTTATTAGTGCATGATGTGTGTAACATGTCTCAGCAATGGAGTGAAAAGTAATTTCCCCCCGTGGGATTAATAAAGGATATTTTCTTCTTCTTACAATGTTTGTCTCTGATATACATATTATATACTGTTTATATATTCCTCAAATCAACACATGTAAGCCAAATTACGGCCTTGCGTATAAAGTTGTTTTAGTCAAGGACTAGAGAAAAGAAGAATAACATACTCACTGCTTATTCAGATGTTACGTAAGTGTGTTTAGATCACGCTCATTCTGTGTCAATTAATGTTCAATGTGAAGCTATGAGTTACAGTAACAGAGTGTGCTAACATTAGCCTGCTAACACGACAATGCAGACAGCTCTCGTTTACAAGTACAGTTTACAAGTACAGTATTCAAGGTGAATTCTCGGGATAATATCCTGCTGCGATCTCACATTAGCTCACTCTGACTTGATGCGGAAAAAATACTAGGGGTCTGGAGGAGAAACTCCAGGTAAAGTCCGACTGAAAAATGTGGCCCTTTGCATTCACACATTCAGCTTCTCTGGCAAATATCAGGAGTTTTTCAGGAGTTTTCTTCAAGTGTGAAAGCCCTCTGTCATCTTGTTTATTGCTACATTGTTGTTTTTGTTTCAGGGTTTTATTGAGTCTTTATTTTTGTGTATTGTCAGGATTAGTACATATGTAAAGAACTTTGTAGCGTTGGTTTTTGGTAAGTGCTCTGTAAACAAAGCTAATGGGTAAAAGATAAAGTTAAAGCAATAGAAACACAATGTGAAACAGGTGCACAAAGTTAAAAGGCCTGTTGGAAAAGAATGTGTCACGATTGTTGAATATTTTCTCTTTCTGTTTGCTTTAAAGGAGTGAGGAAGATGGTGGTGGTGGAAAATCTCCAGTATGTTCCTGATAGTGAGGTGAGTTCTGTGCTCTCACTTGAAGCTGTGATACACATCTGGACAAGTATATAAGCCTTTTTTTTGTCTTTTCTTCTGCTTAAGGATACCCTGAGTCTTTGGGACCTTCACTTCCTTGTCATGATTCACTGTTGGCCCGATCTGGTCGTTCATGACTTTGAACTCACCACATGAGTGCGGCTCTGCCACCATGGTGGCGTATGTATCAGTGTTTTAAAACATACTACAGCTGTGATTTATGCAGAGGAATGGGACTCAAATAATGATGAAATATCTGTTTCACAGCCAAGACAAAAGCAGCATGAAGATAATTACACTGACCAAACAAGACAACTGTCAGGTATTTATACAAATCCTTTTAAAGAACTGTGATGTGTGATTTTCACGATGCTGTTCTGAACTCAACATAAAGCTTTATGATTTTTCAGATCAACTCACTGCAAATACGATTCCTGCCCTTGATGGCCGTACTCTCTGGATGTATCTTCAGCCTCCTTTCTCGTCCAGACGAAAATAAACATGGTAAACAATCAACACTTATTAGGGTGGTAAATGGATCTTGCATGCATAAAATAAATATGTGTGCACATTTAAGTAACATATTTTACTCTTTCTGATTTCAGGTTACCATTTATTTAGTTGACGGTATTTGTGAGAACCCAGAAAGGTAGGATATGTTTTTGTTTTTTTTGATGTGCTGCTCAATAACCATGAAAAATCAAGAAAGACACACATCCCTCAGTGGGTGCTGGATCCCAAAAAAAATAGGTAAGGAAAGCAAAACAAGATCTGCACACCAAGAAGCTCCCGTTTGAAGGATTTATTATGTTTTGCTATCCTTACCCCCCCAATAACTACTCAAGAATGTGATTAAAGTTTTAAAATAGTAAGCCGTCTTTGTTTTTCTTTTGTTTCTCAACAGATAGTCGAGGAGAGCAGATTTCTTCTGTTGTCGTCAGATGCTTCACAGAGGCTTTGCACAAGAACAGGTACTTAACTTTACTTGGATGCATTTCTCTTTCTTCCATTTTTTTAAAATATTTTTTATTATTTTGACTTGGTTGACTTCTCTTTCTCACAGACTTAGCAGACTTCTTCACAAACACATTTGACCAGTGGAGCAAGAAAAGACGGAGAGGATGGACTTTTCTAATAACTGGGGGGTTTGTTGACGGACTAGGGACACATATTAGAGTAAGAAAATGATGGTAACGTGACACCTGTATATACATGTGTATCCAGTTTTGCGTTCTTTTTAAATGCAAAAGCATTGTTCAATTGTTTCTGTTCTATTTAATTTAATACAATATAAAACAGGAGAAAATTATCAAAATAAAGTTTCAATAAATAAAAATCCTAAAGTCTCTTTCTTCCCAGAATCACACATTAATACATATTTTATTCGTGTTCAATGAGGCTGAGGCAGTCAGTCAGACACTTACCTCTAAATCCAGCTTAAATGTGATGGCAAAACTTGTCAGCCTCTTCAAACATGTGTTTGTGAAGAATTCTGCTTAGTCTGTATGTAAACATGCTGAGTGAGAAAGCATTGCTTGTCCTTATCAAAAATTGTTAGTTTGTGATCAATTCTGACTATTGCGATGTTTGTTGCAAATCCTTTTATTGGAATAACGATGAAACTGCAGTTACTTTGACATTCTATTAACTACCCTGACCTATGTTTTCATTTTGTTCTTTTTAAGGAGGTATGAGGGAGATTTCTTCTGTCGTCGTCAGATGCTTCAGAGAGACTTTGCATGAGAACAGGTACTTAACTTTATTTGGATGCATTTCTTTCTTCCATTTTTTTAAAATGTATTTACTTTGCAAGGCTATCATACATGTCACAATAAACAGATTAAATGAAAAATACAAAATGCTTCTATTATTTTCAGTGTTTTGTCAACGGTTGCAATCCCACAACCATTCAAGAGGTAGGCCAACTTTAGGACATGTTATTTTACTTGTTTCTTTTTAACAGTTAAGATGTTATGCCCATTTGGAAGTGTAATCACTTGTGAACCCACACTTTTCCAACTGGGCATACTATCTAAACTGTTAAGAAGAAACAAGTAAAATGTCTTTATAATTGTATACATATTTTAAAAGAAGTTTTTTTTTCATTTTTCCCCTTTAAACCGGTAGTCGGAAAGAGGGAAAGAGGGAAAGAGGGAAAGAGGGAAAGAGGGAAAGAGGGAAAGAGGGAAAGAGGGAAAGAGGGAAAGAGGGAAAGAGGGAAAGAGGGAAAGAGGGAAAGAGGGAAAGAGGGAAAGAGGGAAAGAGGGAAAGAGGGAAAGAGGGAAAGAGGGAAAGAGGGAAAGAGGGAAAGAGGGAAAGATCCGGGTGGAGACTGGGAGTCAGATCGGGTTCGCGGGAGATCGCGCGACCTCTCGCTCCCCGCCCGCTCTCCTCCGGGTGGAGACTGGGAGTCAGATCGGGTTCGCGGGAGATCGCGCGACCTCTCGCTCCCCGCCCGCTCTCCTCCGGGTGGAGACTGGGAGTCAGATCGGGTTCGCGGGAGATCGCGCGACCTCTCGCTCCCCGCCCGCTCTCCTCCGGGTGGAGACTGGGAGTCAGATCGGGTTCGCGGGAGATCGCGCGACCTCTCGCTCCCCGCCCGCTCTCCTCCGGGTGGAGACTGGGAGTCAGATCGGGTTCGCGGGAGATCGCGCGACCTCTCGCTCCCCGCCCGCTCTCCTCCGGGTGGAGACTGGGAGTCAGATCGGGTTCGCGGGAGATCGCGCGACCTCTCGCTCCCCGCCCGCTCTCCTCCGGGTGGAGACTGGGAGTCAGATCGGGTTCGCGGGAGATCGCGCGACCTCTCGCTCCCCGCCCGCTCTCCTCCGGGTGGAGACTGGGAGTCAGATCGGGTTCGCGGGAGATCGCGCGACCTCTCGCTCCCCGCCCGCTCTCCTCCGGGTGGAGACTGGGAGTCAGATCGGGTTCGCGGGAGATCGCGCGACCTCTCGCTCCCCGCCCGCTCTCCTCCGGGTGGAGACTGGGAGTCAGATCGGGTTCGCGGGAGATCGCGCGACCTCTCGCTCCCCGCCCGCTCTCCTCCGGGTGGAGACTGGGAGTCAGATCGGGTTCGCGGGAGATCGCGCGACCTCTCGCTCCCCGCCCGCTCTCCTCCGGGTGGAGACTGGGAGTCAGATCGGGTTCGCGGGAGATCGCGCGACCTCTCGCTCCCCGCCCGCTCTCCTCCGGGTGGAGACTGGGAGTCAGATCGGGTTCGCGGGAGATCGCGCGACCTCTCGCTCCCCGCCCGCTCTCCTCCGGGTGGAGACTGGGAGTCAGATCGGGTTCGCGGGAGATCGCGCGACCTCTCGCTCCCCGCCCGCTCTCCTCCGGGTGGAGACTGGGAGTCAGATCGGGTTCGCGGGAGATCGCGCGACCTCTCGCTCCCCGCCCGCTCTCCTCCGGGTGGAGACTGGGAGTCAGATCGGGTTCGCGGGAGATCGCGCGACCTCTCGCTCCCCGCCCGCTCTCCTCCGGGTGGAGACTGGGAGTCAGATCGGGTTCGCGGGAGATCGCGCGACCTCTCGCTCCCCGCCCGCTCTCCTCCGGGTGGAGACTGGGAGTCAGATCGGGTTCGCGGGAGATCGCGCGACCTCTCGCTCCCCGCCCGCTCTCCTCCGGGTGGAGACTGGGAGTCAGATCGGGTTCGCGGGAGATCGCGCGACCTCTCGCTCCCCGCCCGCTCTCCTCCGGGTGGAGACTGGGAGTCAGATCGGGTTCGCGGGAGATCGCGCGACCTCTCGCTCCCCGCCCGCTCTCCTCCGGGTGGAGACTGGGAGTCAGATCGGGTTCGCGGGAGATCGCGCGACCTCTCGCTCCCCGCCCGCTCTCCTCCGGGTGGAGACTGGGAGTCAGATCGGGTTCGCGGGAGATCGCGCGACCTCTCGCTCCCCGCCCGCTCTCCTCCGGGTGGAGACTGGGAGTCAGATCGGGTTCGCGGGAGATCGCGCGACCTCTCGCTCCCCGCCCGCTCTCCTCCGGGTGGAGACTGGGAGTCAGATCGGGTTCGCGGGAGATCGCGCGACCTCTCGCTCCCCGCCCGCTCTCCTCCGGGTGGAGACTGGGAGTCAGATCGGGTTCGCGGGAGATCGCGCGACCTCTCGCTCCCCGCCCGCTCTCCTCCGGGTGGAGACTGGGAGTCAGATCGGGTTCGCGGGAGATCGCGCGACCTCTCGCTCCCCGCCCGCTCTCCTCCGGGTGGAGACTGGGAGTCAGATCGGGTTCGCGGGAGATCGCGCGACCTCTCGCTCCCCGCCCGCTCTCCTCCGGGTGGAGACTGGGAGTCAGATCGGGTTCGCGGGAGATCGCGCGACCTCTCGCTCCCCGCCCGCTCTCCTCCGGGTGGAGACTGGGAGTCAGATCGGGTTCGCGGGAGATCGCGCGACCTCTCGCTCCCCGCCCGCTCTCCTCCGGGTGGAGACTGGGAGTCAGATCGGGTTCGCGGGAGATCGCGCGACCTCTCGCTCCCCGCCCGCTCTCCTCCGGGTGGAGACTGGGAGTCAGATCGGGTTCGCGGGAGATCGCGCGACCTCTCGCTCCCCGCCCGCTCTCCTCCGGGTGGAGACTGGGAGTCAGATCGGGTTCGCGGGAGATCGCGCGACCTCTCGCTCCCCGCCCGCTCTCCTCCGGGTGGAGACTGGGAGTCAGATCGGGTTCGCGGGAGATCGCGCGACCTCTCGCTCCCCGCCCGCTCTCCTCCGGGTGGAGACTGGGAGTCAGATCGGGTTCGCGGGAGATCGCGCGACCTCTCGCTCCCCGCCCGCTCTCCTCCGGGTGGAGACTGGGAGTCAGATCGGGTTCGCGGGAGATCGCGCGACCTCTCGCTCCCCGCCCGCTCTCCTCCGGGTGGAGACTGGGAGTCAGATCGGGTTCGCGGGAGATCGCGCGACCTCTCGCTCCCCGCCCGCTCTCCTCCGGGTGGAGACTGGGAGTCAGATCGGGTTCGCGGGAGATCGCGCGACCTCTCGCTCCCCGCCCGCTCTCCTCCGGGTGGAGACTGGGAGTCAGATCGGGTTCGCGGGAGATCGCGCGACCTCTCGCTCCCCGCCCGCTCTCCTCCGGGTGGAGACTGGGAGTCAGATCGGGGTTCGCGGGAGATCGCGCGACCTCTCGCTCCCCGCCCGCTCTCCTCCGGGTGGAGACTGGGAGTCAGATCGGGTTCGCGGGAGATCGCGCGACCTCTCGCTCCCCGCCCGCTCTCCTCCGGGTGGAGACTGGGAGTCAGATCGGGTTCGCGGGAGATCGCGCGACCTCTCGCTCCCCGCCCGCTCTCCTCCGGGTGGAGACTGGGAGTCAGATCGGGTTCGCGGGAGATCGCGCGACCTCTCGCTCCCCGCCCGCTCTCCTCCGGGTGGAGACTGGGAGTCAGATCGGGTTCGCGGGAGATCGCGCGACCTCTCGCTCCCCGCCCGCTCTCCTCCGGGTGGAGACTGGGAGTCAGATCGGGTTCGCGGGAGATCGCGCGACCTCTCGCTCCCCGCCCGCTCTCCTCCGGGTGGAGACTGGGAGTCAGATCGGGTTCGCGGGAGATCGCGCGACCTCTCGCTCCCCGCCCGCTCTCCTCCGGGTGGAGACTGGGAGTCAGATCGGGTTCGCGGGAGATCGCGCGACCTCTCGCTCCCCGCCCGCTCTCCTCCGGGTGGAGACTGGGAGTCAGATCGGGTTCGCGGGAGATCGCGCGACCTCTCGCTCCCCGCCCGCTCTCCTCCGGGTGGAGACTGGGAGTCAGATCGGGTTCGCGGGAGATCGCGCGACCTCTCGCTCCCCGCCCGCTCTCCTCCGGGTGGAGACTGGGAGTCAGATCGGGTTCGCGGGAGATCGCGCGACCTCTCGCTCCCCGCCCGCTCTCCTCCGGGTGGAGACTGGGAGTCAGATCGGGTTCGCGGGAGATCGCGCGACCTCTCGCTCCCCGCCCGCTCTCCTCCGGGTGGAGACTGGGAGTCAGATCGGGTTCGCGGGAGATCGCGCGACCTCTCGCTCCCCGCCCGCTCTCCTCCGGGTGGAGACTGGGAGTCAGATCGGGTTCGCGGGAGATCGCGCGACCTCTCGCTCCCCGCCCGCTCTCCTCCGGGTGGAGACTGGGAGTCAGATCGGGTTCGCGGGAGATCGCGCGACCTCTCGCTCCCCGCCCGCTCTCCTCCGGGTGGAGACTGGGAGTCAGATCGGGTTCGCGGGAGATCGCGCGACCTCTCGCTCCCCGCCCGCTCTCCTCCGGGTGGAGACTGGGAGTCAGATCGGGTTCGCGGGAGATCGCGCGACCTCTCGCTCCCCGCCCGCTCTCCTCCGGGTGGAGACTGGGAGTCAGATCGGGTTCGCGGGAGATCGCCGACAAAATTAGAGTGGGATGTAAGAGGAAAAGAAATGAAAAAAAATGTATAATAAAAAAAAAAACTCAAATCATCGACACAAGACAAAACAATATGAACATTAATCAACGATGTAGCATGTTATTAATATATACACAATTTATTACAACAACAAATAAACAGAAAAAAGTGTGTCTTCTGAAAAGACAATGATAACAAGAGCAACAATTATTAACTTAATTTGTACAGATATACCAAAGATTAAAATATATGTATATATAACAAAAACATAAATAAAGCAATCTGTGCTGTTAGGTGACCAGCGGCCCGTTTCAGAAAGAAGGTTACACAAACTCTCGGTCTTAGCCTGAGCACTGAGTTGATTTACCCTCAGGTGGGAAACTGAGTTTTCAGTTCCCGAACAGCTGAGTTGAGTTTGTTAAATCAACTCTGAGTAGGTTCACTCGGTGTTCAGCACGTGCACCAGGACGATAAAAAGCCAACATAAATGGAGCCCTGATACTACGATTCACCATGGCATGATCGTGTCTGATCAGTTGAGACCGCTGCTGGTGTCTATTAAAAGAATAAGTGCTACTCGCTCGCCGTTTGCCCATAACAAAAGCATTCCACACATCATCGCGACATGTGAATAGTTTCTGAACAAGACGGTGCGTAAACACGCATGCAGGTGAACACAAGTGTGGCCTTTTACTCCAAACTATCAACAACTAAGCAGTAGGGTCCTAAATGCTCGAGGTGCTCCAAGTCCTGGACTGTAGTAATAAACAACTCTGGCTGCACAACAAGTATCCAAATAGTTGGAAAATTGACTTTAAGGCATCCTGTCTTCCCACACTAAAACTCGGTCTAAGAAACTAGCACTGTAGACAACACATCGGAGAGAGTACAGCAGAAGAGAGTCACATGTTTGTAGTGACGTGACTAGTAGTATGGGCATACCCTATACGGTCTGTGAAATATATTTGCATCAAGTGAAAAATATTTGAAGTAGGTGAAATATTTAGACAGTTGACCTTCAGGGCCACCATACCTTGGCCCTCCACAGTGCAGCTCCTCTGGGATGATAAGGGTTGAATAGTCCCTCTTAAAAGAGCCCTCATAAACCCACACACCCCTGTTCCCTTCAGCAGGGGGCTAATCAGCCCAACGGGGGGGAACTGAGGTAAGAGTCTGGGGGCTAAAGGGGGTGAGGAGACAGGGGGGTGGACCTCAGCCAGACAGGAGACAGAGAGCTACTGTAATCACTGAGCGGAGGAGATGACGTGTGTACAGCAGATTAAGTCTGAAATGACACAAAAGAGGAGGAGAGTGGAATAAGATGGAAGTACGACAAAGTTTTCTGACGACCAGGGTTTAAAAGATAAGAGAATGAATGATAAGAAATGTGCAGAAAAAGTGACAGGAAAAGAGGATATAATGCCAATCAGAGGGCCAGAGGGTCTGTGCGAGGAAGCAGAATTTCCTCCCGTGTTTATCTTAAAGCCTGGATTTAAGGTTCAGGGGGCTGCAAGAGTGCAGTCTTTGAGGGGTTCATTAAAGGACACACTGGGAGGATTAAAGAGATCAAAAAGGTCTGCCTTATGTAAGTCACAAAATGCAAAGTAAAGTCAGATTATACTGGATTATACTTTTCAAAATGCACGTCTCCCTGTGAAAAACTTCAACAGAGGAAGAGAATGTGTGAGAGAAATATTGATGAGTATAAACTATAAAAAAAGAACCTGCAGTTTGATCCCCAAGCTTTGGACATATTGCAGTTCATGGACAGAATGTGAGGAAGGAAAAGATTAGTATTCATCCCTCTGCTCGTCCATCTGTACCTCATCTACGACGTGTTGGCGGGTTGTCTGTCAACCTGTTCACCCTGCCGGAGTAGCAAGTTAGACCTACTGAGAGGGGTGTTTAAACATTTATGAAACAGTATCGGTTATATACTCGTGTCCTATATGACCTCTTAAATTGTCAGCTAGAACAGCGATGGGTAACTTTGGTTACCAAGAGGTTCCACATTCAATGTAGGATACTCTCAATGAGACAAAACACAGCAGGTCACACCTACCCATTCACACGCTGAAGGCACAGGTTGCTATATGACATAGGGCTGGGAATCTTTGGGTGTCTGATGATTCGATTTGATTTTTGTTTCTTGGGGTTACGATTCAATTCAGAATCTATTTTTGATTGAAAACGATTCTGGATTCATGATTCAAAGTCTATTTTGGAGTTAGTACATACTTCAAGATCTACTCCGGTCAGCTGTGAGACTGGCTGAATTTCTTTCTGCTCCATTTGGCATTCTACTGAGTTAAAGAGCTAGCCTAGCACTTTGCAGGGAGAGACTGATTAGCCAAAGAAAATCGATTTTTTGAAGTTATGAATCTATTTAAAATCTCAGAAGATAAGAATCTTGATTTTTACATTAATCGATTTTTTACCTCTAATATAAAGTGTCCATCATCATTAACTCATTCATACACATTCATACGCCGCCGACGAAGCAGAATGAGCAACTTGGGGCTAAGTGTCTTCCAAAAGGACGCTTTAGACTTCGCTTTGGATCGAATCCCAGATCCTCCGGACCGGTTAAGAAGCGACCGACTCTACAAACCAGGCCTGACGAACTTTCTGATGAAAGTGGCTTTTTGCGTGTGTATCTATACAGTCATGTACCATGAAGATCAGAAGTTCATCCATTGTCCAAATGACCTATTTAGGTTCTCAACTTTATTTTCTCAATTCACCAATCTGGTAAAAAAAAAAATAGATGAGGGTATTTGGGCTTCTGAGTGTCCAAAGATGATACTTCATGCTCTGTGAACTTGTAAGAGGAAGTGAGTATGTTCTGTACGGTGAGCCTGTAAGTGCCTGCAGGCCTGACCAGATGTCTGTCCACCTCTCAGCACTTCCAGCCTGCGACAGGAAGTGTTCGCCTGTGGTCAGGATGTGATCAGTGTCAGCACCGGGGCTTCATCAAGGCAACTCATCAGACCAGCTGCCTGCTGGGACACACCCGGCCGACAGGCTGCAGGCGATCGGCTCCACTACAGCAGCTCTGTTTGACTGTTTGTCCCTCTGTTTGCTCACATGGTGTCTTTTAATGACCCAACATGTCGCCAAAAGAGATCGAGGCTTCTGCTCAAAGTAAACAACTGGAAACACACAACTATTCATTTTAAATAAAGACACTGGAAAAGTCTGGGAAGCTGGAACATTTTCTGTTTACCAAAGTGGGAAAGTGTAAATCAGGGCCAGAAATGACTATTTGTTTAGTTGTTAACTGTTTATTTTGTGTTTGCTTTTAAAGGTTACTGAGCGGTTTGCAGGAAACTGAAGATACAACAAGTTAAATTGTTCCCCCACTGAATCCTGGACAGGACAGAGCTTCACATGTGATGAGCTGAAAGTTGCTGCTGGCTCTGCTGGAGATGGATTCAATTCAAAGTTGGGTTCAGTGTGGAAGCCACCTGCTCTGATTTACACACTTTGTGTGTGTGTGTGTGTGTGTGTGTGTGTGTGTGTGTGTGTGTGTGTGTGTGTGTGTGTGTGTGTGTGTGTGTGTGTGTGTGTGTGTGTGTGTGTGTGTGTGTGTGTGTGTGTGTGTGTGTGTGCGCGTGTGTGCGCGTGTGCGTCTTGTACCATTCCTTCCTGGCTGTAATATGTGACACATGTTGTAAGTCTCTTGGTTGAATTCTAATTTCTGTGCAAGTGTAGGAAACTGTTGCTGTTCTGCAGCCACATGCACAAAAACTGTACTCTAAAGGCATGTTCACTGAATGACTCACACGTCTGCACTGCTCACATTAAGTTTTCAGCACCTTACCTAAGGGTCATCCTAGTATCATGTAGTCTATGCCATTTTTTTGTAATTGTTGTGTATTGTTGTTTTCGTTTTTCTTGTTTTTCTACAAAGTACAAACAAAACTACACATTATAAGGTTACTATGATACCATTCAAACCTTAGTCACTCACTGCTTGGCCAGGCCATCACCAGCTCGGAGGAAGCTAACTCATGTTACTCAGAGAACAGGGGGTTAAAAAGTAACCTAAAGTTATTGATTCAGCTCGTGCTCTCTCTGCTGTACACTTCGCTCTCTCCTCTTTCCTGCTTGTTATTTTATGGACAGGTAAGACGCACAGTGGTGTACGATATCATGGATTAAGAATGTGTGACGGACACTTTAAATATATATTATTTTCTCTGTAAACAATATGACATCAAGTGCTTCTGTATTAACGGTGGACAAACTGAAGTGTGGTGCTTTGTATTCAGGAGCTGTTGACTCAAATCACAACACAGAGGCTCGTCAATAAAACGGCTCACGGTGAGTCGAAAGAACGTTTTTCTCCAGTGTTGTTGATACAAGCACAAGTAAAAGCACGACTTTTCAGTCACGGATGTGGATACTAATCATGCACTGTTATTCCACTTTGTAGAACAAGCTAACAAGCACTGTTGAGTGAGAAAAGCGAGTGCCAGTGCCTTGTAGAGACACCTCTTTCCGCGTTCTTTGTCCATCTCCGCAAGCGACAGAAAATTGAAACGAGGCGTCAGGGTAAAAAATGCACGCTGAGACAGGCTGTGTCGCTCGCGGGCAGTTAAGATACTCCAATAGGAAACAATATAATCAGGCTGATTTTGTCGCTGACGCTCGCTCGCTCACGTGGCGTGCTGTTAGGACAGGCTGTGAGAACAATGAGAAACTGATCTCAACGTCTGATTATTTAAGACAATACTTCATATGGTTTCATTTTTTGAAATTTCATATCGAATTCCTTGGCAGAACAAAAGACATACTCAGTGCCAAAGTGTTTGTAGGAATCACCACTCTTATTAAGCACCGCCCTGCGTCCAGTGAACACAGTGAACATATCATAAGGCTTTATCTAACAGGAACTGGAAACGTATTAATGGGAAATGCTTTAACTGGCCTTTAAATCAGGAGGATTAGGAGCCATATGTGAGGCTCTGTAATCTCATTTGGAAGAGCCGTGGGCTCCCTCGGCTCTGCTGGTATGTTTCACATTAGCTGAATCAAAAGCTTGATGCCACTCAGATGGTACACAGGCCTGGTGTAATCATACAGAAAGCATTCAAAGCAGACCAGAGGAGAAACTGCCCACATAGATAATAGTTAGAGAGCTTTCAGTCTTACATTCCATCATTCCTGTTCAGCTTCACCTGTCCCTGGTGTCAGACACAAGGGAGGGAAACATTTAAATATTCATAGTATACACATATTAATAGACTGTGCATTTTCTGCCCAAATTAGCTGTATCTCATCTTGAAGGGTTTGCTCATGCAGAAGCAACAGCATGCTCTTTATAAATATTTCAGTGGGCCACATTTTCTCTGCAAGAACATCAGTGTTTGCATGGAGATTCTCTGAGAATCAAACAGTTTACAGAGAGGGTCTGAATGCAAATAAGGTAAATACATTAAAGTCATGATATATACATGAATTTCATTTGAAAATGTACTGCTTCTCTTTACATATGCACCCTCTTTGGGAAGCTGCTTGAGTTTAAAAAAAACAACCTTACAATGAACTTAATTGTGTTGAACCAGACAGATCTCACTCCTAAATAATTAGAACGACAGCTTGGACAGTGCGCTAAGGGTCAAAATAGGTCAAACTGTAAGCAACCCTTTAACATCATTTCTGGACACTGTCCTGTGGCCTGTTTTCTTTAAGTTGTCCTTCAGTTAGATGATGTAGTACAAAAAGTATAAAAGTCCACTTGGGGTGGGGGTTTGGGGCTATTATTGGAACAAAAAACAGGGTACTTTTCTACAATTCAGGAGACCCGGGTCTCCGATTTCCTTGTAAAGCAAATACACGCAGCTAATAGACTGTCCATACATGGACGTAATTTTTGTAACGTCACCCATTGGTTTCTAGGCAGACTTTTGAAACCCATCGATAGCGTTCGCCACATTGAAAATGTATTCTCAAACTAACTTTCAGTCAACCGAGTAACAGGCCAAGAGCTCGAGCTGAGGCAGGCCTCATGCCAACTGACAAACAGCTAAGGAGCGCCAGCCCATCAGTCAGATCAACCACGCCCCTTATTATGAATAACTCTTTTCCTTCATAAAGTCAAAATAGACAAGTTATACTTAAAAATCCCCCCTTGTACAGTGTGTGCCCAGAAAGACATTAGCTTCCAGACCGAATCTTTTTTTTTTAACCAGGCCGTACACATGTTAATTTCTGATGTCAAAATGGATATTTACTTTTTTTTGCACTTCCACACAGGCTTCATTTTTCTACACCAGAGGTTACCGCTTATTGACAGAGTGGTTCATCTCTCAGAATGAAGGTTGGTGGTTCAAAAGTCTTTGATTCTGCTTTTTTATTATCGTAAAATTGACAGCTTTCTTTTTGAAAGTCTGACCAGACATTGTACATTTAGTTTAGCTAACCTGCTTGTGGATCCAAACTGTAGCCAGAGTGTAACAGTAATCCTCATATTCTGAAGCTCAGGGCCGCAGTCCAAGCTGCCATGTTTGAAGAGTTTGAAATGAGATTGTGTTGAAAAGAACTTCAAGTTGATGCATTCCAGCAGCTATGAAACAAATAACACTTGAATTCTTAAATTGCATCCAGAGACGACACTAGGCTCCTCATTCAGATGCATTCTGCAGCTCCAGAGAGCAGGTTGGTCCATGAATGGTTCTGGGAACGTCTCATCGTTCTCTTAGTACTGATGGGAAAGAATGCTGCTGTAAAGCTCTCACATTAAACCCTGGCATCTTCAATACAATCAGCTCAGAGGGGAACAAGTCAAAGGTTGGTCTTTGACCTTAAACTAACCAACATTTTATCCAATTCTTCTTCAAACAAGCTCACAAATGTTCATAACACTATAATGAGATTTTTGAGGCAACGAGAAAGCCACAAAGCAGAGTGATCTCCAGTAAGGAACAGATTAGTTTGACGGTCCGTCTATCAACACACCAATAAATCTGAAATGTTTTTCCTCTTGAAGATGTTCTGCCAACTCTATTAGCTTCAAGTATCGAAACGAGGTGGAAAATCAGAACCACGTTTGAGTTCAAAAACTCTTCTGTTCAGTTTTTTTCGGTCAGGAATAATCAGCTGAAGGCGATTTGGATTGACCAGATGATTCAAACGTCTGTTATGGCAAACTGGTTTGTGTATGGAAAACAGTCACAGCGTAGCTAATTCCCCCATCGCTATAAAATGACTCTTTGTGTAACTCTCAGGGATCCGTCACACAGCCAGCTGTTGAAGTGCCACATAACAGTCACCCTCACAGCAGCAAAGGATGGGTTTGATTTGAGCTGCTCAAACACTGAAAAGAGGAAACATTGTCTGAAGAGGCGCCATGGTTTGGAAGTGTTTCCACCTTCATCTGGCTGTAATGGAGGAGATTAGATTTCAGTTCGTATCAAGCTAAGCTGTAATGACGCCTTTGGGGGAAATTTGACAGAAGACAAGAAATTAGATACGAAACAATGAAGAACAGATACAGTAAGTGAAGACAAAAACAGCGACAAAACAACAACAATAAAGATCATGTGAATATTATCAAGCTGTTTTTCATTTTACATACTTTATTCATCCTGAGGGGAAATTCTGCTTTTACACTGTTATAATTACACACATGCACAACTAGGACCTGTGTACATGCATTCATATCAGAGTGGGGTTGCAACACACTGCTACACAAGGATCGCGTTAGAGAGATGTTGGGGTTTGGTGCGTTGCTCAAGTGCACACAGGAAGTGACATGGCACCTCTCCAGCAACCAGACCAACTTCCATACTTTGGTCCACACTGGGACTTAAACCAGCAACCCTCCAGTTCCCAACCCAAGTCCCTACAGTCTGAGCTACTGCGGTAGTATTATTATTGAAACAGTGCCCAATCACAACAAAAGCTATCTCGTGACACTACAAAAAGGGCAGGTCCAACATTGTAGACTAGACCAAACGTTAATCCACTCTTGGTAAAAGTTTTGAATCAGCTGTAAAGTTGGTTTTGTGGTAGCCTACTTCAAGTAAGTAAGTCAAGTACTCAATTGTCCTTCCAGGCTCCCTTACATTGAGTGGGGACAACAGGGATGTACTTTTTTAGTATTGTGCCTACAGATAAGCGAATCACCAGACTGATTATAAAAAATATAACTGTAATTGTGCCTCCTTGCAACCACAATAAGCTCGGAATTAAAAAAAAGTGACTGGTAGAGATAATGAAACACACTGAGCGTGTTTACAATGGAATACACATCCTGGTTCTAATTTCAGTTCGTTTTTGGTTATCACACAAAAGATGATAAGAAAACAGGATACTATTATGATCATGTAAACATTGATATGAACGACCAAATGTTTTTTATTTAACCTTTATTGAACCAGGTAATTTACCCATTGAGATCGAGATCTCTTTCACAAGAGTAACCTGGCCAAGAGGGCAGCAGCACACGTCATAATAAACATTACATGATAACGAACAAACCTCAGTTACAATGTGCAAATTGATTTACAGATAATGTATCTTGAATACGAGTGAGCATGTAAATGCATTGATTGTTTATTTAAGGATCTGTTGATTAAGCTGATGGTGGAGATGGAGATAGCTGATCACCCAGAATAACCAAATCCATTATAAATAGTCACAACTTGCAAAACACAGCTTCCACACAAATGTAAAAGACTATTTGGTGAACTGGAACACAACATTAGCTGCTGAAAGACAGTACCGAACATCTGATCCCCTCCAGACTTTTGCTTGGCGGAGAAAACCAAACAAGGGTCATAAACGACCATGAGGAAAATTATTTTATTAGAGAATACAAAACATTGTTTGGATGACACAGGGGGATGGAACGTTTGATTGGACAGAACAGAATCTGATTTAAAGATTGTGACGAACACAAAGGGGGCACAGAGAAGGAAGAGGCTGAAACCAACATTTTTCAGCCCATGAGAGCTAGGACTTGGGGGGGGGGGGGGGGGGGGGTTCTTGGGTGTTTTATCCATTATGGGAGCTGGACGGCTGGAAAGGTGAAACGGCAGGAATTATGGCATGACCTGCAAATCTGTCAGTATTCCCACCCGGAGACACAATGTGGGAGAGAGTCCAGTGAAGCAGACAGGATTTTGGTCTCCACATTTCCACTGTAAACACTCACAAAGCAGCAAAGTCACTTATTATTACTGTGTGTTTACAGTTTCCACCAACGTCAACTTCTACCCATGCAGGTGGTTATATGATAGTATTTAGAAATAAATGAAATCTAAATGATTTATCCAGCTGAGGCAAGTTTAGGATCGTTTTTTTTAAAGACTTTGCACAACCCAACAAGAGAATAGAAGCTCAGTTTTTTTAAAATAAATGATTCAATACGAACAGTGTTTATGAAAGGCTACTCTTTGATTCAAAGTGAAATGTTTACTCAACCCCTGGTGGAGAGGTTCAGACAGTTTGAAGATATAAAAAGACGATTCTCGAAAGAGGAAGATGAAAGATGCACAGGGATGAGAAAAGATGATTTCAGGAAATGATGGCTCGTTTGAAACATCCCCTTTAAAGCATCCATCACATGCATCTCTCAGCTCCAAAATGGTTCCTCTTGAATAACAGATTTGGGAATAATGGTTTACGAAAAGGATCATGTTCAGACAAACATTCTCTATACCTGTTTTATACTTGTGTTTATTCTGTGAGTTATTTTTTTAACTAGGAGAGAAGGAGGTGTGAGGTGACCAGAAGGTTAAAGTTTCATAAAAGACCAATCCAGCTGCTTTGACGTGTCCAATATCAGTTTTCTAAATAAATCACAGAATGCCACGACCCAACACGTTCTCACTACCAACACGCTCAGTCGGTAGCTTTACCCCAAATCCCCTCATACTCTGGCGCCATGCACTGCACCGTTGTTCGCTGACACTCTAGTCAAGCATTGTGTTTCAACAGCGAGCGCCCGCGGTCCGTCTCCGGAGTGTTGAGTGCATGACCACCATCACCTCCGCCATTTAATCCGTTCCCACAACCCCCCACGTCACTGACCACTGTCCATTATTCTGCATACCAATAAAGAGAGGGTCACCGCTGGCCACTGTCCATTCAGGACACTCTGACCCCGTCCACCCCGTCCTATAGGACCACGCAGGCTGACCACAGCCCATTGTGGACCCATTGTGATGGTCTCCAGAGAGGGACCAGATTTGTGAAGCCACCCTTCTGTGATTGATTCGGGACTGACCCCGGCAGTGGCCTGTGGCAGAGATTGTGGTGGACGTGCAGCTGCAATTAGCATGAATTTGTCTCTCTGAGGGTCCTCGTCTGCCACAAAAGATATAAACACCATAAATAACGAGGGGCTCTTCTTTCTTTCTCCTTGCATCTCATGTCTTTCTGGGTTTCTTTTACTTCTTTCTTCTGCTTTCATCCATCTTCTTTCTCGTCCCTGGTCCTTCTACCTGTAGAGATAAACAGAATGAAGACTGCCTCAGACATTTAGCATCATCTGCATTTGAAGATTTGTTGGCACAGCTGTCCATCAAAATGCACCTTACAGCTGGATCCACTGCTGTGATAGTAGATCCAGATTTTTCACCCTGTTTAGATCACATTTGTCAGGTATACACCTTTTCATCCACTCTTCTCTTGTCTTCCATCCGTCTTTTTCTCACCCCATACACGTCTTCTTTTTGATGGGCTTCTTAATCTCCTCGTGCAATTTGTCTTTCTACTTTTTAACCACTTCTCTCTATTTTTTCTTTCTCTTTTCAGTCTTTTTATACATGCATTTCTTCTTTTGTTGCCTTTAACGTGTCTGAAGTTTGCAGCTGTGTTTAGTGCAGTCTTGCATTCATGTGAGAGAACCTTTTCCAGGACTTTTCTTCTTGTCATTTCCCAGCTTCTTATCCCCCCCCCACCCCCACCCTCCACCTGAGGAAGTCCTAAAGGAAGAGCTGCTATCACCTCCTATCTGTTACTGTCTCCTGTCCTGCAGAGAACTGTCACCACTCCTCCCCTCGGCCTCTAATGCCTCTCCTCTCTGCGTTTAAAGGGGTGATAACACCTCTCGGCGAGGCCTGTCGTCGGGGCAGCTCCGCAGGGTGCAGCTCGGCTCTCTCAGCTCACTCCGTACACGGCTGTAAAGTGACTGAGGAGCCGCGGCACTGTCAAACCAGCTTGTTCTTTACTTCTCCTCCATTTCTCTCTTCATCCTCCTGCATCTATCTTTCCCGCACGCTGTCATACGTTGTGGCAGCTTCATCAGGGGACACTTCAGAAAATAAACACCAGCTATTCCCTCTGACCCAACCTGGTTCTTAGACAAGTATCTCACTGCAGTAACTCAGGAGATGGTGGATATATTGTGTGTGACTCTGAAAAGGTCATGTTCTATAAAAAAGGCTTACAAAAGGATTTGAAATGTAGCACATCTCATTAAAGGTGTTCGATTTGTCTAACAAGTCCTCAATATGACCTTCAATTAAAGAAACAGAATGATCCTTCTCAGAAGCTGAACATAGCTTTTATTTTTGTCTTGTTTTTTCACCACTAGGGGCACTGCTGAGCAATGTTTTGATGTGCTGATCCCTGTGTTGTTTGTGTCTTATCAACAAGAGGATGAACATGCATGCTACTACCAAAGGTGATAAGATACACAACATATACAACAGAATGACTTTGTGACTGAGCAGGGATGAGCGGGGGGGGCTTTTTGTGTTGAGGACTTTTTTAAGAGCAAGTCTTTCTTTCCCACAAAGGCAGTGAGCCACATGTTGAGTACTATTATTCAAATGATAAAATCAACATGGTCTTTTTAGCAGATGTCTTCATACACGTTTTTTAAACAATGTATAATAAAAAAAGCCTTTATTTCCTCCATTACAAAGAGTTTCTTGTTGTATTGTATTCAGCACAATTACAGATGGGAAATTATAGCACTCACTCACTCTCTCACTTTCTCTGTCTAATCTTTCTGTCTCTCTTTCATCTTTTTTTTCTGCCCTGCTTCTCTTCGCTCTCTTTCTTTCTCACTCAATCTGCAGCTTTCTCTCTCTCTCTATTCTCTCTCGCTCCATCTTTCGTTCTCCTTCTGTCTTTCGCCGTCTTTTTTCTTTCTTGCGCTCCCTCTCACTATTCATCTCTCCCTCATCCTTTTTCGGCCTATTTCCTCATCTCTCTCACTCAATCTGCATCTTTCTCTCTCTCTCTCTCTCTCTCTTTCTCTCTCTCTCTCTCTCTCTCTTTTTCTCTCTCTCTCTCTTTCTCAGTAGAGCGAGGAAAGATTGTAGTTAATTGTCTCTTTCTTTGACATATACAAAAATATAAATGACTCATTTGGCCGATAAATGCACGTTTTGCAACTTTCTCTCCACCCAGGCGGCTTCCTAAGTAAGGCATTCATGTAGTTCCACTGTTTTATTCATCTGCCGACTGCAAGACTGGTAATAAATAATGACAGACAATTAAAATAATCTGCCATATAAGGTAACAATGAAAGAGAAGCCTGCAAGCCGGAGTAAACAATGCCGACTTCCAAACATTCAAAACAAAGTCTGCGTGTTTTTCACTGTGCTGGAAATGCATTCAACATGTTTTCAAGGCCTTCCGGACACTCAGAATGGGTTCTGCTGAGAAACGGTGAATGTAAACAGAGTTGTTTGTCTTCACGTTAAGCTCCTTAGGGTACCTTTAAGTTTGAATTTGAAATGTCTTCATATAATTTGCTCCTACAGAGGTTTAGCCAGGTTGTTTGCAGTGATCAGATGTTTCATTGATGTGTAGCTCTGGTTTTGTTGTTGTTCTCCCAATGGACGGCCTTAGAGGACCTCTTGTGTTTGTGCCTGTCCAACATCCATATCCATCACGGATCAAGAAGGACCCTCAGCTTTGACATGATGGATTGAACCGGTGACACATGGAGCGTGGACTATGTGCTCTCACTTGACCTTCTATTGGTTAAAGGTCCGAGCGACGCCACTCAGGCAGCTCAATGTGGCTCCGACAGGATCATTGACATCAAGACAAATGATATAAAAGAGAAACTTAATTTTTTACATCAAGTTGTGTCAAACTTTCTGAAACCCTACATGGAAACCTTTGAAGTAAATCCTTAAATTTCCTGATTTCTTCTTTGAAAACACCAAATTAAAAATGTGATTGTTTACTTTCTTCGGACTGTCTCTTCTTCCTCCAGTGTGCTATCTCTACTTCTTATCAGAGCTTTGTGGTCAGGGGTGTCGTAAGCCAAGTCTCTCCTCGGGGGCAAAAGATAATGATTTATTGAGCTTGTCCTGAGGCTCGGTCAAATCCTTCCTTACATCAACAGCTTGCTTGTTTGTTTACTCAAGACGATGCTCGGTCAGCATTTTGTCACCTCAAGCTTGTGTCGACTTCCTGTTTGCCTTGCCTCTGTTTTGCTACATCCTCACATTTATCTCCACTAAACTCACTGACGCACTTGAAGTACCTTAAGAGTTATCTCATAGAGCTGCACCCCAACGTTTATTTAATCTGTGTTATTGTACACAGAGCGATACAACAGAAACAGTAATATCTAAACATTTATCAGTAACTTTAACTGGAAGCAAAATAATCCAAAGAGGTCTCCACGAAATAAACAGACAGTGAAAAAAACGGAATGAAAAACCAATGTTTCTCTGAGGAGTCATGGAGGGACTGTGAGCTGAGCAGCTTCTAGCTTGTTTGTACGTGCAACGCTTGGATTTAAGTCAAGATTACTGAGAACAAAGAGACTAGAAGAAGTGATTCAAATCAGTTAAAACAATGTACTGCATCAACCAGATTTGGCATTAAAGGTAGTAATATTGTAAAGCACTCTCTTGCTGAGCATCATGGGCTGCCAGCTGAGCTGCGGCTAGCTTGTGTGCAAGGTTTGAATTAAGGTCTGGATTCCTTACAGAGGTCTCCACCTAACCACTAAAAAAAACACAGATGGTGATTAACAATGGTATAAAACAAGCAGTTTGACATTAAAGGTTGTAATGCTTTGACACTCTTTGGCAAAGCTTCAGGGGCTGCGAGCTGAGCTGCTCCTTGCTTAAACTCATTAACAGACTACAGAGCTATACTTCCAGTTGAATGATGCAGTAAGGAACAATGCGGTTATAAGACTTATGACAGGAGGGAAGTAGATAACTGGAAACATTGTAATGCTGTCAGACAGCCATAGCAAAAGGAAAACTTGAATAATTGTCCTCTACTGGTGAAACATGTAGAAAAACGTTGTAGATTGTAGCGGCGCTGACTTAAAAAACAGAAAAACAGTTAAAGCGATGTATTGAGCCTCCAAATCTCCAAAAGATTTTCATTTCTAGTAAATTAATCAACAATTATACTGCTTAAATGTGTCTGTTTAATTGCTAAATCTGCATTTACTATTTGATTATAAATGCTCAAAGTCCTTGTTTCTCAAGCCTTCTTGTGTTCTTATGCAAATGCACGTGTATATTGATTTGATATTTATCATCCAAGCTGTTGGGGGTCCAAGCTGGGGTTTGCAGGGGACCTGTGAGGCAGAAGAGAAACCCCAACGTCCCTTAGGTCACAGACTGAATCTCTGATCTGGAGGTGCAAACAACCACACGCACACACACACACACACACACACACACACATACACACACACACACACACACACGCACACACACACACACACACACACACACACACACACACACACACACACACACAGAGACATAAAGAGACAGGCCTGCTGATCACAAGGGTACTTGTTAACACTGATCAGTAAAAGCATCACATTCTTCAGGCTGCATGTCTCACTGACATCATATAAATAATTTAATATGGGAGATATTTTAGCAGTTCTAGGAACGAGTTTAACATCATGAGCATTGTGCAAGTGTGGTGACATGCAAGTCCTGGTGTTAAGGCTCTGAGAGAAGATGAGCAGCTCAGGGAACACATGCAGAGAGGAAGAGAAGGAGTAACAACATCCTTAGAGGAGACAACAGGGGGGGCTGACGGTGGTATGGAGATGCAAATGACCAAAGAGACAGAAGTACGTTGAGAGCATGCAGCGTGCAGCGTGCAGCGTGCGGGCATCATCTGACCTTTCATGCCAGGCCACAAGGGACGAGGCCCCCGTGCTTATGTGACTCGACCTCAGTTTCTTATGGGGATTCCTTCGCTGAGTAAAAACAATCAACTCCCCCTCAAATCCAATCTCATGTTTGCCCTGAAATTAGACTCAAAGACAACAAAGGAATAACTGAGAGGGAGAGGAATAAGAAGAGGGGCACATGCGTCTATGAGGGTCCCATCTCAGTGTGACATCCTTTCTAATGATCGGCAGAGCAGATGGCAGGAGATAGACACATGTTTGTGCCCCGTGCATCTCAGGCTTGTGTCTCTGTCACCCGCTGCACCAACGCTCTGCTGTATGGCTTCTGAATTTATCTGCAGGATTACATCCTCCAGGCAATGCACAAAAGGAAATATCTTTTGCCATCATTTAATATAATTTCCTGCTATCAAGCCAAGATTGTAACAACCCCAGTGACCTCAAAAGAAGTGTTGACGGCAACTGGGAAAAATAGAAATGTCAGGCAATGGTAATTAGAAAAGTACATGCTTAAGAAAATGGCGGAGAATGTTTTTGAGATAATTACCTTGGACTGTGAAAATGCTGTTAGCTAAATTCTGTGAGGTTTCTACTAAAATTCACCATATTGGCATTGGGGACATTTTCCTGTGGTGTCATGCTCATATAAAACTGTGTTATAATGTAACAGAGATATGTTTATGGCTGGCAAATTTCACAAATATAGGGAATAAGAAAAGTGGTAACTGTTTCCTGATTTTTCAGCAACTGAACTTGTTAGAGGACACAGTAGAAAAGGAGTAAACTCCAAGCTAATGATAATGTTAGCTAGCTTACAGTAATGTTTTCTAGCTCACTGTAATGTCAGCTAACTTAAACTGTTGTTAGAGGACACAGTAGAAAAGGAGTAAACTCCAAGCTAATGGTAATGTTAGCTAGCTTACAGTAATGTTTTCTAGCTCACTGTAATGTCAGCTAACTTAAACTGTTGTTAGAGGACACAGTAGAAAAGGAGTAAACTCCAAGTTTATCATAATTTAAGTCACTAACAGTTGCTAAATTTTGAAATGTGGACTACTTAGCAGCTCAAAGTAATATTAGCTCAAAATTATATTAATGCTGTTAGCTGCTGTAGATTACTTTAGGCAATCGTGTGCTGGACCCAAGCTCCAAAAACTTGACCTTTTCCTTCTTTTTTATTGTTTTCTATTAGATTACTGTTGTTTGTTTTTTCGGGTTTCTCAGACAAACAAGTGATTTGTAAAGGTCACATTTGGCGTTAATGTACTTGGCATTCTTCTGCAATTTAAAAAAATCTCATTATACATCTTATAAAAATGTAGTTGACAACTAGACACATCAATTGTTTACTAAAATATTATTGAATGCAGCCTTTAAATCATCATGTTGAAATATTACCTGTAAATATCAGATTACATGACCTATATTATGCAAGCTACAGATAAGGTGTTTTCTTGATTTTCTTGTCATTGACATTATTGGATCCCTTTTTAGGAAAATCATCAACGTTAAGGGTTTAAGATCAAAAGTAAATATCAATGGACGCATTATAATTGAGTCAAATATTTAAATGTTTGTTCTCTGTGTCTACTGGGTAGGCTATACACACTACACACCAGCACACTCAACTAGTAGGCTACACAAAACTGACTGATTTTGAAACTTGATTCTTACGGGGGGTTTTTCTGAAATATTCCTGCAAACCATAAAGTAAAGAGGAGGGGGAATAGATGAAAAGAGATCAATTCTGCTGAAGAGGAGTTTGTGGTGAATGTTAGGAGAATGGGAGGAATGTCCAAAGTGTGGGAAAGAAGAAGATCCAGTATGGACAGTATAGATCCACCAAACTAGAAGCCAGACTCTGCATCTGTCCCCTCTCTGCAGGCGTCCCCCTGCCACCAAGGAACAGCAGACGGAGTAAAGCCTACCAAACACCCCCCTTATACCACACACACACAGTTACACACATACACACACACTCACTGAGTGGCAGCTCCGTCTGGGTCAACAGAGCGCCCTCTGACATTCCAGCAGTGAGACGGATACGGGGGTGTCAGCTCACCTGGTCTCGGCTCTATGGCAGAAGAGGACAGTAGGGGAGCAGCGCGGCTGTCCACAATATTTGTTTAGCTGTTCAGGGTATCAGCCCATGTCTTAATTTACCCTCCTGTTTGCAGAGCCAGCAAGTCAGACCACAGCTATCACTGAGACAGCTAAATATGAAGACATTTACTTTTCTTTTTTACCCTGATGGTTTAGCACATTGCTGGTCACACATTCGAAAAAGATGGAAGCAGTGTAGAGAAGCAAAAATGACAGGTGGTCACTATCTGACTGGGAAATTAACTAGCTTGACATTGGTGGTGTTTTTTCTTCTACAATTTAACCAATAAAAAACGATGCACAGTTGTAACATCCCTGACTGTTGCTATGGTAACTAACAACATTTGAGTTTGATATTTCATGCATTCTGGTTGTGGGGGCCATTAGGGGCCACAGCTTTGGCTCTATCTGGATCTTGCAAGTCGGCCATGTATGAATCCGCTCTATCTGCCGCTATGATATATCTTTTAATCCTCCAGGTACAGAATGACAACATCAAGAATCGGAACAAGAGTAGAATAGAGAAGAAAGTCTTTATTGTTATTAACACTGTGCAACTAAATTAAGAAATGCTTTCCCTTTGCATGACATTCAGGCATCTCCATTCACAAAACCAAACTAAACATGCATTCAAGTTTAAAAAAAAACAGTGTATATTGCACATGTAGATAATATATTCCACAGCAGATAGAGTATATTGAAAGTGACTTTTACTGGTGAAAATATATATTGCAAAGATAGAAAGAAAACATATTGAATGAAGTGATTGTTGCACTTTGTGTGTGTGTTTATTGGGGGTCAGTGCCACAATTAAGAAATTAACAATACAAAATTAAAAAATAAAACATCCATTCTTCCTGAAATCACTGAAACGTGTTGTATCTCTGGAGTAGTGGGGTATTTAAGCATTCTTATAAACATACAACTACAGTATTAGTAAGAGCTTGGCTTAAGTTAACTAGTTGGTTCTCACCACATTGGGATCTGCTCTGCTACGTCACAGGTTTTTGTATTAGTCATATCTCCCAGTGGCCCCCTCCCCCCAAAATGTATCTGCACAAGCACTCCCATGTTCCTCATCCTGTCAGAGTGAGCTTATAACCTGAAAGCTGAGCACATACAGACAGGCAGACATCTTCAATGAGCCAGACTTTAAACACCGCCCCTTTAAATTCACCCGTACAAAGGTGCAATCCAGCTTTACGGCCAAACATGCTGACTTTATTTGCTTTTGCATGTATTGATCTATTTATTAATTTACTTCTGGCTACATTCCTTCTCTCTCTCTCCCTCTCTGTCTCTCTCTCTCTCTCTCTCTCTCTCTCTTCTCTCATCTCCTCTTCGCCTGTTCCAAGCACCCAGGGATCTCTCTCCCACTTTAATAATTCATGAATGTTCGGGCTGCTGCCGTAATCCTGACTGACACTAAAAGTCTGTCTAGATTTAGCGTCATGAAATTTTCATCCATAAATGTACAGTCGAGCTGTGTCTTTCGCCTCCCTCTCCTCTCCTCTCCTGTCCTCCTCTCTTAAGGGCCACTCTCGCTTTTACCGACAATCTCTCTCGCAGCGAGTTTGCAAGGCTAGCCTCATTCTCTCACTCACTTGTATGAGCGTAGACCCACACAGGCATGCACACAGCGACAGGCAACACACTGACACACACACATACGCAGTCAGAAATAGAAAGCCAGACAGTAAAAGAGAGAGAGAGACAGTCCACTCTGCTCCATCTTGGCGGGGCTGTTTACTGTGTTACATCTGGACTCATTTGTTCGTCTGTGCAGCAGCTGATGGGAGGCGTCGACCCCTCGAGTACAAAGTGGCTTACAGATCCGTGGGTGGATGTTTCAGCGGTGACATTCCCTCAGGAAATCAACATCTTAACTGAGTGTCAGTGTCACATTTTAGCCAGTTACTTATCACGCGTGAATCATGAATAAGCAGTTCTGTCCTTTCCGTTATGTAAATAGCTTGCAGGCACTTTAGAGCACGGCTGACTGAGCCCAGGTAAGTAGATAGACAGGCAAAGACCAAAACGTGACTTCCTGTTTTAAAAAAATTAAGCCAATGCAGAAATGTAAAAAACTGCAGTTCCTAGAGTGTCCACTCGAGGCTGGATGCAAGCCAAGGAAGGAATATGCCATTTTCTTTTCAGCAGAAAGGAAAACGTTTAATGTCTGGTTCACATTTCCTATTCAGAAACCGAAGGGTGCCATCCCTAACATGATGTCCATGTTTCATACAGTCTATGGTGTGGATGCCTTACTGCTTTTTCCTGCATTTAAAACAATGTGAATTCATACATAACCTTCAACCACTGTGACCACTAAACCCTTTACGCAACCTGTCAATCTGTACTGGCACTGAATACAAATCTGTCCTTTTTTTTGTTCATGGAGTCAGGACAAATCCATCTCTCCTTCTGTCTTGCCTAATGCATTCCTCTGTAACAAGGATGTTAGTAAGTCTTTTCACCATTTTATGTGTTGTAACTTTAACTTTAAGTTCAGTTTTCACTTCCCAATAGATACACTTTGTTTCCGTGAAAATGTTTGAGGTTTGCTCTTACGCTAATCCTCAACACAGAAGTAGATGAGAGAAGTATCATGACTAACAGGCTTGCATTGTATCATTTTTTTCATGTTTGTGGTCATGTAGATAATAAAAGTACAGAATGTGCGTGCACATGTGTGTAGTCTGCTTTGACGGTGTTTGCGTAGCTCAGCAGTTCTTGTTCCTGTAAGCACTTTAGCAGAGAAGTGACTCATTCTCTTTTCTGTGGAATGCTTCACTTAAACAAATAATTGCAGTTATATAACTGTCCAATCAGAGAAATTCAGGGAGGTTGAATAACTCTTTTGGGCATTTCAGGACATTAAAAAAAAAACTCCATCAAGTACAAAATGAGCAATACGCTTTGCTGTTATTTCACTGCGGTGTTAGCATTCTGCGGATTCTTGTATACTCCTACAAACCCTGACTCCATGACAAAGGTGAAAAAAAGAGAAAGACATTTTGAGAGGAAGCCGTCATGGAGACAGCTTTTGGAACTCTTTTCCTAGAGGGAGGGAAAATCCTTCTCGGAGAACATCGTCACACTCGTACAGCCTCAAACCAGCGATTGTACGAGGGATGAGATTATAATCCACAACTCGGCTGTTATAATTTCTGACATTGAACATTGTTCGCCTAGAGCTGTTTTTAGATTTTGCCATAGAAACAACTCTCCCATTTTTTTCCATTAAAAATGCACTTGATGGTTTTAGTGAGTAATCAGTTGATAAGACGCCTGGAGCTTATAGCCCCTCGTGGTATCAGCTAATTCTCTTTAGAAGAAAGAGAGAAATAAAGAAAGAAGTGGAGCTCGGGGAAGAGTTGATAAACTTTCATTGCTCATCAACGGGTATTCATCGCCGGTTAAGTGCCACAGTATTAATAGCACTCTTATCAGGAAGAGAGAAAGGCCCTGTAATTGGCTGCTGGGGTGATTTCTCTCGCCGGTATCAAAAAACGGACCAGCAGCAAAGATGCACAGATAACCCGGCGATGATGTTTCTAATTACCACCCACCTCTGCCTCCATTTCTTCCATTTTCTTCTCCATCTTCTGCCTCCCAACCCCCCTCCCTTACTCGAGCACGCTTCAAGAGGGATAAGTCAACCTGAAGAGAGAGGTTTTAACCACAGTGTGGGAAAGCAGCACTCACACTAATGGACAGAATATGGTAGCAAGGAGTGGAGGGGGGGAAGGGTTTGGAGACTCTCACCCCCAATTTCCTTTTCCTCTTTTTTGCACTTTCTTTAATGTGCCTCCATTTTTCCATCTTGCCTTAAACACTTTTTTCTTCTACTATCAGCTTCACTCTGCAAGAAAAAAAAAATCAAGAAGCACCTCCAGCACGTCTTTTCACCACTTGCACCCTTGTAAACTCTCTGCACTCTCAAGCCGCTGTAAAGTATGCAAGGCAACACATCTTTGCTCCTTTTTCCCCCGTTTTTTTTTTCCAGAGACACATTTTATGCAAGGTACAATAGCAACCTCTGACACCTATAAAGACAACAAAAAAAGACCACCCACACTTACTCTATCTGTCCTTCACCTCTTTAGCCCTGCTGGAGGACAGTTCATTGGAAGCTGTCACATCAGCAGTCTGGCTGTTCACTTTTATTGTGGCTTATTAAAAAGGACATGGAGTTCAGCAGCAGTGAGTTTAGTTCACTCTTCTTGCTGCCCTTTCAAATCTCCTTTTCATACCTTGTATATGTATACATCTTTATGCACGTTTTTATTACATATTTACATGATTCCATCCAGTTTAAATTTGATGCTTCTTCTGTGATCTTAAAACAGCACATTAAAATTTCAGCGTGCTGCTAAAAATGTGACAAGCACTGCTACATTTAAAACCATGTGACTGGCTCTCCACAGGGAGAACTGAATGTTCCTCTTTGCTGGGTTATTAACATCAGCTACCAACCACTGGTCTGTAATAAGAAGACATTGAACGATTGGGTTGAAAAACAGAGACATAATGCAGATTATCACTCCCTCTTATTGCGAGTCAATCAAGCCTTTATCGTTTTCAATAAAAGAAATGAAGGTATGCTTGTATTTAAGGACTACAACACTGGCAGAATCAACAAGCTGCAATCTGCAGAGCAAATTAGCACGAGGATTCAACAGTGACTGACAGCTGATTGGGTGTTAATCAAGGGTGATGAAGGTGCTGTAGTCTGCAGTTTTTTTGGGTTGTCAACTCCAGGAAAATATAACAAAACCACATCAGTTAGTTCATCTCTCAACACATGTTTTATGACTGTTCTGCAAATATTTGTTGTCATTTTTAAACCTTATGAAAAATCAAAAAAGACACGCACATCCCTCAGTGTGTGCTGAATCCAAAAACACAAATTTGTTAAAGAAAAGCAGACAAGATCCGCACACTAAGAAGTTCCCGTTTTCAAAATGTCACGTATCAATAAATCCTTCAAACGGTAGACACTTGGTGTGCATATCTTGTCTTTTTTAACTTTATCTTGTGTTTCTTGTTTAGGTTTAACCTCTGCGAACTGAGAGTGGATACACAGAAATATAAATTCTGCAATTCTGATGGTCTATGGATACACTGCCACCTGTGAACGTCCTACAGTCTTATCAATAAAGTTGCATTCAAAAACCTCCCTGTGTTGTTGCCACTTCGTCATTTAATTAGTGTATTCAATTCTATTTTCTGAGTACTCTGTTCTAAAATAATGAGCTTTATCTACATACTCTTTAAGCGAATAACTCCGAGCATGCAGCTACCAAATATGAACCTGAATCCTGAGTGATTGTGTGAACTGAATAACTGTTTCTGTGGCAGCCAAAACAATGTCTTGTGTGTAAATTAGACTAATAACGTTTCTGATGCGTCTCTCTAAATAGAGGTGATGTGTGCCTCCTTAAAGTATGGATAATTGACAAAAAAATTGTAGACTGCACTGGCCATGGTTAAATTGAAAGGGGTTTGTTATGTTAGCTTGTTCAGAATCACATTTCAATTCCCAATTAGGTGACCTCGTGCTCCCCTGTCTGCACTATATATGCCCAGCAGCAAGGATGTATTGAGCATCAAGGACTAAACAATGATGTCACCATCTTACAGAGGTAAACAGTCCGCTACAAATACATGTCCATGTATCAGCTGGCTGGTGTCTTCGACTCATCCTTAAAAGTTTCGGACTGTGAAAGAGCGCTTCACTCCACTGCGCTTCCAATTTGTGGTGCGGAAAATGTAGCTTATTTAGAGCTACCGCACTACTTGATCAATAATACAGCTTAGCGGCTAAAAAGCTATTTGGCACAAAAAAACAGCGATGCTACCACAAAGCTACTAAAAAATGTAGTAAAACCACTAACACCTCTATTTGTGGTGCAGTAACTGCCCATCACTGCAGACAAGCAGTGAGAAACAAGTTATGCTGCGTCGTTATGCAGATGACACTCGACTTGTAGAAACAAGTCTTTGTTTGGCTGTTAAGTTGGATTTTTCTTTAACTTAAACATTTCAACAGCTCTATCCTTTAGTCCTAGCTAAATGCACATTGACTAACTTCCTTAAACTGATTAAATCTTTAGCATTACCCCTCCAATTCAATTATTAACTCAATACATGCAAACTGACGGTCTGCATGCAACACTATATTTATAGGCGCTTCATTACCTTCTCCCTTTTCTGTTCCGTTTCTCATATGCTCAGCTGTCACATTCACATATGCACTATGACATGATTCAACTCTCTGTGATGCAGGTTATATCAAAAGCATTATAATCAAGTGCATGATCACCATTTGATTTTGCTTCCCCGCCTTTGAACTAGTGTGAAGAAGCCATTGCCCTGAAGGCAACGTTTGAACCAGGCTTCAAAACTGGGATGTATAAATTTAGTCTGGTGAACTATCCATGACTCCCATCGCTTGATGAAAATGGTAACTAATGATACAGAGGAAGGAAGAATTGTCTTTTATGTGTGCAATTCACATGTAGCATATGCTATCGTTTGCGCTGAAACATTGCCTCCAGTGTGGGTGCAATTACAAAGGCGGCTGGGTGTAGTGAAAGATGGAGAATGGGGGGAAAAGTGGGAATAAAATCTACCATGTAATGAAGAGATCGCATGTTTTAAATGACTTGCTGATGGTAAGTTACATGTGTGTCTACTGGAGCAAAGAAAAATGCATCAGTATTCAATATCATGGGTAGAATCAGCAGTCACACGCTGGACGAGACACTAAATGCAGGTGTGACTCAGTACGGGTGGCAGGATGCTCAGTGACTTGAGCTAATGTGTTCATTTCACTCCCGGCGTCATGGTGTGTTGATGGCACGCAGCCAGATATTACTGTGTTCAAATATGTGTGTGTTGTCAATGCAGAAACAATGTCACACAAACACAACCAAACACACAACTGGGGTCTCTGGCCTCCATTTGTGGGAGATGATGCTTAGTGGGCAATCTCAGCAGACAGATGTCAGCGCATTATTAAAGGAGATGCCCAACAGCCCCGAGATCTCTGAGAAGGCTATGAATAAATTTATAACACTAATGTACTGACCTTAAAACTGTAAGTGACGTTCAAACGCCACAGCGATGCTGGCAATTGATGTAATCGTCATTAAGGAGAGAGGAAGGTATATCTGACAGTTCTCACTCCCAATTTGTCAAATATGCTCGCTTTGTCAGTGGCCCAATGAATTAAAAAACAACATTTTAAACACCTCTTAGTGTCATTATATCAGAGGTGGGCACAATTAATCAAAAGTTTAACTCTGTTAATTGTTAATCCATTAACAAAGACGTTAATTAAGCCAACGAGGAAGTGTAAAGAACTGCAGTTCCTTGAGTGTCCTCTTGAGGCTGGCTGCAAAAACCCATTTTGACAGCAGAAATAAACATGTTTACAGCCTGGTCCAAAGAACGGTTTTGATCTGAATGTCTCATGTCATTAAAAAGTACAAACTATACGGGTTTCTTTTTTATAACTCGTAGCTGTTTGCCAGGAGGCTAAAGGCCCGCCTCAGCTCCACCTCTTTGCCTTTGTCTAGGTTGATTAAAGTTAGAGTCTGCATTTTCAGTATGGGGTCCGCAGTCGTTGGGATCAAAACTCTGCATCAGAAACCAGTGGGTGATGTCACTGAGACTACGTACATGAATTATACTGTCTATAGTTTCAAACCATGGACCTACCATATTTCACAAGTTGGAGGGTGAACATTTGATACACCCCCATTCTTCTTTCATCACCACTTCACCACACATGCATCCGTACTGAATCTACCTAGTCCACGCGTCTCCAGAGGAAAACACCAAATAAGGCTTGTTTCCATGCCAGGAGCAGGAAGATATAGTCACTAAGAAGTTTCCACCTCCTCCATCACCCGAACAAACCACCTCAAACGTCTCCTCAGCCGTGTAGGAACGCCAGGCTGCTCTCATTTGGGCCTGATTAGGGCTGTGAGTGGGATGTTGCTCATGGACCAGCAGGAGGAAGTGGCACGGCAATGGTTTCCAGACCAAAGACTGGTACTTATTGACTGCGCAGTACTGGACCATTGCTACCATTGAAGTCTGAATGTGACATCACCTAAACAAAGATGAAATGTAGCTCTGTTGTCCCCGAGGCAGAGGCAGTGGTTTACAGTGAAGGCCACACGGCAGCATGCACGTGCCCATGTATATACACTCACACAAATAGATTTGCCCACATTTCCTTATTTCTTTGATGGTAAAATGCATCGCAACATTCAACCACAGCCAGCTTTGACAGAAGAGACAAATATCTTTCAGGAAAAAATAAAATTAGTCACACAAGTCTCGCTTGAAAGCTTCCCAAACAGTCCTCTGTCTGACTTCCAAATACCTCCTTTCAAACGATTTTGGATTTCCTTTGATATCAGATAAACTCATAATTCCTGGTGACAGAATGATAACTGTTAGATATAAACAGCACCGAGGCTGAGACAAACTGAATCTTTTTACATTTTCTTCGCTTTAATCACAAAAAAATCGACACCCTAAATCCATGAAGTTCTTTACCTCCCTCTCTCTCTCTCTCTCCCTATCACACACCCTTCTCTCCCACACATTATCATGCCAACAGCTGGGCAAGGACTACTGCTGACAAACTGTGAGATATTGCCTCATCTGTTAGTGAATGCTTTCACCATTATAAAGCTCCATTTTTCCAGCGCTAACACCCCGGCTGTCTCTCGCAGGGGCCTAATGTTAATAATTGCACATTAGATGGGACCATGATGCCAGTGGAGCCTTTTTTTTTCAGGCGTTTCTTCCTCATGCGATAGGAAATTGAAGCCATCCGTCTGTGCTGAGATGGGGGGGGCTTCCAGCAGGGACGGACCAATTGTCCCTGATGATAGCGCGGAGCTGCCGGATCCCAACGCCATGTGCATTATTGATGGCCATCAGTCGCCGTGCCTCTGACCACATTAAAGTGTCTCAGCAGGAGGGTGCTGCAGTAATCAAAATACACACACACACACACACACACACACACACACACACACACACACACACACTGCAGTGTCTCCAGCTCGCTCACACCCTGTCACACACTCCATCATCAAGTGTGCATCAGCACATCGAAACTGGCACTCACAAGTGATGTTTTCATACAAACAAATACACACAAGCATACAGGGAGGGGCTGCAAACAGGGATGTGTTCACAGACTTATTTTCACGGTATAGGCTCAGCAGGCTTTTGTCTGGCCTATTCAATGTTAATGTTAATGTTTTCCTTTGCGTGTTTGAATGTGTGTTAAATTTTCTTTTGTTCAAATCTATCACAACGTTTGTACAAATTTCTGAAGTTTGCAAAAGGAAACATTTTTGTGTATGGTCGGCTGACGTTGTGACGTCTTTCCTTAAAAAAACTCCACATTCATCAAATTAGCCTTTACGCTAATTAGCTAGAAATCATACTTGGTCACCGAGGTGAGACAAAAGGTCATATAGTTGTCGAGTTAGTCAGAGAAACTGACGGGGGATAAGAAGAAGAAGAAGAAGAAGAAGAAGTAGATACACTTTATTGATCCTGCAAGGGGAAATTTAATGTTAACACTCTGTTATTGAGACATGACACACACACATAGGCTGAAATACACACACATGCACAAACAGGATCCTATGGACATGCACTAATGGAGAGATGCCCACAGTGAGCACTCCTGAGCTAGTTGGGAGGGGGGTTATTAATATCCTAAAAGACATGGTGCTTTTGAGGAACAAGGCAGGCATTGCTTTTTTAATTTTTGACTGCTTTCGGCTCACGTTGGCTGTTTTTGACCTCACGAAAGATTATTGATCCCAAGAAACCCACCTCTCCCTCTTCCCCCCAAAAAAGATCCAGATATTTTAGCATATCTATTTTTTCCCTATCCCTTCTGTACTTATCTAATTGGTTTTCCCCACCAGCTACTACATGACACAAATGTCTATAAGTGTGTTTGTATGCCAGAAGCTTCAGAGGCGTTGTATACCCACAGTGTACCAACTGCTGTGTTCACACATGTGTGCAGCATATATGAACCTCCACACACCAGCTACATTACTAATGGACTCGGGGTAGAACGTTAGCGCTGACACAAACAAGCAGCGGCTATAAAAATGCCTTTAAAGGCAAATAAATCACACATCTGAACAGTAATGCTTTCTTCCTGAGCAGGAGCTGAATGGACCGCACATTGAAGCCTAACATAAACAGTAAAATCACTCAAACGCAAATGGGAAAAGCAGACACAATAAAAACACAAGGCTGAGGCGTACTCGTACTGAGGCAGCTTTTGCAGGTGCATCAACACATCTGTTCAACACTCAGATATTTCATTCATTCTCTTTAATCATTTGGAGCCCACCCGTCCTTACACTCCACCTTTACATTTCCTCATTTTAAAGACGCACAGGTGTGTGAGCGAGCTTCCTGCCGACAGAGACTGATCTATGGAGGTAGAATGTGATACAGTGCATGTAAGCAAAAGGGAAGCAAACATTATTCCTGTCAGATACCCTGTCATGTGAGCGCACAGACATGAAGGAAACATGAACCTACATTCAGAAATCACAAGATTTGACTGACTGTAAACTGACTGATGTAAACCAGATAAGGTTGTCACTGATTTCTCTGGGGCTTCCCAAACACACAGATACAAATCAATCTCTCCATCTTCAATCATTGCATTTATAATTAAATAATTAATTAGGTCGAACCTATGGTTATACAAATGTAACAGGTCTATAGAAGTTGAGTTTTTAACTGTGGACTGTGAGGTTTGCTGTATGGAAAATGTTATCTATAACATATAACATGATCTGAGTTTCCTGTAAGCAGGTATCCAAATTCACCCCATCTTCCTACACAGAGGGAAAGGGGCTAAAGAGAAGACAAGCCAAAACCTGATCTTGGCTTGATAAAGACGACAGAGGTGAGGTGTAACTGACTGATCTGAAGACAAGCAAACCTGATAGGGCAGCTCAGCGCAACATCACCTTTGTTTAAGCGGTCATTACCCCCGTGTAAAACCAGCTCGGGCTTCTCCTCCTCAGGTGTGTCGGCTAATCTGCTTTTATACCTGCGGTGATAAGATAGACTCCCTCTTGATCCCTGCGTTTCCTCTCAACCCTTAACATCTCTGGGGCTGAGCCTGTCGCAGCACGTCTGTCAGACAGAGGAAACAGTGAGAGGGGGGGAGGGGAGGGGCGCAATGAGCATGATCCAGTGAGGCCTTCTAAGAGGGGTATTATTTGGCTTTTAGTGGACCTTCACCTGAAATCATTTTGCTCAGCTCTTAACACCTTAAATATGTTAATTCACATGCAAATAGGCGTCTTTATGACCTAAATTTGGATTTAAGCTCAGTTAGCAGGAAAAATAAAATCCCTTCCTTCCTTTAGAACTTTTGTGTTTTATTGAAGCAGGTCACTTTTTAATCTCTTCTGCTGTTTTGAGGACTGTGGGGAATTCCACTGAGACAATCCTGCCTCCTTTGATGTGTGCAGACACTTCTTTGTCCTTCTTTCCCACCGACTCCACAGAAACATTTATGTATGCAAGTCTAAATACTGTTTCTATTTTTTTACTGTATGTCATTTACCTTTGTGCATAAGCCTTTGACCCAATCAAGGATTGTGTTGACATTTGTTTTTGCATCATTGCATTCAGGGCACCAAAAACATCAGAAAGGTAGCACAAAAAAAAAACAGGTTTGCATCAGCAATCAAAAATCTAACCAATAGATAAACTTTGGTGAGATTTTCCTTTTCAAAATCGATTCTGCTAATCAGCCCAATTCTTCATGATTCATCAAATTATTGATTTAAAAAAAGGGTTTACAGAGGTTTTCATCATCATTACAACTATTTTATTATGACTCAAAGAATGAGATGCGAGAATGTCAGTTCTAATTTTCATTTAGGGTTTCTTAACAAGTACACAAATTGCAAAGTCTGAGATCATAGTTTGCAAGAAAACAAAGAACATAATAAGAAGGTGCTGATTAGCATGGAGATGCACCATCGTATTGGATTAGACAACTTATGACTGCTTGTCTGTTAGAACCTGTTCTTGATTCCAACCATTGCAAAACCAGAAGAACTCAGACGCCACAGCCCAACAGCACAACGTCCAGGTCCAACATCCTGAGTCAGTCTACCAAATGTACAAAAAGAAATAAACTGGCTTCATTTTCAGAGATTTTTCTCTGAGATTTATTTACCAATACTTACATGTCTTGAATGATACAGTGTTATAGAGCTTAATGCTGAATCGTTTTATAATCGTGGTTGCGATGTCAATAGACACATCCCAAGATGTGCGATGTCAGCCAAGTGACCCAAAGCATGTCTTATTGCCTCTTTTGTGTTGTTTGATGCAAACCGTAAACCGCCAGTAAACTAATTTCCAGAATGAATCTACAATAAAAGTCAGCCTGACATCACCATCAGTAGTCAGAGAACCGACCCCTGCATGTAAAAATGTATCAGGCTACAGGTGACGCTGCTGCCATCACACATACACCTCCATGTGGCCTGAGCCAGACGCTCAATTACAAATTCGATAAGAGTGTATGCCGACTATCAGCAACACCTTGTGCCGGTGCTTGTTCATGATGTGGTGACATATACTGACTGTTAATGCCGCTGATCTTGAAGAAAGATAATTCCAAAACCTGGTCATATGAACCAAAAAGTAACTGTAGTGCCATTTACCAGATACGTGAAGAAATATGTGTTTTCATATTTATTTATTTTTCAGGCTGGCCAAGGCTGCACAGGTTGCAAAACAAACAAGGGGGACAGACCTTAAAATTTAAGGTTGCGTGTGAAGCCGCCCACTAAGCCACCATTTCCTTCTTAAAGAGCGTCTCCATGTTGAGCTCTTTAGGGAGAGCTGGGTAGACAGCTAAATTTTTAATGCCACCCCCTGCAGCCTCTTTGCCATGTTTCCAGCCATTGTGACAAGACTGTTTGGATATTGTGCAATTGGTCTGTGGCAGCTTGAAGCTAATATGATCAAACACACCATCCTGCTCCGGAGGTAGTATCAAGGGATGGGAGGGGGAGGTTGGAAAGGGGTTTTTGATCAGAGAGGGAGGAGGTGGTGAATGCAGTCAATAAGGGGGGGATCGCGTGTCTAGTGCTGCCAGGTGTCTGTTCCCATCCTGAAGCTGAGAGCAGCAGTCGTCTGTACCCAAAACAACCCCGGGAGGCACTCATGATGACAATAAGACATCATCTGCATACGGTACAATTACCCCCTGTCATTCTGCTGAGCTGCCCTGTTAATTACACAAACCATTTCCTTCAAGATGGCTCGCTTGGCTGCCAGCCCGGAAATGTATCACTCCTGTATCTGCGTCTGTGGGATCCATGAACAGGTTAATCAGGTTAGTCATGAGTTAATACAGGTGGCTGGGATTCAGGGGACAAGCTGGGTGCTCGCCAAGAGAACATGCTCCACTTCAACCTGCCAAGCTGGGCTCTTTTCTTTCCCTTTTTTTTTTCTCTCCGTCATTCACACCACATCCTGTTTGTCTTCCTCTGTGGTGTGTCTTTCAATGATCCAGCTGAGCAATTATCCTGCTCCAGACCTGTAAATATCAGCGATGGTTTTCTGATGAAAGCAAGTCATTACCTGCCTACAGAGAAGGACAGGGGGCCTGGGCTTGAAAACCACAATCTGCTGAGCTTCAATGGATACTGATAGCTGTGTTTGCACTGTATCATTTTGTGCTGTAACATACACTGCAGTTACTTTGTTTCAATACATTTTCCATCGAGGTTAAACGGCTCTGAGGAGAAGCGGTGCCACTAGTAACGACTTTCCCTAAAGCGGTATTAGCAGATATTTCCTAAACTACTGTCAGTGCACAACAACTTCCTTAGTTTAACTTAGCAGCAGTTCAGAGGTTTTTTTTAGGAAATATTCTTATTTAATGGCTCAATATGTAGGTCATTGTTGTGCACTTTATGGCAGAAAAAAGTGCTTTTTAAAGACTGATAACGAGCCAATATGCTACAAATATGCACTGAAATCAGCAACTAGTTATCGGACGAGCACCCCTTTAGTCATGACCCAGCTCTTAATGCCTGACAAAAACAAGGGAAACATACGGTTAACTAAACGGTGAAAAGGTTTATTACAAAATATACCCCAAAAAATAAACTTTACAACAGGAGGGAGGTGTGTTTGTCAGGTAGTCAGTGTGCTGGCTGATGGGTGGGTGTGTGGTGTGTGCTGCATGTTGTATAGTGTGAAACTAATTACTACTACTAGCTTTTTACAAAGTTTGACAGTTGTCATATTAGAGTAACAAATCTTACATAGCCCCGCATGGACACATCAGTTGTATAAAACTGATAGCTAACAGCAATGTTTTTAAAGGAAAATAGGATTTACGTCGGCCACGTGCTGGCCGGCTCATTTTGTTCACAAAGATCACAAAAACGTACTCAACATGAGTCAAGTTTAGTTTTTTTGCAGATATATTCTAAACTAATTCCTGTGTGGAAACCCCTCTGATATCTTGTTGTTACCTATATCACAGTGTTTTTTTATTCCTTCAGGATGGAGTCTGTGACTGACAGGAAGGAAATACTTTACCTGCCTTTTTATTTGCCACTACATCACAGCGTGCTCTCTGTGGGGATTTCTGCTCTGTTCCACTCATTACAGCCCACCTCTTCCTTTAGGGCTGGAAAGCATGAACAGGACTGTTTGTTGAGTTCAGCCAATTCAAACCGGGATGGGAACTTTAATTGCATTTTTTTTTTAATTGCTTAATTCCATCCAAGACTACCCTGGCAGAGCACATGTGGACTTAAAGATTCTGTATACTGTTGCATATTGGTCCCATTACAGAAATATTTCAAAGTATTCCTGATTCAAATAAAACATGTTTAAAGTTGCATCTTGCAGGAGGGATCTTTGTGTGCATGGGTCTCTTTTAGGTTGCACAAACAAAACCAACAAAACAACCAGCAGGATGTGTCAGTCAGATATAGAGCATCTATACCCCTGAGAACACAAAGAGAAAACAATGATCCAGAGCTAATTTTAACTTTAGAAATCTAGATCAGTCCTAGTACACGCGACTTTAAAGTTACAATATCTTCCAGCATGGCTGCACGCTTACAGAATATGGAAATCTCATTGTTTCACTGACTTTTGTTGCAAGTTTATGACCAGTTGATGAAAAAAAGGCAAATGATCAGCAACAAATAAGAACTTTGAATAAAACAAATGTGCACCAACACATTATAGAATTGAGTCACAACTAGAGCTGCAGGATTAAAGGCAGGGTTGGTTTCAGTCCTAGCAGAAATTAATAATTTATGTGATCTGAAAAAGGAAGGAAGAAAATCCGTCATCTGTAGCAGTTGTCAGCCTGTAAAAACTTCGACCAATGTCTGCCACGAGGTACCAATCTGATGAACCAATCACGCCTCCCTGTCTCCCTGCTTGTTCTCTACCCCTTACGTGCACTAGCCCACACTCAAAAGGTGTCACTGATGACAGAGTTTATATTGTGAGTTTGTCGTTGGCCGTTGTAAGTAGTAAACATTACATGTATTATGATAAAGTTTAGTGTTTACTTACCGCTGAATGAGACATGAGACGACGTAGTTTCTACACAATGCAAGCGATGAGCTGAGGTCCGTTTCTGGAGCAACGGCGCTCGTGCAGGTAAGTGAGGGGCGTGGCTTTTGAGGAAGCACAGAGGGGGGGGTGGTTGGGGAGTGTTGATGTAGCACTATCAAAATCATGCTAGTTTTTGAAAATTACCAACCCTGCCATTAATCACAATGTTATCCGTAATGCGACATGAAAATGTGTGATAAATACGATGCAGAATTTTGAATTTGCAATAAATAAAAACACTTTTCATGTGGTCAAGCAGTGCTTTCTCACTCAGCATGTGGACATTGCACCTATTGGTTGGAGGCCTGAGTGTAATGGCCATGCTTCCACACCATCTTGATGCACTCAGGTGAAGCTAGTTTTAAGCTACCCTTGGATTTTATTCGTGCTAAAAAACAGATTTTTAGATTCATTTTGAACTCAGGAGGGAGTGTGACATAGACATAGAAACTTAGTTATAGCTGTGGTTTTCCTTTTATTTCACAGTGTCTATCATTAACGCAATATTGAACAATGTTATTACACATCACTGTTTTTCTCATATTATGCAGGACTAATCACAACGGCTGCAAACAGGAAGTAATTTGCACTGCACCATTTTATGATCTGAAACTCAGTGTGATATTTATCTGTCGGGATACAAGCCGGAATTTAAAGTGCCAAAATCCCCACGACCAGGAGAAGTTCAGCAACATTTTTACTGCAGATATCAACATCCTCGTCAGGGACAGGTTAGTAAACACATCGCCTCTTATATTGTGAAAGGCAGCCCTGTTAATACACAGAGGTGTGTTTCAGAGCCTTGTAAATAAACAGCCCTGGAGGTGTATCTCATTATGAGCCATGAGGAAACATTGGCTGCTTTTATAGGGAGTGAGGGTGTGGGTTAATGGGGGGGGGGGGGGCATTTCCGATAAGCATGGCAGACCCACCATCACCACCACCACCAGCAACCAAACCTCCCACACAGCTATATGGGTCACCTGAAACCACACAGACCCCCCACCTCCACAACCGCTGCGCCAGGCTGAGCAGGAAACACACAACTAAAATTTAGCCAGGATGTTTGTTTTTTTTAAAGCCAGCAACACACACACACACACACACACACAGACACACACACACACACACACACACACACTGGCTATGATGCACACAGGCACACAACATAGCACGCTTTATAAAAAGTGTACATATCACAAGCTCATAATGAACTGATACTAAAAGAGGCGACCTCAGGACTAACTGAACATATGCAGGGCTTCTGCAATCATGACAGTTAGAAGCAATAAGATGCAGACACTCCAGTTACTCAGAAATATCAATTCTTTTAATAAAGCATGTTGCAGGAAATAAACTAGACTGGAAATGGATGCTGCTAGTTATTTCCTAAGCCTACTTGTTGCTGTTCATGATACCTTTTTAGTGACCAGATGAGTCCATTTGTAATGTAATCTTGTTTGTAAGGAGATCGCTAAATATTCACTATAAACATTTTAAAAAATGTACTTACAAACAAGGCAAATGTAATTGAATATGCGTAATTAAACCTTAAAAGGGACTTCTGGGCATCAGTCGCACAACCAGGTAAAAAAAACACCAACGTCCTATAGATTCAGCAAATATCCCATTCACCTTTATTTATGAGGGTGAGAAAAATAAATATAGTAAACACATGATTACTTGAAATATATAAAAAGGACTTATGTAGGAAAATAGATGTTTTGGTTCTTTTAAGACCCATTTATGATTTTTTGTGTGTGCACAAAATCCAACCTTAAGGTTGTTTCTCAATAATATTGCGTTCTTGTCTGTACTTGTGTTCTTGCGTACCCGTGAAACGTCATCTTTAGCATGTTAGTAACGCATCGTCCCAAACAGTCAGTCTGCAAGAAAGATCTTCCAACAACACCTCCCAAGAACGGACTCTCTGCTTTCTTGATATTCAGAAACGGCCTAAAAGTCCAAGAAGAAAATGATTCTGAACCAAGAATGGGTTTTCTTCTATTTGAAAAAAATAAAACTCACAAAGAACAAAAAGGAAATAAAAGTCAGGCAACAAAAGGTTTTGGTAAAATATATACTTTTTTATTTATTTCTTCATACAAAGAAATCTTATGAATGTTCAGTATTTAATCATCTAGAAACATCTGTTCCATTTTGCATTGTGTAAAATTAACTCCTTTGATGTACATACCACAAAATACTTGATTTACATTTTCTCATCTTTGTACATACAGATTTGCTAGTCTAAATACATATTATATGTGGGTAAGACAAACATTTCTTAACATTTTTTTAGCTCTCATAAACTGGTTGAATAAAACTCAACCATAACCGATGTGGCAGCATGAGGTTAACCCATGGGTGCCTGTTGTTTCTTTCAGATATCCCCTCAGTGACGTGAACTCCAACAGAATTCAAATGCAGTTTCTCCATCAGTTACAGGGGAAATGACAGACTTTCCTTCCAGAGTGTGACGCCTAGCTACGAGAGGTCACCATAAATGCTTTGTTAAAATCACACATTGCACTAAGGAGAGGAGGGGTGATGGAGGCTTTCTCCACTTCATCGCATAGGCCCCAAACGTGAAGGATAGCATTGACACAGAATGCAGTGCAACAAGCCTCCATCTCCCCTGCTATCAACCATTGGTTTGAGGTTAAACAGAACAGAAACAGTTGAATTAGAGTGATTATCTGCTATAAAGACAAAACGCAGGCTAACTGTGTTGGATTGGAAAGTTAAAGAGGCACAACATTTTCTTTACTTCAAAAGAAAGCAGGGACAATCGAATTTAACTTTAAACTGTGACAATCGGATCTCTAAAAAAAAGGATTTGAGGGGCTTTAGTTGTGAGGATCGGTTGTCTACATTCATTCTGAAGCCCTCCTCTAGATGCTAATTATCCCTCCATATTATCCCTGCCTTTTCTTAACGGCCACCCAATTGAGCATGCATAGCAAAGTGTAGCACAGCATAGCACGGACGCCTTCCTGTGCCCTTAATATAGCGTGCCACTCGCTGCAGAGACACGGGGCAGCACGTCAAAAAATGATAGCCACGCATTTTCTCTCTCTTGCATATCAAGAATTCAAGTAGAAAGACGAAAAACAAAGAAGCAATGCAGGGGAGAGGGCTGAGATAGAGATTCAAGCTGTGTGAAACATGATAGCAACCCAAAAGGTTTTTTTTTTTTTTTTGGCAATAAGGAGAGAGTTGAGATCTGCTGTGGAGAGATGAGATGTGTGAGGAGGATGATGAGAGTGAATAAGGCATAAAGTATATCGGCCATGGAAGATGGCACATGAGGTTTTTTTCTGACGATCACCGGGAGGTTAGAAACTAAAACCTCGCCTGAGGCTGATCTTGCTGTGCTGAGAGTGCTTCACAAAAACCTTTCCTGTCCCTTTCATCTCTTTAGTCTGGGATCTAAGACGTGGTGTCTGTTTGAAGAGGAGCGATTTCAATGAGGCGACGTCTTGGTTCTGTTCTGTCATCTTTTTCGATCTTTATGCTCCGACAGATATCTCCCTGCGACCTCATGCAAAGATTTTTCCATTTTACCGTGAAAACAAGTCACACACTCCCCCCCCCCCGCTCTCCTCAACAAATCAAATGCCTCTCAAGGAAATTTGATTGAGACTTTGTGTGACCTTTGAACCAAGCAGATAGGGCAGGAGCCTGGCTCTCAGCCAACACTGCTACTAATGGGGAGTAAGAGAGCGGAGGCTCGATCGATCTGCCCGTTACCTTTACCCGATTAGCATAATGTTAACATGGGCCCTTATGCAGTCCAAGATGGGATTTACCGTTTGATGGATGGGCCATTCATTAGAGCAGGCAGCAGGAGCACTGAGAATGAAAGGGCAGCTGTATACTTTAAGCATGAGTGACACAATGAGGATCAATTAGGCCTATTGATCAAGCTGTTATTGAGTGGAAAGGGACGTAGGATCTGTAGCTCAGGCCAATGCAAGTGTAGGAAAATTGGATTATAGAAAACTTAACTGGAAAATGTGTGTTGTAGTGAAACACAGACTCAGAATGACACGGATTGGTAAGGACGATGATGAGGATGTACATGACAAGGTTTTCTCCACTTCTCTGTGAGCACTCTGTACCCGTAATTTGGTGCTTTTTACACTTTCCGCCCATTTGTCTACTCTATTCGTCGCTGATTATCTGCATAACCAAGCACCGATAAATCCACTGAGTTTACAGGACCATGAGGGAGAAGCGAGAGAGTTCATAATAAAAATGAGGAATGTTAAAAACAACATGTGGGGTTGATGTTATGTACAAATATGGTTAGGCAGCTTAGTGAATTAATTGCTTAGAAATAAAAATAAATTATTATAAAATAGATTTCTGTACATTTTACATATATATAGCAATATCTCAACATCTTGCCATTGAATCACAGAAAAAAAAAATAACTTCTCAACAAATTAACCAAAAAAAAAAGAGTCTTTTGCCACTTCACATCAATCCCAACCAAAGTTATGTCCTGTCATCTGGTAGAACTTCATGTTGAAGGGCCTGTAGAAGTCCCGTAGCCTCTGCACCACCTCAGGATCAATGTTCGGGTGGGTCCGCCCTTTGGTTTTGCCCAGGCAGTGAGGCTTGCTGCTGCCCTCGGCCTTCTTGAGGCACGGGAAACCCTTGGTCTGGTTGAAGTAAAAGTGTTTGTCCGTGATGATCCTCTTGAGCCCGAGGAAGTCCTGCACGCGGCCCAGCTCTCCGGCCGGGTCGCTGATCAGACGCTCGCCACTCACAAACAGGATCTGGTCCATGGGGAAGTACTGCAGCCAGTTGTCCAGGTGCTTGGCGTAGATGCCGATCTGGATGGCGCTCCACGAGGTGTCGATGAGCCCTGTAGTCCTGTTTTTGAAGGTAAGGCTCTCAAAAGAGGGAATGTCAGGCTTTTTGGACAGAGTCTGTGTGTAGTCTGAGATAGCCCTGGTGACCGGGTCCCTCACGACCACGATCAGCTTAGTGTCCCGGGACATAGCGGAGATCCTGGCTGGTGCCTCCCTAGTCACAAAGTAGCTGGGGGTTTTCTCCATGGTGATCTGACCCTCCAGAGTCTTGGGCATTAGATCCCTGCAGACAAATGAAGAAAAAACAGGAGGTTAGAAAGAGGGTAAGGTGGAGAAAGTCTTGCATAATGTAATCAAGTTGATGGAGTGTACAGTACTCTGTAATCAATGACTCACTGAGCCTGTTTAGCTTTATTATAGGGCTCTGAAAGCCTATTAGTGCAGGCAGCTCTCCAACATCAACATGCTCACTCACTCATCACATATCTCACTCCCGACAGAAAACAGAAATCCCTTTTTATTTACAACCTAATCAAACAAAGGGAAACATTTACAGAAAATTCTTACCATGACGGACCCTGACTTATCCATATTAGGAATTACGTTAAGGGTTTCCCACCTCTGCTCAGACTCCTTAATACTACACTATTCACATCCAGCTTGGCAGCTCTGTTACCTCCTCCAGCCATAAAAACCCATTCATCCATCTATCATTTCTTTTTAAACTTGGCTCAGTGCATCTGTGAATGCCTCGTCTACGTATGCTCATTTTATTTCAATCCTCACAACTGGATCTAAGAATCCAAACTGGTTCTACCTAATCAAAATTCAGCCTCTGCTTGTGTACTACTGAATAAATAAAAACTATAAATGCTATGCTGAATCAGGCCTAGCCATGCCGACATGCCCCGCCCCCAATCCAGCCCACAAAGAAATAAAAAAAGCTTCATCGCTGAAAGAAGATGAGGCTTGTTTCAGAAAGGGAATCTGTTTCTTGACAAGATTGGGTTCGGTTTTGGTTGAGGGCTGTCTGTAGAGCTCTACACAGATATGTTACATGCAAACATATAATCAAGAAGTACTTGAGAACAACTGGGTTTTAAAGGGAAAGTGAACGCACTCTGCTCTCTCAGCATTAGGTTTCAGAGTTGGTGGCCAACCGCAGAGTCTAGATTATGGTGGAGGCGATAAGAGTGGTTTGATTCATATTGGGGCATTGGATCAGCTTTCACAGTCCCAAAAAGATCAAATTCAGACCGTATGAAAGAAGTGGATAAAGCACAGTGACATAACAGATTGGTTGACTTGGTTGACTTCTTATTTCAAGCATCAAATTCAGCATTTCGGTCTTTGAGATCTTGTGTCTTTAAAATCAGAAGCGACCATATTTGGACAAGACCAAATTTGGTCGATTGTTAGTCTCTTTCCTGGTTAATAGGCCACCCTGGTAGCTACTCATCAATCAAGGTGGCCATGTCTTGAAGAACATCCATCTTTATCGTCGATTTAAGTCTAAATATATATCATTTTATGAATGGACATTTTGCTGAATTGAAGAATAAGTGAAACCAGAGATTTAAGACTGAAAAACTCAATAGAAAAACATTTACTGAGAGTACAGATTGTGGACTGAAATCTCCACTAGCTCAAGCGTTACACACAAGTGAATTCAGCTTTGTGACGGAGAGAGTCGAATCAAAAAGACACTCAATAACCACCAACGCCGATAACCAAAAACAACAAATAAGCAATTAAAAGCATCCAACTATTGAAAAAAACAAAAGACAGGAGAGATAAGAGGACACTGGTCTATCAGGGAGAACACACTCTCACAGATAAGACTCATGTTAGCCTGAACCTTGCCTCTGTTGTTACTACAGGGGCACTGATACACCATTGTGTGGACAGTACTATTGTAGTCGACCCATTCAAACACTGTGTAATCCTACACCGAGTACTTAAACACTGAGAAAGGTAAGAAAAACTACAATGTCTATCCTATTCTGTACAACCAGAAGTCTGTAATACTCAAGAGCTTCAGCCATTCCTTTAGATTTATTATCTAAAAGCTGAAGTCTAGTTCACGTCCATCTACCTCATGGCTAATTCATGTAACATCAGCTCTCCATCTATGCCCATATTTGTGTGAAAGAAGAAGGGAATGGTGAGATAGAAGAGAAAATACCCAGGGTAACATCAGGTAACCAATAAAACGCCTCATGGAAATGGTGTTGGCAGATTTGTGTAATCCTAATGCAGTGCCAGTGATCTAATTATGATAATATCGTCCTGATTGCTGACACATCAGAAGATGTGAACGCAGTCCAGGGCCTGAGCTCATTAATAGCGTGTTGAAACCAAAACAGATACAGCATGTGGTTTAACGCGAGAGCCTGACAGATCTTTCCAGCAGCAGAAAACCATTTGTGGAGGTATAAATGCAAACGACGCGCTATCAGCAAACGCATATCAATTTCTCTGCCACGACTTTAAACGGTAAATACAACGGCTCTTGAACATCTCCAAGGAATATATTAACCGAACATGCTTGGCTAAAACTGCACGCTATTCGTCATTCTCTCCGTGCACAATGGCGACAGTGCCTGCAAGCTTTTTGTCATTCCTTGTGCTAACATACAAAAAGAGTCCGGGGCCGACACAGAAGAGGCAAATGGCTTCCCGTCTAATCCGATTTCAAAATGACAATGCGGCGTGGAGATAGGGAGGAGGCCTGAGTTACAATGTGCATAGTGATAGATTATGCTGATCCAAGCTCAGGGAATCTTTGAGTGTTGGGGGTTGGAGGAGCATAAAACAGCGAGATGGTTGGATAGCGAGGGAAAAAGAAAGTGGTGAGGAATCCTTTAAAAGGCGCCAAATTTGCAAGAAGAGACCCCCCCTATTAAAAAATCTCCACCTCTGACTTGGCCCACTCTTTCTGCAGAAGAAAAAAAGACAGAAAAAGGGAACAGAGGAAGGGAATTTTAGTGGGACAAGTAGCTCTTAGAGAAACAATGCCTATTATGCTCCTTTTTGATTTATGAGGTGCTGCTTTCAAAGATTCCGTCAGCAAACAGGCAATTCTGTGACACCGGGCTCTTCTTTTTTCCTGCTTTTCTTTGAAAGTGAGCCATTGTCCCCGGGCGGAGGGGTGAGCAGGGCAGTGGTCAGGGCACAGGGGCGGGGTTGGGGGCAGGGTAGAGAGGGGGCAGATAGAGGAGAAGGAGGGGGTGCTTATCAAGGGCTGAGTGGAGCTTCTCAACCTCAAGTAAGAGAGGCCTTTTGGAGGGCTCTTAAGTGGAACGTGTGCCAAAATTGCCCTGCAAACAACCCCCCGTTTCCCTTAGATACCAAGAACTCCAGTGACTTTTGGTTACAGGGACTGAAAAAAAAGCTAATAAGCAACTTGATCGCAGATATCTTAGCGCAAAACTTTGCTGTTTGCGAGTACTCACAGCTTCCCTTTCTTTCTCTCTATGTCTCTCTGTACCTTTGTCCATTGAGAATATCCCCAAGTTTAAAGACATGCCAAAAACAGCGATAAGACACAAAGCAGAAGCCCTTGTCACATGACAGCATCAAACAGGGGGGCCCAGCGGAGTGGCCCTTTGGCCTGTGTTTTTAAGAGCCCTCATCCCGGTGGAGATAAACAGCAGACAGGAAAAAGGGTTATTTCTGTCTGATGCTTCTGCCTCCCTCCTGTCATGTTTGATTTGATGATAACGGGCTGCCACTGTGCCGTCTGTGTCTCAGCATCCTCACGAAATGACTAGTTTGCTAAGAGACAAAAGGAAATAGCTATTTGGCATCTGCCTGTCGATTTCTCTGTTCGATACAAAAGGTTCTCAATTGTCTCACATGTCTGGAGGTTGAAAGCATTTGAATCTCAAATTAGGCTTCGTTTATTTGAATACAGACAAATCAGGAGGCATTTTGTATCTACAAGAAGAAAGGAGGGAGGGAGGGTGTGGCCTTACTCTTCCGGGCATTAAAAGCTAGAGATGTGTGGTCTCCTAAGGCTTGAAAAGCCTGACGTGAGTGAACACCTCCCATGGGAAGTTACAAGGTGCAAAACAAGAGTGTACACCAAAGTTGTTCCAAGCAGAGTCTGAATTTACTCAGATAAAGTCAAATAAATCTGTTACTTTTCGGGAAATCAGTTCTTTAGTGTGCTGAGTTTTCTTTACATCAAACCACACCCTACTCCTCACCCCCAGCACCCTTTCCATTGATCGCCAAGGTTCCCTCGACCCCTTGACGAGCAGGCCTTGAGGTCCGATAGCAAAGTGACACTTCACAAGTGGAAAGAAGGAGAGGGAGGAAATGAGTGAAGTAGTACTGAAAGAGTCTCTTTCTTTTCCGAGGGCCTCTTAACTGAGCCCTTCACATGAACCAGTGTGGTGGACGTACAAGCGTTTGCAGGAAATACAAAGAAACATCTTTATTCCTCATCGGACGATAACGATCTTGACGAGCGCTTGTTCCTTCACAGTTGAGCGTGTTCTCAATTTGGTCTTTTACCATTAGAGACAACAAGTTTGAGTGTTTTTAGCACACATGCATTATGTAACGTACAACAAAGTGACGCTTTCCTTGTGCCTTTGAAACTCTATGGGAAGGATGAGAGATGGAACATGCAAATTTTGGAAGGGTTTGTTGCATGTATTCATGGATGATGCACTCAATATAGAGTTTTTCATTTATAAATAAGTGTTCATTATCAGTTCCCTCATGTAACTTTCAGCTCCCAGTGGGAAAAGCCTACATGCTATGAAATGAAACTAAAGAGAGCATCATGTTTATCTAACACACACACTCAGGCTACAACAAGGGAAGCAAGCTTGCACGCCGCTACTGGCCCGCTGAATATTTTCAAAGTAGCACTTACGGAAGCCAGACATTTTGAAATATACTCCAATATGCCTGGAGTCTGACATTATATTTAACCACAGTGCATGGCTTTGGCTGTAAATTAAAGAATGGAGAGGATGGTTTATAGCACAGAGAGGGAGACGAGCTCCGGCTGGGCTCACAGAAGCTTCATCTGCTTTCTCTGTCAAGCACTTGGAGTGGAGGCCAGGTGTTAGAATGTGGCCACTTAGAGGTTTCTGACAGTTCATTTCCTGGCTGAGAAGAGTCAGAGATCCCAGCTTAAACCTTAGATCTTACAGGAGTGTGTTCAGAGAGGTTTTTATGGCTTGTACGTCTGGTTTTGTCTGGATACTTGTTTTGGCACCAAAAGTGTCTGTACATTTGCACCTGTTGTTGAGAAAGTCTCCATTTCTACAACATCCGTCACACCTTCTTGTAACTTCATACCCACAAGTCGCCGGGTGTTGAACCCGAAGTGATGCTTCAGCTTCATCAGCCTGATCACAGTCATTTGTCAGCGCTCGTCCGAGGTCTGCGGTTTCAAATTAACAGGCTTCACTGAATAATGGTGTCACTGGAAACTCAAGGAAGGTGGCTGAGTGGAAGCCCCTCCGAATCATCTGTCTGCTGAAAGTATTAATAATGCAGGCTGGCCTAGTATCACACAGTCAGACCTGGATGGAGGGGCCCTGCATGGAATGGTGGGTCTTTTAGAAAGGGAGCTGTTTGAAAGCTAAATTCCTCCTTCAGATTACTAATAGGGCAAATGCAGTTACTGCATACTATTCTCTACCAAATCTGTTGCTTGACTAGAGACACTGCTGACAAAGTCCCTTAGCAAAACTTACAATTGTACAAATGGGCAATAACATGTGTGAAGCCTCAAAGCCTATGATAACTTCAACTTCTAGCCTAACCCTCAAAAAACAAGGAATATACAAGCTTTGATGTCACAATGCTTGATAAGAACATTTCTACTACCAAGAGGGAAAAGAAGGGAGTCCAGGGAGAAATGGTCATAACAGGATCGAAGGCGAAAGTTTAATGAAGGAGCTAACATTTGAAGCTTATCCAGAACGGCATATTCTTCAGTGCAATTGCGGAAAAACAGGCAGGAGTCTTATTCTTGCGTCTTGCTCTGTGACACTTTGACACCGACTGCACTGTGCTGGACTCCTAATCTGGTTGATAAATGCAGCTCCCAGACCCTTAACTCCATCAAGAAGTTGCACCGTGTCAGAGCAGCCTGGGAATCCGCTGACCCTCCATGTAAACAAGGCAGTTAACCCCCACGACGCAACCCGTCCATCCATCATTTTTCACTGGAATCAGGGAGTCAAGCTTTGCCAGAGTGTTGCATTTTCATCTCAGAGTCTACTACAGTTTGAGTGTGTGTTTAAACGAGTGTGTCAGAGAGGGAGAGTGAATGACAGAGAGAATGTGAGTCCGAATAGATGGAGAAAGGGGGAGTCAGGGTTGCGGTCACAGACCATCTAAACTGGTTTGGGCTCATACCCAGCCTGGTTTTGGAGGCAACATCAGACAGTAGTGGAGTAGAATAAATAAATAGAGACCTAACCACCACATATAATGTCAAGGACTACATGTCAGACACCCCAACAGCATATTACCCCCAGCCGCAGCTTCACATACCCCCCTGTCATGTCTTCAAAATACTAAACTGAGGCTGAGACATACTTCTCTTTTACCATTGTGGTCACATTGTGATGGGCAGCATCGCATAGGCGTGACAAGCACAAATTATTCAATTCAATAAGTAACTATCATTTTCCCAACTCGGAAAATCTGTTTTTAAGTATTTCTGTTGGTACTTGGCACCTTCGGAAAACAACGCAGGAATGTGTGGTGCCATAAGGGTTTTTCAGGGCCTGGAACCACATCGGCCTGTGGCCATAGGCGGCTGCCTGGAATTACCGAGTGTTAATAACCCTGCAGTGAAGCGAGGGAGCCCACCATGTGGTATAAATAAAACAGAGGAGTTGGTGAAAGGGATGGTGGAGGCTGGAAAGAAGAAATACCTCCTCCCTCGACTTCTTCTTTTCCCCCTCATGAATGTGCAACAGCTTACAGAAGTGTCTTTTTCTTTCTTCCTGCTTGCAAGAATTCCGCCCCCCCAAAAAAAGCGTAATTTTCCTGGCTTAAAGGAGGTGAAAGATGTCTTTGTTTTGGTTACACTTAACACAACGTCTTACCACTTTGTTTGACATGCGATACAAGATGAGTCACCTGAAACCGCTGCAACAATCGGGCTTACCCATTGTGTGTTCCTCAGCGCCAAACACTCAACAAACTCTCACACAAAAAAACACTCTGTGAAATCCACCATTGAAGAAATAACCCAGAATTTGTTTAGCGCTAGTAATCCCCTTTAATCAGTGTGTTTGTGTTTGCGTTTGTTGTTTGCGGAAGGTGTTAGAGCGATGCTAGGCACACATTCCACTGCTCCATCAGTATCAGGGTGCGACTGACTGACAGCTCTGTCGGAATAAACAGATGAACCGTGAAAGGATAAAAAACAAGAGGGCGAACAACAATGAAGGGCTGCAGGTGGAGACATGGCTTGAGTGTTTGTGTGTGTGTGTGTTAGCATTTCTGGGTGTTTTTGTGTGGCAGTGCAGGCAGAATCAGCCATTCTGACTGATTTCCTGACACTTGACATGCACCAAGAGGCACACGACTCCTTGATCTAGCTACAGCAAAGATGAATAAAAGATGAAACAGACTCCAGAAGAACATAGATGCCACCGCCCCCACTCCCTAGACGCACACCCAGTCGCACACTAACACACACACACACACAGACTGAGCGAGCTAGCTACTTTGCATCCTGTTTGAATTGGCTGTCAACCGTAACAGCCTGCACACCTTTTTGAAGACAGGTGAACTACAAAGTGTATGTGAGAGAAAGAGGGGATTTCCTCTCTACTGTATGTCACTCAGTGAGCACAAAATCATCTTCCTGTGTGTGTAGACTATTATTTTGCTTCCATTAATCACACTGCAGCTGTTGGTGCAGGTTAATGGTTTACAAATTCCTGAAGACAGCCTGCCTCCCGAGCTAACCTATAATTAGCCAAATTGAGTGAGGATAGCGCCAGTCATGACAATTAACCCGGAGATGGAAAGAGTGGCAGCTGAGATCCTCAGGCAATCCTACGGTTTTCTTTGGATTTCAGCCGAGATGTTGTCTGGCACAATATCTCAGCGCACCTCGAAGACAATATAACTATTGTTGGAGACAGTTTTAACCATTTCTGATGCAAAGTTCTGCCAAAAGCAGACATGGGAGATAGAAGTTCAGGCTAAGGTTTTTGTGGTTTGTGGATCACGATGACAAATGTTTTCACCCCTCCGCTGTATCTCTATCAGCAAGCCTCTCGGTTAGAAGTGAAACAGGATCTGCTCTAACTCTGTGCCAGACAGGCGAGCTATTTTGTAAAAGGAGTCAAAACAGATAAATGGAGCGCAGGCTCAAAAAGAATGATTTTTGAGAAAAGCTAGCTTAATGCTACATGTCAGCCCTTGGCTTGCAGAGCATGTATGTTTTCATAAATCTTTTCAACAGCTAAATTAAGTGTTTTTCCTTGACAGTGCACATCCAGAGGTGGAAAGTTCTCACAAACCTCTGCCAAAATCGTACTATCCTCCATTATTGTTATTATTGAATTATTAAAGAATTTTTCAGTCTGATTTTGGAATTATTTCAAAATAAAAGCACAGAGTTACAAATCACAGAGTTTCTCCACATTCCTTCTATATTTCTTTACTTCATCAGGTTGGTCTCGTTGACACCAGATAATTCTCTAAAAAAATTAGATCTGGTCAAAGTGAAATCATAATTAAAGTTACATGGAACAAAAAAACTGGAAAAAAGTGCACACACAGACAACCTGCGTCCAAAAGATTCGACCGTTAATTTTTAAAATGTTCAAAGTAACGAGGTCAAAACATTTAGAATAATCAAGTGAAAATGTTAGCGGTGTTCAAACATTAAGAATACAATAAAGATCAGGGAAAAAACATTTGAAGAAAAACTCTCAGAGTAACCATGTGTTAGTGATTATGGTAACCAAATTAAAATGTTCAACATGACCAAATAAAAATGTTCATGGTAAGTCATCAAAATAATTTAGGATAACCAAAGTTCAATGTTTGTGTAAGTCAAATCGTCGTGGGTAACTTATTTAAAATGTTCAGGGTTGTGAAGTAAAATTGTTGAAGTGAACAGAGTAAAATATCCTCAGGGTAACTTTGTATACCTGTTGAGGGGAGGTTATTGGAAACGTGCTGGTAATTAAGAAAACACGATGAAAGTCATTCCATAATTATTTTTAGGGTAACAACGTTAAAATGTTCAGGGTGGTGAAGTAGAAATGTTTAAGTGAACTAAGTGAAAACTCCTCAGGGTAAGTAAGTAAAACTGTTGAGGGGAGGTTATTGGAAGTGTTGCTGGAATAGTTAAGAAAAAACCTTGAAAGTAATCACATCATCATGTTTATGTTATTTAATTAAAGATATTGAATGTAAGTAGAAATGTTTCAGAGCAATACTTCAGGTCATAAAACTAAACTTGTCTAAGTAACAAGGTTAAGATTTTCAGAGTTTTCTAGTTTCTAAAAAACACGACACTTTTGTTTCACCTCACTGGTTCCTAACCCCATGACTTTTTTTTTTTTTTTTACAAAAACGCCACTGGATGTGTTTCCAAGTGTTCAGACTCGCAGTCACAGAAAACGCATCAGATGGAGCGTGATGCATTTGTTGTTCTGCTTCCAAAGACACACCGCCCAGTCTCCAGGACGGCCTTCTGATTCTGATCAGTCAAACAAGCGAGAGAGAAAAACTACTCGTGGTGGAAAATAATTGGAAGTGAGCTGAGTTTGGCCAGGTTGTCTTGGAGTTAAAGCTGAAGTGTTCTTACAGGTCTTATGAGAGCGCCCGGCAGCTATGGGAGTTCATCTAAATGGAGAGAGTGACGAGTGTCAAACAGCCGCGCTGCTCGGAGACAACTCAGGGCTTCTAATGAGCTCTGCTCTTTTACTGCCAGGCTAATAGAAACCTCAGGAGACCTCAGCCACTCTTTCTCTTTTTCTCTGAGTGTGTGTGTGTCCTTTTTTTCCCAGAGGCAGGCACACTCTCCAGCACCTTAATGGCTACCTCTGGGACTTAATACCTGGGACACATGAAGCCGTGCAGGTTCACTGTCATCACTTTCTCCTCTTCCTCCACCTTCTCCTCGGCTACACTTTCCTTTCTTTGGTAAGCAGTAAGGACTTCACTGACTAACTTCCCTTTAACTGGGATAATTAACAAAACCATATTAGAGTGTTTGTTTCTTCAGCCTCCAGGGGAACCTTAATAAAGAGTGTTTATTTAGCAGCAGTGAATGACCGTTAAACTCTGGAGGGAGGACGCCAGGCTCTGTTCTGACTACATCCAAATTATCACCTTGTTAAAAGAGGCTAATTCACGCGCAGCACAGAGGGAGAGTTTGTGCACCACTTCCTTCCTCTGAATCGACTTCATTAGACTGCTTTATTAGCATTTTTGCTCGGATTGCGTAGGCCTAGAAAGCAAGGACACACTGTAGCATGTGTCACAAGATTGTGTGAGTGAACGAGTCCAAACAATAGTCCACACTTTTTCTGTTTGCATCAGCCGTGTGAGTGTTTGAAAGCAAGTTCCTGTCAGCCTCTGTGGCTTTTATCCTCTGCTCCAGCAGGAGGTTCCTGTCTGTGGCGGCCATATTGTCTTCACCAGCGTGGGTAGAGCTCAGTGGACACCATGAGGGAGGTGCAAGGGGGGAGGAAAGCTGCCACTCCTCTCTCCACAGGTCTCCCCTTTCACAATTAACCGCTTGTAATTTGGGGGTCAAAGCGGCCTTTTCTCTGTCTCTCCACCCCCCTCTGGTCACTCTCTATTTTAGATGAACCATGCAGGCTTAAGCAGTGGAGAGAGAGGGCCTCTGTTTTTTTACACGCTGACCAAAGGCTTCTCGTGGTCAGCGAGGCCTGCAGCGAGCCCCGCCCAAGATCAGACAAACGGAGCATGACATGTGACACTATTCTTACACACCAGCAGTGAAAGTGCACAGCTGGAGGATGGAGAAAAGCAGGGGATTCAGGACGGTTTTTTTTGTGGGGGGGGGGGGGGGGGGGGTGAACAGAGGGGAAACGGGGTACCATTGGCAAATAATCCACTCATTTGGGAAGTTAAAGTGAAAGTTTAGCCAACACAGAGGCACAGTTTCCAACTCTTGGCCACTGCGGCTGAGGATTTGAGCAGAGGATGTGAACCTGCTGTCAGCTGTACGGTTGGCTGGCCGGGGCGCTCGATCCCTGGAGGAGCCTCGGAGTTCCAGGAATTAGGAAACGATCAGAGCGCCAAAGTATCTAATCATCTGATTTCATCTGTGTCCTCGCTAGAACTGTAACTGGAGCCACTTAGAGATTCAGCGCTTATTGATTCTGTCATATGCAGAGTTTTAAATCAAAAACAAAGATCTGACTCATTTATATAAATCAGAAGACTTAAAAACTGAAGTCATGCTATTGTTTTGTGCAAGGAGCGGCTGTAAAATCCCCAGTGGGGCTTAGCATCCAGCAGCTTTCTGTAGCACTGCAGATGGTCAGCACACAGTCTCTGTCAGCAAGCAGACGTGGGTCTGACCCCAGTCAAAGACCCTTTACCCAGCTCTGCACATTACCTCCAATCAGGCCTGACCAATCAATACTAGAGCAATCCCAGAGGAGCCGGGCTGCAGCGACATCAGTGTGTGAGTGTTTCATTCTTTTGTGACTGCAGATAAAAACTATTCGTGGCTTCACAGCTGAGCCGGACTCTCTTCTTTATCTGACACAACACCCCGTGTATGCAAACATCAGCGCTATGTGTTTTTGGTGTCTTTGACTGCAGCTCTATAGAACCAGGTGGCTCCTTTTAGCCACACAGAGGAAGAGGAAGAAGGGCGAGGTCAGTGGACGGGTCACCTACATGGAAATAGGAGCACCCCTGCAGCGAGCAGATAAAGGGACGTGCACCCATCCAGAACTGTCCCTGACGCGGCGAGAAGCTGCAGCCTGGCTCCGCAGGGGGGGGGGGGGGGGGGGGGGGGGGGGGTGGCCAGCCTTTAGATAACAGCTTTCAAACCAAGCAGACTGTTCTTATAGTGGAACATGGATTTTTTTTAAGGGAGCCCCCTCTTTCGACAATGCTCCACTTGTCCTTCGTGTGTGTGTGGCTCTATAAGAACTCTTTACTGACACTGTTTACCTCCACAGTACTCTGATACGAAGGTTGACCATCGAGACTCATCCTGCTCAGCCATGGCGCCGATTCAATCCCAGCAGTCTCTCTACAGCGACTCAAGCCTAACCTTTGATCACAAACCACATCACATAAGGACTGATGATTACATAGTTCGGTATGTTGCTGCCTTTAACTTGTACAGTTCATTATTTTTTACAGTAAAAAAAAAATTGTGAAGAAGAAACTTTGAAAATGTCCGATCATCTGACGATTTCTGATACATATCAGAAAGTTCTTCACAATACTACAAACAAAGTACCCTAGTGTAACACAAGCCACCCATATGCCTGTTAGAAGTTTAGATCGCTTTCTGCAACATGTTTTCAGCTCCTCGTTTAATGCTAAAGGCGCTCCGAGGGAGGAGCAGCAGCAGCAGCAGCGTCGACACTGCCGGGCCCTGACAGCGAGCACAGACCGGAGCCCACGACACGACAGCAAAACCACACAACAGCAATTACATATCAAAGCCCCTTCATAGCCAATAGCACTAAATGGAATATGAAAAGAGCGACGTGCACCGCAGACTGACAGCACGGGATGAAGACTGCAGTCAACAAGAGTTAGGAGTAAATAAAATACCTCTCGCTTCTGAAAACTGCACCGTGGGTGGGGAACGTTTGACTAACTGCATGACTCACACAGACGTGACATAATCATTCAGACAAACTGCTCACGTAGAAATACATTAACAATTTTACGTACTAAAATGTGAAGACAGGAGGACAGTGTGGACTCATAAAGAGTTTGTTAGAGGTGCTTGTTGGAGAAGGATTAACGTATTAAAACACTCCAAAGCACTCTACTTCTACTCTCCAGCTCATTTCAGCATGAAGCCTTCAACATGTCGCCAAAAAGTCTTAAATTGCTCACTTAACTTCGAAACTACACTTAAGGGACGAACTTTTTCAATGTTCAAAAATGATCAAATCACTGCCAGAGTCTTTCAAATCTTTCTTTTCTTGTTTCAAAACTTTTTAACTTTAGATTTTGTAGTTTGTACACTCGGTCCAAACTGTCTTTCAATTGTTTTTGACTGATTTGTCTTTGCTTTAATTCCATCTTTAAACTTTTTAAAAATTGCAAAAGTAATCGTGCTGAAAGTTACTTGTCATTTTTTGTGTGGCCCATCATTTTGTTTTTTGCATGATTTTTTTTACTTCAATATTTTTGTTGATTCACCACTTTGTCACCTTGTTTAAAAGGTCTTTCTGCCCTTTATACCTATTTTCCCCCCTAGATTAGAGTCGCTTTATTACTTTTGAAACATGTTTAAAAAAAGTGCTTGCTACCAAACCTCTAATGCCACAAATGCCGGAGAAGCTCATTTGTTTTTTGCTAAAAAGACTTTTTTGAAATGCTCACACTGCTGTCCCTGACCTCTGACAGATACTGCATATGAGCTTTTAACCCTTTCAGGACTTAAGTCATTGATTTTAAGTGCTGAATATAATCATTAACATAGAACTGTCTGATAACGGCAGTCGACTTTCACCACACAGGTGCAAACACAAAACGAAAAAATAATGAACCCGTGTTCCTGTTCGCACCGTCCCGTCGAGCCCTGACTCTCTTTTTATGTGTGTGTGTGTGTGTGTGTGTGTGTGTGTGTGTGTGTGTGTGTGTGTGTGTGTGTGTGTGTGTTCCTCGGAGCCAGTTCATGCATGACCTCACTGGGAAAATGTGTACCTCCTGATACAAGGACCCCTCGGTCAAAAGCATGAATCATGCGTTTGTCTTTGGCAACAAATAAAAACTGTCAAAGTACATCAGAAATCCACAATAAGACTTGTTATCGCCACTGCCATTCAATTTGAAACTTTGTCTCCCCCCTCTCTCCCATAAAAGTCCTTTTCTGCTCGCTCTATGGGCGCATTTACTTGGTGGAATTCCAGCTCTAGATGTTGAGGGGAAAGATGGTGCAAGCTCGTTACAAACGTGGATGGCAAAGAGAGAGAGAGAGAGAGAGAGAGAGAGATTGTGCAAATGAACAAACATGAGGGGGAATTGCTCAACTTAAAAACACACACACACACACACACACACAGACATGTCTGTAACCGCCTCTGTATACGACCCTCGCTGTGATCAGATCATATTCCCACAGAAAAGATTTCAATGCCACGCAATTTTGCCTCCGTCTGGAACATTTCAGCTCCCTCTCTGCTCTCCTAATGGGAAACTTTGGAAGATCAGCGATGAATGATGCATGGTTTCTTTTTCTAGGTGCATCTTCCTCGCAGGACAAATAAAATCACTACTTCTCTTCCACCGCAGGGACTGCTTGCATCAGCTGTTTTTTTCCACAGAAACAAACATTTCTCGCAGACACTCATCCATTAAAGAAGTTTTCACGGTTTTAAAAAAACACACTAAAAGCACTTCCATAAGAGACAAACTCTTTAATGGATTTCACACTCTTTAGATATCCCATTGCAGCATATAATTCCTCATATCAAGAACATTATCTGGAGCTGCACACCGCTGAAGTGAGTGAAAAATGAAATCACTCCACAATTGTTCTTTTAGTCGTCCTGCATGCGTGTGTGTGTGTGTGTGTGTGTGTGTGCGAGTGAAACCGAGCACATGACGTTCTTTTTTCTGGCACCAACAGGAAAGAAAATGTGAATAAAAATGAAAGACAATCTGCTCCCACTCTATCTCAGCAGAAAACCTTGAGTCATGACTGGAGATGTATTAGATTTCACGGCCTAAGAAGTAGCAGACAGCAACTTTTCCACGACTCCCCCATCTAAAGAAGTTAGTTAAATAACAGCACTCCTCTGAAAAAAACTGAGTATGGGCCTGCAGAAAATCTGTGTTTCTTTCAGAGCCAGCACGGGAAAGTTTGCCCAAATTAAGGAGCAGTGTCTTTAATTCGAACACTGCCAACACTTGCTTCCCCCCATTCGGCTCTTCCTTTTTTCCTCTGCTCAACATTGTTGAGGCTCTCTTCTTCTGCGGGTTTTGCATATTTAATGAGTAGAAAAACTGTGTTTTTTACTCAAACTGCACTGAATTTCAAACCCTTTAGTATTAATCCATCAGAAGACGTTTCCCTAATTTCCCCACATTAGACTAAACTTTTTGAAACTCGCACAAAACTTAAGCGACCCAAAAAACTTGATCATTGAGACTTTTTCGATGGAAAAGTCTCCAGAAATGTGAAAACAATTGCAGAGAATTTCAGCGGGATTCCAGAAGCTAATCAATAAATGGATAGTGTCATTACTTTAAAGATATAATACACCTTTTTTGTCTATGGGTGAAAATATGGTCATTACCAGTCTGATCTAACACTCATATTAATCTGATTGAATTATTATTAGGCTACTCAAACACGTTTTAAAAAGTGAAGCCAGCGTTCAAAACGTTCAAGCAGCTCTTTTTACTTTATAAGAACACATGGAAGAATCAAAGGCTTCTAAATACAGCCATAAAGCTTCAGAGCTCCTTATATGAACACGTTGTGATGTAAATAACGAGCATAATGTTAGTTTGTAAACCTCTAAAGACCTTAAAGTGTTTTGTTGCAGGATTTGTTCTGAGAAGGATCCTCACTTTGTCTTGCAGATGCAGTTTTTTTTTCTTCTTTTTTTGCAGCGTGGGCTGTAAGGCCCGTGGAGCCCATTCACATTACAATGGTCCACACGGTTTAAACCCACTCAGCTCTATAGACACTATTAGCTTTAAAAGCTCTACAAGACAGAAACACTACTTTAATCAGATTTAGTTTTTTTAGATTCTCAACATTTCATAAAGAGCAGTGTGGAGATGTCCGCACATTTGGATCTTTTACATTGGGATTTGGCAGATTTGTGTTTTTGTCCACGTCAACTCTGAAATGACATGACGTTGTATACAAGTTTAAACCGTGATTTTGTGATCACATTGTCCCATGCAGGCGCTCACCAGAATCTAACAATGGGTCATTCAGCACGAGTCGAAACAACACCAGCAGCTGCTCCACATAACAAACTTTTTTTTTCCAGAGTGTTACAGTCCTGGCAAAAATGAAAAAAACAGCTGAATTTAAAATGTTTGACTCGCCAGAAGAAGCCGGCTGGTCGTCACCGTGAAGGTGCAATGTTGCACTGCGTCCAATAGAGATCACTGCACATCGCAGAAACAGGTCAGCCTCACTGTGTGATCACCGAGCACGCTCACAATGTCACAAAGTCTCTTCTCTTTTCATTACAAATATATTAGTGCAATCAGATCCCTTCAATTAACGAATAAATGCTAATTAAGGAGGAGTCATCAGCGCGAGCCAACAGCCTGATGTGTAAAGAGACATAAAACACTGAATCACGTGTCACCGTGTTTATTTGAATGAACAGGCTCCGTTTGCAATCATCTCCAAGTTTAGTCGATAATTACTGAGGGGGGAAATGTTTTCTTTTTTTTTTAATTAGGAAACTTTAATTAGCCTTATGTCAAAATTGTTAACTCGTAAACCAGTTTGCAGAGAATCAAATTGGTTAATCCCATGGTGGTAATGCTACTGAAGGGGTTCATAAAGAAATCTATAAATTCTTTAAAATGACAACAAAAACACTCAAACAAATTTAAAAAAGGTATTTTCCCCCCTCGATAATTATCCCAGTGATCGATATCATCATACTCCTTCATCTGCTCCTCATTTCCAACTCTCCAATAAATCTATTTTATTTAGACGACTAGCCTAATAATTACTCAAGTCTTCACATTTTGTTTTCTCCACAAATTAAATTATCTTCCACATGTGTTAAGCATAAAATGAGTTGGTTTACCTGTACCACTCCAGTCCGTTCTCATAGTTTCGGTCGAAGAAGTGCGGCTCCGCTCCCACGGCCCTGATGTCCGGATGAACCCGGAGAAACTCCAGCAGGGCCCGGGTCCCTCCTTTCTTCACCCCGATGATGATCGCCTGCGGCAGCTTCTTGCTCCCGGAGCCGTTTGAAAAACTGGACATGGCGCTGGGCTCCGGGGCTCTCTGCTGCAGGTCGTCCCGCATCTCTTCCCAGTCCGTGTCCAGCTCGTTATTGAGCAGGTCCCTGGACGCGGCGGTCCTGATGGACGGCTCCTCGTAGTCGCTCTCTATATCCTCCCACGGCTGCGGTTTCGCGAGCAGTCTGGACACCAGGTCCGTCCTGCCGCTCTCTGTCCTCTTACCCAGCCCGGAACCGGTCTCCTTGCCCCGGTAACCGTCCACCACCAAATTTGGCATGGTGGAGCAGTAGCCCACGCAGGAGTACAGCATGTAAACCCAGATGAAAAACATGATGCTGAGGAGGAGTAGTTTCTTCTTCACGGGGCTGGACCAGGGGGCATACAGGCTGTGACAAACCGGGCTATATTCCATAAGCCTGTCGGTTAAAAATCATCTCCCAGCGGCGCATATTGCCCAACTCACTCCGGGTGGCACCTCGGCAATCCTCGCAGAATTAAACACATGTTCACCTGCCGCTTCAAATAAATAAAAAAGCTACAAATAAAAACAACAAAAAACTACTCTAAATAAACCAGAGGAGCATCATACATCCAGGAATGAAAAGGCATGGAGGACTTTTCACTCATATTTCTCGCTTAAAAGTGGAAAATTGCACCACAGTGCAGCTCCAGGCTCATCTCAGGTTTGTTAAAGCTGCCGCTGGAGCACGAGACCTTATACAGACGCACACGCGGGAGTGACAGCAGCAGCAGCCAATAGCAGCACGGAGAGTTAAAACGCAGCCGATTGTTGATAGAAGTCGACCAATCAGAGGCAGGAGTGGGCGGTCCCGGCCGTGGGAGCCTCAGAATGGAGAAGGCGCGTGTGTTCGGGACTCTGCTGAGAGTTTGGAAAACTTTCTTATGAGGCGAAGAAGCCAATTAACTCGTTTCTAGTGTCGCTGTCAAACCGTTCAGACGACTTTAGACGACTTTAACTGAGTGTAGCAGTTTTATCCTGAAGTGAAAAACACATTACAAGACCATGGAATTATTTTATTATTTATTATGGAATGAATAAATTAAACTTTAAAATGAGTTTTTTAGGAGATTTAAAAATAAGGATGTGTTGGGAAAAATAATACCCACAATTTTTAATATCCAATTTGAGTCCAAAAACAGACTTTGTGAATAATAAGGTTGTTTGACTTTACGTGTGACACTCAGTGACAACTCCCGGAGTCCACACATCGGTAGTAAAGGCTCTGTTTTCTTGTAAAATGAGAGGAAACTAAAACTAAAATTAATCCCAAATCAAAACGTGTAATTGTGTTAAATATAACAATTAATTAAATAACAATTAATAATTAATTTGCTCACTCCTAAATGCTAAAAGTTACGCCTGGAAAACTCGTAAAATAATAGTAAATGGATGTATATATTTTTCTAAATCATAAATGGCAAATGAACTTCAAACAAGAACAACTTTTAATGCGTTTGTATTTATTTTCAAACTTTTTTTTTTTTTCACATGATGTGATATAACCTGATTGAAAATGTTTTAACGTGGATAAAGTCTCTCTTCACTTCTGCAGCCGTTTCATAATTTAACACTTTAGCCTCATGTGACCACATGGCACACATGAAGGAAACTGTGTCGTTACATATAAAATGATTTCAACAGGTTCAATGTTTTCAAAGACAGAAAAACCTCTGCTCCTTCTACAATAATGCTATAATAATTATTCATTACTCTCCACGGGAGAGCCCATTAGCATTAGATGCACTATTATAGCCTATTAATTTGTATAGCCTGCATGTAGCCTATTAATGCCTTTTTTTCTTATTTAAAAAATAGCCTAATTATTACATTTATCTACTCAATCATGACATATTGAGTCTGCATAAAGTGTAGGCTGTATGAGTTAACCCTGTAAATGGAACTAAGTGGATTTAACTCTCTTTAACTTTTTTGTATTTTTTTGCTACAGCCCACACACACATTTTAAAAAAACAGAGAGCACACTAAGACATTTAAAACTTCTGTTTTAGAAACTTAACATAAGAAATGTGCAGTTTATTTAAAACTCAGGGACATAAAATGGAAAAAAAAACTTTGAATGGGCTATCTTTAATGAGAGTTAGATGAGTCACATCAGTCCTGTAATTTAAATCCCGGGAGCTTCAGCCGCTGCTTGAAACAGACCCACTGACAGGCTGTGTTTGAAAACGAACGAACAGATAGACTGAATGTGCACACCATGAAACATACTTAGATGTTTTTTTATAAAGCCTATGAACATGTAGGCTTCTGGTTTCCTAGTTCTGGCTGCAGTTAACACAGTTAAAGTGACGCCGAAATACGTCCTGAGTCATTCTAATGACACTGGTTGACGACATTATCTGAATAAAACCGCGACACGAATGTAGGTGTACAAATGTGATTTTTTTAAATGAGGTTTGGTTTGAATAGTCTATTTTCTTAATCAGAAATCCCATGTAGGAGGACTTGTTTGTGATATAGTTCGCTAGTTTAACTTTCCTAAATATCAAACTCACTCTACAGTTCCTGTCAGGATACTTTTACTCTTCGGCTTGTACAGTTTCAGTCTAAATATTGCTTTACGATTACACTGCAGCTCTTTGGGTTCTATTTTGCGACAACCAACCTTTTTGAAGAGAGGCCAGAGGTCATCCGTCATCCTGAGATTTCAGTGCTGGGTTTGGAGGAATCGGAGCCCTTCTACAGTATTTCCTCCTCTGAAGTGCGGACATTTAAAGCTGCAGCTCCGGGGCTGTTCTGGGACCTTCTCCTGTTTACAGAATCATATTTTCTACTCTTCACTTTGTTGACTCTGGCGTTAAACTCAGACTCTGAATCGGCGAATAACACGAGTGATTTAATGGCTGATATTAGCAATGGGAAAGAGAGAGACGTCAGTGTTTTTTTATGCATGGAGGGAAGTGAAATAAGGGAGAAAAGTATGAAATGTTGTTCATGAAATAGCAAAATAAAAAAATATCTTCTGATTTATCAGTGAATTGTTCTTTAATGTTAGGTGATAAATGGTGCCTTGCACATCTTTATGGTCTTAATGCATAATTGACTAAGTTACTAAAACACTGAAATATATCCCGACAAGGGACAACAGTTGGGAAGTAGCTACTCTGTGCAGTACATAAGTTTAATGCTCTGATATTAAATGACACCGTCCCTCAAATAAAGTGAACTCAATGTCCATAAAATAGTGCTTGAATAAGTTTGTGTCGCACAAAGAAAAGAAAATCAAGCATTTATTTCTTTAGCTTTCTTTAAAAAATACTACTACATGAATATGCTAATATTTAGTTTTTAAGAAGTTTCATTACGTGACCAAAGCTGTTTCCTGCTTTACTTTAAAGTCGATTCTTTGTGTGCAGTAAAGGTTTCAAGTTTCCATTTTGCACTTGTTGCCATTCCCGGCTTCCAAAACTAGATGATGTCACAAATTTCTGACCGTGGATATGCAACATGAGCTTAGATTTAAATTGACTTCATCAGGGTACAATTCTGGAAAATAAAGCTCAAACATCTAAGTGAATTTGCAAAAATAGAAAACACATTTTAGAGCAGAAATTAGCCTGAAAAAAAAGCCACTTTGTTGTAAAACTTTTGAAACAGCTGAATTTCTTTAAGTTTTTGAACAACTTCCATTACGTTTTTTAATACTCTCAAAAACCAGCAGCTCAAAGACATCTCTCAGCTTCAGGCCTATCACTCACGACTTAAATATATTTATAAGCTCAACATATCCGCATTAGAAGTGATATTAACGAAAGTGCAAAACTAAAGAAATCTGAAAGTGAAGTTGTTCTCCTGGCTGACAGGACCAGACAGCACCAAAGCCACCACTGGGTCCCTGTAGGAGCGGATGTTGTAAACCAGGACAGACCGTCACACTGATCCATGGAGGTTTGTATCCGACATTCAATCCAAGTGCAGGTTTGGGTGTACATGTGTGTGTTTTCTCCTGACTGTAACAGCTGGCTCCATCGCTCGCCTTTCACCCTCTGATATCCGGTCGGACACTTTACGAGGATGTCGAGCCTGTTTCAGGTCTCCCGGCCTTGGCTAAATCCCTCAGCCCCCCTTTTTTTATGGAGGGAGGCTGGCAGCGAGGGGGAAGAGGGGCCGCTTGTTTCTGCGAGTGCGGTGATGGAAATGTAACCAAATACCAAAACTAGGGGTAAAGGGCGGAAGGGGAGCACATGTTGACTGACAGGTGCAGAGGTGGCCTGGTGATGGTGCTTAAAGGCAGCAGATCCACTAAGGCTTTAATTGAAACTTAAATCCAAATATTAGGTGGAGTCTGCACCGCCGCCTAACGAGGCGTGTTGGAGGTGTGTGTGTGTGGTTCTACCATCCACCGCACAATTGATGACTTTTAAATAGATTTTTAAGTGCAAACATCAGAGGATAAATGATGACACAGAAGACAGAATCACAATCATGACGTGTTTTATTGTTAAGAGAATAATCCCCGCTGTGTTTCTCACAGAGGTTAAGTATCCCCTTTGTTTTGGTGCATCACAACCGTGTTGAATTAACCATGTTGCATTAGATAAATGAGCCATCAGAGCGTTTGCAGAGCAGCAAAATACAATGAGGCATTCGAACTGTCAAGTAACAAGGCTGAGGTCACTTTCAAACAACAGCTGCTCCAGAATAAGTTTATATGTGTCCTATATTCAACCTCTGAAAACCAAACTTTCATCCTGACATAACAAATCCATTAGGGCTGTCCCCTAAAACTCCATGATTAGCGGAATAAGTCGAGAAGACCCAGAGTACGCTCGCATTGTGTCAGTCAAATCGCTGCATTTTGTGTTAGTTCTAGATCGACAGCCTGATAGGCAGACAAGGTTTCATTTTGGCCAAAAAAATTTTTTTTTACCAGGAGCCAAATGTCCCTCCTAAAAAAGCTCACCAGTTGATTAAAACTGGTTTAAAAAACACTTAATTAAACAATCTAACATCTCTGATACCGTCAGTCGGCTCAGGACGTCAGAAGGGGCTGTGAGCCGAGCAGCATCGAGAATGTTTCAAGGTTAAGTCTCCTTTTGTATTTCTCTTTCACGAGGTTTTACAGTAAGCCGATTGATTGAGTCCCCTCCTCTCAAAAAGAAGCAAATGCAGTAAATGTAACTGGTAGGACTACTCAAAAAAGCAGAGTCACATTATAATCTGTGTTTTTCTGATGCTCTTTGGCAGTGTTTTAGGGGACTGGGGGCTGAGCTGCTGCTAAGATGGCATAAATCCGTTATCAGGTTCAATAACAGCAAGGAGCTCGCTTGAAACCTTCAGACAGCTGTTGGCAGAATATATTTTTAATGCCTGCCGTCTGACAGCCTTTGCTCATCGATGAACATGAGTCAGGAAAAGATTTGAGAAAACGTATACAGGAGTTTTGTGTGGTGCTGAACTGGTTACGACTGACTAAATTGGGAGTCAGGTGCAGCCCTAACTTTGATCATATTCATATTCTCTTCCTCTGTGTTGCATTTGTACAATGCATCGTCTGCAGACAGTTTCCTGTGAGAATTCAGAGGAGCAATTTACACTTTACAAGGTCATTTAACATCAGTCATGTACAACATGGAGAGGAACAGCTGGGCCCCTACATAAATAAATACAGAATATATACAGTGAGTAGTGAAATGATTACAACCTGATGTAATAATTCTGTGTGTTGTCTGTTAATTTTGATCATTTCCAGCTCACTTCCTGATCTGCACCGAGCACCTCTGGCTTCAATTAAATCATGCGTCCGTCATCCAGCTGCTCTGAGAACAAGTGGTTAAAGGAGACACTGAGGGAGAACCTCAGGTAAAGAAAGGGTCTCTATCAACTGTGTGAGGCTAACTAGCTTTGCAGTGCCATGGGTAAAGGAGCTGGAGGTAGAGCTGGACTCTCTGGTTCTTTGCGGGGCTTCTTACAAGTGAGCGCCAGCAGCAGCAGCATGGGCAGGTGCCACAGGCTGCAGAAGAACAGCTTGCGGGCGCTGCTGCGGTCTCCCTTGCGGTAAAAGTTGAAGGCCAGGTAGCTGATGTACAGGTTGATGGGGAGGGAGATGACGGGGAAGGTCCAGGTGGTGACGTCCAACACAGGGGCTAGGGACGACAGGCCGATCAGACCCACGCTGTGACGCAGGGCCACCCGCTTGCACATGCCCGGGTGGGTGACGGACATCATGCGGTAGCCGCCGCGGGAGTAGTCTTCCCTCAAGTTCCAGCTGAGGGCGTTGAAGTGGGGGAACTGCCAGCTGTACAGTAAACCACCCAGCAACAAGGCACCTGGAGGAGGGAGGGGGGGAGAGATGAAAGAGCGGGGAGGGAGAGGATTAATGAACCGAGTTTGAAGGACTTAAACTAATGTGCTGCGCCTCTAATTCAGACTCAGCAAGCAGAATTAAAGGCCAAGTGCTGGAATCAAAGTTGTGTGAACTTTGGGATTAAAGTAGCATCTTCATCTTTCCATAGTGATCAATGAGTACGTCTATAACTGAAGCTTGATACGTCCTTTAAAGTGGCTTTAGCTTTACAAGAATTGTACATTTATATCAGTGTTATTTGGATGTATTTGGATGTGTTTTCAGAGTATCAACAAATAAAGGTACATACTTGTGAGCAGAGAAGAGTATAAAGCAGCTTCACATGCACTAAGGTTGCTCACACAGCCCCAGGATATAAACCTCATCATCCCACCCGCTCCCCTGCGGTGAATTTTCCTGGTTATAACCTGCTGTTTTCATCATCTTGCACCGACTTCGACATCTTACAAGGGGGGCCTGGTTAAAAGAATCTGGTATTGTGACTTCCTGGTATCTGACATTGTGAGTCGTACCTGGCTCCAGACAACCTGTGGCGGCCGTCCAGCCCATGACAGGAGGAATCGCACCCACCAGGGCTCCCACCCAGGTGTTGGTGATGCTGAGCCTCTTGAGTGGGGTGTAGCAGCAGGTGTAGAGGAAGATGTTGAGGGCACCCAGGAAGCCTGTGAGTGGGTTTACTGCCAGTGTGAGCAAAGTGACTCCAGGAACTCCACAGGCCAGAGCAAAGCAGACTGCATGGAGGGGACTGATAAGAAGAAGGGACAAAAGAAAGAAGTACAGAATGTAAGAATCAGTTCAATCAAAAGAGAAGGAAAAACACAGTTTGCAAGTTTAGAAGATGAGGGTTTTTTTGGGGTGGATAAAAGGTGGGTTACAATATACAGATCAGGCTCAGACAAAGGCCTATCACTGCCATGGGAACTACAGGATGATAAAGTTTTGTGGGCTTGTGCAGACTGCAGATAAGACAAAGATAGCTCCACATGGTCAACACACACACACACACACACACACACACACACACACAGACCCATGGGGGCCACACACTCACTGACAGTCAGCAGCCGTGCATGGCTGAGTCTCAAAACGGGAGGCGTAGAGGAAGCTCATCTGATAAGATGTTGCCAGGAATAAAAGTAGCCCTACAAGATGAAGAGCATGTGCACACTCCAGAGATCAAAACTAGCTGAAGAAAAACCACTGCGGCTCAGGCTTTTAGCCGGATGAAGACTTCCTCCTCCTCCTCTTCACGTCTTTTATTGAAAGCAGTGATGGCGAGGTCTGGTTCAAATTCACCAGTAAATGCTCCATAAATTAAAGAGAGGGCTAGATTAAAATCTTGACCAAACGCAGGCCCTTTGCTTCAAAAAGTGTGGCGTCGCCCAGCAGAGAGATCGGGGCATTAATGTGATTAGTGGTGTTATGTCTGTTTCATGTGGGCCGAGGTGGGGCCGTGCAGGCTGACTATGGGCTGTCGACAATGTGGCTGTGAGTAAGGGGGGGGGGGGGGGGGGGGGGGGGGGTTGTCAAACAGCCTGAGGTGGGTTTACTGTCCAATGCCTACATTGTGAAACAGAAAGCCTAAAATGTGCTCCTCTGGTTAGATCCAAGCAGCAACCTGCAAGTGCAAAAAACTGCAGTTCCTTGATTGACCACTTGAGGCTGACTCAAAAAGACAAAGAATTGCATTTTGGTCCAATTTCAAAATGCCCACTTTTAAAGCAGAAATAAAGATTACTGCCTGGTACAAACAAATCTATACAAATAACTTTTTAGGTCATAACAGATGGTTGAAGTCACTGAGACTACGTCTATGTTACAGTCTATCCTTAGAGCCCACATTAAGACCAGAGATTACAAAGTAAAAAACAAGGGGATTTATTTCTTAAAGAAACAGGATGATTCTATTTTTATCGGTCATCTTTTTAATGATCGAGTGGTCATGAAAGGGAAAAACAAACTGCACAACAACAGTTCTGGACTTTCCAAATGTGTAAAAGAGTTCAAATACTGCAGCTCAAGGGAACGTCGTTAAACTGGGAATTGACTATAAAACCTACAAAAGGCAAGACAGACAAAAGCATACGCAGATTTTTTTGGAATGACAGCAAAGAAGGAGCACTTGTTGTTAATCTGAGGAGAACCCTGAAGTGTCTCATCCTGCAAGACATCCCATGAAAAAGTTTCCCTTCCCAAATGTATTAAAAACAGCAAAGAGACAAAGAAAAGGTTACGTTTGGACGAGACGGTTAAACTCAGAGGAGAGAGCTTGAGGTGAGAAAATTAAAAAAGAACGAGGGAACATTTAGCTGGGCTGTGGCTGTGCGCTCAAACTTCAACAGAAACAATTACAAATCCATTCACTGCATAGTGCACTGTTGAACATGTTGCTGTTCCAGTAAAAGCTAAATGATGTATTATTCATCCTGTTATCTGCAGGACTCTGACTGTCAGTAACAGTTCTTAAAATAGAAACGTGACAAAGTACCTGTGTGCTCTCTGAGTTTCTCTTTTTATATTCTAAATGTATTTTTGGTTTGTCCTGTGTTTAAGTGGTAGGTGGGAAAGATGATACACTATAGTCCTGACATACACAGACAGACTACCATCATGTACACACAGACTCTGCAGTCACACAGATGTAGTGGAGGGCATCACTGGGCTAACATGTGGCCTTGTGATGTTCTGTTTGACAGGACAGGCCCGCCTCACATCTGCTTGCTGTCTCTGAACAAGATTACACGAGTGAGAGAGAAGAGACAAAGACAGAGAGAGCTAAAGTTCCGTCTTAGAGACACGGACACACGCCTCTCGTCAGGGACCGACTGACAGCTACAGAGAAGTGTTTGGATAGAGAGAACGTCTTCAATCAACATTTCAAGAACACCAGAGTCCACTTCCAAACAGGATGTCAGGGGAGAATTCCTCAAACTGGGCTGAGATAGCAGCAGGTCAAAGTCCAGTTATGGTACTAACAAGCTGTTGAGTCATAACGACACCATCGCTGTGCATCTTCACTGGTGTCACGATCGATTGGAAAACGATTACCCAATGATCCGATTCTATACCACAATTGGTTGCATCTTCAACATTCTTCATTACTGCACGACTTCTTTTTCATCAATGAAGACAAACAGTCAGATAAATATGAACTCCCCTTTTGAGTATTTAGAAAGAGCTTTAGAAATCAGTGTTGACAAACCATTGCTTTACATTGCAAACCGAAGTCTACAAGCAACGTCAGTACGCAATAATCGATTATGTTCTGTCACTGCATCCATGCAGAATCGTACATGTCCCCATGTCTGATGCATCTGAGAAACTGTTGTTGCCATAGGAACCAGAGGTCCTGAGGCGTACGTGGATAGTCATTCATTCTCTTGTTAGTAGGTTGTTGTGCCTAACTGAAAATAGAAAAAAGAAGCTTTCACTGTATGAGTAAACTGCAATGGAAGCAGTTTCCTGACCGGGACGATAACCAACTGTGACATGTTGTTGGTTTGTGTGTGTGTGTGTGTGTGTGTGTGTGTGTGTGTGTGTGTGTTTTTGGGTTCATGCATCAGTGAATATCTGTTTGTCTTGCTGCTTAAAAGGTGGCAGTCCCCTAAAGCGGCATTTAGAGACAAGCGTATCCAGAGCGAGGCGTACACACAGTTCACTGAGCACTGATACAGAGGTTATCTGAGATCTAAACAGAGGAGGTAGCAAAGGAGGTAAACTACACTCTGACCTCAACCTCATCCCACCTCCCTCCTTATCTGATAACAAGTTTTTGCACCTGACGGATGTAAAGCAGTGGATTGTTACTGCTAGCGTGCATTTCTGTAATTGGTATCAGTGCCATAATAACTCAAAGCTGAGTGGCTGGTATCTTATTTAAGCTGCTATCTTCCTGTATACACACATTCTCTTTGACATCACAAGCTGTTAGTTCATGGTCCCTCAGCAGGACAAGGTAAGAATCAGGTCAGTGAGTGTGAAAACAGGAGCAGACTTTGTCGTCTGTCCAGGATGAATTGTAAAATAAAGAAAGGGCAGCTTTGGCGACTCGGTGGCTGTCATGTAGTGATGCTTAGCTGCTTCTGCACTGAACTAAACTCCGACTCACGCTGAGCTGATTGTGTCACTCTCCTCTCAGTCATCGTCCAGTCACCCTTCACTGTCTTTTCAAAAACACACCCACAGTGAAAATAAGCTGTTTTTTACAAAGACTTAAAAAAAAAAGAGGTACCTGATTTGTCCTCTGACGAGTGGACGGTTCTTTGTTCGGTTCATGTTGGAGTCGAATGGCACCTCAAAGTACTGTGGAGACAGAAAAAAACAAAACACATGGCTTAATGCACAACCCCAACATGTCCATCTTTTCCATGCTAACACTTCCATCAGAGGGCAGTGATGATGTCTAATTCTGTGTTAAAGCAGATAGTGCTACAGATGCTGTTTTTTTTTTGGGGATGTGGTTCTTGCACATCTCCTGCACAACAACTCAGAAGGCCCAGATGTGGTTGGAGAAAATGCAGCATTTCAGCAATTCTGACGTGCTAAAGTTGGAGACGAGAAAGCATACAACCAAACGTTTTTATAGCATTCATTGAGATGCAAACAATCAAAGGAGCGGACGAAGAGAAAAAGCCAGCATGTTGTTGTTTTTTTATCTTTGCCTTTACACTCCCCGGTGTTGGTCCTTTCAACATTCACAGAAATGAACATCAACCGTGTGAATTTATTAAGACCACATGACTTCCACCTTAGCTGTCTCCGTGAATCTTTAAAGGCAACATCTGGAGAGAAACATAAAGTGGAGAGCTGCTTTAAGCACAGGAATCTCTGAGCCAAGTTTTCACCCTTTGCTTGTGGAGTAAATGGACTGGAGGTGGAAGGTGGAGCGCGGAGCTGTTGGGTGGGAGGTGGTGGAGGTGTTGGAGGTGGTTGGGGGCGTTCTGGGATACAACTATGTGAAAAACTACTTACACTCCCGTTTTATGATCTGCTCTGGAGGAGTCCCTTCAAAGTGCTCCCATGAGATTGGCAATGTGTGACTAAAATGCAAACACATGGGGTGCTTAAAAGCAGGAACTGGCTAATCTGTGTGTGTGTGTGTGTGTGTGTGTGTGTGTGTGTGTGTGTGTGTGTGTGTGTGTGTGTGTGTGTGTAATAGTGTGTAATAGTGTGTGTAATAGTGTGTGTAAGTGAGCAATTGCACATAGATGTGTATGCTTGCTTGCTTGCCAGCATAAGAGCCTTTGACTAATGAAGAAACCAGATAAAGCACTTAAACTCCAGCATATCTAGATCCATATCTTCAGATATATGGTCCACATTAAATATCTAATAAACAGATAATCCACTTTTCTCTTTTTAAACCCCAGGACCCAGATATACCGCACATAAGACATTTGAAAGCTACCATCATATTAAAAACCTCTGGAGGAAGGCGCAGAATTTCAATGGTATAGATTTGTATTTTAAGGATCATTAGAGCGGGCTGCACCGTTAACTTTGGATGAACGAGATATGTTACAGCACTGAGTGGGACCTGGAGTTGAGTTTCAAATACGGGAATATTTACGGCGTTAACAAGGATTATCTTTGGAAATGTTCTCAAATTGACAGAGAAATAAACAAACGTATATGACAAGAGAAGAAGAGAAAACAAAAAAGTCTGCCTGAAGTTTTCTGCTTGCATGTGAAGTACATGCTGGAATATACCTATTTCGTTTACGCTTGTATTCAGATAGGACGGTGGATAGAGTCGTAAACCGGAGAGAGAGAGTGGGTAATGACATGTATGAAAGGAGCCACAGGTCAGACTCAAAAACCGAGCCGCTTGCTTTGAGGACCACAGCCTCTGTACATGGAGCTTGCAAACTAACCACTAGGCCAACTAGTCACCCAGATGAGGAAATCTCTAACTGCAAATGGTTACATGATGTCGATAATCAGACTTTAGTGGCAGCTCAGCTAGCATCCCCCCTTCGTCGGACATCCTGTGTCCACCAGGAGTGTTGCAGAGACAGTGATTATGAACCTGAAACTGCTTTATTGGGTGTTTTTACTGGTCTTTGAACCATGAACACTAAGGAATCATAACTTAAAAAAGTGAATTCATAGAAACCAGCTGAGACCATTTCAGTGGCAGCTCAGCTTGCAGCCCCTTGGACATGCTTAGAATAAGAATTGTTGTTTTTAAATGCTTTAGTGTGTGTTTACTGGTTTGAATTATAATCCACTTAAAAATGTGTGCTAGACAACTTTAATGCTCAATAACCATAATCTGAAGTTTGAATGATCAACTCTGTAGTTCAGTCGGTCAGTGATCATAATTTTGTGATTGTCATATCCCTCAGCAGCCACAGATCGGAGTTCAAGAAGAACACTGAACCTCTCAAAGCAGGGATAAACAATACTCCTTATTTGGCTCCAGTTTCTGCTTAAATTGCAGAGGCACTTGAACCATTAAAGCACTGAACGGCATTAAAATAGGCGATGGGATCCAAAGCCAATCTCCTGCTTCCCGTTTTCCATCTCTGGTTCAGTTGCAGCGTAGCACTTGCTCGCTTGTTCTGACTGGACTGGGCCCGGCTAATGGACAGCTGTGTTATGAGTCTGTGGGATCCCAAAAGCCCAGGCCGAGGTGTTAATTCTATTTCCTGGGTCAGGAAATGCGTCAGGAGGTCAGGGGCTGCCTGAGAGAGAGAGAGAGAAATGCACTTTGTGGCCGAGCCAGAGGCAGAGTGGTGCTGAACCAGGCCTCACAGACGGGCCCAGGGCCAAGCCCGCTGCAACACCGCTGCCATAAAAAGGATCTACTTAGTTTCCAAGAACATCATATAAATAAAAAGCTTGTTTCTGTGTCCAGCGGTGCTCTGTGCATTAAGCCCCCACAGGTTTTGAATGCACCTGTGCAGTAAATAAAAGAAGAAAGTGGAGGAACTTTCCCAAAGAGAAGAACAACAGTGTTGCCATTGTTATGATGAAGCTGTATCTAGTGTAGATGGATGATTTGATGTCAATGTAAAAGTCAAACAGTCCACCCTGCTGTGTGTGCTATGTTGTCGTTTCACAGTTTGTCCAGTTCTGCTCTCTTTGCTCTCTCTCTCTCTCTGAGCTCCTCATCTGGTTCACATCAGCCGCTCTCTCAGCCACATGTCATTATTTCCGCCCAACACTGCCATGTGTTACAGCGATGGCATTAAAATGATTGGACCATTTGTGGTTTTTTTGTGTGCATGCACGTGTGCTGCTACAGGTAGGTCTACAGGTTGGGTTCCATGGTCCACTGGTTTTACACCTCAAAACGAATCCTTTACCTGCATTGAGTCCAGGTGACTTGACTGTTTAATTAACCAGAATAACATTTAGTATTAGCTCTTAGCATCAAGCTAAACTTAACATTTACAATGTCCATACAGGGGACGCCGCATGTAAAGAGGCTGTAGTGACAGTCCGACCTGAGGATCCTTTCCCGTTCGATTTTATGCAGTTAAATGATTATTGCATGGATTGGATCTTAACATCTGTCCCTCATAGTTCTTTTTAGAGATGTATCCAGTTATTTGAAAGTCCACACAGAGCTGTGGGAGTGATTCAGTTTTCAGTTCTTAGTTTTCTGTGTTTGTTTTGAACCCCATCTCCGCTTGTATCATTCATTAACACCACGACACATCATATTGAACAGCGGACTACTGTTCACATTGAGCGCTCTGCGGTTCATTCATGATTCACTCTATGACAAAGCATTGATCTGTGGAGCTCGATGTTACCACAGCAAACAAAGAACGGATCGGATAACAATAGTTTGAGGAAAGATGTGTGAATAAACACCAACGCTGAGCTAAGAGTACAAATACAGAGGTGACTGTGTGGACTGAACCGGAAGTCCCGGCGTCTGCTGCTGCTGCTTTCATTTATGAAAGCAAACACACACACACACACACACATTAAACCCATAACTATAGGAACAATTATCAGCCAGATGATGAGGACGGAAAAGAGGCGAAACCAAAGCGAGAAGCAAAGGAGAGGGGGTGTTCAGCTGCCAGGTCCTCGGAGCTATCAAAGACCAAACGTGATCCAGCGCCAACCACCGGGGCTCAATTGATAACAGGCTGCAGGCGGGCACTTCCTGTTCTTGTACAGAAGAAACGGAGGATGTCTTGGTTTTGTAACATGATATGCTTGATGGTGTCTGGAACAGGAGGAGTTAAAGGACTGCGAGTGTAAAATGTATAATTTCAGTTAGTAAACTTGTGTAGTTGACCTTAATGGGGAGAGAAAATTACTTTTTATCCCCATATGAGAAAAACACATTTTAACAGCTTTTATGGAGCAGTGAGAACTAATATTTTCAATAAAACTGCAGCAAAGCTCAGAAAAAGGGCAATACAGTTACTATAAATTATGCATACTCTGTTTACCCAAAAGGCAAGACTGTACCGAAACACAGAGACAAAAACACACGCAGCTCTGAGCAGCTGTACGGCTTCCACTCACAGACACATCAGCTGGTCTAAACAGCGCGTCTCTCTCGCTCACACAGAGAAACCCAGGTGCACGAGCTCAGCCCAACAAAAAGACACTTGTCAGACTGTCACCTGTTTGCACACTGGAGTTCAAGCCCAGAATCAAACATCTACAGGGGCGGGGTGGTTCTCCAATACATGCGAGCCAAGTCTACTTAAAAAAGCGCGAGGGCTCTCAAAGCCCTCTTCGACGCCGACTGTGAACCGTCTCTGATCAACCACTTGACAAACAAGCAGCCAAAAGATTTACATAGATTAAGCTCCCCTCAGAAGTGGAGTCAGCAGCTCTGGCAGACATTCACGACGTTTCAGAAGTCAAATGAAAGAAAAGAAACCGAACACAAACAGACGACACATGCAGCGAACACAAAAACATCGGCATGGCAGATTGAGGTCATTTCAAGGTGTTCCTGCGGTAGAAGCTGGTCCGCTGCTCTGTCACAAAAATGCTATTGATGTGTCTGGAGTCAAATGAAAAGGCTCAGAGTTATGTGAGCAATGCTTTGATTTTACACCGTTTACCTGAAGAACCTGTTCAACACTTTCAAAAGTACTCATTCTACTGTTAGCAAGAGCGTGTGCATGTCTAAGTAGAGGGCAGAGGTGTCCACAACTCTGAGGTGGAAAGAAAATAGTTAAAAGTGTTCAGAGGAAGAGACGAGCAACATGCTTTGTAATTTAAAAAAAAGGCTAGCTGGTGGCTTATCATTAGTAGACATGTTACAGTGGTATAGACCAGCGCTTTCAAATGGATTTACCTGAACGTTTGCAGATACCAAACTAATTTATAATCTTCAAATCGCATAAATACACAACGAGGAAAAAGCAGAACTTTAAGCATGATGCTGGAAGGACTCGCAGAGTTTTTGTTGCTGCATTGCTTGGTTACAAAAAGGAGGTAGTAATACACACACAACATCACGGAAGTGCCGGGCAGTACAAAGAAAACAGACTGAGGAAGAAGATAGGCTCGCACACTTCCTTAAAAGCCACAAAAAGTTTTAATACCATCAAAATTACAATGTGTCGACCAGAGGTGACACATTTTCAGGTGATCATTTTAGTGCCTATCAGCCTACAGGCGTTGAAATCTATATATGGGCGTGGTCGCCCCTCCATAGTACAAAAATGATTAACTGTAGAAGACCTCAGGGCGGGTCTTCTTCCTCAGTCTTCATCGTTTGGTTGCAAAAACATTTATTTAACAAAATAGCAATAAACTAAAATGTTAATATGAACTGGATTCTGGCACCTGAGCGTTAAAATAAAAGGGTGCCGAGTACATCTCCATTACTTCATCTTATCTCACTGTGCAAGAAGTACAAATAAGCAGTTCCCACTACCTGCAGCAGAGGTGAGGATAAAACCATGAGACGTGTCTAACAGCTGGCAGATGTTTCTCGAGGGTCCCTCGCCCTCTGAGAAGCTTTAATGTGATGAAATGATTGCCGATCAGATGGTGTGATCAGACATGAAGAGCTTAAATTTTTTGCGCAATACTGAGAGAAGAATCAGGAAAATAATCACAATATATGTCGTTCTCGTCATGGTACAGTATTTCCAGTTTCCATGTCTGCAGGATGACTCTTCCTTGTGAAAAATCATCAGAGATTTTGTCTAATTTTGCATCTGGACGTAAACTACCCAAACTTTTTCCCTTTTCTAATAACACATTGAAGTTTCTTTCCGCTCTTCCTCGGCACCGCTGTACAGACTGCAGTTCTCTGTCTGGCCAAGCAGCGGATCACATCTCCCTTTGAGCTCAACCCACACCTCCCCTCCCTCTCTTTTTAGTGGTCTGTGTGGAGCCGTTGGCAGCGGTTCAGCTGGCACAGCCTCTCCCTTGATTAATGGCCTGAGTGTGGGACAGTGAAGTGCTAAACTGTCCTTATGTTAATCAGCCAATTAATGCTGAGCAGAGCCACGTTACCTCTGCCCCAATCAGTCCCTCTGCCTGTGGAGATATGGGCTGGATCTGGGAACGCTTACTGCACCGTGGAGGCACGCTGTAGACTAAATGTCTAAGTCATGAAGAGAGGAAAGAAGCAGCGGACAGAAAGAGCTTCAAAGTGAAAAAAAAATGTTTAAAGGAGAGGATTATTCTTACATGCTGCTTTTTTATTCCAACTCGTCTGATCAAAGTAAGCTCGGGCAGCCGGCTTCTTTTCATCCATAAATAAAGACGAGTTTTTGATTTGAAGCTGAAGATAAATGAGTGTTGTCTATTTCTGTTTGGTGTAGACGACTGTTTAAAGCTCTTAAGGCAGGAGGTCTGGTTTTGAGAAGTGCTGCCATAGCTCTCTAGTGTGCGTGTGTGTGTGTGTGTGTGTGTGTGTGTGTGTGTGTGTGTGTGTGTGTGTGTTTGTGTGTGTGTGTGTGTGTGTGTGTGTGTGTGTGTGTGTGTGTGTGTGTTAAATCATGTAACTGGTTTCATCATTAATGCTGCTGCATGTCAGGCCACAGTGCCTCCTAGTGTGAGGGAGGATTCAGATTACAAGTTAAACTCTCAGTGCTTGGCAGTTTGGCATGACAGTGAATATTCAGTTCCATGGCACCCTCTCTAACAAAAAGATAAAAGATAATGAAATCAAAATCCACCAGGAAATGTACGCACATGGATCGGCCTTATATTCCGCCCCTTAAGACGCCCACATTCAGTCATTACGGGTCAATGCAAACTCATTACACACCAGTGTCACTGCAGTGTTTATGCCTTTACAGAAACTAAACTTATTTCTTCACCTTGTCAGAGTGCTGAAATGTTTTTATCTTCTCATATTTAAAGGCACTCCTGACTACAGGCAAGTGTAAAAATGGATGTCTAGAACTCAACTGTGTAAGAAGCATCGATATACGATGTGGCTTCAATGCTCCACCTCACAATCTGTGTCGCCAATTTGCCTGCCGCTAAAATAGACGCAGAGTTTGCGTCATCAAAGATCACGTTCGCCCTTTTCAGGCTCCGTTTTATGCGGACGCAATGATTTGAAATGGCACCCCTGGACATTTGGGTGGTTTCTTTTCCCTCCACTAAACAGATCAACTGTACAAAAAGTACTAAGAAAAAGTACTGAGACTACTTCCTTTGAATGTGCTCAACATCAGTTTTGTTAATCTTCGCCGGGTAAGGTAATGTTAAATTATGAAGAGGATTTGAATCCAGTTCCCGATCACCTTCACCTCCACACACTCTTGACTGCTCTCTATGCAGTCTGCCGTACTATGGAAGAAGATATCTGTGGAAGCTGAATACATAAAAACGAGTCTGTGTGAGTGTGTGGTCACTTGTTTAAAGAGAAATAAACAGTCCTTTTCCGCCATCAGGGGGCATTCCCAAATATCTGCGCGGGTGTGACTGACATGACATACAGTTTGAAAGCCTCTCAACAGTTTGGCTGCACTTGGAAAAGAGGCATGTGCATGACTGTGTGTATGTTTGAGGGAATGTGAGTGTTTAGGTTTTTCTTCTGCAGCTGTGTCTGACCACAAAAAGACTGAAACGAGTGTGTGTGTGTCTGCTCTAATACTGCTCCAGTCCTGATGATCCTGGAGAAATGCACCTCTTGGAAATGAGAAGTGATAAAGTGCGGACGCATATGAAGGCCCTCACTGTTCCCTTAAACATGACAGCAGCCGTCAGCACCTCTGGCAGATTTGTATTTGAGGCAGTGACCCGTGGTAAAGTCCTACCCTTCATTCAGTAGGGCTCATTCAACGAGCCTTTCAAATCAAAATGAGGAGGACCTCAGAAAGAGACAATCACTCATAGTGAGGTCCAGGTTCTCTGTGTGCAGACAGCAGACAGTGTCATCTATTCAGAACTATGATCACTTTCAGCTCAAATCATGAAGATGCCAATGGCAAAAAAACACAGAAGTTGAGGCTTCGAAAGTTTCTCAAACAAATCTGTGACTGTTCAGTTTGTTTTGGAGGTTTTGTTTTTACTTATCTCCAGATTGTGGTGAGTTCTTTGCATTCTGGGACATGGGTCACAGGTCTTATACTGCCTGCTTTGTCCAAGGAAAGGTTGTTATTGAAAACATCCTGCAGCTGCAACAAACTGAACACAAGGTGGGCTTTACGCTCTTCAATCAGCATCTTTTATTCTCCCTCGCTTTCTCCTCGCCAGCATGTTCTGTAAACTAGACTCCTGATAATGCACATGCAGCTCAGTCTGGTGGAGTGCACAGCAGTAAGGGTTAGAGGCAAGAAAAGAGAAGACTGGGAAGATGTGTGCAAAGACAGTTTGGTAAATTTGCATGCTTTAAATCTTGAGTTTTTGCAGCAAAGATAAAAAGAAGTTTTACAGCACTTCACAAGCTTTTTGATCCAAATATGAAAAGACAAAGAGAGCACATGTTTAATATCAAGGGCACGCTCTGAACTGGCCTCAAGAAGTACAAGGAAGTAGAAAAAAGTTCTTCCAAGCGTTTCATCGCTGATTTTTTAACTAGAAAGTTTCGAATTTCTACCTTCAAACTTCTTCTGCTGTGCCTAACTTCTTATTCCCTTTCCTCTCTCTCGAAGAAGAAAAACTTGGAAGTAAAAGATATACCCTTTGTGATATGGAGCTGGAAAATTTGCTGACACACTCAACGCAAGGGAACAGACAGTAAACAGCGACAAAAAGCAGCAGTAAATAATTTATCTGCGAGTTCCAGTCGTGTTTGCAGGAGGAAATGGGATGGGACTGTGTGAACAGAGTGACAAAGTTCCTGTCAGAGTCTTTCCTCTTTCACCACTGGAGCTTTGCCCCAGCGAGAACCATCCTTCTTTCTGCCATCGTCTCTGTCCCCTCGCCTCCCTTGTTATCCCCTTAAGTAGAAAAGCAAACCAGTTAGCTGCTAGACAGGTTCTTAAAGTAAGATGTCAGCCATATTTCCTTTAAAATGTGAGACAAATTCTTTTTGGCAGGATTTCACATGAGACCGCTCTCAGTGTTTCTGGATGTGGAAGAGTTAGAGGCTGCACAGTTCCTTGGAGCGACTCGCAATGAACAGATTAAAAAGACAACTGGAGGACATCAGTAAAGACGTCCAAATATGATATGAAGATCATTTTATACAGAATTCACAAGGCTAGAAGTCAATGTTGTTGGAGTTAGAGAAAAAGCAACTTTTGGCTCCCCACTTGCAGCCAACAATTTAAAATAATCGGTCAAGAATACCCTGAGGCAAGCTGCATTTGAAAAGTAAAAAAAAAATGAACTGACTTCAACCTCCGTCTATGGGAGATTTCAAAGGAAACTTTACTGACGATTGTAAATTGCTTCGTCACAAATTGTGTGAGCTCTGTGGTTGTGCTGGACAATCTGGTCGTACAGTGCGAGCGCATAAATCGTGAGCGTTGGTCGAGCCCCGTCAACGATTCAGTCGTACAAACCTTTTCACATATAAAGCGGAGGCTTAAAGATCAATGTATCTTTGAATAAAGGATGAAACAGTCCCAAACAGAGGCAGCATTTCAAAGCAGTGAAGTACCATTATCAATTGTGGGCTGGTGAAATTGGAGCCACTCTTCCTCTAACCACCCCGTCTCTTCATAAGCAATTACTAGCAGAGCGCATTCAGATAAAAAGGTCTACAAGTGGGAGAAAGAGCAAAGAACAGGACAAACCCCCTCCACCCTCCCCTCACAGTGCCACTACAGAGCACCAACGGAAACGTTTAATCCCCAGGATCTGGATTACCGAGACAAAGAGGTTCAGGGTAAATACACACAAGTGTGGGTTATAACTACTCGAGCACCTCGATGTCTATCATTCTCAGGCTGATTGTATTTGTGTGGGTGTAAAATGAATGGGAACAGCAGTGCGTACTTCCCTCTACTTGAATGAGTGGCTGTGTGGTGATATTAACAGTGTTCAGAGGAAAAAAACGCACACGTGTTGAGCTTCAAGGCCTTTTTGATAGCTGCTGTGTTGGATGCATGTGGGCAGACAAATAATGCCATAAAAGGAGAGTGCAGCAAAAATTGGATTTAAAAAAAATTATTTCATGGTCTCCTTCACAGCATGGAAAAATAGTGTACAGGACGAGGACAAATATTGTGTACCTTTTATATTGATATTAATGGCAGAAGCAACTTTGAAGCATTTTGGTATGGTATGTATGCTGATGATGCAGCGATGTTTCTAAAGACTGCTTTTCAGGTTGTTTGGGCAAAGAAAGAAAAGTCATCAAGACGTAAAGCCTACCCTACCTCAGAGTTGGTTTAGCAAGCTTTGCAACATATGAAGAGAAGAAGGAGAGAAGAATGGGATACGTACACTCATTGGTACATTAAGGCAGAGTTGGTGCAAGCAGCACACACCCAGAGACACACTTTGGTCTGTCATCTGAAATGTAATCATCTGTTATTACATGACAGAGTCTGACTGACTGCCATGTCATCATCTGTAGTGCTTCCTTTGACAGAAAGAAAGACGGGGGTCCACACCCAACCCAGCAAGACGACTTCCGCAGATGTGAGAGGATTGGCCAGAGAAAGACGACAGGTGGACCAACAGTAATGCTACACTGAGGTAGACACACAAAGGCAGACTTACTAAGCCGTTTGTGCCTGTGGGTGCTGCCATTCCCAGAACAAAAGTGCATTGGAAGGTTTTCACAAAATATAAAGTACAAAGATTCCTGTGTGCTTAAGGGCTTATGACCTATCACAGGAGGCGATGAGGAGATACATCGTGGCTGTGTTTACATCGAACAGAAGAAGAAGTGGAAGAGAACTGAATAGTGTGGTATATTTGAAGTCTTCCGTCTTTGCACATTAAATATCTACTTTTTAACGTGACTGTAATGAGCTAAATCGAAAGAAAAGAAAACGAAGGTCTGGGAAAACCTCTTTTTGTATCACCTGTGACTTCCTCAACTCTTCATGCTATGCTGTGTGGTTACATAATGAAGGACTAAAGTCTTGGGTGGCAGTTAAGATTCAGGAAATTCAGTCTGAATAATAGTCATTGGAGACCAGCTAAAAGCCTTCCTTAAAATTCAAGAAGTTAGAGTACAGGAGCTGAAATCAGGGAGGCAATTACTTAAAATACAGAGTCGTGAGAAATGACGTTGAGTCTAAATCGAGGGTTTCTGCCTTCATAATACTCAGTAATACAGAGCACTTTACAATAGTTTGAGTGTGTTCAGAAATAGATGAGGTGCATTGTAATGCAAACTTATTCAGAGTAGACCTTTCTTTAAAGACTACAGGGAGATGGGGGCCGATGGCGGCGATAGAGAAAATTATTAAAGGAATCAAAGTTGTAGCTAAAAAACAACAAAACACATTGACTTCATGTGTCAGTTTGAGACATGAAAATGACCAAAAGACCAAATAAATGCTAATCTGGTTTTAATCAACCTCCCTATTAACAAGCTGTGGAATAATATATTCAACAAATGGAAGGATGGACAGGCTGATTACTTTAATCCTCCATATGCCTTTGAATGATCGCATAATATCAAACCAATTATGTTTAAAAACTAAAATATCGTGTGCTGCACATGTTGTTCAGCTCTTATTAGATTTAATCACTGAATTATTAAAGCAAGACTTTGTTAAACTGAACCTAAAACCTTGTATTCTTGGTGCCTGTTGGTAACCATATTTGTTTTCCAGCTACGATTACCCCTGCCCCAAAACAGCTCCTCCATTAGAATGAAATTAGCATTCAGTGTTGGCTCACGGGCACGCCATAAACAAGCCAGCTTTTGTTAATTATCCACGGATCTCAGCTTGACAAAGACTGTTCTAACTTGCCTTTGGCTAAGTTACCTTCAGATAGAGAGGGAAGTCTTGAATTTTGTGGAAAATTAACAACAAAATGCGGACAAATACGTGAATGTGGTGACTGAGGTTGATGGCCTGAATGCAAGTGTTTTTCCTGAAACAATGCAGTCTTCAACACTTTTTTTTATTGGTTTCTACTGAAAAGCCATTTAACGTCCATGTTTTTTTTTGTATTTAAGCAATCTATTTTTAATATCTGACTACTTCAGTCCTAAAAAGGTGTAAGACAAAGAGTCTGCGATGCGTCAAAATTAAGTGCACCCATCAGTGAGCCTAGGAGCTGCCTTTGTATCCCCATGTATAAATATAGCTATTGTCTGTCGACATCAGATAATAGCTGATGAGTTCAGGAGCTGGTACCAGAGCAACAGTGTGTCCTTTAGACATACAAGAACCTCTAGACTGAATCGGTAAATCAATAACTAACATACTTGCTTTTGAACCACCTGCATGTGTAGACAACCTGCTGCGTCGTGAGCGTAAATGTTCACATACTTGCCTTTGTACAACGCGTGTTACTGGAGGATTCCTCTAGAGGGAGCACCACATAAATCAGACGGCATAAAACACCGAAGTAGAGATGATCTGTCGCCGGCTATTTTGGTACGCATTTTTGGATGCTATGCAACGGCAATGACACATCATAGTGCGGGCAGTTGCAGACTCGATTTGTTAACTGTTCTTCAAAACTTTTCGCCATTGTTGTGGCGGCTCTCTGGTGTCTTCGATGTTGTCATTTCCGGTTTCATCACCATTCATGTCTACACTGCTCCTAGCGGTTATATGCATACTGCATCTCATGAACGTGGAGCGTTAATTTCTGAGGACGTGCGCGACCAACGCTCCGAAACCACCACAGGATACGCGAGTCTGATGTCATGTGTTTGCATACGTGTAGTTACAGCAAGTATACTAAGACCTTAAGCTAAATTCTGATATACATAGTGTCCTCATTTGTTGACCATAAATATCCAGACTGTATTTAACCCAGAAAAACACTGCTACAAGCAGGAAGTAGTAGTAGAGAAAACAAATACATCAGATGGCGTGTCGTAGTTGGTGTAACAGCGTTTACTCAGCTTGTATGAGGTCAGGCATTCCCTCATACAGTAGAGGTGTAGAAAGGTTCAGTGGAGCCAGACAGAGCTCAGGTGGGTGGTTTCCCCCTCCTTCTGACTCAGGTCTCAATGGTGTCTGCATCCCCCTTGTCGGCCACTGAAGCCCATAATCACAGTGTTTTGTCAGAAACTAAAGGCTAATCAGGGAGGTGAAGAGGAGGCACTCCACCTGCCCCATCAGTCACTCATGTTCATCCCCTCAGGTGGAGGTTTCAATATTGTGGTGAGGTGTGTTTGCCCAAACAAGCTGCAGCACTGAAAGCTGAGAGACACCTCGCGTGTGAGCGGTGTGATCTTCACAAAGGGATGACGACATGCTGTTGACGGGCCACGTTCTTGTCTTCTTTTGAAGTCACTAAAGGTTGTTCTCTAATTGTAAAGGCTGGAGTGTACGGAGATCAAAGAGAAAAACCCATAAACACGTATTACCCTATAAGACACACAATCAGAAATGAGGATTGTGTTGAAAGATATGTTACGTATTAGGGCCTATTTTGGAAAATCAAAGGTAGGATATAAGTTTGGGGTTAGGATCTTATCCTTAAGTAAAAGAATTATTAACAATCAGAACTAGATTTTGAACACAATGCCAGATTAATGCTTGGCAACTAAAAGTGTTTAATTTCATGAGTTTAAATCTGAGTGTAGATCATTTACTTGTTACTAATGGTACAACTTTGGGGGGTCTTTCAATACTGAGATGTAGCACATAGTAGTATATCTTGTTTCATTTAAAAACAAGTGTTGACGCCGACGAAGCAGCGGGAGCAATTCGGGGTTAAGTGTCTTGCCAAAGGACACATCGGACATGTTGCTGCAGGAGTTGGGGATCGAACCCCAAACCATCCAGTTGAGAGATGATAACTCTCTATCAACTGAGCCACAGCCGCCCCCTAACCACAGCCGTGTAATGTAGTTCCTCTGGATCGTTAGTGTTGACTGCGGCCTGCTGCTGTGGATCTGCCCAACTCCAACAAATATTAATATCATCTTTACGTCTATTTTCTATGCTCTTTTTTTAAGTGTCTTGAGAGAACATTTGTTATCAATTGGTGCCATACAAATAAAGATTGATTTCTTATTTTATTTAACAGTTTATTTGTCAGGGACAATACATATAAGCATCTTTACATCTAATGAAAGTGCAGCTGATGCAATGTTTATATGACTTATAGCCATGGCTAAGTTGAAGTCCTTGTCCCTTTTGAAAAATGGAATGACTGTAAATAATGTGACAGTAAGAGCTGCTTAAACATTTCTACAAAAAGTCTATAAATTCCCTCTATTTGACTCACTTTGTACATTTGAAACCAAAGGCTCTATTGACTGCATGAGATGGACAGATATTTGGATGACTCATACCGGTGACTAAGCGAGGCCGTTATGAGTAAAGAAGCAGCATACAACATGATTGAATAAAAACTCAACTAGACTTTAAACTAATCACCTCTCGCTTTGTGTCCACCCACTTACATACGTTTCTCCTTCACATTGACATGTTTAGATCTCTTCTCCAGGATTGAAAAGGACCAATCTTCTCTGGGAAACGTCAATCACTACATCACAAACAGCTTTCTTTATCCATGTTTAATGAAAGAATCACAACTCTGTCACTGCCACTTTGGCCCTGTTTCTTAATACTGTATGCTTGTGTTAAAGCACAATGTTCAAGTTAGATGAGATTCTGAAATAAGGACAATTTGTTTTGTATGGAATAGTCCAATTAAAAACCCATTAAAAATAATAGAAATAACTGGAAACCATCTCTGTTTGCTGCTAACCAACACTCTGCCTGGCAACAGTGATTGCTCTGACCCCCCCTCAGGCATTATCATGGGGGTATTTAATAGATGGATTTACCCTTCATGACTTTATCAGAGGAAAGCATCTGTCTCCGTCTGAGGCTGCAGGAGATTCATTTGTACAGTTTGAAGCGGATTGGCACCCCGTGGTTGACAAAGACAAAAGCCTTTAAAGAAATTAACTATTTAACAGGCCCTGTCTGGTTAAATATTCAGTTTAATCCAGCACTGAAAGACAAGATACCCATCAAGCCCTTTCAGTGCCATCTTGCTTGGCAATTAAAAAGGAATTTCATTTTCATCCTTCTCCCGGGCTGAAGTAACAGCTTGGTGGAGAGTGTAAAAACAAAAACCTGTCAAGTGTCAGTGTCAAAGATCAGCTAGCTCTTTTGTTTTAACAAAGCCGTCAGAAGAAGGAGCTTAAGAGCAGCATCTGCACCAAGGAAGGGATTTGTTTTTTGTTAAAACATTCATTTGGCTAATGTGTTCGGCCTTTGACTCGAAGAAGCAACCCAAGAAAACAACAACCCATTGACAGAAAAAACACTTTTGACCAGTCGATTACAGCACACAGCTAGTGGAACCAACATGACAAGCACTGACACTTTTACAACTCCATCTGTTTCCAGACATCTTTGGACTTTCTCACATAAGTAAAACAAATACAGAACACCTTTTATGGGGGTTATTTAGAAGGTGTCCCACTGCTATTCATCATATGGACACTGGTATGAGTACAGTGGGGGGTTATTCTCAAGGAGAAGAGATATAAGTTGCACATAAATACTGCTATGTCATCATGGCATAGGTATTCTACTGCGTGCGTTTGAAACCGTATCTTCTGTCGCTCTTTCTCAGCAGGGAACAGACGCAAATCCAGCGGTGGAAGGTTTTCATCGTCTTTGAAGGGCCTGTTGTTGGTGGGGTATTAGCAGCTATGAGGTCTTGTTACAACTAATGTCCCTCTTAAGAGGCACCATGTTATGTGAGGTACCCCGAACTACAACGAGCAGAGCGCGAAGCTGGAAAATTGTCGAGGCAGCCTTGACTGTTGAGGCACAGAAGATGTGACGCCACCCTGGCCTGAGGTAGACGACCACCACCTACTGTGCAGCTGATGGAGCGCTATCTGCACCTCCTGTCTGTCCGAAGCAGAGACAGAAAATACTGGGGTAGTAAAGCTGGCAAGAATTATTACAGGACAGCCAACTCTTTAAGAAGTCAGAGGAATAAATCACATATATCAGCGGAACATAAAACCTGCAGCAGGCAGTGGCTCTCACTTAGTCAGTTTTAGAGTAAGATTCCAAAACAGCGCCGAAACAAAGTTTCGCCATCATTACGTCTTTGTACATTCATAATGATTCCACAAAGGCATAATATTGGCGTGTCAGTCTGTGAATTCAAATGGAGTTATGTCGTACTGAAGCACAAAGTGTAGAGAAACAGCACTCGAGCCTCGATCAGTGTTTCTACCATGTCACTTGAGTTCCTACAAGTTAAACAGAAGACGCACTCTCTCTCTCTCTCTCTCTCTCTCTCTCTCTCGAGTGTCAAACATCGCTCAACAGCTAAACGGTTTCATGTCGTATGTGCATGAGATGCAACCGAGGACAATATACAAGAGCGTACGATTCTGATATCTTTCATCCAATCTGGGTGTAAGCAGTTCAAAATTAAAGCTGACAGCAAGCGTTTGAATTTCATAGTGAGTGTTTCATTTTAGATCAAATACACTTACAGTACATCGCCAAAACAGAGAAAATGTGTCATAACGGTTATACTGTCTGACTGTACTGTAATACAAACATTACACAATGCTACCATGCTAATGTTAACCAATTTACCCGGGTGTAATTGAAGGACTTTCAACAAGTGTAGCTTGTAAATTTGCACCAGTGCAGATTCAAATATCACACTTGATATGACTCAAGGGTGGATTTAAAACGAAACATAACAAACGGGAATTTCCAGACTCAGTTAAACTCTCATTTCAAAGTGGAAACACACCAGCCTGACCTCCAAATATGTGGAGTAATAAGTCTACGAAGATGACTGCCACTGCAAACAATAGGGGAAATATGGTGAAGATGAAGATCACGACTGTGACAACAAGCCTGTGCTGCATTAGAGGGTTCTTAAAATGGTTTTCTGTGGCATCATTAGACTCTGAGGCGCCTGACAATGCTTTTAAAATCTAAAGCATGACCTACCACTTGATAGTTTGATTTTATATGACAGGGCAGTTTGAGTGCCAGAGAGCTATCAATCCCAATCACTTTTACTGGTTAGATGGCTAAAAGCTTCTAAATGCATCTGTACAAATCATCTTAATCAGAGTCAAAATGCTTATTTAACGCTCTTTTTTTCAAGGCTTTGGTGTGATTCAACAAGTGGCTCTTCTGCTGCTATAGTCTCTACGGAAGCCCTAAGTGGACATACACCAATACAGTTTATTTACTCCGTTTTCCAATGATAACGAGTTGTTTTTTTGAGATCTCGACTTGTTTTTCTTCTATCCCACGGTTTGCAAAAGCATATAACAAACATCGGCACACATATAGGCTTAACTGACCTCATTAGTGTGGGCAATGGCAACATGGCATGTCGTGGTCTGACATATTACAGTGACCAGACAATGGTTTTGTTAACTAGACTACCACAAAAATATCCTGTATCCTGAGGAAACAAGCTTCCTTATCTCGAGATGACTAGATAAATTAATCTGTTAAAATGGAAAAACCCACTTTTTTTATCCCAAGATCACAAGAAAAAGAAGTAAGGATTAGTGGTGGGGAAAAAAGTTGATTTATATAAAAATGGAGATTCTTATCTTCTGAGATTTTAAATAGATTCATAACGTCCAAAACTTGTTTTGTTTTTTTTGTCACTCCTTGCTAAGTGCTAATGCTAGCTCTTTAACTCAGTAGAATGCCAAATGGAGCAGCAAGAAATTCAGCCAGTCTCACAGATGACTGGAGTAGATCCTGAAGTAGGTACTAATTTAAAAATAGACTTTCAATCCTTGGATCCATGAATACAGAATCATTTTGAATCGAAAATAGATTCTGGATCGAATCGGGACCCCAAGAATCGAATCGTGAGACATACAAAGATTCCCAGTCCTAGTAATGATCTTGAGAAAACAACCAGGAATGACTTGTTATAACTGGAAAATGAAGTAAATAAAATGAAGCGATGCATGTCAGCTTAGGGCTTCCGTAGATTATGTGAAGTTTACACAAAAAAGTAACAGTTCTTGTAAAGGTTATGAAATCCTTTCACCTTGTTCCAATATGTTCAGAGAATGGTTTATGATGGCAGGATAAAATGTTTATGAAGTAAAAACATGTTATCATCATGTGCTGATAACACATAACCTACCCACGTGTTCAGTCATGTACCCACACTCTGTCAGGGACTGACCAAGAAGACAGAAGGAGGCATGCAGGAGGGTAAATAATGCATGCCTGCACAGGACAAGAGAGGAGGGCGTAGCTTGAAGTGGTAGGAGAGAGGATGGGCTGGGGGCTTGTGGGGGCTCGCTTGTGCGTGCCAGCCTCAGACAGCTCACCACAAGAGAGACGCAGACACAAAAGGAGTCCGACTGTCATGGTCACGAAAGCAGGAATGACAGTCGGCAGCCACAGAGCACGCCAGCTTGAATTTTCGTCAAAACAAACATGGAGCTGACAGAGTGCGACTTACACTGCAGCTGCTGTCAAAACAGTCGAGCGGGACTTGTGTGACAGTCAAACACCAGATCAGGTCTCTGATACACTGCTGGGGACTTCTGACTGCCCAAGGGTCTTTAAGGTTGAGACTGAAACTTTCGTCTGACCTAATTATCCAATTAGCTCGAGCAGCAACCACACTGGACGGCTGGAACACCTGTGGAGGTGATGCCTGGTGTGGGGCCCACGGGTCCTGAAGACCAGAACAACCAGCATTTTCTTTCTACCAATACTGGTTAGAACAGAAGGAGCTCTGTAGTGAAACCTTTGGTGAGACTTCTTACCAGCCGACCTATTTCTCTCAGTGTGAGGTTTGCCTACGAGTACATGTTGTGTGAAAGGTTTTTTATATTAAGCTCAAGCCTACACCTTTTCTGTCAACTCATTTTTGGTTGTCCTTGTTTTAATTTAATCCCTCGATGTATTTTACGTCAAATCTGGCAAACTTTTTGCTGGGGGGGGGAATTGTTCAAAAACGACTGAATAAACTACAGCTCATCCAAAAAGCATTTCTCATTTCTAAGGGTGTCATGTCTCTAAATGTACAGCATATCTGATTTGACTTTCATATCAGGATTCTTTTGATTATCTTGAAAAGTGCCTGAATAAAACAATATTTTAAGCACAACACCGATAAATACATTTAAACACATTTTCATTTTCCAATACTAAAATCAATATGTACATTTCTAGAAAGTCCAGAGTCTTCCTTTTTATATTAGCTGATTGTTTTTTATTCTCAATGGAAGTGTAGAATATAAATTGCTGTAAAAATGCTTAAATTAGCCACAAGGCTATTTTTCAAAAACCTACGAAGAGCGGCAGAAACGAATAAATTCACGGACATTATCTGACATTTTATAAACTGAAGAGAAATTAATTAACCGTGATATGATCGGCAGTTGTGACTCTCACACTACAGATGTAAAATCAAGGAAAAAATCTAAACAATATCCCCGATGTGAAGAATTTCTATGAAGATGAGTAGAAAGCTAAAATGAGCGGCAATAAAGCGAAGCATTTCAACAGCATTTTGTTTGGATATCCTGAAACAGGCCTTATTAACAAGCGGGCTGAGGAAAAAATGACTGAAACCCGCCGATCCTGCCTTCGATTTTAATGTAGAAATCAAACGCTCATTTCGATCAATCTTGTGTTTGAAAACAAAACATTTACTTCTTATTTCAGGTATTCTTCCACACAAACTTCAAAGGTGGTCGAAGCTGCAAAACATTTTTTTTTTTAAATATATATGCCAAAAAGAATTTCATTATTGCCAACTCATGAGAGCTTCTTGATCTGGATGTTGAGATAATAACATCCCTTTGCTGTCGGAGCTGACTGTCCTCTCTGATTTGAAGTCAAGACATGACAGCATAAAGACTTCTGACTGTGGTGAGAAACTGTAGACGCTGAAATGCCTTTGTTACGTGACTGCGAGTGCTTACACCCTTCCGACAGTTTCCCGAATGGAGAAACATTTTAAAGGGAAAACCACAACATTTCAGTTTGCCCTACGGCCACTTCCCCGATGGGACAAAGAGCAGCCTTGGCTTTTGACAGCTCCGCTGAAGATCTGGCTGCCACTTCTTAGAGCCAAATCACTTTTCTCTCCCTCCAGGCATTTTCCTCCTTTCCTCAAGGTAATTCGACAGCTGTGTGGTCGCATACTCGCACACTTCTCTGCCTCTTTAGATGCAGAGCATTAAGGGATTAGGGCCGAGCAAGAGAATCCATAGGAAGTGATCTTCACTGGCGACTTTCTCCGCTTTGATTTTGTTTGTCAAGCTTTTGTTTGATTTTCGTATGAAATAGACATCAAACTTTAATCAGGATTAAACGCACTAATGCTGAAGCATGATGAAAGGAAAGTTGAAATCAAAAAGAAAACTGGCTGAAGATCTAAAGGTAAATTGTAGATTGTTTTTTTTCCTTGAAGAGATTATGAAAACAAACAGATGAGTAAAGTGTTGACATCAGTCACACACACACAGGTGCGGGTGTGTCTTTGACGAAAAGAGCTGAAAAGTGTGCGTTGGTCTGTTGCAAAAAAAGGGCAGAGTACGGCCACAGTGGCGTTGCAACAGGCAATTATGTGTCACACATGACATCCTTGGTGCTGCTGTGTGTAATTACAGCGAGGAAAATGACATTCTTCTCCAAACAAAGCAACACCAGCTTCAAGTGTACAAAGACGAATACTTTTCATACCAGACGAGCGGTGCCAGACAAGAAACAACCAACAACACATACGTTTACTTTTCTTAATGATGTTTATCCTTTGCACCAAAGATCTACCTCTGCACGACATTGTCAACACAAAAAAAAAAACTCCAAAGTCAGGCTCGCTTCAAAACAGGTGGCTAATTTTCTGAAACAATAATCCCATTTTAAATTCTCGCAAATTAAGACTATGATGACACGCAAAATGCCCCCGCATAGAACGAGGGATTAGGGAGCAGAATGAAGCCGGCTAATGGGAAGGCTCGGGCTCACATACCAGCTACAAGCCACAAAATAAAAAAGGATTTCTTGGCCTCAAACAGAGCGAGCACTGATGAATTTCAGGCTTAAACGCCCCAGACCATTTGTGAAAACACAGAGAGAAATGTTGGAAGTGATATTCCACTAAGATCTTTTTACAATTTAGAGTATATTTATCTACAGAAACCATGTGGAGCATTCCTTTAATGCCAAACACAGAGTGCTTTTTCCTGCACATGTATAATTCATAATGAAATCTTTTTAGACATCCAGATTTTTGTCATTGAGCCTCTTTCATGTCATCATGATTAAGAGGGTCGATTCATACAACCAAGTATTAAAAGCTTTTGTGTCTTCTGATGCTTGACTTCATGAAGAAACACTTAAAAAGACAGTGACGCCATCCCAAAAATTACAGCTTATAATTATATTTCTGAAAGCTGTGAATTACCTTTTTCTTTAACAATGCAGATTTTACAAAAGGTCCTCAGAAGCCCCGGCTTTCTGTACTTCCTGCAGGTTTTAACACACACTTATCTAATTTGCAATTTGAGCTACATGTGCTCTAAACTTCACCTTTATCCAAGCTTCCCCCTTTTTCTGTAGGTTTGAAACTGGACCGGACTCGAGGAGGCCAAAAGAGACGCGGGGAAATGCTAACAACATTGTTTCGATGAAATATGAAGCCACGTGGCATCCTAACCTCAGGCAGCGTAAGTGGGGAAAATGAAGACTGACAGGACTGATGTGAGGGTGGGCCCGCAAATAAAGGGACACCCAGGGTACGAGCGGCGAGAACAGAGGCAGCCGCCTCTTCATCACTCATCGCTTTGAACGTCTCGGAGCTCGAGGTCTACGCTACTCTCCGCGGCTTGAGGAGAGGGGGACATTTTTCAAATACCTGAAGGATATTTACACACCTGCTCAGTGTGAGGTGGACCAGCACAGAGGAGTTAGAGCAGCTCTGTTTCAGGAGAGCCGACACATTTTTAACCTGAGCGGCGGACTGATTGACACTATTCAGACATGACTACAAAAACAAAAGTGTGTAAACATTTGCACATTTATATCCACTGTCTGACTCCCTGAGGTGACACAAAGCGGGGGGTCACACTGTACCTACATTAGCATGCAAGTTCAGGTTCAGGATCAGCTGTATCTGTGTCACTTGGTGCTCCATCATAAGCCCCTTTCACACATGCACTCTTGACGGTTTCCAGAAAATGTCAGAGCAGCCTGCCCCTGAAAGTCACAGTGTAACATTCTCAACGTTTTCAAGATGTTGGACAAAGCAACAGACTCCCACGCCATGATGAAAGTTTTTGTCTTTATAATAACGCCACATCTGATTGGACGCTTCCAAAGTACCAACAAGAGTGGAACAGAACATACTGGTGAGCAGATAAGAGTGTGAAGCAGCATCTCAATGCTCACAGAGATTCCAACTAGATAAACAAAAGTTTGTATAATAAACATCATCCCCCCTGCCCACTCGATAATGTTAAATGTTCCTGAATATTACCAGCTGCATTCACAACCGCTCACCCTGACTCCTTCCAAAAATGTAACTACGAGGCTGGCAGGAAATTCTGGATACATTTGGCACGTAAAACTCGGCCCCTTGCATTATCGGGGGTATGCTAATAATTTATCAAATCCGATTAGTGCATGTATCTGCAGATACCAGACACCACCTTTTTGGCTGTATTGGAGTACAGGAACATCTCTAAAACACAATATAAACATCAGTTGGAACATTGAGGAAGGATTGGGTGCGTGGGGGGTTGACCCCAGGAGCAGGAACTAGCATCAATATCCAGGTATTTGCCAAATTACAGGCCAAAGAACTAAGACGAGTTCAATCTGAGGCTGAGGGAGAGGTCACCCGTGATAGTAATATTCTTGAGTTATGGAGCAAATTCTTGCGAACAACGTCAACAGTAGACAGCACAAGGGGGCCGTCCCTACATAACTAGCTCTAAGTGTCTATGTTTGTAGCTCCAAAAAATGCTTTCAGCAGAGAAATAATGACAGCGTTACAGTCAGCTCGGTGCATTTTTGAAATACGTGGCAAAAGAAGAATGCAGAGTGAGAACAAAAAGAGAGGATGTGCTGGTTCTTTAAGAACAAAGAGATTATTTTAACTGTTAATACCCGTGGATGAAAGTGTCCAACAAGCAAATTCGTGTCTGTATGACATGTCAACTAAACTGCATACATTATAATTCCAACAGATATCCTGCCAGCCCTGACTCTAATCCTCAACATTTTCTTTCCAAGAGGAAATGGATTGGTACTTAAAAAATACACAGATTTATGAGCAGGAACATCTGTACTGTTTACTGGAAGTCTTGAAACAATTACACAAGCCATGTGTTGCAGTGTGAGTAAACAAGCTGTGTTTACTCATTCATTTAACACAGACTTTATTAGATACACATTTATAATCCAGCAGTATCTCCTACTTCTTATCACACTGGCTGGGTCATTTGTTTTCTGTTCTGTGTGTGTGTGTGTGTGTGTATGTGTGTGAAAAGTAACCAGCCCAATAAACGCTTTCTACCTCTCCATGCAGACCACATCACGCTACAGGTGTAAAAGCTCCTTTAGTTTAACTGACCTGGTTGATTGAATTGGCGGTGCAAGAGGCGAGGCCTGTTCCCAGAGACGACACAAAGAACATGACGGGATCAAACGGCACTGGAGCCATCGCAAAGCCAGCCGCTGAAGTTATTACCACCAGAGCTGAAACCACAAAGCAGGAATAAGAGAATTAAATTAAAAACCCAGGATGTCTTTCTATAAGTGTAACTTCTCTTTAGTTGCAGGTAAAGAACACGGTCAGGGAAATATTTCATTGCTGTAGAAGTCTGGTTTACTTGAAAAAGACAGAGGGCAGTGTGGAGGGGAAAAGTAAACAGAAAACATTTTTCATTTTTTGTATTTTACAACAAATTAAATACAATCTATGCACTCTACCTGTAAGTTTGATTTTGGCGAGCTTTGCGTAAACATCTGGCAAGTCAGCCACATCCACTTTCAGCATCTTCCATTGTTTGTCCAGCCGTGCCTCCCTTGCCTCGTCCGTCTCCACATGGACATGAGGAGTCTCGTCTGAATTCAAAACCGTACTGGACACAGAATCACTTTGTGCTGCCCCATCTTCTGAGGTGGCATCCGTCAAGGAGGATACTTCTGGCTGTGCTTTACTGGAGAAGTCTGCTGGATGTGAAACTGCATCTGTGACCTCAGGATCAATAGTTGGTATTCTCTGCACCTGTCGTTCAATGCTGTCCTCTCTCTCGTCCACAATGGTGAGAACGGGAGCCTGTTTGGGGATGGCCCGCTGCTGAAGCTCGCTGTTCTTCTTTGTTACATACTGTAAAGAAAACAGGAGGGCTATGTGATTTATGGGATAACTTCTTATGGCATTAAAAACTAAAAACGGATCAATTGAATATCACCCAATACAAACAGTTAAAAGACAAAAAAGGAGATATAGAGCACAGTGAAAGTTACCTGGCGTTTGAGGAAGTTGAGATGCTGGTACGTCAGCCAGTTTGACGGATCTCTTCTGTGCAGCTGAATGAGGCTGCGAGCACTCTGGTTACATCGAATGAGTTTCTGTTTCACACTTACACCGACTAAACCTACAAGAAGTGTTTGAAGAAAAAAAAGCACAGTCATTCAGATGTATACTGCTGGTTTGGTTTAATACTTTCTATAATAAAACAGGCAGAGCTGTCACTTCCTTTCTATACTGCTCTTTTACAGTCAATTGAAACCTTTGGATTGTGGTCAAAACAAAAGCTTTGAGTCAATCACCAACATTGTCTTTACTATTGTGTGACATTTTTGGATCAAGCAAATAAGCAATTAGATGTGAAATCTATCACCATTGTCTTTAAAGAAAGTGTAGACACACATAATTGGCAAATACTAAAATGAAAAATGGCTCAAACAAAAACATGGAATCAATCTTCATTAGAACATGGACATGCAAAGATATACACTGCATCAAACTAAACAAACAATATACAGCGTGTACAGTCAGTGCTCAATGCAGGACAATGGCACGCAACAAGTGACTCAAAGGAGAAATGTGTAACTCTGACAGGTAGCGTTTAAAAGTGGCACTGCAGTCGATATTCAAAACATTGGAGAGAGCTGTCTCCCCGCCCCCTCCTCCATGGAGTTGATGTGCACACAGATTGCTATGTTGCAGACAAGGAAGCGTCAGTGTTTAGCCAGCTCTGCGTTGGTCTCGAAACCTCTCTCTCTTCTTCAAAAGCATCTCCAATATTGAACCTATTTTTACCACAGTTCTAGTCTTAGCATTTTACAGAGATGTTAAGGCTTTTTAGGTCGGGTAGCATCACTTCTATCTGAACCAGTTCTCTTGCCCGCTTTCATCGCTGCAACACCTGTTGGTTTGCTGCATGCCTGGCAAACTGAGGGGCGTCCAAAACAGCCGTGTGGGGATGCCTTACAACCGCCTACTTCTCTGGTCAAAACAAAAACAAACCATTTTGCACCAGAATCTAAACTTAAGAGGACATACTGGCTGCTGCATTGTTGTCAGAGAAGAAAGCGCTTCAACATACAGTACCATGTTCCCTTAATGTCTGATGATATAGTCAGCTCATGTTATGATTTCATTCAGTAGTATCTTACAGATTGGTCCTTTAAGAACTTATTTCCAATGGTTCCATCCTACGTAAAAACAAATCACAATAACTTTAAATCCTGATCATGCTCACTTTAAACCTTCTGATGCATGACGCATGTCCTCAACTCAGTTCAAGATTTTGTTGATAAACAAAACTTGATAATCTGTAGAAAACTACTGTTGTGATACTTATTGGCACGACTTATAAACTAAGAATAAACTCAGCTACTAGTTTATGGAGTAAACTTAGCTTATAAGGAATTCAAAGTAACAACAGAGTAAAAACAACACAACTCTTTCGAGGGCTATAATGTAAGACTTGTGCTGAAACTGTGTTAGAAGGGTGCTGGTTCAAGGTATCCTGCAGTAATATCGTGAGGTTTACCTTAAAGCTTATTCACACAATAAACCCCATTATTACACATTTATCCTACAGTATAAAATAAGGGAGACAGGCACGTCTTCTTCAAGCAGTCTAGACATGTAACAGTAACATTTCTCTTATCGACATCACTTTTAACGCTACATGTTAACACATGGGTTATGACATATGGCTTCAGCGACGTCGTTAAAAAAACAGGCTTTAATCGGCTAATTTTAGTGTCTGCAGGTGTGGCTGACTTCTATTTAAGGTCACTGCTAGCCTCCAAACAAACATCTCAAGCATAGCTACATGCTAGGGCTAGCTGCTAGCTTCCGCCTTAGCTTCGCCGGCTATTTTCAGCAGTTATAAATGTTAAATTACTCTGAAATGTAACAACAGATTAAATATAATATCCCATCCCATGATGCGTTACCTGACAGTCTGCTACATGGTGTTTTAAACATGTTCTCGTATCATAAAGCCGGCTCCAGTTCACCTCTTCCGACCCCCCTTCACATGCAGCGCGCCGCCATTTTGACCTCGTTAGGTAAAAAGAAAGACTTCCGGGGCACGTGACGTCAAGCTGCCCGTATCCATAGTAAAAGACGTGGATATCATAGCTATATTTAGCGACATGTTGTGTAAAATATTTTCTGTCTTAAAGAGTTTAAAACCTTATCCAAGCAGTAAATAAATAAGGAACTCGATCAATCTTATTTCCTGAATGCAAAGTGCATACAGTATTACATATTTATTTAAACATGCAGTTATATTATAACAAATACAATCAAATTACATCAAAAATTCTACTGCTTACAAACAGATAATAGATTTAATTAGGAATCATGTTCGTGAACTAATAGATACAAATACTGTGAGCCTAAACATTCAGGGGGAAATGATGACAAAGTTATTTCAAAGTGAAATTATATGTTGTTGTGTTGTGTTGTTGTTGCTTTTTTTATGCCATTAATAAACTTTATTCTTCAGTGATTTTATTTCTGTTTACTTTAAACCCCTACCTGACACTGCAATGTAACATTTTCATGTGTCATAGTTCACGATGTGTAAATAATGTTAGTGGTGTAATTCAGCTTCTTTTGTTTTACGTCTTCAGTATTGCATGCAGGCTAGACATGGCTTAATATCACACTTGAAAAGAATGCAGCTATCAATTTTTATGTGTTTTTTTTTTTTATAGGACAAAACAACATACAGTATCTGCTGTGAAAAATGACTGCAGAGCATCTTAGTTAGAAGGTAACAGTATAAACAGCAGCCACACTGGGGCTACATGACATTTTCTGTGAAATAGCTCTTCCGCTCTTTTTTCACTGAAGCCTAACTTTTAGTTTTCATAAAAGTACATTAATACATTTCACATGTTGGTCCTCATTTCCGCTAATTCACAACACTGAAACAGTAGAGAGACCCATGCTTTTTTTTAATGGCTTTAACACCTGAGAAACTTAACTCAGTTCAGCTGTGTTTACTTAAAATAAACACAAGCTGGAGTTTTACTTCCTTAGAAACCAGAATACCAGAACAACCTGTGCCAATGACCAATAAATCTGAGTTGTAGACGTGATTCATTTATTTCAAAATTGCTGTCTAATTCAATGTCTGGCCTTTTGTCTCCTGCCCTTGTGTGTCCTCTGACTGGCACAGATGTTTGGCCTGTTATTTATGTGTATGATCATCTTGTTGGCCCTGGCTGCCACGGCCAACAAGATGGAAACCCTCTGATTAATACTCTCTCCACTGCTTTCACTTTGCAGCCTTTCTTCATTGAAATAAAGATAATAAAAAACAGTATGGTCATCTGTTTCATGGCAGTGTTTGATTTCCTTGAACAATAACATTTTGGTGACCAGGAGGACGATTATCATTCGACTCAAATCATATTAAATATAAAGAATAAAACATTCACTGCTGTTTCCTTTCGCTAATTCAATTTAAGATGGTGCGATTGTGCAGCGATCATGTAAAGTGCATGTGCGGTTCATACACATAATCAAACATCTTGTATGATTGGTTTTACAACTGCTCACGATGAAACACCCTTTGCAATAACAGGTGTTGTCTGTGAACTCAAATCCCGCTGCAATCCAGGCCGAGCATCCAATTCTCCTGATTCATCTCGCTCATTCCCCTCTACTGCCGGCTCCTCCTTCCCCGCTAAGATTACACCGTGTAATCTTCATGCACCATCAAGATGCAGCGCCTGATGAATGCCAAACAATACACACAAGGCCATCGCAGATCCTGCACAAGAGCACCTTTATTACCGGAGATAACCATTATGTGCTTCTCTACAAGATTTCATTCCGCGCTGACCCGGTCAACCTCTTTGGGTTTGGTTTTTTATGCGAGTGCTGAAAAAGAAGGTTTATTGCTCGGGTTTTACACCGTGTTATTTATTTCTTAAGTACTGTTTTACTATTTCAACGTTCCGTGTTTGCTTCTGCAGAAATACACTTTTTTCTTCTTAGAGCAGCATCAAGCCTGCCAAGCTTATGGCTGTGCAGGGCACTGTGTCAAACCATAATCTTTTGTAGAGCAATCTGTAGGCTACCACGAGAGATGACTGACATGCTTAACAGACTGTCAGGGCCTCACATTAACAAACAGGCTCATTCAGGAGTACGCAAGAACCCCTCCCCTCCCCTACGCTGGACTGGAATGGAATAATATTTGTTTATTGCATCAAGGACTACTTTATATCTTCTGCCGATGAGTGTGAGAGCAAGATCGGATCAGGGGAATCAGGAATCAGCCTTCCATATCCCTCTGTCTGAACATTAACCTGTAAGCTCGGGTCAATGCATTTCAGCTCAATAATTAAGTGTATTTTTACGTCAAATATTTCTTCATTTTACGGCCTCTCGAAATTTGACTCTACCTACCCCAGCGTTACCACTTCCTATTCAAACTGGTTTTCAGAATATAGAACATTTCCAATTTGGATAAATTATACTTTTCTTGAGTAATTGTGATTAGATTTGGGCTTCCACTGACTGATAATGTAGAAATTCAATTTCTGACATAGTGTTTGTGGTGAAATGATGATAAAGTGACAACTTTTGATTTGGGATTTGGTGAGTTTCCCTCCTAAAGTCAAGAAGCTCTACTTGTTTAGATAATGGCATGATGCCCTCCAGTGAATAAAGACAAGGCTTAACATGCTTTTAATGCCTTCTGACCATAAGGTGGCCTTAAAGACAGGACCTGGAGAACAGATGGACAGAGGTGGAGTGGAATGGTTCAGTAACAATAGGAGGAGTATGTGAGGTCTGTTCAGCCCAAAGGGGTCTTTTAGAGGCTCTTTACAGTTATTTTAGCTCTGGTGGTGGTCTCAGTATGAGGGCCTTTATCACGCTGCTTTCACTGCTTCTTGAAAAAATGGAACAGCCATAAACATCCTCTCCAGAGAGAAACAAAGACACAAAAGGAGTCAAGGCTTGTATTGTTTAAGGGTGATGACGCATAGTTTTTAAGAGTAAAAGCAGGCTGATGTCAGCTGGGGACTGCTGGTCCTATGGGGATGTCTTACCAGAGAATGGGTTTTGGATTGTTTGTGTCTTTGGAGAAATAGTTAAATATTACTTAGAGGAACAATGGATGGCTTTTAAAGACTCTGGAAGCTTGGCTTCAAACAGTAAAAAAGCAGATATGTTATCAAAGAAGAGTGTCTCATTATGTGTTCACAAAAATCTGGCTAAAAATAAACCCAAATAAGAACAATAAAAGCCAGGTCAATAACTTCTCATTTTGTTGTTGAGACCATTACTCAAGACGGTGTGGGGGTTTGGCCATTAACATTTTAAATTGACATCTCCCTGGCTTTGCACACAGCAGAGGATGCATGTGACAATCAGTGTTTCGCAGTCCCAAACATTATTTTTAAAGCATCTAAGTCAGCATCAGAGAAGAAAGAAGGTGTTCTTTTCTATCAGTCAATATCTTAGTCTGTTTAAATGTAGTCTCATAGACGTCACCCATTTGTCTCTGAAGAGGCATTATGAAGCTCAACAATGGTGGTCACCATATTGGAATTGATTTAATTTGGGTTTAAACTACTTTCTAATACTTTTTTTAATATTGACTTTTACATACATCATATTCTGTGTTACATAGTAAGAAGGCTATTGTAGATTTGGCTTTCCAGTCACTTTGACATGTTTAAGCTGGTAACGGCTTTAACTGAAGAGCTTTAAATAAGAAAAGTTACATTTACTGAATAGCATTGCACTATGTGAAGGATCATGAAATGGGGTTCAAGATTGTTATTAATACTGGTGTGTTAGTTACTCACAAAATAACTTATAATCACTAAGAATCTTTTATTACCCTAGCAATGGTTTAAAATAGTATACCTTACTTTTTCAACCAAGCAAAGACAAATAATCCTAAAGGTGAGAGCAGATGTCAGTAAGATTGATGAACTGGCTCGGAGTTAGGGTCTCTGGCTGTCTGGTTAACTGTGAAGCTGGTGTGGCAGGAGGAAAACAGGTCTCTTTAGTAATTTCAAGGGTCCAGGAATTTACAGAGTTTTCTATTTTTAACACAGCTCCTTGGCACTTGGTGGTGAAAAGGTGACATGTTGAATCAATTGAAGGTAGCCTGGGCCCCAGGTTGTGTAAGCAAAGTGCTGACGGGTCATTAATGGACATTAATAAGAAAGGCCCTGTTAGTCCATTTACATGGTCTTCTGTCCACATATGGCCCCAACAAAATTGCCAAATCATTTTTTACTGTAGTTTTACATGTCTCACACTGGGGAACACACTAAGAGCCTATAATGAGAACCCACCCCCCTCCAAGGAGACTCTAATAAACAGCGCAGTCAAATAACAGAGGCCTCGTAGTCCTGTCATCGCCCCAGTTCATCTGCTCTGATTTACAAGCACTGTCCCAGAGGCTTTAGTGCCATCACTAATCCCACAGGGACGGCCATCTGAACAGCAGCGGAGTCAGACCTTCTAAAAAAAAAAAAGGGGGCAGACAGAGGCTGCATAACTCCAAGCAGAAACAGATGCAGACGCTCCTCTGTTTATAATTGATTTTCAAGGGCAACATCTTGTTGTCATAGTTTGTCTAATGAGCCCCTGCCTGGCGCCCTGTTGCTCGTCAACCACAGGGTGTCGGATGGAGCAGCCACCCACGATCACCCTACCATCACTAATATAGCACCATGCTGGAATACTGACATCACCGAAAGGAATTTCCTTGTGGGACAGACTCTTTTACAATCCTACACGACTTCTTTTAAAAAGGTATTTCCAGTCAGGGAAGCATCCGAAACCTTCACAGCAGAACTGTTGTCCTCCTCAGCAGCTGTCCGGAGCCCTGTGGTCTTCACATGGACAACAGGTATCTTCAGACCCCTATGTCCGCCAATGTTTATGTCTGAGATCCCGGGTGTCTTTGTGGGCCTCCAGGGCTAAGCCTCTAATTGGCCATGGCTCATCAATCACACAGAGTAACCCCTTTTACCCAAAGTCTCATCCAAACAGCCAAGAGGAAAGAGACCAATGGAATGGACTTTAGGCCTCCCAAAGTCCTAAAAGTAGGCTTTTGGAGGGACAAGTGGTTTGTGAGAAAACCACATTTATTCCAAGTTGATGTCGAGCAATGTATGCGTCTGTCCTTTGTCTTTCTTGACATGCAATTACTACTTCACCCAGATTTAAACCGAGGAAAAGTGTAGATGTGTCGTCCCATTTTGTAATTCAGTTGCGGTACATGAAGTGCTTTTTAATAATGCCCGAGATGCTGTTACATGCTGTTAACCAAATGACAAATCTTGCTACATACATCTGATGTTGGTTCAGGCAAAACAGACAAACATCTGGCTTTAATTTGTTACTTACTTTATGTTCTCACTTGACCTCACGTTGATTTATTGAGCTGGTAAGAATGAGAGTGTACGACTTCATTATCTTGGTTTGGTGGTAGCGCCTGCCAAGAGGACAGAGAGTCATTCGTGACATCGGTAAAGGTGACAGTCACTCGGGAGCTCACTGTTAAGTAAATCTGGGACTGTCATCCAGACTTTTGCTCCAGACAGGGTCAAAGGGGTTATAAAAACTCCCTTTAGCCATTGTGCAGCCTTTATTTGGTTTGGCTGAACTCTTAAAGTCCAGGATTTGGCCGCAGCGTAATGCCAAGCCCACAAATTTGTCAAGAGGAATAAGGAAATGTCCACAACACATGTGGTTTATGGGGTCACCGCCAAGTCTCCACATTTCTTCACATCCAGAAATGGCATGCCCAACATTCAATGTGTTTTTTCCATTAGTCTGGGTGTGTTATTATCTTTCATTTCTTGGTCCCTTAGTTCAGTCATTGATTTTCTCACATCAGGTTATCACTTATGTTCGTCCATGAGAAACTATGGCTATGGAGGTCAAGGAGGTTTGATGAAGAGCAGGTCAAACAAAAGTGTGTGCTCCAATTTGCAATATCATAAACACAAATACACACACTAAACCGTCGTGAAGCCGGTCCATGTCCAATTCTCTTCAGTAACCGAGAGTAATCAGCTGTGTCATCCTGGCTATAAATCTCCAAATACAGCGGTGGCTCCCAGCCCAGATGGGAATAGGCCCTTGTTCACTCGCACTTGCCTCTGTGTCATAAATCCACGCGCGTCTTCGCAGGATCGGTTTCCTGCTTTGTGTTTATCTCCCAACAGAGGAGAACATGGGGGAGGCTAGGAGTTTGCAAGACCTCAGGAGTCAATTTGGAGAATGGACTGTCTCCTCCTGCCCTGCTGAAATAATGTTGGGGTTTGAGGCAATCTTTTACTATCAGATGCAGATTTGCAGCTTGGGCCGTTGAGCTGGAAGTCACTGAATGATGAGAAAAACATGAGCCCACACGCGTCCACAATTTTAACACAGTAACTTAAATTATTCCAGTTATTCAGAGTCAAATAATTGTCATAATTCAAAGATACGATCCTCTTTACCCATGTATATTCAAGCTTTAGAAACAATACAATATAATATGATCGGATACGATAGGATAGGATACAAGAGACATAAAGCTAATTTTATGGTTAGACAACCTATTCAATAACCCATTAGCTAGATGTAAGCTAACGTTAAAATCCAAAGGCTTCCTAGCTAGCATTACAGTTTAATACTATTCAACCAAACTACAGAGAATGTGTAAATTCCTAGCTCACTGTATTGTTAGCTAGCAAAGGGTAACTCTAGCTACCTGATCGAATGCCAATGCTAGCAGAAGCAAATTATCTTTGTACCAAATGAGTCATCAGATATGTTATTCTACCTTGAAATATGGTTGGTGGTCCTCCAGGTTTTACCAACTCATGGCCTTCTCAGGAAGGGATCGATTTTTTTAAAACCTTGTACACAGGAGGCCACATGGATATAGTTAATCGCTATAAATTCAGGCAACTGATGCTTACTTTACCAAAGAAAATATGAAAAACAAAAACACATTTATCCCTTTCGAGCTCATCTGGCAGACATATAGTGAATCCATGTACAGAAAAACAGACAATACCATAAAATTGTATCTCCATTGAAGAGTTGTCCCCAGTCTGTCTGACATTTATTGGAATGAGTGGGAGATCATTTCCGATTGACCTATAATCATAAACTGTGGCTCAATACTCTTAAATTCACTGTAACTCCAGTTTACAGTCCTTGGAATCTAATTTGATGACAACACGAAACATAACCTGTACTTAAAGCCAATCTTAACCTAATCCTAACTTCCTGAAATATTTTACTGTGTGGTTCAAATATTTAGTAGAATTCAGCTGAAATGAATCCACCATCAGAACTGTCTTTGCGCTCTCCCTATTAGATGTAAAGTAGCATTATAACCATTTAAATTGGCTTAAACCTACAGCATATTTAACCTTTAATGCCTGTCTCACACTTTCTCTAATGACTATGAACCAGCCCCTTTTTCTCTGAAAAAAATGTCAAATCTCAGTGGAAACCAAAAGGTTTAACACACTGTGTGATCGCCTCAAGGCCAGAGGAGGACCCTCCTGGCTGCAGGTCAGTGTGCATGGCTGCTTGCATGACAGAGCCTTGGCAGCTGGGGTCTAAAGGGTCTTGTAAGGCAGAAAAATATGGAACATTCCTGGATGCTGCTTCTATCTGTGGGGACCAAGCTGTTCAATACATTACCGCGACAGTCTGGGCCGCCTTTACAGTGGTGGTGGTCTACTCATCATTTTTCCCAACCCCCTAACAACCACATAGAAACAGGGATGTAGCACAGGGGTTAACAAACTGATGTGGTGAGATTACATTCTCCAATTACAGTCATCATAATCCAATTTATCAGGTTGATCCAATTATTTCTTGCAAAATAACTAAAAACTCATTAAATGCAGCGGAATGAGGTTTTTATTCTCACTGTTTATTTTGCAATCTGCTGTTTTACAAGATAGTGTCCAAGTTTGAATGTTCCAGAAGATAACATTCCTGATAGCACTTTGAAGCAGGACATTGAGCTTTTTTTTTTATAAAGAAACTGCATTTTAAAAGTAAAGAAAAAGGAATGAAGAAAGTCAGAATAGGACCAAGAAGCAAGTTTTGTAAGCAGTAATACTCCGACTCTGAACCCCCCTCTCTTTTTTAGAAAGTGCCAGCATGAAAAGAGCACGGTGGCGGAAAACGAGAGAATCCTATCAGTGCATGAATTTAATTACTCCTCAGCTGGCTCCACATAATGAGAAAAAAAGGTGGATGTGCAGGAGAATTGCATAATTCATTTTGCTTTTCTCATTTAAACCTGCCCCGGCCTCGTCTACACCAACACTCTATATCTTCTGCCCGGTGCCACATGCCTCTGAACTATGATCAATAATTTCCTTTGAACCAAAAACATTGGCACAACTGGAATTATCTGTGCACTATGCTGCACAGAGAGAGAGAGAGAGAGTTGGGAAAGCACAGGTGGTTGAATCAGCTTTTATGTTGACTCTCTCTTTCTCAAATTTGTCTTTGGTTGTCGTAATGGGAACGCAAACCACAACCTACTCACCAGAGTCAAAAATGGGAATTAGCACTGATACTCGATGCCTTTACAACAGCACAGGGTGGGCAATAAAAGTGGTGATAGTCCATTTTCTAATTAGGTAGTGAGCAACAGCAACAAATGGAGGCAACCAGTGAGTTATAAACTTGATTGCAGCAGATCAGACCTTTCTAGTAATGCTAAGAACAGCAGGTTAAAAATGATTTAGGACTGGTTTTGTAAGCCCCACTGATGGTTTTGTGGGTCTGCAGCTCTGTGAAGCTTTAGGCTCAACGTTCACTATGCTTGAATCTTAATGAGTGTTACCCCAATGGGACGTATTTCCAGTAAGCAAACCCACTTAAGCTGAAGATAAACATAGGTTTGAACATGTGCGTATCTTCTCTGGTTTACGAGATTACCTTTACTCCATCTCTGATCAGCTGTCCTCAACGCTAAGACCAGCAACACCCGTAAAAATACAGCTCAGGAATTAACCAACCTCAGACAGGCAGAGCTGGTGAAGGCTTGGCAACATTACGGATTAAAGTCTTGGTTATTTTCTGTCATTATTGACAATGTACTGAACGGTTGCGGTCTTCACATTGACGCCAATAGAGTTTAGTCTTATGGGGCACAAACCCTGAGTGGTTCGTCCTTTTCAGAGAAAGACAAGCCGTCCAACCGTAACAACTAAGGAAGTTTATGATGTCATTTCTTTCATACAACACAATGTGAGCGTTTTTATAGGAATCAACAACCTTAATTTTCCAGTGCCTTTTGTCAACTTTAAAAGAATTACGATATTTCTAGGTCTTTATCTCTACCTTTTAGGTTTGGATACCAATTTTCCAATTGGGACATCTCTCTCCACTGTTTTGAATTTGGACTGCAGTGCCACTTCTGAATGCTTCGTGTCAGAGTTACATATTTCTCCTTTAAGTTTACGGAAAGTTACATACTCAACCGATATTGATCGCAGTTTGGGATGGGATCTGAACACGGCCCAACAAGCTCAAAATACTGTGCACGTGCAAACATGAGCTTACCTACATGTACACACATTAATCAATGAAAGTCTCCACACCTGATATACTCCTGTATGTAACCCATCATGAGCTATCATCTGTGAGGTGGTAACACTGGTCCTGCAGGTCTTTGTCTTTCAAAAGACCTCTGGGTTCATTTCAGCTCATTTACAGAGCATTAAACATTTCATTGGGCTGAATTCCTGAGTTTTTACAATAAACTTCCAATCGCCTGACATTATGAGGTGCATGTCGCCACACTAAATGTTTTACACGTGGCTTTCGGTGAAATGGGTTTTGTGAGAATGTGCATGTTTGTGTGTAGTCCTTGCCCAAACACCAGAAGAGTGTGTGTGTGTGTGTTTGTGTGTTCAGTTGTTTGAAACTTGACCTGGGGGCCAGTTGGATTCATGAAGGGCCTCTTTCATGTCCCCTTCCCATCCGGTGTCTGACTCAAATCGTCCTGCCTGAATCAAGTGCTTCCTTATGCCAAATATTTACCCTTCGACTTAAGAATATTAAACAGTTTTTTTTTCTGTAACCGGACGAAACACACTGACAGTTTGTAGCACCTATAAGTGTTAGGTTGTCAGTCAAACGCCTGCAGATTTAAACAGAAAATAGACACTCTGTCAGCTTGTTTTTCTCATTTTTTCTCAAATCTCCCACACATGACCACTCACAGACGTCAATCCAAAACTCAGGAGTAATCCATCCTCATTTTTTTTTTACATTCATATACCGTATCAGCCTTGGTATAACAAATCATTCTGATTTATCTTGGTCTTTCCCAAGTTCTTTGTTTCTTTTTGGGACATGTGTTGCCAGGTGGGATTGTCATTATTGTTGCTTGCGAGGGAGGGAGGAGGACAACAGGAATAGAAGGACATTCTGTGCTCAGGAATCTCCGGATACTTTATAGGACTTTAGAGCTGTTGTGACGGTCTCTTGTGCTGCAAATATAAGTTTTACAGCCAGCATTCCTGCTAAAAAAAAAAAACAACTCTAAGAAATAGTGTCTGTCTCGAATTTGTGAATTAAGCAAGAAAGAGGAAAAATCCAGATGGAGAGAGGATAGGACATTTGTTCCCATTTTTTTCCCAAGTTCAATGTCAAGAAGTCACAGAAAGGACCTAAGACAATGTTTGCAACTTCTCTGTATTACCGATTGTGCGTGTATGTCTGTTTTGGTGTGTATGATAAATGGTATCAAGACCCAGAAAGAGAACATGTGCAACAAAGACTGTGTGCAGGATAGTGATCTGCAGAGTGTGTGTGTGTGTGTGTGTGTGTGTGTGTGTGTGTGTGTTGAAGTGAAATCTTTCCGATGTCCAGATTCAGGTGTGCGCACACTTTGAAGGGCCAATAAATACTGTAGGACTAATTTGATTTAAACTAAAATGAAAAACATGTTGTGACCCTTGAATGAAAAACAGATGTGTGTAAGATGTGGTAGCCAGGTTGAGAAGCCATCTTTTCTGTGTGTGTGTGTGTGTGTGTGTGTGTGTGTGTGTGTGTGTGTGTGTGTGTGTGTGTGTGTGTGTTTGTGTGTGTGTGTGTGTGTGTGTGTGTGTGTGTGTGTGTGTGTGTGTGTGTGTGTGTGTGTGTGTGTGTGTGTGTGTGTTGTGTGTGTGTGTGTGTGTGTGTGTGTGTGTGTGTGTGTGTGTGTGTGTGTGTGTGTGTGTGTGTGTGTGTGTGTGTGTGTGTGTGTGTGTTTGTGAGTGCATGATTATTCTCCAGCTGGATAACCTAATACGGACACTTGTGACAGTCGGAGGCTTTTCGTTAGTGTTGATGCTGATCTTCAGAACCCCTGGGCTTTGTCTGTTTGATTGCTCCAGCATTAATGAATGATTGAGTTCCTTGTTTGCATTCCTTTATCTACATGTATTATTGTTCCTTACATTTAGTTACGCCTAAAATTTGAGTTAGAGTATTGTTAAAGACAGAAACGTTTGCTAACAGACAGAACCAATGTCCTGCTCTACAAATGTGAAACTTATTGTACATATGCAGCTTCACAAATCATTCAAGCCGCTTCAAAAACCAATGGATGACGTCACTGTGACTACATCCATGTTTCACACCGTCTATGGTATTATATGTACTCTCCCCTGGGATAAACCACCAACGTGTCGTATGGGAAATGTTGCCCTTCTGGACCTTTACTGGCCTGCGCACAGCCCCTCTGGGAACGATGGAGGAAAACCCAAGACAATCATTCATATTTTGTTAGGATGTTTTCTGACCTCTTCGGCTAAGTGTGAGTTATGTCAGACACTTTACGTTTTTTATTCCCTCGAGACAAGTGTTTCTTATTACAGCCGACGCATCCGTCTCTCGGCTCTTCAGCTGCAGATGTGATGAGAACGCGGAGATTTGTTTTTCCCATGGGCTTTGTTTTTCTCTGGAGTGGAAACAGAAGGTGTTGCTTTTATTAACTTGAACTATCATGACGACATTTTTCTACTTATTAAACCCTTTTTTCCCTTAAATATGTGGGGCATAAAGTTTTTTTATTCACCAGCTGTTTCGTTTTTTTTGCAACACTTCCTGACATGAAGTGGTTCCCATTGCTGGAAGAGGTTTCCAATAAACAAAACATTTACTGGCAGCTTTTCAAGCACGAAAGGGGAAATAAAAAAAAGTTGTCACATTTCTCAGTGTTGAGGGCAAAAAATGTAGATTACATGTGGTATCGCAGGAGTGAAATTAAACAGCGTCCCATAATGGCACCAGGATTGCATAATATTTACTTTTTGGACATTCTGTCCAGACCAGCAGTGTGTCTGGAGCAATAAAGGTTTAAAAAAAGTGTACACACAAAGTTCAACTAGGGGAAAACGTCCTCCTGAAAAGGTAGGAAAAGCAGTCTTTTTTTAATTAGGAAGTGCATTTTCTGACTGCAGCTGGAATTCCAAAAAGTTCCGGACAAACTCCCACCATTAGGTGTTGGAGGAGTCTCTGCCAGCGGTTCGAGTCACATGCAAAAGGAGGAAACAAGAGTTCGGGACACCGTTTTGTTTGAGTCAGGAATGAGAGTGAGTTTCGGAGTATAGGTCAGCGACTTTTCCTCCCATGTTGGTACCAAATGTTTGCACAAAGTGATATGACCTGTGGGGAGGAAATCTATTTTAAAAGATAACATGGACAGGACCAACATTGCTTTTTGAAGCAGGTGCCAGTTTTATAAGTTTCTCCTTTCATTAACTGACCAACAACAATTCTATTCTGCACAAAGGTTTGATTTCTAATAAATAAGAAGCTAAAAGAAAAAAAATCTACAGGAGAGAAAATGTTTCTTAATTCAGGCCAGTATGAAACACCTGAAAGCCACAAAAAAGAGAACTGTGCTGGTGTAGAAGTTTTTAACATCTTAAAGTAACATAAATAGAGAACACATATTTATATATTTACAAAGAAATAACTTGACTTTTTCATTACCTACGTTTTCCCTCCCCTCACTCAGTATTCGTGCATCTATGTTACAGCTGAGCGTGTCAGATATCGATTATGCTCCAGAGACTTTACATGCATGCTAAACACTCAGCACATCCTCATGCTGGTGAGCCTCAAACACTCAGTTATTCCATCCAGCTCATGAATAACTCAGCTCACTTTTCTCATGTTTAATTCAGCCCCAGAAAAGCTGTTGACACATGCTTTAAGCCAACTGCCCATTGCGTTTTATTACACTTTTATCACCACTCTGAGAGCAGATGAAGTGTTGCTGCATGTTCAAAGTGTGATCGTTACAAAACAACTTCGTCAGCAGTGGGAGTTCCTACCTGCTCTTTCTGCTGGCTTATTGGGATCATGCTATATTACGTCTAATTGGTTTCAGTAAAAGTGCTTGTGTGTGTTTCCACGAGCGCAGACGCATGTTATTGTGAAACTGCCACTCCACTTGTGTTTATATCACTGCTTAAAGGGGAAATCAAGTATTTTTTATGCTATGTTTGTAATTTATTGGCGGACTTAATGACTTAAAGATCTGGAAGGTTTTGTATGTTTCAAACAGCCTCCATGATACAGTTTGTAATGGATGCTTCAGAGTCCTCTGGGGCAGAGTTCATGATCAAAGTATCTTCTGAAACTTCTTGTTTTTGCCGCTCACAGGCTCAGATTGTTATTCAAACTGTCTGAAAGGTTAACACAAGACAGACCTTTTTGTTCAAGAGTTAAAATGCTTTTTTGTTTCTGTTGAACAAGAAACAGCTCCTACGTTGCTAGCTTCAAAGCCATCCGACTCCATGATAAAAACAATAATATCGTACACTTTCGTTGTGTAACATAAGCCGTTTTTACATACACACTCCTGAAAATATCTGCCGCACCTCACAGCGGGAGACTATCCCTGTCAGATGGGAGTGGGGTCGGGGGGTCTCCCGAGGTAAGACGTGACGTAAAAACAAGACATGGAACTAGAGGACGAACAACAGAGTCCGTTATACGATGCAATAATGAGATGAATGAATCAATGCTATGCAGTCCGGCAAAATCAAATCGAACAGAAAACATAATGCAGCCGTTCAATTACGTGCACGGAGATTGTAGCAGTCATGGGCAGACAGTCAATGCACTGACTCCAGTCACAGTATATAAACCTCACTCCCCCCTCCCATTGGCTCAAGCTGAATTCTCTGGAGAATATCCTGCTACGTTCTCACATCAGCTCACTTGGACTTGCTGCGGAAAAAAATACTAGGGGTCTGTCAGGAGAAACTCCGGGTGAAGTCCGAGTGAAAAATGTGACTGTTTTCACAGTATGAAACAAAAAGATAGGGCCCACCTTAAAATACAAGAATCCCTCTTAAATGTCCTGTTGAGGATTTAAAGTATAGAGCCAAAACCTGCACACATGAGCTTCACTTTTAAGATGAAATGACAGCGGCAGCTTTCGTCTTCACATGTGCATGAGTGTGTTTCTCCTGCAGCCTTGGAGACACTCACTGCGAGTGCATCGATGTTGCTCTGCTTGGGTGGGCAGAGGACCTCGAGGTAATCTATGTCACGCAGCTGCCACCAGCGGCGGATAAACTATAGCGCCGGTTAAACGATGGTTGAACCCCAGTGTGGGGGATTTGTCTGTGACACAGGTGTCATATTTTAATACTCTTATATATCAATAACAGGCTGAGAAAAAACAGCAAGGAACCATATGTGCAGGACGCGCGCAGAGAGATCCCTGAAGATTAGCTTGTGTACATTTAAAAGCCCATTTCCCATTAGCTTGTTTGTTCTCCATAAAAACGTACAACATTTCTATGCAGCACATAAGGTCGCTGTGATTGTTTATTACTGTATGAGCTTTAACCTCAACGGAAAATAGCAGCGTATGAAAATAATGGGATTATATTAGACAAGATCTCCTTTAATGGATATGCTACTTTTTCCCATATCGCTACTGTTTATGGTAATGAAACGTCGTGTTATCTGACATGTGTGGACGTGATTCATTTACAGCAGTGGGGAGAAAAAATAGAACTGTTAATCTATCTTAGTTTTTCATCAGTAATGACCTTAAAAAGGCCCCTGGAGTCAATATGACAGTTTAAGGCAGAAAATAGCCTCCTCCTCCTCCTCCTCCTCCTCCTCCTCCTCCTCCATGTTGTCTTTTGATCTGATATCACATGAATTTAAAAGCATGTAACAGTGATATCTTCCTGAAATGTATTTGCAGTATTCCTAGGGAAATTATGATGTGCACTGGACTACATTTTACTATCAGTCAGAGACTAATTACACTTTTGATTCCCCTCCTCCTCCCCCTCCTCGCAGCTCTGTCTTTTCCAAACCACACATCCATCTCGTCTCATTGGCAGTTTTATGTGCAAATTCACACACTTACTGTGTCTTATTTTCCTTATCTGTCTCCTAAGCCTCCCCAGCCACACAGCAGTCAGATGTCTGGCTGCCATTTCTCTCTCTAATTTAAAGCTACTGTATGGATCCCTTCCGTGTCCCTGGGCTGATTTTTTCTTTCTCTCTTCTCGCCCTCCCAAAATCAATCAATCACGCCTAATTGCTCAATTACTCTGGCGAAAAAGCTAAAGAAGGAGAGAAGGAGAGGACGTTTTGTCAGCTTGGATCGCTCAGTCTGCTTTGGTAAACAGACACAGGCTGGAGTGATAAAGTATGTCCTCCTCCTAGAGGACGTCAGGGGATGAGATTCGCTAATTAATCCAAACATTAGGCGAGCAGGGGCTTTCCACATCGGCAGACTCCCTCTCTCTGTCACTGTGAATTGCTTTACTACAGGCAAATAAAGAAAGAATAGCATTTCAATGTTAGGATGACAAGGAAGTAGAAATAAAGACAATGTTAAATAAATCGGGGGTTTGGTTATTCATGAAAACACTTGTAGCCTTGCAGCTATTGTAGCCATCTTTAAATAAAAGTTAAACGTTTAGTTTTACAAATTCAGTCACTTGCTTTTTGCAGAGAGAAAAATGGCATCACCCTTCTTATGTTTATACAACAAGTTAGAGACATGTTGGCAGCGTTCAACTAGCTAGTGAGGACAGACTCCTGGAAGTCACTGCGTCTTTCAGGAATGAGTTACACCAACGCACCAGAGATATACTTATTCTTTAACCTTGAATTCGAGTACACAACCGACTGCTTCATGTACGTAATTGTTTACATACTTAAAACGTGTAACTGCAGGATACATATATGCAAGCACCTTATGTGCAGGATGTAAACTACAGACATGGCGACACCTGTGGAGGTTATTATTTAAATTCTGAGATCATCCCAGAAAAAATGACAGCAGCGCCAACATAGGTGATATGTTAGGTGGACAGAACAATTCTCCAATGTTTGCTGCTACGGAAGTAACAGTGGCGGACTTGTTTACTTTAGTTTAGCATGTATCTGTGTCGACTTATATAATGGAACGTATCTGTCCCATCTATTTTGACTGGCATTTTGTCAGTTGTGGATAATTGCAGAGGAGGTCTATCAGCTTTTCTTCAAAACGTGGTACCATTGTTGTCCCATCCACCCTGCCGCTACACTGCCCCTACCCTCCCTGTGCATATGGCATCTTGCAACAGAGTGGTAGTAGTCCAAATGCAGGGGATGAGGGGCAGCCATCATGCCCATATGTATGCGTATTAAAAGCAAGTACATCTCCGGCCTAAAACCAAAACTTATCACTTCTACGTTTTTGTTGGTATTTTCAAAAGAGGACTGAAAGTGTCGGTTTTTAGATCCCTAAGACCACATTTTTCCAGACCTGCAGGCAGGTTTAGGCTGGAGTCCGAGCAGTGGTCCAACGTTTTGCAACCTTATCCACAGCTGTGTGGTAGTGGTAGTTGCAAGAGTGGTTTTTGACTGGTTTAACAGCTATCAACCATTTTTTAAACAATTTTGAATGGTACCAGGTAAATAACAATACATTTTGACAATGCCTGCATATATGGATCTTTATGTTTTGTCTTCATTTCTGTTTGTGTAAGGATTAAAGTTTCTATAAAGGCACTGTCAGGACATTGGTAATGACATTTTAATCTACCTCTGAGCAGTAAATCAAATTAGTGTATCTGGGGAACAAAGTCAAAGTTTTTCCACAAAGAATAATTCTGGTTAAACTCTAGTCTTATTTTTGTTCACAAGATAATTACTGAGATATGGAAATGCTGCAAAATTGGAAGAGGAGAGATTGAAGCCTGCAGAAATGACATTGTACCTAAAATGAATGAAAATCATGGACAAATCTTCAATTAAGAAATTACAATGAACATTCATTATTACTGCCAATCGAAAGGACTGAAAACAGCTATTTACCTTTTAACCTCAGTGACAAAAAGAATTAGGATCCTACAGCTAAATGATAATAAGATGAAAAGAACTCAGTGGGTTCATCCTCTGCAATCTTTCCTCTCATAGGCACAATGTTCTCACAGATGCAGCAGTGGTAAAAAGAAAAGCTTCTCTTGTTTTCTGGTCAAACTAATCTCAAATTCGAAACCAAATCTTCAAAGTTTCATGTTTATCACTCAAACTATCATCAGATACAGAAGTTGTCGTGGAGGAGATTGCATCGAGGACCAGCTGCTCAAGCTAAGCAGCTGGTCTCCTGCCTCAGTGTGGACATTATTGCCGTGTTAGCTCTCTGTGTCGGGTCTGAGTCCTCCTGCAGTTTGATGAGCCTGTTAGCTCTGTGCATGGCTGCCCTCGCTCTGCAGAGCTGGCACACTGACTCCGGGTCTAATGAGACGCTGGCACTTGCTTCTATTAAGAGCAGCATCCCCTCGCTCATAAATGTGACACTTCCAAGATAGGCATTACTGATGGCAGGGAGGTCGTTCAACTCATCAGTGACTCTCTGTGTGTGAGCCTGTTTGTCTTTCTGTTCTGCTAAGTGTTATGATGCTCGATGCATTACACACTGCTCTGCTCTGCTTATTTAATCCCTCATTTGCATACAACATGGGCTCATTTGTCACATTCCCATTAAAGTACGAAAACACGTCCCAGTAGAAGTTTGTCATGAGTAAATCTGAGGGAATGCACACGTCCTTGTCTGTTGCTCTCATCTAGACGGAGCCATATTAATCCTCTGGGTGATATGATTTATCTCCTGTCTGTCCTTCACTCTACAGTAACTGAAAGATACATTAGAGGAAGGGAGGATTTAGCTGCCTTTTCCCTCAAACGCCCTTCCCTCATATAGTCCCTCGTTTGTTTCTCCAGAGTAGGAGAACAAGGGAAGGAGGAGCAGATTGGAGAGGAGAAATGATGGACAAGAGAGGCATTAGGGGGAGTGACAAGTGAGAAATGCAGGAAGGGGAAAATGAACATTTAACAAATCCACACAGCAGCCATTTTCTTCTGATGTCATGCTCACGCAGGGAGGTTCAAATGCTGGAATATTTCTTACAGCTGTGTGTAAAACGTAATAATCGTTATCAATTCACTGCTACATGATAACTGAACAATTCATACTGAAGATCCACAGAGTAATCTGCACATTTTTCAAAGTAAAACACCATTTAAAACCCATCCAGCACTTTTAGACAACAGCTAACACTAACATACAAACAACTGCTAGACCGTTGGCTAATAAGCTAGAGAGTCTGTTAACTAGTTAATTGTTCTGAGCCAAGAATATAAGGCAGGAATTTAAGCCTTTCCTATTGTATTGATTTAAACTACCAAACGGTAGGCCGTAGGCTACAGGAAATGGCAACTTAATGTTAGCTAGGAATGTAATCCTTTCCTTATTTATTGACTAAAACCATCACAGTACTGTTAGATTTCAGCCACTTGCTAAGCTAACGATAATATGAACTAGCGAGTGGCTGAATGCCAGTTGCCAATAGACAAGAGCTTATGCTCGCACTCAAGCTAATCTTAAATATCATCAAATTTTCAAATTGCAACCTTGCTCAAAACTTGATTCAGATTGTATTATGTTAGCTTGGAAAAAAGCCTGTCGTATGCGTAGAATTTCCAAAAGGTCTATTTTCTTTCAGCCACTTAGAAGCCAATGGTAATGTTATCTAGTGAGTGGCTCGAGGCCTTGGTTGTTATCTGACGTTGTTAATCTTGATATTTGACCATTCCCATCTGGATTTCCACTGTTCATTGTCTTTTCAGCTGCTGATCAATCATTTAACCCAAAATCTGTGACTAAAAACCTTGAACTCAGCAGCACAACATGATAACAGCATTCAGGCCTTTCACCCTGAAGGCAGAGCTAAAAAGCCGCCATCTGAATATGGTCAATTGATGAGCTAACCGGGGTGGGAGGGTCAGGAAAACATTTTTGGTATTCTCTTAAATCTGTGTCTATTCAAAACATGACACCATAAGAAAAAAATCCATCTCATTGGACTACAAGCAGAGCACAATTCTTGTCCGTTCAGGAACAAATTAAGTGGCTTGGACGGCATCCAGGAGTCCTCCTGCACTCTGCGATTGCAGCACTTGCTAATTGATTTTCAGCCAGGCACGACGTGGAGAAAAAACATTACGCAACAGGATTAGGGCCAACGAGAGGCCCGGGGGTGCTTGCGGTTGTAGGTGGAGAGACCTCCAATTAAATCTCTCCTCGGCAGAGTGGAGTTTGGTGGGTGTTGTTAATGATATACTGCCTTTCATTTTTTCCAGTTTGTATGCATCACGGGTGCAAGGCGGAGAATAAAGCAAGAAAGTTTGAGAGTGTAAGAACAAAGTTGCAGGTGCTTTATCCTCTTTCCTTTCTTAAAAAAGCTTGCTCAACCAAAAAGAACCTGCTAGGAAAAGCTGTGTTTGCTGCCTGTTGTGAGTTATACATGTAAGGAGGGAAGTAAAAGAGGAAGAAAGTGAAAAAGAGCACACAATGATCTATGATGTGTCTTTTGTCTGACTGCTATTATCATCATCTGCTCAGTGGTCATTACCACCCTGGGAGTCTGCTGTCTGGACTTGATGGAGGGGGCCAAAGGAGCAGCTGCAGACATCCCACCTCTGCAAGCTGCCACTTATCAACAGGAGGAGGAGCAGTCACAGTGGAGCCAGAGCGAAGAAAAATATGAGGAAAAGAAAGAGGAAGGTGTAAATGAGAATCAAGAAAACAGGTACAATAGATCTGAAATAATCACACCTACATGAGCTGTCAGAACTAACCGGAGGAGGAGGACAAGGAGGAGGAAGTTAAAGTAGAAGAGTCATAACGCAGCAGCAGCAGCAGCAGCAGCAGCGGCGGCGGCGGGGAGGCAAGAGAAATTACATTAAGGGATGGCTCTTTTGGGTTTGAAGTCATCACACCTACACAAGCTTTTAGTAATCAACAGGGGGAAGAGCTTAATGGTTGGCGAGAGAAGAGAAAATGAAAGGCGGAAAGAGTCTGAAGAGAAAAAAAAAAATCACGATTTTGTGGTTGTTTCAGTTCTCCTGGTTTTTATAGATACTTGATTGAGATGACTCGGCAGTCTGATAATGATCATAACTGCACGAATGAAACCATAAAACTGGGATCGATATCTTTAGCTTTTTCCACACAAAGCTGCTGTCTTTGTGCAGGTCTTTGTGGATCTGTTTTGGCCTATGTAAGGCACTCCATCATAGACCAAAACAACCCCACTGAGACTCTTTAGAGGAGGTGGTCGTGGTCCAGTGCCAAATAATCTCTGAGACTGTTGTTTTGTGATTGGAAAGTGATCTGTCTCAATCTAACCAAACCACCAGGTTTTCTCTTCAAGTTTGAGCTAAAGACTCCTGAAGCCAGCGCCCATAACATGGAAATGGTTTGCATGTCTTTGTACATTCTTTATATCAGCCCCAAAGTTTTGCCAAGACATCAGTATGGTATTCTCCAGACACTTTTATCAAGGTGGATTTGACCTTCTGTTGGCATATCAGCACGTGGTTGACGTATTAGCCCATTCCTATTCCCAAGTCTTCAAATTCCTATGCCTTGTCAAAACTGATCAACTGATTCCTACCAAGGGCAGCACAGTGTTGCACTGTTTAGCATTGTTACCTAAACAAGATAAGCATTACAGATAATGGATGGATAGATGAATGATTCAAATGTAGGCGTGAAAATGCCCTCAGTTAAAAAAGTTCTGTGCATTTGTCTGCATGAGTAAAAGAAAAGTTTCTGGACGTTACAACGCTTTGGGGTTGGACTGTCGGGAGGCAAGGGTAAAAAAGTGGGATTATGTGATTTGAATGGCTTTTATGTTGAGTAAAGAACCCGAAACAATATTTTGACAACAGAGTCTAAATTGCCAAGGAGCCTGTGACAGAGCAAATGTAACAATTTCACAAACTCTGTGCTATTAATTGTCTCGTTTAGAATTTGGATGGTAGGCTCATATCATAAAACAAGTGTGATTTAATCTGCCCCTTCTGCTTTCTCTTCTCTTATTAGTACATTTATGAAACAGTTGCAGACGATTGTTCAAAGTGCAGCGCCTGGAACTCTGCAGGCGCCACAGCGACTCAACAAGTTCAGCCACTTTTATGTATCTCCAAGACATACAGTTCGGAGTTGTTTCCTCTTTACAAGCAGGAGGAAAATCGGAGAAAAAAAGTTCAGATTCTACAATAAAATAGAGTGCTGATGTTGGCAGTCTTCCTTTATGGGGTGCTCTGTCTCTCTTTTTCCTCCCTCTCTGTCTGCTGTTTCCTTTTCTCTACCAATCTTGTTCAGTGCCTCATATGTTCACCGTCCTCTGGATTACATTTCACTGTAAGGGGTTCAGCTCATTGTTCTTCTGCTCTAACCGAGTAGTCAGATTGGGTCCTCACCTTTGCTGCATCTATTACTACCATCTCCCCTATGGTGTTGAATATATATGTATCTCTCTTACCTATACTGCTTTTAGCTGTTTTTCTGCCCTTGTAAGTTTATTGTACACTCAGTGACTCTTACCAAAATGCATTATGGGTTTCCTAAAATCCCATTATGTTTATGCATATCCTCCCTGAAAAACTCAACATTCACGACATCAATGTGCAAAATAATTTTGAGTTTGCACAGCTTGATGAATGCTTACTAGCAACCAGTCGTCTTCACTCTTTCGTTATGTACATAAAACTGTAAATCAGAGGAGAAGCATCTGATCTGATGTTAATGCAAGTTTGATTAACTATTACACCAGGCAAATAGTTGGGCTTAGCTAGCAACTAGTATTGTTGAAGATGAAGACCCTGTTTGCAACAGCAAGTTTGATCTTAAATTGCATTGCGTATGCCTCAGCATGGTGTGCACTTCTAAAGAAATGTAATTACATCTTTTTTTTTTTAAGACATTTTTTTGGCCTTTTTTATGGGACAGCTGAAGAGAGACAGGAAATGTAGGGAGAAGAGAGTTGAGGGGATGACATGCAGTAAAGTGCCGAAGTCGGATTCAAACCCACAGCCGCTTCAACGAGGACTATAGCCTCTGGACATTGGGCGCGCGACATAACCGCTAGGCTATCGGCGCTCCACATCTTGCCCCAACATGTGATTGGTCTGCTTGACAGCATTGCACCAAAAATTCAGAGGACATAATGTTTTAAGCTCATTTGTAGCTATAGCCACTAAGGCCTCATGACTTCCACATGATGTTAAAATATATTTAATTTTAGTTTTCTATGCTGCAGTATTTGGAATCCTTAAATTGGAACATCTGCAGACATCAAGCCCCAACAGAACAGAATCCAAGTTGAGAAATCAAGGTAAATGAGTTACAACAGGTAAGCACTGTGTGATTATTATGCTGGCAAGGAAGACTTGCCGGCTGTAATTGCAAACAGCACTGTACTTCTCAGAGTTACCAGCCTTCTGGTGGATTTATTCTTCAGTCAAAGTCTTTAAAAAAGAAAATACAGCTCTCTCTGAAAAAAAGCCTAAAAAGAGTAAATCCATTTTGACACATTCAACCAAAATTGTTATGCACTGAAACACCCTGGAGTTGGTAAAACATTGCTGTGGACAATCTGATGTCAATTTACTGAGAGTAATGCATTATTGCGAGGGTTTTTGGATCATTCAGTATTGCACTTTGTCTGCTTTCTTTTTTTTTGGGGTGAATTCATGTATTTTTTATTTGTTGTTCTCAGATAACAGCTGACTCAGCATGCTTATAGCAAAATACCCCTGCTTCTTAAACTGTACGTCTTCATACACAGTGAAGAAACCACAGGGAAGTTGACTTTCAAAACTTTTTGTTGGTCATTGTAGTTCCTTATCTGGTATCACAATCTGGTCTAAACAAATGCTAAAATTGCAGTTTGACCCGGCTTTGTTGCCCATATGGGTTCCTGCTGCATCTCTTCCTGTCTCCATTCACTAGATGGCATCAGCTGGTGTGTGTCGCACAAAGCCAACGGATGTGAGCACAATGTTGGTACAACGTGGCGGTCCTGAGGCAAAATAGCGTGGCAGTGAGCCTAATAGAGACATCGCGGAGGCCTATTAGCACAGATGGTTGTCATATGTATGCAAATAAGGAGCAAAGTGAATCACGTAGTCCCATCAGCACCACCTGTCTGTCTCACACACAGAAATCCCCCCTCGGCAGCTACACACACACACACACACACTCATCCACACACATAACCTACCCTCCAAATCCCTTTGGAAGGATGAGTCTGTTGTTACAATCTACAGCTGTACATCAATAAGAGTAGAGACATCAACACGACATTAATCAACATTTTGTTATTTCTCAGGAGCACACATGAGGAGGCGGGACATGCAGAGAACGTTGATTGACAGATACAAGCAAAGTGGCGAGGCAGAGGGCAGATCAGTCGTGCTTTGTCTTTGTGGAGGATGTGTTGAGGGTGTGTTTACTCGGGTGAGGTGTTAAGTGTGGGTTTTGTGGTCAAGGTGCATGACGCCCAAGGGAGTTGGCATATTGCCCATTTCTTCTGCGTGTATATGTGTCTGTGTGTGTGTGTGTTTGTTTTAAGTGGCAGTGGATGTGTATCTTCCTTTTGATTTGTGGGAGGCAACTTAGGGGGCTGATTGCTCTTTTTCTCCAGCTGCCAGCCAATACTTCATATACATGACAATGTCAAGGAATCAATGTTTTACAGGCAGGATACTTAAACAAGTTTTTTATTTGGGGAATGTGCTTGGGGGCTGTTGTGTTTTAAGTCTCCAAATCTTAAAGCATAAGGAAAGTTATAATTAAAAAAACTAGAGTCTAAATCTGTGTTAAGACCAAAGGAAATGTGGTTTTTACTTTGTTTTATCCCTGCAAGCTTCATATTGGGAATCATTTGAGTCCATTTGCGTTGGTTACCTGTAATCAAGAAGCTCCCTAGTGATCTATATATCTAGAATACTACACAATGGCTAATAATCTGTTGGGTTTTTTGGCAGCAGTATGAACCCAAAATAAATTGTTTTATGGCAAGAAATGGGTCTTTAGTTTTCTATTATAAGGTCAAGACATCCAAACAACTTTTAAAGTGCTCGCTCTTTTTAAATAAGTTCAGATTGACCGTTAACAATGCAATCTCAGGCCATCACACTGATACATGCTTTCAAAATACAGTGTAACTCGAAATTCTCACTCTTACATTCATGCTAGCAGCTATTAGATTTACAGATTAGTGCTTTGAGCAAATTGCTAATGGCAACAAGCTAATGTACTCAAACCTTGCATCATCCCAATGAGAACAGGAGTTAACATACCAAATTACTTAGCAACACATCTAACAGCTACCAAGACATTACTTTAAAAAAAAAAAGTAAATCTACTGGGGCACTATAGAAAAAGTCAGATGATCACCAAAGTCTGAAGAGTGTATCCTCTGGGGAACATGTCAAGGCAAACTTTCCAACATATATTTCAGTTTGAACCATTTGCTAGTAGACAGAATGTCATATCCACTCCACATCTAGTCCAGCAGAAAACCATTTGAAACTGTTCAAGTCACTGTTCTCGTCTGTGTTGGATAAGGACTGACTGGGCATAATCCCATTGGATTACTATTTTGACAACATTATTTTGCTAGTACTCCTGAAGAATTGCCAGTGCGGCATTGCCAACAGATGCCTTGGCACAATATAAGACTTCGACACTCCATAGTCCACTGTAGTAAGTTTAGTATACGAGTTTGTTTTGCAGCACATTTCTGATTTGGAACAGATTGTAATATTCATTTTGTTCTATTTTATCACCCCACTATTGTTGGCGCTGTTATGAAATAAATCTGCTGTAAGGCTTTGAACAAAGACAGAATTCCCAGTGGAGAATACTTGCAGTATTTTTTTGCTTTCTGTATTTTCTTCCTGGATGCTGTCCACCATGTCAGGAAAACATTTTTTGAGAATAAATTGTTCAATGATCAAAAACAGCTCCGTCTTTGAAACCGTCTGCCATGTCAGCATTTTGACAGGAAAATAACTGAGCAAAAATAGAAAAAGTAGACTGAAAAAGAACAATATCTTATTCCCTGTACTTTTGGTCTATACAGTACACCGCTATATTGATCTGTCTCTCATTGATAATGTTAAGGAAACATAAAAACAGTGTCCAGCGTTGCTTATCACCAAGAATTAAGGCAAAGTAAACTTTGTAATCCTCCGGATTAAGCAGTTTCACACTCACGATAATCCCATGTTATACCAACAAAGAATTTGTTCTCCTAAACCTCCACAGGCACAAACTAAGAAAGGATTAGTACAGAGAAAGACAGGGATTTAAATGCTGTTAATACACGCATTGGCATTTTTTAACTTGTGTACTGAATGCTAACATCCTTATTTAGGTGCTAAGTCTACACAGTAAATACCTTATGGGCCTGGCACAGTCCAATTCAAACCACCTTTATTGATCTTCTGCTACTGAAACAACCCTCATCCAAGAATGCAGCCACCGTTCAGTTGGTCTGTTTCTTTAAATCCCAAAACTTCAACTTCATCTTAATGTGCTTTACATGCACACTTGATCAATGAATTCCCTTTGATACACATACACATTGCGAATAACAATGAGATGCTAGGATATTGGAACAATCAATCCATAAAACTGTCTTTTTTTGGGAGTTGCTAGGAGGAAGTGTGTTTTATGTGGTTTCAAATGAACATACTAAAAGCAATAAATGGAAAAAACTCCCATAGTTCCTTTCTCCACCACATCAAGCCCCTCTAAGACCCCAAACAAAGACTCAGTGGACCATTTTCCAATGGCACTAAACCCTGCTCTCCCCAGAGACTTTATTCCAAGCAATTATCAGACAGAGATTCTAGTGCCACAAATGGCATGAACAGTTGACTAACTACCCATAATACTAATGTCAGTGAGATTGGCCACCCATTGATGTGTTAATTTTTCAAGGATCTCTCCAAATCACAAGGATATTTGCTGTCTGTTAATTACACCAAAAAAAAAGATTGGAAAGAAGACCTAGAAATGTTCTGCTCCAACTAATTGGATGAAAGTATGAGAGAAAACCTGGGCCACATTTTCTCTGAAATAAGCTCTTGTCCTTTTTCTCTATAGCCGTTTTCACATATGCACTCCGGATAATATCTAGATAATTACATATGCTCCTCACCGCTGGAGACTATCGCTGTCAGACAGGAGGGGGGGCGGGGTGTCTCCTGGTAAGATGTGCCGTAAAAAAACAATGCGGAAGTAGCGGACGAAGCAACAGAGTCCGCTACACGACGCTATAATGAGAATATTTGCCTTTATATCAATGCTATGTGTAGTCCAACGGAATGACATCAACAAAAGAGCGGAGAACAACTTACTGGAGAACAGAAAACTTAATGCAGCCGTTTAATGATGTGCACGGAGGCCGTAGTTGTTGCGTGCAGACACTCTATGCACCGTGCCGCAGTCACAGTATAGAAATGTCACTCGCCTCGTATTAGCTCGAGGTGAATCTCCAGAGAATATGCTGCAGCATTCGCACATCAGCCCACTCGGACTTGCTGCGGAAAAAATACTAGGGGTCTGGCAGGAGAAACTCTGGGTGAAGTCTGAGCAAAAAAATGTGGCTGTTTGCGTTCACATATACAGCCCCTCCGGGTAATCTACGGAGTTTTTTAGGAGATTTCCACTAGTGCCGAAACGCGTCCGTTGCTGTTGTTTTGCTGTCTTACCCGGATAAAGGAAACCTAAAGGACATTTGTGTGCTGACTTTTCTGTCTCTTTCTAGTAGTTACAATTGCAAATGGGAGTCAGCTCTAAAATATACCATTTAATATTTTCTCACACACCAATCTGGCTGTCTTGAAAGATTTCCGCGCTAACATGGTATAAATGATCTGCTCTTTGGGTTTATTTGATCCATTTTCATAAATGTCAAGCTCATATCTGAGTGAAAGAGAGAGAGAGGGATGGGTGAGTGATTGTCAAAGGCAGCAGAAAGGGAAAAGTGCAGATCAAAAGCAGCTCCACACAATATTTACAACAGTACACCGTCTGCAACTATGATGCAACTTTTAGAAATCTTTAGTGCAAATATTAACATTTCTGGTCGTCTCCTACAAAAGGGATCGCTATTTCAGCTCACGTCTCCGAACAGCTGCAGGGAATTTATTTGCAAAGTGTTAAACTCAAGTAAAAGTAAAGCCTTCATTGTAAAGACTCTCACTCTCACTCTCACTCTCACAGGTGGGATTCCTCCGCACCTAAAGTTTACTTTGTGGAAATATTCTGGAGGCCACAGCTGAAAAAACACATGTGACAAATTGAGTGTCTTACGGGTATTTGACAGCGCTGGATTTGCAGAGCACACAGAATATCCTTCAACTGGGTATCATGAGTATTTAGTGTAGATTTTGGTTTTGGAATCGGCCCCCTTTGATGGACATCCATCATGCAATTCATTTCTTATTTTGACTTTACGTTCATATCGGTCTCCTTCAGCGGAGACAAAGCAGCACATTGTTGAGATACCTGTGTAATCATGAAGTCTCTGGCGCCTCTTGCCTTTTGACCCCGGTTGTATTATCCACAACACTCCCTCTGTGTCTTATCCAGAGTATGTGCTGAGGAGGACTGGATGGTAAAACTACTGAACCCAGCAGAGAATTATGACATACTGTAAAGCTGACCTTGGCACAGAATTCCTTTCTTGACAAGCAACAGCTACGCTACATATCCAGATTTATCATTAAGTATTTGAGGTCATTTTCAGCAGAACCAAAACTATGATGCATTGCAGACTGTGTGCACTCATTGAATTTTGCTAATTGCTTTTTTTTTTTTAGAAACCCTTTAGGGCTAATAGCATTAAAACAGAACAGAAGTAGAGATGCATAATTTCCTTGTGGACTCTAAAACGTCTGATACTTTCTGATTCTAAGAAAATCAGACAACAACCAGACATTACCTACAACAGTGCAAACCCAAAAAGAATCATGGAAACAATAAAGCAAAGATCAGTAGAAGAAAAGCCACAACACTGTTTTAGTGGTGTGCTAAAATGCTAGACATAGGGTACAACATTTGGTAAGAACTCTTAAATATCCAATGAAATGCAAATAATATTAGTTTAAATTCTGCACACTTCTAACAGAAACACAAATTATACTGAAAGTAGAAACAAACCCTTGTAGTTTTTCAGTACAGGCACAGATGGATTAAAAAAGAGACAGGACACAGATAAAACAAGAATAATGTAACACATCATGAAGAAATAATTTGAAAAATAGAAAAAAAGGGGATCACTGAATCTCATTTTCCCTTTTTCTGTCCAGCCCAAACAAAGAAAAACACAGATACAGCACACATTCCTCCTGTGGACTTCTCAAGGCTGCGTCCTTTATTTGTCAAATCTTTGGCAGTTGTTTGGCAAATGGAGTTTCGCCTCTGATTAGTCTCTTACCGCTCTACTGTAACACCTCCAACTTTACAGCTGGAGCTCCAGAGAGGGAATAAAGGAGCTGAGAGGCTTCACGTAAAGCAGCTCTGTCTACCGACGACGTCCCAGCACAGCATAATGGTGCCTTTGTGAGGCTGTGGCAGTAATATGGAACTTCATCCGTCTGACCCGTCTGCTAGGGCCAAATTAACTCTGTCATCCAGTCTTTGTAACGTGCTGGATATATTAATCATTTAGCAGCATCAAACTTCAGGCTTAAAAAAATGTACTGTTTGCTTATGGGTGTTGGAGTATGAGCAAATTAATATGGCTTTGATTGTGTGTCTGTGTTTTCTCTCTTTAGAAATGTAGTTACTTATGTAATGAGCAGAATCATATTCGTTTATTTAACTCATATTAAACAGCACAGAGAACTCCCCTGATGGCTTCCCCTAAGACTTCAGTGCTAACAATTTACAAATGGAAGAATCTCGCCTTGCCAGAGGATGTTAAACAATGACTCATAAGATCACTTAATCAGTACAAAAAGTTGTCTAGCTACTTCATTGTATCTGGTTTCTATTTGAATACATAAAACTGTTACAAGACTGTTTCTGTGGTTCTCCATGTTTATGTGTTTTTTCTTTTCAAACAGCTGGAGGGTCTTGAATATTGGTTGACCATGACAGAATAATGTTGTACAGCTGTATTCAAGGTTAGCAAATTATATAAAAGTAGTACCGGTAAATTTAATGAATTGCTGTCATTTCAGCTCTTCTCTTTTTTATGAAGAAAAATGGAAAGTGAAAAACAGAAAACCTTTTGGCCATTTCTTAAGCATTAACAACATATTTGAAAACTACCAACAGAGTAGGCTAACAACAGCTAGCCTACATTTAGAATTGAAGTAAGCTTGCTAACAGTATAGTGTTAGATATCTGACGTTACTGTTATCTAGCAAACATGACAGTTAACAAGCTAACATTACTTCGAAGCTTTATCCAAAGGCAACTGAACCAGTCCAGTTTAACATGACTTGGATGACTGAGAACCTACACAGACGTCAAGCTAACATTACATTTATTTAGCTATTAGCTTCATCGAGCTTACATTAGCCTATAGTTACAGGGTGCCAGATAGCCTAGCTGTTATGTTGCGGGGCCCATGTATGGAGGCTCTAGTCTTCGGCTCGCCACAGAGACTGTGGGTTCAAGTTCGAACTCAGCCCTTTGCTGCATGTCATCCTACGCTCTCTCCTCTAAACATTTCCTGTCTCTCTTCAGCTGCCTGTATCTAATAAAGGCCAAAATGCCACCCCAAAAAAATATCTTGAAAAAATACAAAACATTATAGTATACTAGCTACACTTTAGTTTTAAAGCTAACATAACAATAAGCTGGATAACATTGTTGTAATCTAGGGATTTACATCTTTGTATGGTGTAACACAGTCAACAGTAATGTTAGCTAAGAAGTGTTAACTGCTAACGTTAGCCTTTGGTTAATGGTTGGTAATGAGACACAAATGACAAATGGTACAGAATTTGAAAAAAATCCAAACACAGTGGTACTGTGTTTGATAAATATAGCAAGGGCGGATTTTGATGCTAAACATTGATAAATTGAAACTCCTAGACGGGCATGAAGTGTGAGGAAAAACTAAGAGCTAGCAAACATTAGATACTTATCTACCTAGCAGGGGACTGACAGAATAAATATTTAGGAGACAGACATAAAAAACCTCGAGAAAGAATTTCATGTATTATACCAAATTTGGTAAAAACCTAAGTATGGGGAATCAATATTTTGTTGACGAGGAAAAGACAACCTAAACCACCATTAAAAAAACACTATTTAAAATACACACAATAAATCTTGACTTGAGCAGGATTCCTGCATATTGGGGGACAAAGGCAAGAAAGGCCTATATGTGGTATCACAATCTGTTTTTTATTTAAGCAAAGTTAAAGTGAAAGGTAAATAACTCTTGAGTTGTTATCTGTATTTGTTTTTTTATTTGCATCATCTGTCATTAGATTCACGCCACAGCTAGTTATTGACAAGTCATTAACACACAGTACTCCAATAAAGCTGGCAGGCTGTCATAACCTGTTGTCTTCGTAATGAAAAATGACAATCGTGCACATCCCTTTGATTGATTAGCGCATGCAATTACTGTCTGGGCCATAGAGCTGCATGAAAAACAGCTCCCGTCCGCTACGCTACGTGACATTTTAATCTACCGGCAGATTAATGGGACACCGGTAGAGTGGAGAATATCCCACTATTGATTTTTTTTTTCTGATGAATCAAATACCTCTTTTTTAGTGACAGGTTTACCATATATCTAGTCAGGTCTGGCAGTTTTTGAATGTAGGATGTAAGAAAAAGAGACGGCATAGGAATGTGTCAGCATTCCTCACTCAGATTGGACACCCAAAGCGGCGTCTGTGCTCTGTAAACAGACTCATCAGACGTCTCATGTTCTCTGCCTTATTTCTATTAAAGCAGACCTGTTCACATATTTTTTTGTGGCTCGAGGGAGTCCTAAATTTTGTGGTGCCCGCTGAGAAAAGGAATCAAGACAGGGGTTCATTGGCCCTGCTGATTTACTACTCAACTTTAATTGGGTTATAAAATCAAATCCAGCGTTGTTTCAGGAATGCCAAAATGTGATTCCCCGGCTTGTTTACAGGAGGAGCCGAGCAGTCAAGGACGAGGACAGATAGTGAGTGAGAGAATGTAAGATAGTAAGGGAGGAGGAGGTGAAGTGATGGTGGGAAAGCGGGAGATAAAGGGCTTGTTAAAGGAGAGTGAGCAGGGAAAGAATGGAGACAGATGGGATAGACGAAAGAGGAGAGGAGGGGAGGAAGTTGAACTAAGTTTGGCCCATCATTTATACGCCTGTGCTGCTTCACTCTGATTAAAACCGCCTGTGATTTATTTCAGATCTGCCTCGGCATAAAACAGGCAGCAGCTCTGATGTGTGAGACGGAGAAAGAGGGAGGCCCACACAGAAAAGCAGCCACTGTACAAACCCATCTGCAGGATACATACACATGTAGCAAAACAAGAAATGATGTTGAACCTGGAATTAACCGCCTGGAGATGAGGGTTTACAACCCAAACGTTGCGGGCCTTTAACACATCCACAAACACAAACAGTGCATATTTTTCTCCAGCGTTGTGAAAATAAATGACGACGGTGAGGCAGAGTTTTCCGGCGGTGCTCGCTCCAAGCGGCTGGATTGGGCGATGGAAGCTGAGGGGGATTTGAGGATTTTATCGGCGACGAGGGGCTAATTTGCACATGATTAAGAAAACACACAGTGTAAAGACTCTCAGCGACACAAGAGATCCAGAGGGGAGTGTGAGCTGTGGAGAGGTTGACATGGAAAATGAATAGGAGAAAGAGAAGGGGGGTCGGACATGGAGACGACAAACCTGCTCTGAAAGACTTAAAAGTGAAGTGCCTTCAAGTAGCTCTTACTTACATTCATTACGGGTGATTAGAAACTAACAGAGTTCTAGATTAACCCAAATATTTATCTTCATCTCATGCTAGCATCATTAAAATGTCATTAGACAAGAGCCCAGTATTGAAAATCAATAGGAAAGCCATTGTTCATGTTGAAATGGTAGTTTTGGTGCATGCACACAGACATTTTTTATCTTCTAATGCTCCTGCTGAACTCCTGAACCCTCATTATCCCTTTCCATTCAGCCCAAAATATCACTCTAACCCCTGATCATTTACATATGCATCAGACTGTTATTATTTCTATTAGGATTATGAGACCCCAGCCTCACATCTGTTCAAGAGAGCACTTAGGGGTAATTAGGTGTAAAGCTTTGGAGTGAATAAATTCCTTATAAGGAGAGATACCCATTTGACTTCTTAGTATTGTACATTTCTGCATATTGGAGTGGCTTTCTTCCAACGTTTTCCCTTTAATTGTAATGTTGCGTATTCTTTCATCATTACTGCCGATTTATCGGGAAAGAACAATGTGTTTCATGGGGTAAGCAGATTTTTCAACCTTTCTCTAGTGACTCTTTGTGTTTTAATACCCTTCACAATGTACACAGGATTTGAGACGTAAGCAGAGAGAAGAAGGAGAAGCAGATTGAGATATATGAAGGAGACAAAAGGAAAAATAGCTAGAGAGAGCGAACACAAATACAAGTTTAAAAAGGACAACACATCTCTCTAAGGGGGAAAACAGTCTTTGGACTGTAGAAAACTTATGAAACAGCTGTCTCTGATGCCTCTTAATCACCCTTTGTAGCTATGGAGGGTGAAATATTCTAATACAGTGTACACTACTAATCTTCCCACTGTAAACACGCTAGCAGAATAGCAGTACACAAGCAAAATAAAGCCATAAAGGACAACAACCTCCCTTTGCTGGTAAAGTAAAAGTAGGCCAGCTATAAGTCTTACAGTAGAACGAGGGGAGGGGGGAGCCACCAGAGGCAGCCTGAGCTGACACTGAGGCTCGGTGATGTGCTACAAAATAGTTTACATTCGAAACATGGTGTTTCATTTAGCGAGATAAGCCGGGTTCAGAGGTCTCTGTGTGGGGCTCAGCCTCCCTTTGCTGTCAGTACAAAGCCAAGCTCAGAGGAGGAGGACAGAAGGGGAGAAAAAGGGTAAGACAGCCTCTAATTAGCTATGCAAATCCCCAGCACTGCTGGATTGAGTGTTGAAATGAAATTGCTCCTTTGGATCTTTTCTGCTTTTTTTTTTTTTTTTCTTTATCTCCGCCAATATGACCAGTTAAGCATGGGCAGCTTGAAATGGGAAACAGGAAGGAGGGAAGGATGGAGAGGTTTCTTATTAGACTCAGTCCCTCCCAGTGTGACAATAAAACCCAAGTGAGCAAATATCCACACAGTTGCAGCACACAACATGCGTCTAAACAACTGGGCTGTCAGGGAACGGAGGTTTCATCAGTTTTCTGTCCATTATGGTTCAGTGTTCCCAAGGGGCTCCTAACCAGAGGGCTGAAACTGTTGCTGCTTGCTGCTGGAGAAAAAACACAAGGACATGGAGGCTTGTATGGCACAGGCTTATACAGTCTTGAACTGGTACAATGCCAAATAAGGTGGTTGCTTCTGTTGAGTCCATAAATTCCTGATTTTTGGGACCTTGAAAGGAATTAGCCTTGCAAGGAAATAATGCCATGGCCACTTACTTGTTGTGTTTTTATTATCTTGAGTTTCATGATTAAACAATTAAGTTATTAGAAAGCCGCAATTCCATTCCTCTGGCTAAAGGGTTCGAATAATACTTGATGAAATTCATTGCCACCCTATAAGGTTATACTAAAATGGAAAGAATTTTCATTAACCGGCGAGTGGTCTGAACTATGACTTGACAAGGGGAGATATTCCTAGTTTGCGCTGCCTGTACAGTGCTTTGTAAACAACTACAGTAAGATTAGCTATGTTAGCAACATTTTAAGTCTATAAAACTGCACATGGTTGACATAAAGAGGATATAATTTGACATTAGACTAGCCATCTAAACTGCAGTGTCACAGCCACATAAACTTCAAGATTTTCAGAACAAATGATCCTGAAGTAACAAGATACATGGCTGAATGAATGTGATGCTTTGGCTCAGCTATTAGCCTGAAAGCTAATGTTTGTCATGAAAAAAGTTATTAGTTGATTCTTTGCTTTTTTTCCATTACCACCCTCTTTCTCATAGTTTTCGCGACTCCCTTAGCACCCCCCTGATGACCCCTGGGACCCCCATTTTGAAAAACACTGTAATAGACCATGTGTTTGATGACAAGACCAGCTAACTAACCAGCTATTCTTATCCTAAAATTGGCCAAATGGTTAGCCACATTGAGTATCTACTGAAAGCTATAGTTGGGAAGTGAATAGCGAACAAGCTGTAAAGCTTCAGCTCAGCTATTAGCCAATATGGGATGGTATGCTAGCAAGAATCAAGGTTGATAACATTTCATAGGATTGGCAAACAGCTAATCAAATCTTTAAATATGTACTCATAAAGATTAGCTAACTAACCAGCCATGTCATTGTCTCAAAGTCAGCGTGAAGATTTTCACAAATCATTGTCAAAATTTACAGCAGCATCATGAAGAAGCATGTTGAATAGCGAATGGGCTGATAGCCAAAAAAGCTAATGGTACCATAGCATCAATAAAAGTCTGTAACATCTTGTACAGTTGAAGAGCAGTAAATAAAATGTGGAATAATGTTTAACAACAAGACCAACTAGCTAACCAGCCATTTCATTGTCCCAATTGAATGCAGCCTGACATTGTAGGAAATGGATAAGCGAATGGGATTTTAGATGTTTGCTTACAATACTTGAACCAAAGTCTCAGTAAATTCAGAGGGGCAATGTACTTTTTGCACTTTGTGTATTACTGATGTGATCCCATTGTTATATTTTTTAAAGGTGACAAGAAATGTTAAAGTCCTATATAGCTGTCATTAGATGTTAGCTTGAATCCAAGTTGAATAAATGTTAAATGGTGGCTTTGACTCTGATTCAGTTGTTCCTTTTTTTAAATAAACATCAACTCTATTCTGTTAATTCAAACTGGTGAATAGTCAGTTTCACTTGAACAGCTTAGAAGGTTTCAATATCATGGTTTAACCCGTCCATCGAACATACTGTATGTTGCAGATATAGTTGGGTTCCTTTGTTTATGCTAATAGCACATTTTGAAATGCTAGACTACTCACATCACAAAAAAACCACAAACCTCAAAATGATTGTTAGAGCTGACCAATGTGAGATCTCATTTATTCTGCTACATAATGTATGGTTCGATAACGCATGCTAAAACTAACAACTTACTTTCACAGAAAAACTTCTTGCTTTAGCCATTAACCTCAAACAACGTGGCTTGGAATCCTAGCACAGCTGTGGTGGGCTTTTTTAGGGTCCTCAAGGGCAGGGGTTAGAATTAAACCATGTCACAAGCCAAAGTGTGGCTGTACATGAATAAAAATTGGCCAACTCAATTTTCCCCCGTACCCCTAATCCTTAATACTTTAGGGTTCTGTCTGAGAAATAAGCCTCGCTTTGTAATAAAAAAAAGCTTAAATCCTGGTGGTTTTGAAAGAGCACGTTGTTGCCCTCTCATAAAAGTTTGAATGTAATTGGACCAGTGTGTGTCCTTAACCTCAGCAGATCAAAGGTTAGCAAAGCAGGTACTCATTTAGCATGTCAGGGATTAGCTGGCCCTAGGACACTGGTTTGGCACAGAAAATGTGTCTGGATGAAAGTAATGTCCCGATACGCGACTTGTAATTAGGTGCTTGAGAGGAGAAGAGAGGAGAGGAGACATTGGAGCAGAGGAGCATTTCAGGCTGACACTGATGAGTTCGAGCTGTGCATGACACAAGGCGGCCCCAGTGGAGAGCCTTCAGGTTTGTTTAGGGAGAACTGACATCACCACAAGTTGCCATGTTGCAGCATTTGGAGATGTTCCATCTGTCTGCACCGCTGCACTCTCGAGCAAGTAATAAAGATTGATTTAAGTGTTAAGTAAACTGTTTAATCTTAAGGGCACAATGTAAACCCAGGCTAAAAAGCAAATGGAGCCATAGTGTCCGCAGTATATCTCACTTATGTGCACCAAGATATGTCCTTATCCCTCCAAGATTTCCACCACCCAAAATGTTGTTTTATTATGTGGCAAACAATGTTAAAACAAGTATCTTATACTATCATACATACTTTCTATTAAACAATTGAAATGTTTGCAGTAGTGCTCCACAGAGTGACACTGATAGAGTGAACCTATTACATCAAAATGCATTTTTATTAAATGATAACTGTTGTTTATTGCAACCTAGGTCTTATTTTCGTACTTTTGTCCACTATTTTTTGAGGTAATAATCACACTTAACTCACTAAGTTAATTGCTGAGGTCTGACAACAGGGCAGTATTGCTAAGAAGTAGTCTGCAGAGGTAATACAAAAGGAAATTTACAGCAGAGAAAATGAGAGTAAATTGTTAAAGTGTTGCCTAAACTTTAATTTTCCACGAGCAGAGATAATCTCATCTTCAACAGAGTACCATAACCGTATGTTTAGTTGATGTTTCACCACTCAATACCACTGTTGTTTAAGGTTGTAGTCTATAGTTGTCACCTTATCATAATGTTTGTCGATTAACAGCAGTTAATGGAAGTCATTTTCATCTGTTAGCTTGTTCAGAGACAATTAGGCACGAGAGTCAACTCTGTAACAAACACTGCATTAAGAAAGGAGCTTTTCACTAATTGGCATAGGGAAGTGAAAACGTCATTTATGAGACATTTTGGTTAGTTTGGGCGTAAATGCGCTACTGGTTTTTATATATATGCTGCAAGTCACTATCTGTAAATCTCAGTTACTAACCACATATTTTCCTGGGAGCTCCTGAGCTCTCATGTCCCCATTTGTCCCTATCCTTCTTCCTGCATCTCCCCTTACCCCATTTTCCAACCCTGACACAGTTTCAACAGATGGCTGTTCATCATGAGTCTGGTTTTGCCCAAGTTTTCTGCCTCTGAAAAGGATGTGAGTTGCCATTGTAACTCAGCTAAATGTTGCCAAGTGCTGTGCTCATGATGGATTAACGCTGGGTCATTGTAATATAACAAAGAGTAAGGTCTTTTACCTGCTTTTTGATAAGTATCTCGCTATAACATTTGTTACGAATTGCCGCCTGATTGATTGATTGATTGATTGATTGATTGATTGATTGATTGATTGATTGATTGATTGATTGATTGATAGCTAAGAACGTTACGTCTCCGTGAAGCAAACAGACAATGACAACTTGAGCTACAAACAAAGTAATTTCAGTTTGTGGTTCAGTTTGGATTTAGCACCAAAACAGAACTTTTACATAATTTGTGCAACAAGCAGCATAACATTAAGAATCCATCTGACAGTGGAGCATTGATTTATAAACCAACATGCTCACAATGACAATGCTAGCATGCTGATGTTAGGTAGGAAAAATGTAGACTTCCATCCCAGTTTACTGTTAGCATGCTAACATTGAATTACCACGTGGTACATGGAGCAACTGCTTAAAGGTCAAAATGCAAATAGAACATGATAAAAAAAAGTTATGATGATCCATACATTAAATATAAAATGTTATTAAAATGCATTTTATCCATAGAAAATATGAGAAAACAAATCCCATAGCTGTGGAGAAATACTAATAGGCCTTATTTAACAGCACATATAACCAGTTATACTCTGTGTTAGACAGATCGAAACCCAGGCGTAAATTTTACACAAAGCTATCTCACAAATACATTATTTACTGTGTAATACTGTGTTTTCAAGTTTCTGTTTCTACTTCTGTGCATGAGCTGAACAACAATCAAAGCTAAAAGCAGCTCATAGGTGGCAAAATGTATTCCGAATGGCTTCTTATGTCAAAATAATAATGTGCTACTTTGTCTTCAGCAGCGGCGTAGTAAACAGAACAAATAGTACACCATCACGGGAGGAAATAGCATAAAGTAATTAGATGTTAAAGTGAATCACCAGCATGGCTTAAAGTTATTTCTACAGTCAGAGGTGATACATGACCATCCTTATAAAATAGCCTTACCCTTCCTCTGCCCTGCTCTCTAAGTATACAGCAGCCGACAGTCTCAAACGCAAGATGGTAAATCAGCGGCGAGGACCGTGACAGCTGAGGATGTTGTGTGTGTGCGTGTGTCTGTCTCTCTGTATGTGTACTGTATGATCATGTGCAAAGGTTCATACATGCTCATGTGTTAGTGTGTATGTGTGCGTCTGAACTGGGTGTGGCGTCTACGGCCTGCAGACGAGGGATTCAACCCGTCTGACTGCAGCTTATCACCGGACTGGCTGTCACCTAATGAGATATCAGCAAGCACCCTGCTTTTAAAACGCAGAGGACAGGACACACACACACACTGACGACTAACCGATGATTAGTCTAGACAAGAACATGAGTGTCTTGTGACTGTGACTGTCTGTTCTCTGTTGATTTTCCTTTGAAGCTGCACTAAGGAGAGTATACACTGAGAGGTAACATCTGAGGCAGAAAAATGAAGCCAACATTGAGTGCCAAAAAGTGCAGTTCCCTGAGTGTCCACTCAACTCCGATGGACCCACATGTTAAAATACCAAACTTTATTGTAGAAATGAATATGTTTACATCCTGAAAAAAAAATGTTTAGGTCTGTAGGGCTATTTGTTTCTCTTAAGCATGGGTCAAGTTTTACATAACTTCTTAATTTGAATTATATTTAGGCTTAAATATATGCATATTTAGATGCTTGGTCGATTTGAGTAACAAGTGAGTCTGTTTGCTATGTGGGCTCCATCAGCTCATTTGAGAAACTGAACCTGTTTGCTGTGTTTGTGACGTTGATGAATATATACAGTATTTGTCTAAATATCAGAAAAATAACGTCGCTTGCTGTGCAGATTATTTTACAGACCGGCTGTCCTAAAGGTCTGTATTTCTAATTTTGGGGGTTGGGTGAATACTTTGTTTTTTTTTGCAATACTTGGCATGTATCTGCTTTTGTGCTCGCCATTCGTTGTTTTACGTCCCTGCAACCAGCAGAGTGGTAACAGACAACCAAAGAAACTGACAAAGCCAAAGAATAGTTGTAATCATAAGTAAAATGTTTATTTTATAACAACAAAACTGAATCAAATGAACGAGGAATGGGTGAGGATTGGACAAGGTAAATAAACTCATCAAAAAAAAACAGGATCTAACTAGTCTCAAATCTGACAAACAAACACCTAAACTTACTTCTCTAAAAACTCTTGAGAGAAAAATACACGAGTGGCACAAACCACACTTACCTAGTGTTTCTAACACAGTCTACTAATTATGTGCATAAATGTAGGGGTACCCACACTTACCTACTCCAACTTCACCACAAACCTTTCAACACAATGATCAACAGAGAGACTGGCCGACACAATGATCAACAGAGAGACTGGCAGAGAGCTCCCACTGCAGAGCTGGGGTGTCCTTTTATGGAGCCTCTCATTTGCTGATCAGTCAGTGGCTGGCCGAACCAGGTGAAGATCATCTGGTGATTGACCTACATAGGAATAAATCAAAAATGAGTGAGGTCTCAGGCTGCCTGCCATGAAACAGTTGCTTGTAAGCAACAGGTGAATACTGGTAGACCACCTAACTACATGGCTTAAGGAATTTCTATCTTTTAAAGACGGGTTACCAAACCATGACACCAAAGAAAAAGACAAGATGGATTCACTAATAGCACGATTAAACATGGTCATTATGGTTTGATCAATGTGGAAGTATGAGCTTTTACCAAGTGGTCGTTAGTCCAACGCTTAAATACACTGTAGGGTAAAAACACAGACAGACCTATACATTGTTGTTCTTTACATTACTGGCATAATTGCTTCACTTGTACCATTTCTATTTTTACTACTTCCATCAAGAAACAGCTGAGATCCATCACGTTGACATTACTCTGAGCTCACTATGAGTCCAGTCATTACAAAGGGAGGAAGCAAGACTACAAACGTTTGCAGTCCAATGAGCCATGTCCTCACACTGATCTTTCTAATGCCAAGAATGACAGAACCACAGTGACAATGAGCGACAGTCCACATTCAGAGGATCATCCCCATTAGCCCTCATTCTTGCTGTATCCATCTCCACATTCCTCTATAGTCCGGCTGTCAGGGGGGTAATAGGCTATGCTAAATGTGATCCATTAGGTGCCAGTGGGTAAACAGAGGCTACCAAAAATGTTATTCGTGCCTTCGACAACAGGATTGAATGGGGATCCAAATAAAGAATAAAGGCTTTCACATGTGTGTTGCAGTCTCTGGATTACTGACGTTGGAGGGCATTCTTTCCAAAGACGAAGAGACTAAAAGAGGGACACCGCCAGCTGCACTGATATCCCAGATGATACAAAATACCCAAAAGAGTGTAGAGACATAATCGGCGCTGCTTAAAGAACGGAAAAACTTGTGTGTGTGTTTGTGAAGCTGATGTTTTTCCAGCCCATCTGGAGCCGTCATAGTCCTGTCTGTTGACCTCTGTCGTGAAACCGGGGGCTGTCTGCAACTGTGACGCAATGACAACAGACATTACTTTTGATTGACAAGGTAGACTGGAAGCAAAGGCATGGAATAAATAAGGCCTCAATTTTGGCTCACAGTATCCAGGTATTCATGCAAAGATGTTCTTACATTTTCACAGAAGAGTCAAACTGTTGTGAGTGTGTCATTTATGGGGCACATTTTGAGAGTTATGTCACTTTCTTCAGGGTTGGAAACCTAACTTCTGTTACAAATAAGAACCGATTTCCAAACGCCAAATACTGCTTTAATTTGGGTTTCGTCTTAAATGAATTAACCGTTTATCACAGCAAACAAAGGCTACACCTACAACGACGTTTGTTCCTTTGAGCCAGGACCTGTCTATGTGACTGTTTTCCATTTGTTAACACACCAGCTAGCATGCATGGCTAACGTCAGCACAGTGTAGAAGATGGACCACGTTGAAAGGTCAAAAGTGTTGCTTTTCACCTTTTTTCCAAAGACACGTTGAAAAGGTATAGTGCAAGTAAAGTGGGAAGCTAATTAGCTGCAAGTCAGATTGCAAACCAAATGTGATCAAACATTACAGTCAGCATGGTGTTCATCTGAAAGATTGCACATTTTTAAAGTGTAGTGCAATGATAACAAGTTTTAAACAGACAAAAAAAGGTCTATTTCTGGGTAATTAATCACGCCTTTTTCCCCTTCTCCCCCAGTTCTTTTCGGAGCTGTATGGACAGGGTAATCTGTTCCAAAAGATGTAATTGATAAATAGGGCCCCATTAATAGGGCAGTTTTTATGAAGCCAATATTAGTAAAGGATTTATTACCTGATGCCGGCGAAATACTTTGGAGGTAGGCATCATCTTTAGTATCTCACCTCAGAGATTGAGGGCGGTAAATGTTGAACTCAAAGCAACACCCAGAGTTCTTAAGATTATTGTTGCTACTTCCTTTTAGAACAGCTGAACTGTGCACAGATTGATATGTGGCAATTCACGAGCCCAGGTGTGTCATCTGCAGGTCCCGTTAGCATCATGCTACCACCTCCAGTAGAGCCTGGGACAGCTGGCAGTGACACAGGAACATGTTCGCTTTAAAGGGAAAGTTGACCAATGAGAAAACTGAGATGTATCACAAAGAGGAATTCTTAGTGTTTCTTGGTTGCGAGCAGGTAGGTGTTGTGCACTGAATAAACATTTGCTTTACAAAATTCGCCCCTCATGCTTCTTAGGTGAAAATGATTTGTATGTTTAATGTCAGCAGATTTCTTGTAAACCGGACTTCAAACAAGCAGCTCAGACCGTTAACATTTTCGAAATTTTCACCTGCTACTTCTTTCCACTGTGGTGTCATGTAATAAAATAACAGATTCATGTTCATAGCAGTTATTAAAGTTGACAATTATTGGTGTAACATTGGTTTATGAGGAATAGCAGAACATTTCCTCCCACCTGCAAAAGAATTTGCAAATTTCTAATCAGAAGAGAACTTGAATTGTAATCCATTAAATTCATGTTTTACCCAACTCCTAGTTTCGCTTACACATAAAGTTTATCTAAATGTAGAAAATATGAGCTCAACTTCAGCCTCGTCTCGGTCTAAAATCTGCATGGCCACCCATTGCTACCATTAATCATGGTTAACAAACACTAAGCTGTCCCAAATGCAGCGGGCATGCAAGACGCCAATGACAAGCCTCATCCAAACAGCCTCCGACATAAACTCCAGGATTTCCCAGGTGTTTGGGAGGCATGACATCACATTGCCTCGGTCTGAACACACAATGAGGACTTTGAGAGGTGCCGGTGAGAACAGTCAGCAAAACAAGCTTGGCGACATACATCAACAAAAAGGCCCCTTCTAAATAATATGGAAAGTGGAGATGAGAGCCAAAGCGGTTCACAAGCAGCTGAATCCAGTTAACGCCTGGAAAAAATTATAGAAACATTTGACGAGGGGGGGGGGGGGGGGGGGAACACATCGATGTCTGACAATTTGGTGGTGTGTGTGTGTGTGTGTGAGATGACAGCTGAGGGGGGTATACATATTCAGAGAAACAACATTCTTTCTCACAGCGTGACTGTGTGGACTCCCAGCTCGTCTATTTTCTGATTCTCGGGCTCTGGAAACAACTGGGTGTTTGTGTGCGAGCCGTGAGCTGTCAGCTTTACCTTATTAAAGTGTCATTGACTCCTAAACTGCGTATTTATGCAGTGTTAACCAGCGCCTCACATATAGTTTCGCTCTGACTGGCGGGCTGAGTCAGACAGGCTGTGTCACCCAGAGATAAGCTTTATTACACAATGTATGCACAGGCCCTGTTTGATTGATGCTCCTCCATTATTATCATGCTCTGCCAAGGTAATGTATTCCAGTCCTCCATAAAAGACCAGTTCTAAATTAGTTGTGTCAAATTGTGGCTGCAGAAGTGTTGGCCCTATCTGTCTTATCTGTCCATCTAAATGAGGTTGTGCTGACATTGGGGTGGTGTTGGTGGTGTTCGTGGTGAAGGGGCAGCAGAGGTGATTTTTCGTTGCAGTTGCAGCAGCAGGAAGCTCAGCAACCCTGGATTTCTTTGCCATTAAATGATAGCTTTTTCAGTGCATATTTAAAGTACAAATTCTGTTCTCCCAGTTCTAGGGTATCAATTAAAAAGAGCAAGAACTCACACCCCGTGTTTGCTCGATTCCTTCCTCAGTGCCAGCTGAGTTTCTTCACACTGAAATTACAAAGTCTGCCAGGATACAACCTTGACTAGACTAAGTTCAGAGGCCTGCAGTGGATATAAGACAACATTAAAGTCCATTTAATTCGGCGGAGATGTAGAATCCGCAGGTAACTCATCGACACAGTGGCCTCTGGTTCAACCCTAACGTTCTGCCCGGTCACCCCCACTCCCTCCTCTCTTTCCTATCAAGGAAAGGCCAATGCAAAAAATGAAATCTTTGAAGAAAAAAAAAAACCTAGTTGGTCTGTGAGTGTGGGATCGGACTAGTATGTAGTGCTGTCCTTGGTCCTAGCTGCTAAGTGTTTAAATCATCTCACTAATAAGCTGTTTTGAAGCATTTAAGCTGATTCCTGTCATGCATCTGTGTTCCCCCCCGTCCTCATTACACATGAAGGGGAGTTGACGCAACCTTGGCCGGACTTTCCTTTTATCACTCTCTGTCAGTGCTAAAAGCGTTATGAAGGATTGTGTTACGACACCATGTTTTATTCTCATTTCCCCTCCTTTGGCTGCACATCAGACCGAGAAGGGATCTCGTCTTTGTCGGTCAGATTTGGAGCCTCATGGGTAAGGTGTGTTTTTGGAATGTAACACTTTAACCCGGGTTGGGAATTGGAAGAAAATTGCACCTACACAAAACACATCACTGATGCGTCTTTGGCCTGTGTGGGTGTAGAGAAAGCAGTACATTTTAGGGTAAAGAAGGGACCACTCCTGGGAGACATCCACATCTATAACTGTTAGCCCAGATGTGGGTCTGTTTCGATTGTCCGAGCAGTCACATCTGTCTCGGCTTTGCGATCAGTCTATGTGTGTGTGTGTGTGTGTGTGTGTGTGTGTGTGTGTGTGTGTGTGGGTGTTTCCCTGTGTATAACGGTGCATAAATATCTGTGTGTGTCAGTTTCCCAGAATATGTGGCTGTGTATTTGTGTCAGTCTGTGCGTATGCGATTTGTCTGCATCCTCGCTGGTGCTGATGGATCTCAGTTAATGTTCTGCAGCACAGGGACTCTCATCCCTTAATAGCTTTAGCAGTTTCACCCAGTGAAGGCTCCACCTGACTCCAGCAGGGCCTGAGGTAGTTACATTTCTAACAGTTGAGCAACGTTTATGGCTTACTCTGCAGTGATTAACTTTAAGTGACTTTGCTGTAAAGATAGACGTTTAAGGCTCTGCTGGCCCAACCTTAGAAAGAAATAAAGACTGATTATAAAGTTTTGATTCATCAAAGACTTTCATGTTTACACACTGGCGACAGGCGCTTCAAACATTAGTGTAACTGAGGGCAGTAATGAAACATTCACAGAGAGTTCTGTCATCTATTGCCCATTTTATAGAGGCTGTCTTTTACATTTTGGTTTTGTCACAAGCACCTTGTTGTTTCATGAAAAATGTCAGCATCTGTCCACTGACTCTTCCTTTAATTGTTGGACTTCACTTAACAGCACTTAAATCTGTTGCTCATGAAAAGCCCTCTTTTAGGCATCAAGAGAATTCCAGCTTTGGTATTGAGACCAAAGGTTTGTAAAAGAAAACCTGTTTCAACATGGCTTTTTCTGTATGCAATTAATCTGGAGCTTGACGTTGGGTAACCAGTCAAGAAATATTTCCTCTTTTTATCAGGCATGGTCATTTATTCTTAAGTCTTGTTTATACTTCTGCGTCAAATCCGTGACGTAATGGCCTACTAATGGCCTAGTGTGAGGACTATGTACTTATGCGTTGATGTGTCTGCATAGCTATCTAAAAACTCCGCCTACAAACGCTAGTTGGAAGAGCGATTTCTATGCAAGTTATATCGCCAGTTTCTCTCCGCCACGTTCTCTGCTTGTTTGTGTACAGGAAACCATGAGCCACCGAGCGCAATATGTTGGAGATGATGAATATTGAGCAGCAGTTCATTATACTGCAAATTTTGAAAAGAAGTAAAGAGAGGAGACATCGGAGGAGATGAAATGTACGGCGTTGGAATGGAATGGATGGAGTGTTCCAACTCGATAGCATTGTTAGCTCAGGCTACTAGTTAGCCTACGGTAAACACACATAATTTATCGTCTGGTCATAGTAAGACTCGGTATCCCGATGTTTTACATGTGGTGCAAGCCAAGAGAGGAAACAGCAGACCAATCTTAGGGCTTGCATTGTCTCAACACAGTTACATTTTTCGAGGAGATGCATGTCAGGCTAAATCCGTAGTCTTCTGTGTTGGTACAGATTATGAACCAACGAGGTATGCTGCGACGTACATTCAACACAGAAGCTTTAATCTGGCTGCTGGGATTGTACTTTATTGTGACTTCTATTTTAAATCTCTTCCATTTACCTTGATGTGAAAGACTGTCATGATGTCATTAACAAATTGAATTACGTTTGAAGCACAGAGTTTGTACATTTCCTCTGCTCGGGGCCTCTTAATCAAACAAACCAATAACAAAGGTGAAATTTGTTGTTGTAATCCAGTAGCACTGGATTATGGGAGTTGTCATGACTACAGTATATCATGTTCACATGCAAAGGGAATGTATTTAAACTTTACAACATAACGTTTAGTTACGGTTATTTACGTTATTTTATTTCATTCTGTTGGAATAGCTCAAAGTAATGTTATCTAGCGTGAATGTTCAGCGTCTTCCTTCCTCACTGATGTATCACCTGGTGTTTCAATGCTTTAATGGAAGACTGATGACTGAATGAATTTAACCTGATATAAAAAACATGGCTTTCTTTGGGTTGGAAACATCTGGGATAATTGTAAATGTTTGTAAAAATGTAAAATAGAGTAATTTCAAATGGAAAAAGTTGTTTCATCTTTCATGTTAGCACTTGCTTTTTAATTTAGGAGATTTTTCTTGTTTAAAAAATGATTCTTTTTAAATGAAGTTGGTGGGTTTTTAGTTTTATGTGTATGCATGCAAATATGTATTTTATTGCGAGTTATAGAAACCACAAAAGTCTGCAGGAATGTAAATGACAACGCTGCATCGAGTGGCTTCCTGAGTCTCTAGTTCTGACAGGCAACAAAAGTCTGAGGCAGCTAATTGGCTCCCCACTTAAAATACCATATCAAACCTTTTACCTCCAACCTGTTTTTAGGTGATTCAGTACTTCTGTAGCATGGTGGAATCACGTCTTCTGAAAAGGGAGCAATTACAGCAACATAACTGAAGGTCTGATATGTTAGGAGGTACTTAAAGCTGCAATACTTGCAGAACTCTAACACGCAGACGGCCAACAATTGCCATATTTCCGAGCCAAAATAGTCATTTTGAGGCATTGACGACAGAGGAATGAAACACTATGGCAGCCACATGAAAACAGAACCTTTTCTTTAAGATAATGTGCCACAGCTTACAAGGTATCTTCCACGAGTCAACCGAGCCTAAATGGACTTTTAAGGTGAAATAAATAAGAAATTTAAAACAGCCAAGGCTTGTAATACTTTATGCCAAAATGCTGACACTAACAAATAGTCTTCTTCATTACATGTTTTCAACGTGAGGCGAGACATTCTCTGATGTAAATATTGGCACAGTGGAGCAAGGGTTAACTACTCACCTACACATAAAGGATGACAAAATGCGCCTTATCTTTAGTGAGAGATGGCGAGGTTATTGTCCAAGTCACACAAAAAAATCCCATCTAAAGATCATTTCCTACTCATCAAGGTTGACCGGTAAAGTAATTCATATGGGAGTAAATGGTTTTATGAAAAATGTAGACCTTATTACCTTCCTTAGCTTTCATAATCAGATCTATAGGGCGGCATACTGATCAGAAAGTTGCTTTGATTTATTGTTTTACTGGTTATGATAACACTTCAAAACAGATTCTAGACCAGTTATTAGCACTGTCAGACATCTAATGTTTAATTCTTTGTTTTTCCTGTAAATTTTTTCAGGAACTGAAACTTACAAAAGGTTTCCTCGACAGTTACAGGGAGCTGTAAGCTTGAGACAGAGCAGAAACGATGTAGAAAAATAAAATGGCAATGTTAAGAATTAAAGGAAGGTAAACTTACTAAAACACATTTCTAGTTTTCTCAGCTTTGTAGCGCAGTATTTTAGTGCGTCCAGGCAGGTTTTAAAGAACAATGAGGACATTAAAGTTTGGTTTGCGTTCTGTTAATATGCCGGCGTGTAGTTTGGAGTTATGCCAGTAAAGTAAAGTATTAAAGACATATATTTTAAACTCATTTTAATTTAAGACAAACAAAAGGGAGTTAAAACAATTAAACTTTAATGTGAACTTCTACTTTTTGTGTTAGTAGATAAGGATCATACCAAAGTGTCTTTTTAAATGCAGTAAGGTAAGTAAGGAGTATTAGCTTTATCTGTGTTGCAACAGAAGGAGCAAAATGGGTCAGTGTTTGGCTTATATTTTACAAGGACTTATTTAACTGGAAAACACTTTCAGAGACATCTCTCACACCTTATTTGACACAAAATACTTCTTGGGTATTGACCAAGTCTTCTTTAAGTCTATAAGTCGTCTATAATCTTAGGATGTCTTGTAACAGGATCCCTTTAAAACTCAACCCAAACAAACTCCCAGACAGGATCTTTTTCGCCAGTCATTCGCGTTCTCATGACCTCCCTGACAGCGAGGACCAATCTCAAGAATTTTCAGACTGTGTTTTCCACCTGAAAACAAAAGACGTCCTACATCTGACAGCCGTAAAAGGTTTGACTTAATATCAGGTCACACCTCATAGCTGGTGCAAGAAAAAGAGGAAATGTCTGAGGGATGAAATGTAAGGAGATCAATCATTTTTCCCGACACTTCAACCATCCATTTGTCATTAGCAACAAACGCCTCTCCAGAGGTAAGGCAATATCCGCCACATCCAGCACCACGGTCCTGTCTAATCGCTGGATCTCTGCTCATATACCCTTCAGGGAGTTCATTAATGGGAAGAAGGGTGGGCTAGGACTGCAAAAAAAAAAACAGCCTCTGTCCATACATCATGCTGCAGGTTTCCCCGACTCTTGACAGCAGCTCCCTCCTTCATCCTTGGAGAATTATTCTAACTATGCACAATAATCGCACGAACCAAGGGTCTTGTTTGTCTTGGACGACGTCTCGGCTCTCACATGTCCATCAAAGTAGACGTCTGGGCTGACGACCACACAGAGCTCATTTTCAGACGCAGGGTTTGAGGTGTCACGCCTTGGATTGATTTTGCTTTCAAAGAAAACAGGTGAGAGTGACAACATGATATCGTCGGTACGTGATGTGGACTTACTGTGCACACTCAGAAAAGTTGCTATGATATCATCAAAGACGTGATTTCAAGTCCCAGTTGTGGTTGTGCAACATGCCTTAAAACCACAGCGTCACATATTCAGCATTATAGCTAATATAATTTCCATATGGTGTGTGATACTGTATTTTGTCAGTTATTTGACATGAAACATGGTCATTTGCCAAAATAAAGAGTGCTGCTGCTCTGCATGTACTGTACAGTATCAGGAAAGGATATTCATTGGAGCGCAACGCCACAGAGACGTCATAGCTTTATTGCAATCAGGCAGAAAACACCTGATTCAACAAATGATTGCTTTAACCGATTGTGCTCGGGCTCCATAATCACATCACAGCAGAAAACGCCGTAAAGACATCTTGGCTAGATTTCAGGCCCAAACTCTACGTTCCTCAGTTAGCAACAAGGCTAATTCAAACTCACGTTTTGAGGGTCTCTGCTTTGTGATTACTCTGCCCCGCGGTGGCTCAACCCGCAGACCGACCTGTCGACTTTGGATGTATGAGGAGATACTTATCTGCAGGAAATGGCGGATCAGACCTCCACATATTGCTTTTTAATGAACACAGCACGCCGCTGTCCAACGGGGCTCTAATTGTCTCACATGTGACGCATCATCTGCACTGGTCATTTGGACGCCAATATCAATCCCATATCAACCACAAGCATCTCCCATTTTGGCCGGGTCCAAGGCACAAAGCAGGGTCAAAAGGACAGTGCTGTGTGTATTTGTTGCTAGACTTTGTGACTCTATGTGTTGTGTTGCTAACATCCTCTCCTGCAGATACAGAAGACTCAACTGAGGGCTGAAGCTCTGATAAAGGACAGAAAACCTTCTGCGTGAAATGTTAACTTAAAAGTGTTAAAAGTGGCCTTAAACATATTGTCTTGTTACATTAGATAATGGGGTCCCTGTTCTCTGTGCAATCTGTTCTAATTCAATGTTCATACTTGCACCTATAGAAAGTATTGCATGGTCATTTGTTAAATGCACATGTGAAGATTTTGAGTCAGAGTGGCTGAGATTCTAGGTTCTGCATTGCAACAGCTTCTGTCAGATTTTTAGATATTAATGGCTGAAGCCTGAGTGACGTCACCCATCTGGTACGGCAGGGGGCTCCCTCTGGAGGCTCATCGGCAGCTAAAATGGAAATCCTGTCTCAGCCTAACTATCCGTCAACCTAACGACAGGCTGAGAGCTGGAGCTGAGGCGGGTTTTAAGCCTCATGACAAACGGCTACACCGCGCCCACCTGTCAATAAGGTCAGCTGCACGCCTAATTATGGATAACACTTATCGTTCATAAAATCAAAACAGAACCATTACAAAAAAAACTCACCCCCTGTGCATGTTGTGCCCATGATGACAATAACTAATCAGACCTGTTTGGTTTATTGTACCAGGCTGTAAACATTTTAACTTCTACTGTAAAAACAGCTTTTTCCGTTGTGGCTTGTATGTGACTTCTGGTGTTCCTGGAGCCAGCCTCAAGCGGGCACTCGATGAACTGCAGGATTTTGCACTTCCGCATCGGCTTCATTTTTCAAGACCGGAGGTTGCCGCTTGGTGAGAAGTCAGGAACGTAGAAGAAACTCAAGAGACAGAAATGACAGTGAAACAAAAAGTCAATGCAAAGGTTTTATTTTAATTAACAACACGATAGTGACTGTGCCTTAACCTACCCTAAGGGAGCAACACATATCTTAAAACAGACACTGAAGGATACAAAAGAGACAGTAAAGTCTATGACAACGCGCTGCAGCCACATTTTAAGGATTACTCACAAAAATGTAAATGCAAATGTTTTGCAAAAGGTATCATCCAAACTGTTGTATGAGATTACATTGCGCTGAGTTTGATGACCTCTGACCTCTTGCTTGTTTAAAGTTCAGAGCACCAATTGGGATTTAGCAACATAACAAAGATTAATGTCAATTGATCATTGGTTGTTTCTCCTGTTTCAGATGCAACATAACCAGACAAATCACATATGTGAGTTTTTTTTTGTAACCACACAAGCTTGTCTTAAACCTGATGACTGTTCTATAGAGATGGACATGCAGCCAGACAGCCTTGTAGCTCAAACAGTGCCCCCTCCCTCCTTTCTGCATCCTGTCTGCCTCCCTCATTATCAGCTGGATCCTGCTGCCTCTCGCTGGAAGGAATGTGACACAAGATGCAACACAACACACACACAAGCTGCACAAAGCCCTAATGTCACACACACACACACACACACACACACACACACACACACACAAACACACACACACACAGATAGATATAAGATTGTGCGTTAAGGTTTGAGCTTTACCTTGAAAATATTGTTACATGATCAAACTTTTTAGGAGCTGAATAACAAGGCCCGCCCGCCCGCCCCGCAGACAACAGTCGAGGAAACTCCTCCTGTGCTTGGGTCAAACTTCAGCAAACAAAAGTCTTCAGACAAAAGCTTTGTTAAATCGAGTGTAACTGCCTTTGTGTTTCATTTAAATGAGTCGTGTGTTGACATTTCTGAGACTATTTACAGACACGGCCCACTTCAGATGAGCATTAATCTGATTAAGAGCACAATTTATTTGGCTTTCCGTGCTCAATAGAAACCCCTTCCTGTTCGGCGTGCGGACGTGCAATGAGGCAGAAGAACCCAAACTTGACGGATGGATGGCCAACAGCTGTGTATATAGAACGAGTACATTTCCTCTCACAGTGAGAAAAAAAAAAAAACCTGTTTCGGTAAAACACTGAGTCATTGCTCTCACACCATAAACACATGTGTAAACACAGAGTTTGAAACCGTCCTATGAAATAGAATAAACAAGTCGTGTGCCGAGAAAGGGATACAATCTTTTAAATATTGTTGGGTTTTTCCTATTGAAAATCGTACTAAATGCAGGTTTGATATAGAGGCCTATTTTAGCCTTATGGCCGGTACAAATTGGATTATTGTATTAGTTTTCTTAAGTTCTTTCTGATATATGTAATTCAGCTCCTGAGTGGGCAATCCCTTTCCAATTATTCTCAAAATTAGACAGGTTTAAGAGATGAACTTCTGCTGCCAAAGAGCTGCTCGGCTTGTGTGGAAATTTGTGACGCTGATCTTATTTCAGGTATGGAACTTGTCGTAAATCATCCACACATTTCCTCGTGCAAATCTTATTTTTTACTGGTTGCATCTGTTTCGAGACATATTTGCCTTATGGAGCATTGTGCCCTTTTTTTTGGCAACATTTCAATATCCAGCATAAATTTAAGCAAGTTATTACATTTATATGCCATTAAAACAGACTGGCTATGCATGGCTAAAAATAAATATTGTGCAAAAAAAAAAGGTCTGAATTTTATCACCACGTTCTGCAGGTTGGAGAAACGTAAAGCCGTAGTATTGGCAGTAAAGATGTCTCCTCCTTACTGACAGCTCCCCAAACCTCAGTTCATAAACCTGTCTGGAGATTATGTGCACGGCTGAGACGCACAGTCTAACTACTTGGCCAGCGCTGCAATGGAAACATTTTTATGCATGACTATATTCTCACTGTTGATGGTGCATTTGAGAGAGCTCATGCACAAGTCTAGGTATGGTTTATACATTTCTACGAAACAACAATCACGTTCAGATTATGCAGCCGTTTCTATTTGTTTTTTTGCCTTGGCACATGTTTGCTTTCCCATGGCATGCCCCGAGAATATATTCAATATGCAAAGTGAATGCACGACTGTATTCAAAGCATAATAAACTGCTTAAATTTAACTAAAAAACCCCAACTCTGCATCCAAGATTCCTTACAGGCTGCGTCAGAGTAACCATAGTGCTGCAATTTGGATAAACGACGAAGATGAAAGCAGAATTGCGTTTTTACATGCCTTCTAGACTGCTTGCACATTTTTCTAAAAGCACCAATGTCTGGGTGAGTAATTACACACTAAATGCTGTTTTTTTTAAAGGAAGTGTGTGTCGCTGCACAAACATGAAACCGGACTGAAAATGGGCACATTGCACAAAGGCACGCCCCAGAGTACCAGACGCCACGGATGACGACAGAGCCATTAGACTAATCGATGGTCTGATCGGGAGCCTGACGTCATTCTGAAAATGTGATGTGTCCATGAGACTTTTTTTTTAAGATGGCTGTGTGAATCATTTTGAGGCCTTGAGTGTTATAATCAGATCTGGAAAATGACTTAATGCATTACCTCAAGTGCTTTGCTGTAGTCCACTTTTAAGACTCTATCAAATTTTCCATTTCATGTTAGTTATAATTCTGCCCCCCTCAATGTACTCGGTTACATTTACAATTTTTGCTGATTCAAATGTATTTCTCTTCAGATTGAATTGAAACAGTGAAAAGTGTGATCAGAAGTAACTTCGACTTAAACCAGTCAGTGACCATTTTTTTCTGGTTTTTAAGTACTGTTATCTTTAACTTAAACATTTCAAATACTTGACTTTTACTTGTAAAGGACTTTGGGTAGTTTAATATTGTTTAATTCTTATTATATTTAAGGGAAGAATCATTCTCTCATCATTCCTTGCACTACGAGAACCTCTGCCTTAATGCAGGATTTTAACATGAAAAGGAGTACTGGTCTCTGCACAGCATTGCCACCCAGTAACTCTCAGACCTCCTCTATGCCAACACACCGCCCCTGAACCTCCCGTACTCGGAGACTAGTCTGCTCTCTCCACTCCCCACACCAACCTGCGGACTTTCCGGGGCAGAGCCTTCAGTCTGGCGGCCTCCACCGTCTGGAACTCTGTCCCGGGAGTTTTATGCAATGCTACATCTCAAAAACATTGCTATCATTTAAAAGAAAAATCCAATTTACACATTGATTCATTCTGGTTTTTTCTTTTGTTTGTGTGTAACTTGTTCTGCCCTAATGTAAATCCTCATTGGGTCCCTTGAAAGGCGCTGTATTTTATTTGTATTAATTGTATTTATACATTAGTAAAGGACCTGAATACTTCCTGTACTCCGATGGCGTATAATGAACATTTTTAATGACGGATTAAAAATTAAAAACTTTGAGGTTTGATCTTATTTAATTTAACTTGTAGTGATGTGTCTTCATACTGTATTATTACGACTTTAACTCGAGTTAAGAATCACATTAACACCACTCAGATGTGTTGCACTTCTCCGTATTATTTCACTTAGAAACAAGAAGAAGTCAGAAAACTCGTTGTGTGGGAAAAACTTGATTCGGATTCTTTCCTTTCTCATTAATCACGTCTGACCTCGGGGGGGGATTTATGCTGTGACCCATTCAATGGGTCTCTACCAACAGGTTGTGAACCTCTATTTGTGAAATGTAACTTTGTATAATCTAAAACAAGGACTTGAAACTCTCAGGGTTTAATTATCATCCGTTTTAAGCCTCATTATGCTGCCAGTATGTGCCCCGGATAAGACAGGCTGTGAAGCCATGCGACCTCTGTGAGGGAATGCTGGGTGTCATCTGTGCTGAGCATCTCCGCAGTGTCACAGAGACAGAGAAAAGACACGGGGTGTGATTTGTTAAATGCGGGACACCCCTTCGGTATTGTTTCGACAACATGGGGGACATCTGGCATCGGCAATTCAGCTCAGTGTCGAGGTCTCCCATCCTCTTTCTGGAGCAGTGAGCTGTGCAGCATTGAAGCACTGCTTTCACATTCTCATGCTAATAACCCCAAAAAAGGCTGGAGCAGATGTGAAACATTTGGTTGTGTTCTTGTTCACTTGTAAAGAAATAATGTGCCCCCTTATCATTATTTGGCTTCTTTTGTTCTTCTGCGTGTCATAAAGTAAGAGTTCAGGGTAGAGGCCGTCTTCTTTGGTGGCCTGACTTCAGCTGCATGTGCTGGCTGACAGTGAGAAATAGTCTCCAAGACCTGACGAAGGTTTCTAACTTTTTAAAATGTGCTAATTTGGTGCAAAAACTTGTGTAAGATGCAAATTTATTTAGAATTACTCCAGAGACTATGACAACAGCTCCTGCCTGTTAGTCAGCGATGTGGGAAACAACGTAAAAATACTTTGAAAACTGAACGTGAGTAGAGAGTTGAAGGGTTTGTACTCTACCTAGAAATGTGTTTTAATTATCTACCTTTACTCACAACATTAAAACACAAATATCTTTCTGAACATTACATTTTCAAATCAGGCTTTTACTTTTGTTTTAATGTATTTAAAGCTGCAGCGTGTTTTTAGTGATGCCAAATTACGATATGTTTTCTATAGAATATCACAACTTGGTTTTTATTGTTATTGTGCATTATTCTCCATCTGATTTTGTTTGTCAAGCACTTTGGGCGGCATACTTTCATGAAAGATTCAGTTGAAATAAAGATATTAAAGTTAGTTAGTTTTACAGTGCATCATTTGGGGCTGCCATCCAATATCAAGACGAACTCCATCCTTAGTATATAAGACAGCAACACAAAGAAAATGTGATTCTAACGGAAAGCCATCAGTGCATATCACCCACAACAGTCGTAAAACATTGAAAACAACGCAAATTAGGTATCAGGACAAAAAAGACGAAGAGGAACTGAACGGCTAAGAGGAGGCGTCTTGTGGATGCGATGTCAGAGAATGCGGGGGGAAAGCTTGTACCAACATGGATTAAAGAGAGCCAACATTGCCTTTGAAGGAGCAGATTCAAAGCAGCAAGACATTTCCCATCTGACTAATTTACACATTAGAGTAAAGTTAAAGTTCAGAATTTGTAATGTTGTGTCTTTTTTTTAATTTTCTTCAGTGTTAGAGTGATTTAAGTTTGTCTCAGAGAGGGCTCCTTTAAACTTTTAAACAGTTAGTAGGACCGGTATGTACATTTCAGAGCCTGATCTTTAATTTGTAAAGTGGTTGACAAACTTCTACTTTTAACCGGTTTATTGATACACAAGTTACCGTACTTTTACCAAGGTAAAGAGTGTATGTGCTTTTGTCAGGGCTGTGGTTTTCACACTGAGGTGGTGTGTGTTTCTTTTTTTAACATAATCAGTTTGTATGGATTCAAGCTTTCTTTATATTTTATGTTAAACATTTTGTGTTGTTGAAAATGTCACTGTATTTGTTCATACTTTTCGTCTCTAAATTCATGATTGTGCAAATGAAAAAGTTTATAGTGAATACTGTTGTAATAATGGACTAAATAGAAATAAAATGTGTGTACATATCTTTTGGATGATGTTCTGTCTCAGTGTCCCGCCCACCTGGTATTTGATTGGCTCTTGTCTTGTACTCTCCTCATCACATTGGTCAGAGAAATGTCTATCAAGCAACCTGACGTGCGAGACAAGTTTACAACTCTATACACGTGCGGCTGGTACATCAGGGCTCGCGGTGGCATCCTACACAGAGGAAGGACAGAGGAGACCTTATTACCTGAGGCAAACAAACATCGGTGGACACTGTGGGCTTTTGTTTTCGCTGTTTCCGGTCACTTTGGACGTCCTTACCTGAGTGTAGCAGGTATCATTTGGCACTTTTTTTGGAGGTGGAAGACAGGTGTTATCATCCACAGCAGCACACTGTGGAAGAAGACTAAATTTTCGTTATTAATGGCAAGAAGTCTCGGTAATGTGTGCCTAGCATGGCTGTGGCTCCTGCACCGACCACCCATGGACCGGTATGGCTTTTAGCCGCATTAGTAAACTGGACCCCCCGTCCCGAGGCATCTTCAGGAGAGCGGCGGTCATGCTGTGCTCCCTCCTCACCTCCCTTTTCCTCCTGCACTGCCTCACGGAGCGCTGCAGCACCTCCTCGCCGGTAAAAGCGTCTTCCAGCCGGGTTGAGGGACATAATGAGGACTTAGGGTCGATTAGGAGTAAGAGACTGGTATATGAATGGACAGCCGGGTCGGAGCTGACGGGCTCCGGGGCTTCCAGGCGCTCTTCGCGGGTCCTTACGGATGAGCGCGCGGGGCAGACGCTGGAGCAGCCCGAAGAGTCTTTCATGTTGCCGCCTCCGGATTTAGTTGCCTCCAGGAAAGTGTCGCCCAGGTTCGCAGGTAAACTCAGTCCGCTCGGGGAGGGGAGCAAGAAGCTGCCACAGGCTCTCATCATCGGGGTGAAGAAAGGAGGGACCCGGGCCCTGCTGGAGTTTCTCCGGGTTCATCCGGACATTAGAGCTGTGGGAGCTGAGCCGCACTTCTTCGACCGAAACTATGAGAACGGACTGGAGTGGTACAGGTACATTAATTAATAAGCTACTTAAGGAGTTACAAATCCTTTTTAGACACACATAAATCCTGAAAATTGTTTATACTACTGACTTATTTTACTGTAAAAGTATTTAGAGATGGTTTATTAACATCCCTCTGAATTGTTTTTTTATCTCTAGTTAAATGCCACCAAGATAGATCATGTTTATCCAACTTTTATTCAACCTGCTGCGACATCACTGATAAAGATTAGTGTGCATAACCCAGAAATCTCTACTCAACATCTTAGCTTTTAGAGCTGGCTTAATTGCTGTTGGATGAAGAAACACCGCGGACAGCCTGTTGATTTATTACGCTACATTAAGCCTGACTTCATTAGATGTTATCAGGCTGCTCATTTTGTTGCACATTTTAGGGTTGACTGCACCTTTGTTACCCTGGTCTGGGCTATAGTGGAATACATTTACGGCTTGATTTTGCTGGTTAATAAGACAAGGATGTAGCTCAACATTCATAAAATGTAATTATATTTAGTTTTAGTGGGCTTACTTTTCTGCAGATCACTGTGGTGTGGAGTTTTTATGAGATTATTTTTCTGTCAAATTAAGCCTCTGAACACACTTGACTTATTAGAAAATATTACGAGCAATATGTTTATTTGTCCTTTACTGTCAAAATAAAATCTTTGAATCTTTTTTTTTCAAGTCACAGAAACCTAAAAATGAGCTTGTAATCCAAAAACTAAGACATGTTTTGTCTTGTTAAAAATCAAAACCTCTTTTGTCCATGTGCTGACTAATGAAAAAGTTCATCACTCTTCATTTACACAAACTCTCACTAGAATTTTTTTTACCACAAACAAAAGTCACAAGTTTTCCTCTTTCAAACTTTTAAAAAGTATTCAGAGTTAACGGCACTGCGGGAACATAATTTAATACACCAAACTTTGGACATTACTACAAAAATATTCCCTTTCTTTGAAAACGTTGGCTATAAATGAATATACATCATGTCAATCCTTTTTTTCTGAATTTGTAGTGTTAATTTGCTTTTTATATGATATTTTAGTCTGGAGTTTCATTCAGTTTTAATCCTGCCTGACACAAGACAAACTTCAGAAAAACTGCCACATGAACATTGACTCTCCCTCACTGCACCATCTCCTTATGGAGGAGGTTTGTGCTGCTTTTCCTCGCTCAAGTTGAATTTTGTGATTGATATCATCTGTCACGGCGAGTGTGTGTGTGTGTGAGTGAGTGTTGTGTGTTCACATTTCCACAGGCCCGTGGGGAATAATGGCTCTCCCTCTCAGTGGTTCTCTGTCTAATGGGGCATTGCCGACATCGCAGCTCTGTTATTAAGAAGGATTAGGGCCATAATGAAAGGTTACCTGAGTGTCTCTGGAGGTATAATTCACCTTTTGATTGAGTTAACACTACACACAGCACCCTCTAAAAGCCTGGAGACAAAACTTTTACTCTCCCTATCCGACAACTCCCTCCATGCCCTTCTCGCTTTCCCCTCCTCTCCTCCCCCCACAAAACACTCTGGCTCTCTACCATCTCCCACTCACACACCTCCCTCTTTGTGCCTCTCTGAGAGTGAACACTCTCTTTTCCCCATCACTCTTTCACACCCTTCTGTTTACCTATTCATCCATTGTGGGGTTTTATATCCAAGAGGGTCCCATCCATCCCAAGGAGTTGCCAAGATTCTCTGGAATTTGGACCGTGCCTCCAAGGACGGACCTTTAGTGCCGGTTCCTCTTAATGCTGTCCATTTAAAGAACACAAGGACCCTTGAAATGAAAAGAGGAATAAATAACTGTTACAACAGCGTGGCCCACTTTGTAGGAGTTCATCTTGTCCGCTCTCCTCGACAACAGCCTGAGAGTTTTCTCTGTGATGGTTTTCTGCGGAAGCTTTTGATTGAGTCACATTTATCTGAAGTTGTTGGTCACATAGAGGTGTTGTTGTGCTCTTCAACAGTGCTTGTTGAAACTAGGAAATCAGGCCGATTGCATCTAAAATTGAACAACATCATCACAAGCTCTACTTCCTCCGAGACACTGTTGTGTACGCTTTTAAGAGATGACATTTTGGATGTGCTCAAGCCTTGACAACGTTTGTGTCCTTAATATGAAGAACAAAATACAATCTTTGGATGTTTGTAGAAAAGAGGCAAGGATTGAAAACTGATGAGTTAAAGTTGAAGAATGAACTACAAAGAAAAGGAGCTCCACAGAAGCCCAAGGAATTGTTTAAAACTCAACAATACTTTCCTTTAAAATTATAATAAAAATACAGTCTGTTTATGTTTGTAGAAAACAACGCCACGAAGGAAAGCTCGTGTGTTGAAGTTGAGGAATGAACTCCCAAATACTACAAGTACTACTGCAACAGAAACAAATAAATGAATTAATAAAAGCTGCACACGAGTCCGAAACAAGGGTCAGCATTACTTAAAAATAAAACAATCTTTATGTTTGTGGAGAACGAGTGCAGGTTTTAAATTGAGGGCATACTGCACACAAAGTTGATGTTTTTAATGGAGTAAGCTGTCCATACAATTGGACTTAATTCCTAATTTTAATTAATAAAATATGTATTGAAATTAGTACAAAACAATGGCAGGTTTCAAGCTAATTTGTAAAGTAAGGGAGCAAACTCTCAAATCCAAAGAAGGTGCTTCAAACATGTCCCGTACACGCTTGAAAATAAAAAGTGCTGTCCTTCGAAATTCAGAAAATACAAGACGATCTTGATGACCAGGATTGAAAGCTCCACTTTGAAAATTCTCCCAAATACTAAAAAAAACAAAACAATTCCAGATATGTCCAGAGGAAGCTAAAAAAACAAAGTACTGTCCTTTAAATAAAAAATAAAACAAAACGATGTGTTGATGCTCGAAGAAAACAAGTCCAGGGTTGAAAGCTAAAATGTTTCAGTTCATCAACTAAGAAGCTTCTCCACACATGTACCCGTACGTGCTCAAAACTCAAAACGACTGTCCTTTAATATTAAAGTAAAATAAAAACAAGGTGTTTGTAGAAAACAAGGCGAGTTGTCTGTGACTAATCACTGTATCTAATTAGCTTAAATGATGGGATTCCTTTCATTAGCAACAGTGAAGACTTCAAAACGTAGACGCTTCCGTCTCTGGAGACTCTTTGTTTATTGTCAAGGCCGGTACACGTCCTCAGCATGAATCACTCGTCTCCGTCCCTATGGGAACGTGTGGAACAAACTTGAACACCTCTAAGCTCTTAATGTGACGTGGCAGCATCTTTAAACTCTCCTTCTTCCCAGCTTTTCTCTGAATTATACTCGTCTTCCTCATTATGGGAATTTCCATCAAACCGGCCCCTAAAGTCGCACACCACCCAAAAGCTAGGACGCAAAAAATCTGTAATTTATTGAGACGGATAAAAGTTGTCGCTTTGACAGCACGGCTGTCGCGGCATGAAACTTTTAGCTCCACTTTAATGTGTCCAAAGACTCCAAACAGTCGAGTAAAAAGTCTGTCATATTCAAATCTTGATGACAACTTAAATAGTTTGTTCAGATCTAAGTGAGTTTTTCGGGGTGTTGACGATGATTGTAGCTCTCTGGATTCTTGCTTTTTTTATGCACTTCAGTTCCTCAAGACCTTTCGGCCTTTTGTCAAACAGGAAACCAACACCGGACCCAATCGCGCGCTCCGTCAGTGTTACATTTCACTACACATTTCTCTGCGGTGTACCCGTATAATCACATACAACCTATTAGGCTTTTGTTGTGGAAATGGACACTCAGAGTGAACAAGGAGGTCAAGCACAAACACTGTGGACTAAAGCAGAGGTCCATGCTACAGAGCAGTCGGTATTATGTTTTTGGGCTACTTGGGTTACTGAACGCCCGGCTTTCACCTGTCTAGACCCCTCTGCGGTTCCTGTTTGAAGTGTGTAGACCGGTTGGATTAGCCTTCACCAGATCCCTTAATGGGTTAATTATCCTTCATAAAAACATGTCTGACCTGTTAACACAAGGGCAACGTGCCACTAACCCCGACTGATGCGTATTTATCCAGACAAACAGTCAGAGTACGTGCAGGGATACACAGTTCCTGTTATATTCACACAAAGTCCTTTAAATATCTAAAACAAATAACCGCCTCGAAAAATAAAAACAGTAAAATATTCAGAAAATAAAAAAAGAAACAGGGAGCTTATATCAGAAAAAAACGTTTGTGTAAACTCCATGAAAGTCCAGATTTTCCTTCAATGTTTTTCTCTGTGTTTGCAGAACTTAAAAAGCAAATGAAAAGAATATGCACAGAAGAAAACAGCTGACATTTAATTAGGGGGTTTCCCCTCTTCAGTAAACTGGCCGTATTTGAAAGGACATTTTGCAAAGGGTATTAAAAACGGAGTCTGAATCATGAAAGAGTGATTTGGGGTCAGAGAGCGGCAGAGTGGATCCGATGTGTGTTTCTCGGCTGTCGGGTGGTCTGTGAGGCAAGACAAGTGGAGATTCAAAATACCTAATTTAATAACAATAATGAATGCCATATTGTCTTCAGTACTAATTAGCATTTGTGTTCTTCAACAGGCTACCAAGTGGGGTTTCTTTTCACACCCATATTGTGTGAAAAAAATGAAACTCGTCAAGTCTGTCAAGTTTTGCTGGTTAAAGTCTGTTGAATTCACAAGGTTTTAATTTAGGGGCTGACTTCCAAGTTTCTGATTTGTTTGTTTAGAGGTAGATGTTTATTGATTTGGTGGCAGAGTTTTAATCTCTGGTCGTGTTTAGCTCCTGTTTGGATGTTTTTTTGTTCTCGTGAGTGTGAAGAGGCTTGGAGGAGCGGTGGAAAGCATGACACGACTCTAAAAGGGAGAGGCTGGATGTGAACAGGGAAGTAATAACAGAACAAGCTGCAGAACTTGTAGGACAGTTAAAAAAAAAGAAGTTGTTCACCATGTAGTCATGGCAAAACCACATACCAAAAAGAGGCCAGATTTAACAGTGACCCTTGTGTGTGTGTGTGTGTGTGTGTGTGTGTGCGTGTGTGTGTGTGTGTGTGTGTGTGTGTGTGTGTCCATATTTATGTGAACATGCAAACTGTAAGCACCTCCAGTGTATTTTGGCGCTCGCTGCTGCCCTTGGATGTGGTTCAGCCAGAGATACAGGACTGACGTGTTGCCCAGTGATTTGATTAAAGCAATTGTACAAAAAGTACGTAAAAAAAAAATTCAAGAATGCATTGGCCCTCACAATTTTGGTTAATAACAACTAAGTGTTAACTGTTTATTTTGAGCACCGTTAAGTTTTTACCCCCTACTCACTTTTCTACAGATTGTATAACAACTCTAAAACACCTCACTGAACTTATATAAGAAATGTAAAAAAAATCCATAGATTTTTGGATGATACGTTACTGCTTTAGAAAGCATAATTTTCCCCGTGTGAATCCCTAAAATGTCTCTCCAGTTAGACTTTGAAAGGAGCCATTTGTTTTCTGCATTTCTCCAAGGCACTGACGAGATTTTAAAAACAGATTTCACCTTAATTGCTCCCCTGGTTGTTTTAGCCTGTTTTGACACTTCATTGGAAAATACAGCAGAAATGAAATATTCTTAAATCTCCCTAAATATTGCTGTGGATGCTAAGTTTCTAACGTAGATGTGATTCATCGTGGACTAGGAGGTCGGAGTTTGATTTTTTTCCAGAAGAAGAAGGTTTTATCCAGTGAGATGAGATTCCCAGTGTAGGTCTACTTTCATGTGTTCGAGAAAGTGCTTTTGAAAATAAAACTTCTCTTGCTGGGGAGCCTCAGAATGTATTAACTCATTGAATGGTAGATTAGCTAAAAATGCATTTTCATAGAGGCTTTCACTTAATGGAGTATTTAGTGGGTCTGTTTTGTTCCGGAGCTCAACCACATCCGCACGCTTAGGAAACAGGTTTGCGGACGGCAGGTGTAGTTGAGAGGACTGACGGAGGTGGGTGTAAGGGTCACGTTCGGGGTTGTAGAGGGCACACACACACAGCGGACGTAACGTGATCACCATCCTGAGCATGAGCCCGGAGCTGCCTTTGGATTGTGAAAGTGATTATCAGGGAGTATAATTGTAAAACCAGGACCCTCACCCCCTGCTGTAAGCATGCAACCCACCCATGGCTGTAGTCCCCCCACTCCTTGCCAACTCCTTGACCTCTGCCACCCCCACCAACATCTTTGCGTACCCTCAGCAGCTGACCCTTGGAGGCCCCATGCAAGGGAGGCAGATAGAAGCAAAGGGGGCTATCCAAAGCAGTGCCTGTCAGCAGCTGCCCTCTGGCATCCTGGGAATCTGCCCCCCGATGGGTGAGTGAGGACAGGGAGCAGGTGCAGGGCGCTCTGTAGACACCACCTGGATCTCCACCAGGCACTCACACCTGATGTATTCACCTGACACACCTAAAAAAAGAGCTGTTTGTTGACTGCTTGAAACCTAGCAATGAAGAAGCTAAAAGGTCTACTTCATACAAATATTCCAGGCCTCAGGGATCAGGAACTCCAGGAGCTTTGATGAGCATGTGCAGAAAGGGAGAATGATTGATCACGGTCAGGAGGGTCACCCACAGGGCTGCCAAAGATTTTGCCACCCTCAGAGGTCACAATGCCAGCAGATGGTACTGTAACTTTAAAGATCAGGTTACATTGTTTCTAGGATTCAGTTGTTTGTTCACTTTTGGGTTTGTGTGTACACTATAGGCAGAAACCTGTTTGACCTCATCGTATCTAAGACGCATTGAGCTTAGCAGCTGTTGCTCTTTTTATGAGGTATTAGCCTGTACTTTATGACGCATTTATTCAGGGATTCATATCGCTAAAGGAGAGCTTGAGGTCGCTTTTTTTATGTCCTTGGCGAAAGAAAACACTGGAGATGTTCTGATAAGGATATCAGGGATACCATGCCTCCTCTAATACAGGATAAAACAAGGAATCAAGTAACATAGAGTACACCAATCACCAATCTGATGCATGTTTTAGGACATTTTTGTTCCAAGATAAATACATTTGTTGTCTTATAGCTTTCTTGTCACGTCACAAACGTATGGAACCGCCCACCTAGCAGGCAAGAAAGGATTCCTACTGCTGCGAGCTATGGAGCAGTTGCCGGTCTAAGTTGTTATCAAACTGTTTCAAACGGATTTATTTTTTAGCTGCGTTTTTCTGAAGCTTCTGCAGAGGAAACATGTCAGGAGGAGCTGCTAATAAAGCCTCTGCTGATGTTGTTAGCAGATTGTGTCAAGGTGCTTCGCTTGTTTGAAGGTTTGAAGTTGGTGAGTTTCTCCTTCACCAAAATAAGTACCAAGAACCCATTAAAATCCATCGCTCACTGAGGCTCTTTAACGGACACAAAAGAAATGTGTTTTTTGAGTAATTGTTTTATATTCCTACATTTTCGCAGTTATGATCGAAAATGAATCTAGCTAATAAAATAAATTACTTTAGAAGTCATGTTTCACATCAGAATAAGGGTGTACAATATACAGCGGCTATTTATCTGGTACTGGATGGAGTATGGGCAACTTTGGAAAGTGTTGGTAAAGAAAGCTGAACATTTCTAAATGATATATGTATTGCCCTGTTGAGCTTCCATGCATTGTGATTGTTTCTATCATGTTATCCTCTCTGAAGTCGACGTGTTTGACCTTTTCAAGACGTACAGTTTTAGGTCTGCCCTTTAATGTTCCATTTTCAGGTGATATACCTGAAGTCCTTTTCTGGTGCAGTAGTTTTCGAGCATTGCCCGTGAATGTCAGTGATGTTCATTTTCTTTGAACTTCATGGAAACCTGCCAGGTAATGTTTTCTTACAACACAGCAGTTCTGCCTTCAGGCGCTTTACAAGCAGTGCGACTGAAATGAAAAAAAGAAAGACTTGTGTTCGCAATTTTCTTCTTGCGCTGAATTTCTATTCCTCAATGTTTGAGTTTTTTCTTCTTCTTGGCAACCCAAGGTTGGTGGAAGTTAAGTGTTATCCTTCCACAAACAAAGAGAGACTGTAACCCTATCATTTGGCACTGGATAGCCAAGGGGGTTTATTCTACACTTTTCCAGCTCGCTTTCGTAGAAGTGAGCTAAACAAACCACAAGAAACAACCTTCAGAATTCATGCACATCAAGACTTTCAGAGGATTTGCCAGAGTGCTTTAGGATTTGAGAAACGTGCAGCCAAACCCATGTTATTTGGGCACAGAAGGGCTTGGTAGATGATGTATGGATGGAGCATGTACGCGTAACAGCCCTCAGTGGTGCGGATTGGCAGGGTAAACCAACGCCTCAGCTTGATGGATCTCTCTTTCCCATCTCACAGGCAACAGCTTTATCACAGGACAGGGAGCGCTCCATATTTTCCACCGGAGAGAAAAAAGACGGAGACAGACAGAGAGAGAGACGGAGAACCACAGCTACGGAAAGCCTGGGAACCAATAAAAGAAAAAGGAAGCCCTCTCCTCTTGGGTCCTCCATTTTCCGTTCCAACTTTTGTATTTTCTTTAAAATACATCAGCCACATTTTCATTTACTTTCTGTCCTGTATTTCATTTCCATGTATTTAAAAAAAAACGCTAAGTGTTTACTACTCTAGGAAGACGGAGTTTCATCTTTCCAGTACTTTACTTCCCTGCACTCAGCAGGAAACTCTTTTCAAGGGTCGTGTTTAAGGCTTTTACAGGCCAAACATGGGATTGTCTCCCTCTCTGCTCCTCTGCTTGAAGGCATGGACTCTGACAGTCTTGCCATGTGTGCTATCTGCAGCTGCCTGTGTGGCGATAGGATGGCACCAAACATCCTTTTTGTCTTGCTCCATCGGGGCTTGGCCTGTGCCAGTTGCGTTGGCAGAGTCTGAACTACAGACATGGGCAGAGGCAACGCCAGACGGCACCTCAGGCACAACCTCTATTTGACTGCCCAACCTCTGTCTCTGTGCACAGCATTAAATCCAACTGCAGCTAAGCTTGAGTCACAAGTGTGTGTGTGGCTATTGGAGTCCATCTAAAATCAGGGATTGGCGTTTTTTTGGCAAGACCGAAGGAGGCCAACACGTTTTTCCCTCAGATGTCATTTTCAAGCTTTCAGCACTTCTACATCCTGAATATTTTGTGTATTCCTGCTAGATTAAGAACAAAGACGGTGGCGGTAGCAGTGAGGGAAATAAAACATGCTGAAGATTAGGGTTTGGCAGCACTAAAGACCATGACCAGAAATCCTGAGCAATTTTGTAAAATAGCTAATAATGGAGGTGTTGAACAGAGAGAGAATGACAGAGTGGCATTTAATCTGCCCTGAGAGCTATTTTATTCAAACAGGAGCACAGCAGATGTATTGCATGTGCGGTTTTTTGAAAAGCTACCTGTTTCCTCAAGTAGAAGTCCAGCTGTTCAAACAAACGCTTTAAATAAAGTCAATTGTAGTTTCAATTTGAAAGGTTTCACAGCACAAAAGAGCCATTGAAAGCGCTCTATAGCTGGATTTCTCTTTAAAAATGATCAAGTGAGATGTATCAAAAATATTCTATGGACTCACAGAGAGCAGGTTTACCTTTCATCTCATCGAAAAGACTAAGAAGACTCCTTGAAATCCTTGCTGCTCTATTTTTAATTTCCTTTAACATTCGACTCATTCGCAGAAAAGATGGTTGACATCTATTACTAACTACCACCGGATGCCAGGCTGCTGGATTAAAGAGAGGAATGTCTTAGAAAATGAGTTTGCCACGCTGGACCCATTTATTGATAGATGGAGTGCAACAGCACAGTCTGCGTCTTTTTACATAAAGATGGAAGAGGGTGATAAAGGGTCTGTGTAGAGCTCAGGCCATGATTGATAAGCCCACAGAGAAGTGCAAGGAAGCCACCCAGTAATTCAATTAATCTTAACCTGAACACTAGTAATTGCTACTGTAACTCGGCCTGACTGTACATTAGACAGGAGGAAGATTGCTGTCACAGGAACATGTCCAGTTAATAGAAGTAGGAAAGGAACATCCTCGGTTCTCTGGAGCTCCTCTATTTTTTTCCTTTTTCCTAAAGATGAGGATTTGCATGTTAATGAGAGGAACAGGGAACAGATTCTCTCCATGTGTGGACCAGCATGAGAGAAGTCAGGGATGAATCACGGCAGGGAAATTATGGATGCAAAATCTCAGAGAAGCTTTTCACCGCTGTTTCTGTGGACATTCTCACAATACAGTTATGTAATCATCTGCAAAGAAAATGTCATATACAGGAATACGTGGTGAAATACGCTTATTACTTTTACGCGCCTGGAAGAAGCTGAAAAGATCCATACCACTTTCATATCTAATATCTCATATCCATACCATTTTAAGCTATAGCAAGCAGCTGGTTAGCTTAGCATTATGACTGAAACCAGGGGCTATATCTTGGCCTTACTGCATTAGTTTTTGTATGGATTAAAAATGGTATATCATGGGAAAAGTGGAAATGGGGGTGCTGGTAGATCACAGATATGTATATTGAAAAATGATGGATCCTCTTGGTGTCCAAAGGAAAGCTAATGCTAACGTGACTTAAACCAGCTCAACTGGTTGCAAAAAAGTCCCATTGTTTGTAACTCTACCAGAGAATGATCCTACTTCCTACTTGATGTCACCTTAATAAGCAGTTTCCTTTTTTGAATTGATGTTCTCAACCTCTTGTTTCAAGTTTTCTTTCATATAGCATCAACGCACAATAGGGTCGTATACATTTAAATCAACCATCTTTGTCAAATATGGCGACTGATGGGTCTAAAAAAACAAGTCTGAGACAGCCTCAGTGCAAAACTCAAGGCTTTAACATCAATAGGTGTGTTCATAGTTGGTGCGTCAACTTCTTAGCATCAGTGGAACAGAGCCAGTTTCCTCATGTTTCCATTTTAATGCTAAGCTAGGCTAACTGACTCCTGGTTTTAGACACAGGAGTGGTTCAATTCTTGACTAGGAAGCAGAGAAGTGTATGCTTCACTATAAAACTGTCCTCTTCAAATGTATCATAGTTTGCAACTAAATGCTTCAACCAGAGCCGACAAAACCCTCAGCTTTACGTTCAGCCTTTCTGCACTTTTCAGCAACAAAAAAAAAAACAGGTGTAGTCTTTATTGGCTTCAGTGATCCAACCACGTCATTGTTTTTCTGTTCTTTTGTGTCCAGCACCTATTAAAGTCTATAACAAAAGATTTTTCATTGTTAGAAATCCTTTGAACATACCCGAGATATTGATCCTATTGTTTCCTGTAAGAACACAACAGTGGTTTGGCGGTGTTGACCCGAGGAGACAGGAAGACAGGACTTCTTTATGGGCTGGTTTTATGCGTCCTTTGGAAACTGGACACCTCGAGAACAGCGGATAAATCAAGTTTACAGTAAAATCTATTTTTCTTGCCCTTTGTTTGTCCCCGTCTATCACCACACCTATTTCTTCCCATCCTGCCCCCATTTGAAGTGTCACTGAGTTGGATCTGGATCACCAGGCTCCCGAGTAAAAACTGACTCTGATATATCACACCTTGCGTTTCTTTCTGTAACACTGCAGTCGTTTTTATTTTCGCAGCTGGCTAGTTCTGGGTCATCTACGGCCAGTTTGGACTGAGGGTGTAACAACATTGTTGAGCCTGTGGGACTTGACATGAGCCCAAGTCATTTCAACCGTCAAACATGTGGCAGGGCTGGGGCTTATTATGTCATTATGCTGTCAGTACGATTGTTTATTCCGACATCTTCGTCTCACAATGTCACATCCTTCCCTTCAGTCGTATCTTCAATAAGAGGAGGAAGCTGTTTATTTAGAAGCCAACCGCCAGCATAGACAGATGTACAAGATATAACATTCAAAGTCTTCTCTAACAAGACGCTTTGTCTGTCCTTATCCACTACAGCTCCCACAGCCACCTCCCTAAACACGCCCCCATCAATTATTAATCCAGCCAATTAGCAGGGCTGCATTATTCACCAGGAAGCTGTGATCACATCCATTAACGGCACCGCCTCGCCTCATTGTGGCTGTCCCAGGCGGCTCTCACACAAAGACCCCCTACCCAGTCTATATATCTGACCACGAAACCATGTTTTCAGTGTATTCATGAAGTTCTCGTTTTTTTGTCACTTTTTTTTACATAAAATACACTTTCAGGAAGACATGTACTATATTTAATTGTTCTGAATGCCCTTAACTGGTCTTTAAACCTGGGTTAGGGTTCATAGCTAAAATGCTATTCCGCTCACTATACTGTATAAACAGCAACAGCTCTCTTTGGCTCCAGACCGTAGCTGCATCCTATCCTCAATCTCTGTCACCTTCCACTGTCTGCAACCAAGTCGTAAAATGCTTAATACACTTTTTTAATAAAAATTTGACGGCATGTACCAAAAGGTACACAAACTAATAAACACGACAGACTGACAAATGAGCATATGAATTAAAAAAGCAGTTTTAAAAACCAACAACAAACCCATAAAATCACTTTGTATCCTCCTAATAAATCAACCAGCACCCCTCTGTCCAAAGATGTCCACTGATAAGGCATGAAGACAGCATTATCAAGGCTGTGGAGATAAATTACTTCACATTACTAACAGTCGGATAGAGTAGGACTGAGTACGGGATTTATATAGTTCAGCTATATAAGCAGTTTTACTACTCTGGTATCTTTTTAGCTGCTTGTCTTACACTACGCCTAGAAAACAAGTAGTGCTTATGTAAGTAGGGCTGGGAATCTTTGGGTGTCTCAGATTTTGATTTAGATTTAGATTCTTGGGGTCACGATTCGATTCAGACTTGATTTTCGATTCAAAACGATTCTGCTCCATGGATTCAAAGTCTCTTTTTGATTTAGTACATACTTCAGGATATACTCCAGTCATCTGTGAGACTGGCTGAATTTCTTGCTGCTCCATTTGGCATTCTACTGAGTTCAAGAGTTAGCCATAGCACTTAGCAGGGAGTGACTGATTAGCCAAAAAAAAAATCGATTTTTGGAAGTTATGAATCTCTTTAAAATCTTAGAAGATAAGAATCTCGATTTTTTTTTTCCCCACCTTTATCTGTAAGTACAGTCAGGGAATACAGCTTCTGAATGATCATTCTGCTTTGCAATGGACCACACAGGTAGCTGCATCAATACTCAAGTACTACATGGACATGTACTATACCTTGACTGATGCAGTCTGGTATTATTAGAATTTGTATGCCAACATGATGCTCAAGATTTTGAATTCAAAGTCACAAGATCGAGACGACCCAAATTTGTCTCAAACTTCAGCAAAAGAGAATGAACAATCCGACACAGTGTCATTAGTTGTGGATGAAAATGAAAAAGATATTCTGCCCTCCGTCTGTATCTCTGAAGAGGAAGTCATGTGTTTGCTGTCCTCCCACTGTTTCCCACAGATCTCCAAACAGAGCGCTGGTCCTGATTGCTTGTCACTGCGATTTATAGACCCTCAAATCTCTGAACAAAATCACTTCCTGTTTTTCCCCCGTGTTTACCGGACACACAGGCGGGCGGCCGCACATTTTCGATAAAGAGTGATTTATTTTCATTTGCTTATCTGCTTAATTGATGTCCCCCAGGCCTCCCTGGCAGCCATAATTTCATTACACAAACAATTTAGAGAAGTTTGATTAACACAAATGAGAGTTCAGGGCCCCCACAGGTTTGCATGTTGCTCCTACACATCCTTCTCTACACATTGACTCTCTGTCGGGCTCAGCCTTTGTAGCACAGTCATTAATAACCTTTCCTTTACAAAATAGATAGAAGCAAGAGATTTAAAAGAGTACTCTATTAATTACAATGAATTGTTGTTTCATTTCCCTTTGATTGCAAACCTGTCGACATATTCAAAATGTCACACTTCCTGTTGTTGTTTTAATCATGGTACTTTCATGTAACATGCATTTCACACCTTAATGGGCTATATTTCTCTTGAATGAGCAAATATGTGTCTGATTTAAAACCCCTGCCTTGAACCAGATTCTCATTATGGCCATTGAGACGCAACAGTATTGATTTTGTTGTTCAGGATTCACCACAAGCATTGATTTATGTCCCTTCAGAGACAACTGTGTGTAATTAGGCTCATATAGTCAAGGGTTCACCCCACTATCACCTCAGCTGTAGACCTCCTCATTGAGGATTCTGTGCTTTGTTTGCTCAAAATGTTACGTGCACGCTAATGGACACACAAACACTTATATGCACTTATACACCCGCACAGACTCGCACATGCATGCACAGACTGAGTGGGCTGTCGTGGGCAGGTCTGTGTCTGACATACACATTTATTACATCATATTATTTTCCACTCAGCCCAGCAGCAGCATCAGCAGCGGTGAATATGCTCTTTCACCGCCCTGTTTTTCGCTCTTATGTTTCTTCTCTCTCTCTTGTATCCAACTGGCTTTCTAAAACAAGGTCGGCTCTGGCAAGGCGTAAATCCAGCAGCAGGGATTTCCCCCCCCTCGCCCACAAAGCTTTTTACTTCTGGCAGTCTTTTGCCAGTGTGCGTTTTCTAGCTCTCCCTGATGAACTCTTGGATGCACATTGTAGCAATAAACGGTCTTTGAGAAAGAGCCCTTTCCAGTTGCTAGGTGAACGTACAAACATGCACATGCAGATAGACACACACGTGTTTGCCCTCATTATATTAAACACTTATACTGATGAAACCTGAAAACACTGAAAGCTTATGTGACATATTTAGTTAGGGCTGAGACCCAGTGGTTTGAACGTAACTTCTGCTAGCTTTAGCTGACTAGCTGCCTTAGTCCTTGATCCATATATATTACGTCTAAAGAACACTAAGACTTCATTTAAAACACAAAGATGTAGTCAACTGGAGATGTTTTACTGAATGGCTCACCTACAGCACTTGTGAAACTTTGAAAACCTTGCAGGTCAAACATGAGAATAAGGTTGCTCATACATCCCTAGATAGTCACAATTTGCTTTTACTTCCACACGATTGTCTCTATAGGTTTACTTTGCCATTACAGCCCAGTAATGTAAATGCAAATGTGATTGAAAGTGGTTCATAATGGCCTCTATTACACTGTCATGAATATGAATGGCACTCATATGCATTTCGTTGTGCTTTGCTTCTTTTCTCTGCAAATGCCTTCTCTTGAAGGATCGCGCACACCCAGCCCCTCCTCATCATTGTCTTTACACCCTATTTATTTATCTTCTAATTGTGATTCGGACGTTCGTATTTATTCATGCCGCGCCCTCTCTCTGTATGTGCGGCACATCCGTCATTCAAGCCTGGCAGAGTTTGTCTCAATAACAGCGCAAATATCCAGCCATTATCTCTCCGCGGAGTTCTCCCTCAATGTTAATGTGTTTTTAGGACGATTACATCAATGTGAAATTTTGGAAAATATCCCTCTGATTGATAACAGGAATCATCAAGCCTGGATCCCCCTCCCCCTTCCGCACCCCATTAGCTGTCTCGATGGCACCTTCTAACTTGTACCAGGTTGTGCTGGTGGCTCATTAATCGTTTTGGCTTCGTGTGAGAATTAGAACATTTTGATTGGACGTACAGAAAACAGCACAGACCTACTTGTAGTCCAACATCTCTCATGGAGAGATAACTGCTAAGCTTTATCTGTCAGGGTGTAAAGAGTTTTTCAGTCAGTCTTGTAGCTCCAGAGCTTAGCTGTATGAACACAAGAGGTGAAGTATTTATGTTGGGAATCAGTTCATCTGAATAGCTTTGCTATAGGCAAAATATCTGGCTTGAAACTTTAACAATGAGTCATGGTTCTTCTTTACCACCGTGTCCCCCCCAAAAAAAGTGATTAAGAGTGGTTTAAAATCAGAAGCAGACCATGTTGCCTCAACTATTGGCCCTGGTTCTGCCTGTCTCTACACCGTCACCCTATCAAAATAAAGGATTTTGTTTTGTTTTAAAGGAAATATAATTAACGACAGCTTGCTCAGAATGAGTTATTTCAGCAGGAACATTTGCACAAATTAAAAAAAGGATCGATAACAAAGTACATGTCCTGACTGTGTTGGTTCATGTTGTGCTTTAAGTCTGTCCAAAGATCTTTTTCTGTCGAGTTCATGAAGTGAGAAATGGAAATATCACAGTGTCTGTCTCATTAGGCGTCGACAGCTCTTCTGCACACACATTATCCCATCGTGTGGTTTTCCCTATAGCTGCAAAACAAATCTCTCCTCCAGGACGATCAAGTAAAGTTGGGATTGAAGTTGAAATTGATTTCTCAAATCACCAAAATGTTTGGGTCAATCACCTGATGAATCCACCAAGAATCAACGGGAAAAATAATTGGCAAACATCAATTAACGTCAAGTCATTTTTAATGGAAGTTAATATAAAAACAATGCTTCTAAATTGTGATAATTCAATTCAATTCAAAAAACTTTATTTATCCCCGGGGGGCAATTCAAGAATAAGCATTTTTCTTTCATATGTGATCGTAAAAATATATTATGCTGTTTTTGAATGACAAAGCTATTTGAACACAACAACTGGCCTGAAGGAGAGAATGGGTAACTTGTCTTTTAAAGTCACAAACAAATAGACTCATTGAAAAGATGATTAATGGATGATGTCAATAATTATTGTGAAATCTGGAGTATAAGTCGCGCCGCAGACTGTTTTGGGGGAGTTTCCCAGAAAGTCTACTAAACTGTCTACCTGCGAGACGATTTCTATCGTGTTAGAAGACAACGACTTTTCTGTACAGCTGCGTCGCTCTTTTAGAACCATCTGTTTTTACTTTGTGGAATTTGCACTCCTACTAGCGACAGTACGGTAGTCGAGCTCTCAGCCTAAGATACTGACAGTCTGTGTGTAGTGCTGCTCGACTCCGCACTCCATACGTTTTTATTTTCGAAACAATATGCCATCGTTTGCTTTAAATGCGTGGTTGTGACCTTGTGAGGGAGAAAAGATGTTAGAAAGTAGCGCAGCAATACACAATGAATTGGGATACTGGTATATTGGTCACACTGGTGTAGAAGAGGCAGCGCTTTTTAGATAAAAAACGGTATTAAAAGTGCGTCTTACACACTGGATTTTACAGTACTGTTGCAGCCCAAGAAATTTGAAAATCAAATTTAAATTTGCTCAGCCATTATGCATGCCATTGTATGAAAACAAAAATATCAGGTCACGTTTCTTTATTTAAGACCCTGAAGACTGCAAGACATGGACCGCAACACAAAGATCCCCCACAACGAGCTTAGAAAATACAAAAGTCCAAACTTAAAGATGGTGAACTAACCAAATCTCATGTTTCAAATCATTTTTAAAAGACACATAGTTGGTATTGGTGGTGGTGTCAGTTTTCTCTCTGCTAAAACTCAGCTCCCAGTTCCAGCTGAGTGCCTTTTTTAGCAGGGAGAAAAAAGAAGCTTCCACTACACTATAACCGTTGTCCTAACCCCGACAAAAAGAGGTTCTGCCCTGTAATTACGCTCCATTTCTAAAACCATCCGTCTCTGCTCACACAGAGCTGACAGGCTAAAACATTAGCACGTTGTCAGCGGCTCCTCAGACGCTGCAGCTCTCTGTTACACTTCATATTATCAGTCCAGCTTTCCCAGATGGGGTTACCTCTCCGCACTTTGGGGAGGAAGAGGAGGTGTTTTCCTGTTGTGCCGCCAGTTTAGCTCCGCCGCGATGGGGCCTCCTGGTTTCTCACTGTGGGTCTGTTGAATTCTGGGTCACAGCCCAGCCCCGGGCAACTGCTGGCTCTGCGTTAGCCATTCTGTGTCGTTTTAGCCCCAGTGACACTCGGCAGCGGGTCATTTTTCACCTTTTCTTCGAGCGTCAACGTGTTTCCCACCTCGCTCGCACAGCTTAAAATCACTGTAAACTTGTGCAACTGTTGCTGATAGCACAGTGATGTCACACGCCTCAAATCACCTGCTCCTTACGCATGCTGCCGTTGCCTCAACAGAAACCATCTGCACTGAGTTCCATTTTCCCCGGGCTATTTATTTAATGCATAATGCAAGGGACACAAAATGGAAATCACCCATCCGACCATGTCTTTAACCTCCACTCCTTCCTGCCTGCTTTTCCTGGACTGCATTCAGTCTCATCACTGGTGAGCATAAATCGTTTTGGTAACTTGTTAGCTAATAATTTATTCTCCAGGAGGTTTAAGGAGAAGCAAAAACGAATCCTATCAAATATTTAAAGCTCCTAGATGTGAGGAAAGGAAGATAATCTTCACCTTCCTCTGCCTGTGTCTCTCTGCTGCTACAATCTGGGGAAGAAGAAGAAAACCTAGAGCCTGTATGTAATGAGTTTACGTCAAAAAGAAGTGATAAGAGGGAGCATTTCATACATGCTAATCTCTGCCCTCTCTCACTGCTTCTTCTTCTGTGGTGGCAGGAGGTGCGAGCTCGCTGGTGTGCTCTGCTCTGGCTTGGCACAGAGATTGGGAAAGCGATGTGATGGTGCCAGGCGCTTTGTATTCTGAGCCTGGGAGAAAGAAAGATGGAGGGAGGGAGGAAAGGGGGGGGGGGGGGGTGAACACGAAATAGGAAAAGGCGGTAGACAGCAGAGGAAGAGAGCATGGAGACAGTGTAATCACTTTTACACTCGCAGATACCGCTGTCCGCCTGACACTTGACTCTTATCCCCAGGCTCCTCTCTGCACTCCTTCTTCCCGTATCTCACTGTCTGACTTCCTCCTTTAAAATCTCCTGGGGTTTTAAATCCACAATCGTTTTCTAGCTATATGATTCAGGGCCTTATATACATTATAAAAAGCATCTTAAAAGTATCAGAGATTAGTTCTAATCTAAATTCCATATTTTCATTTAAGTTTCCTTAGACTTTATTGATTCTGTTGATTCAGGTTGTGCCGTAAGTTCATGATCAAAACGTCACACGAGTAAATGCAAACCGATCATTACAATCACATGGCAGTTCTTTAAGTTGTTTTCATTTACTCACGTGACTTTGTGATCTAACAGAAGTCTCTATGCAACCTTTCAAAATAAAACACGTTTGTTTTCCAGACAGGGAAATAAAGTAACCTAGATGAGAGGCAGTAAAAAAAAAAGCAAAATGAAAGCATCAAAAATAAAATCTTAATAAGGCAACTCTTGTCGAAATCTTGAAACTGGATTACTTGCACCTTTACAAAAATCATGAAAAATCGGATCGTGAACTCGCCATTGTGAACCGTATCGTACCCTGAGTCAAGTAAATCGATAAATCATTGCCATGCAGCATTGCATTCAAACCTTTGAAAAAGATGGCGGCATATGAGCTAATGTAGCATGTGTCTCACTTCTATCTTACATTACAAACGTCTTTGTAACTCAACATTTAGTAGGAGAACACTGAAGTTCTTCTAACTATGGGCTACACTAGCTTGATTGTCAGTTGTGTTGTTGCTGTGTGCAGAGCCAGAGTGATGACTGCTATGCCAACGCAATCTTAAGAAAATGGTTCAAACATGGTCAAATAAGCTTCTTTTTTTAACTACAACTCCCATTACTTTGGAACCTTTTTCCATCTCACAGTTTGCGGATGCTTTGTAAAACTCAACTACGATATCATATATGCATTTTGAAAGTATCAAGCTGGATTGACTTAGGCTTTTAGCAGAAACTTGAGCTCTCTGCGTTTTGCAATATGTGAAGTATTTTGCTATCTTGTTAACTTTTTGTTCAGCTCGGACTTTATGCGCCCAGAAAACTGGTTAAAGTCAACTGCCAAATATTTGGCTTCCACGATGTTACAGCTATTGGATTTCATATGGACGTGATGTTTAACAGCCTCTCAGCTCTGAGACAAAGCATTGTAAGAAAGTGAAAAGTGTATGATGGAAGCTGAAACTGATACATGCAAGCTTTCTGCTGAGGTAGTCCACAGTGTCTGAGAGGAAAATGCAATGATGTTCTGAGTTCATAGAAAGAATATCTGCCAGCACGTCGACTGCAGCTCCGTTGGCTGAGACGCCACCTGACTAATTTTGGCTCCTCTATATGCATTTTGAACAGGACAATGACTCCTTTTCAGAAGTTGTTCTATTTTAGAAAATCCCAGGCGGTTTACAGTCAGAGCTTTTAGAAGTATGCCAGACGACTCAGACTCGGGCTTTCAACCTGTCAAGTTGTTACTTAAACTGTGCGGTATGATTCGGAGTTCAGTTATATTTATTATAATCAGTACATTTATATTCCTACTCGTGCTGTGGGTGTGACACCCAGAGACTGCTGAAGACTGAAGCGGACGTTCTGTAGTTTGGGGTTTTGACAATGCGCATGATAATGTATACACAAGCTTTTTATCTTGTGGACATGTGTGGTGTGTAGTTTAACGTATTCTTATTTTTAATGTAGCAGTAACAACTCACACTACTGTAGAGCCACCACAGCCAGCTCTTCTTCATCTGCTTCTTCCACACATCCTTCCTGCCTTCATGTAAAGTTGAGGCTAAAACATACGAGCTAATGAGGCACATTTCACACGCTGCTGACATAGCAGCAGGAGCAATTTGGGGTTCAGTGTCTTGCCCAAGCACACTTCGACATGCGAATGCACGAGCTACGAATCGAGCGCCCAACCTTTTGGTTCAGTGACGACGGAATCTACCACCTGAGCCTGAGTTCACCCCGCAGGGATGGACTAACATGTTGTTTTGGGATTTGCTCAGAGAGAATATTTGCAGCCTTGTCTTTACTGTAAATGTTACTCTAGAGGGAACACTTCTAAATGCTCCTCCCTCACTCATTCTTACAGGAGCTCCCCGCTGTATGCCCGTTGACCGCTCGGCTGCAACACAAGACATATCAAGTCCTCTGCTGCACCTCTTACAGTGCAAATGGAAAACAGATGGAGGCAAACAGTGAAGCTGCTCGGGGGCAAAGAGTGTCTCAGGATTGTTGAATGTTCATTTAAGTTTGAAATATGCTGTAATCTATCATCGCCCCCACTGTCTCAGGGTGTTTATTGCACGACTGGTTAATGGAGCAAAGCCTGATAAGCTGACAAAATGAATTATACAGGTTTTAACTTAAGATGATAACACACATGCATGTTGCTGCACGATTAATACTGCATTGTAGTTTCTACTTTTACACACTTTCAGAACAGTCCCAAGAGTTTAATGTTTTCTTTTTTTTGAGTGTATTAGATGTCTTCTTGAATCTGCTCACGTTTCCTCGCACTGATAATGAAAGCTTCATCTGTAATTTTACAAGACTGTATTCAAAAAGCCACCTCCAGGGATACTTATGACATTATAGATAAAGTGCTGGGGAATATGATGAAGCAGAAGAAGTTCTAAAAAAAACACATCATCATGTCCTCATGGAGCTCATTCCTGATTGAATATCCCGAAATGAAAGTACGAAACACAAATGTGCAAAATAGGAAGACTGTCTGGGAGTGTTTGTCTTAATAATCAGAATTAGAATCAGCTTTATCGGCTGGGTGTGTGCGCGCATACTCGGAATTTTGCCGCAGTTTTGTAGATGTTCTGTGAGTAATAGTGCAATAAAGAATGCAAAGGTGCCTATATTAGGGCTGGGCAATTAATCGAAAATTAATCGAAACCGACTTTCTTGACCTCTAACTGACGTACTCTTGCCCATGTCGATTATTTTCGAGGCAGAGTCACGCGACATGGAAGCAATGTCCGTCGTTTGGACACATTTTGTCTTTAGGGAAGACGACACCAAACAAAAAGAAGTCAAATGTAAACACTGCGGAAAAACTGCAAGAAATGCAAATTATTTATTTTCTACTTTAAAACTTAAATGTGTCGTTTTCATTTCAAGCGATGCTTTGATTTCAGTTTTTGAAATATTCAATAACTAACCACAAAATAGTTCATCAGATATTCACTCTCTCATTAGAAAACATATCCCAGCTTTAATAGTTGAGCATATTTACAGTAGAGACCATGTCAGTGAACTATGAGGGCAAAAAACAACAATAATCGTTCATTAATCGTAATCGAGGTAAAAATGTTCAATTAATGGTAACATTGATTTGAGGTCATATCGCCCAGCCCTGGTGCCTATATCCTGTAAGCATCATGTGCTGGGTTTCTATGTATACAGTATTTACATTGAGCATGGATTTAAATAGAATAGAGAAAATATCAAATGGATTTAGCGTTTTCTCGTGAAATCAATACATCGCACTCAACGAAGAAGAAACGTTGAGGAATGCTCGTTCCAGGCTAGAAAGAGGAAAAGGAGTAAGGGATTGTCTTTCTGCCAGCCCATCAGTTTGTGTCCATAGAAGGACCTCAAACTGGGCTTTACTTATCAGTCTTTGCCTTTATATTCTTTTTAATCACAAGCTTTTTCTGAGCTCTAATATTTTGTGTGTCTTTGAGCAGCAGCAGCAGCAGCACTGGAGGCCCATGTGAGGGATCAGTGCCAGCATAAAAAGTGTCTCATAAAGAATATCTTTAGTCGGCAGTCTATGTGGCATATCCAGCAGACTGAAATGTTTATGTTGAACGTTTCAGCGGCTTGAAAGTCACCATGCTGATGGTCCCAAAGACAAAAGCCCTAGCTTTTTTGTCATGGGTAATTATCACAGAGCAGTCCCTCAAAGCCTTCCATTTGGCTCTGAACTAATTCACATTTAATTTTGCTCTCATGCATTTGACACAGAGCTTTTTTTTAATTCAAAACAAGCTCTAATGTAGAATCTAAACATCCATTGAAAAAGTTCCCATTGGAAGCAGTCGGTTACTTTTTTCTTTCTTGGATTATTTCAATCCTAGAAGCTATAGAGAAAGGATAAGCGCGCTATAGAATGGCTACTTGAAATTTGCTAATGAGGCAACCTTAAAGATATATTGGATCATTCAAGAAAGACAAAAAGCTTGAAAATGAGCTTTGGTATTAAACCCAAAGTGTCTTATCTTCCACAAGCTGTTGAGACTCTAAAAAACTGAGTTGGCAAAAAGGAAAAATAGAGTTGAGCTGTTATTAAAGCGGATCCCGCTGAAGTGTCGCCTCCACATGCTCTGTCTCAAACTCACTGTATCTCTGAACAAGTAGGTCAGAGGAATATGAAAAAGTAATGCGAGCGCTGTGTCTAAGATATGTACACCACTCTGTGATGACATGAGATACAATGCAGAGCTACAGTTTGGGTTATATTTAGTGGTTAGCTCGTATAGTAATTTGGTTTAATGGAACATGAAGCACCAAATGCAAAGTATAGCCTCATATTATAGCCTCATCTCTTCTGGCCTGTGTTCAGTTTGTGTGGGTTTTCCAGACTCCTCGGGCAATAATAGGAAGCAGGTCCACATCTTAGCTGGACTCGGGCTTTTATTTTGCTAACTCTTCAGATTTTACACCTGCCATTTAACTGCGTCTCCCATGTCACCTTTACCTCTCAAGATTCCAGGTGTCAACGCACAGAGGCAGCATTGTGAACGTTTAAATTAAAAGCTCCAATAACCATGGAGAGGTGAAATATAGAACTGTTTCTCCAAGCCATGTATATATTATAAAATAAATCCAACTCATAGTCAGCAATTTAAAAGATGAGAAGTGCAAAGTTTTTCTTGATCTGAGCAGAATGTAGAGGAAATAAACAGCCTCAGGCTTTAAGAGAAAACCTATAGACTAAGAAATCGAGAGTTCATGAAAATCAGTGAATCGGTATGGTAAATGGACTTGAGCTTGTATAGCTCTTTTCTAGTCTTCTGACTACTCAAAGCACTTTTACACCACAGGTCACACCTACACATTCACACACTGATGACAGAGGTTGCTATGTAAAGTGTCCATCAGAAGTAACTAATCCCAGTCAGACACATTCATACGCCGCAGACGAAGCAGCGGGAGAAACTTGGGGTTAAGTGTCTTGCCCAAGGACACATCGGACATGTGGCTGCAGGAGCTGGGGATCGAACCACCGACTTTCCTGTTGACGACCGACTCTACCAACTGAGCCACAGACACCCCTGTATGCATTAGTTAGTCCCTGATAGAAAGAATGGTTCAGAATTTGTCTTGCATTGCCAACTAAATATGGAAGACTGAAAATGTATTTACTACACAGCTAGACCTTTCCTTTTCAGTCACAATAACAACCTGACTTTTGGGATGACAATGATGGTAGATGGTTGGTTGGACAGAAATATCAAAATAACTATTGAATGGATTTCTTTACATTAGGACATTCATGGTCCGCAAAACTCAAAACATTGAATATGATCTGATCAAAATGTGGCCTCTGTTGGGGGGATAGCAAACGTTATGGCCTTCTGGTGTAGCCAGCAATAAGGGATAAAAGACTTCCATCCAAGACGTCTTTCTCCAAGCATCGCCATTTTTTACCGCCTTAATGACCAAAATAAAAACGGAGAATGGAGTCTGAATTGAGAGATAAAGTCTAAGAGCAGATTGCTAGCTGCACGTGCATGCATGTATCTGTTTAAAGACAACAGTTAAAGCTCAATGTTGTTCGGTTACGCCCAATGGGCTCTAGAACTACATTTGCTCTATCCCGATCCAGCCCTTTTCTCCCTTCAGGACTGTTCTCCTGTGACAGCCATTGCTCCTGGTGGGCAATACTAGACTACAAACACAAACCAGAACACTTCGGATACCAAAATCTGGTAGAGATTTACAGTCCACAGAAGATGAAACCTACCAAACATGCTGGTCATTTGTGGTACTGAGTGAAGTATCTTCAGAACTACAATATTTGATGAACGCCATGGACGTGTTGGTGAATAGCGGTTCAGTTATGGCCCAGGCTAATTGAACTTCCACCCTTTTTAAAAAGCACATGCTGGCATGCTAATATGTTAAACAAAAATGATCTGGCTGAGGCTTGAATACTTCCTGGAACAGCCCTCACTTTAGCAATTTGCTTCATCAGTTGGAGAACTTCTGTATTCCCATGCCACTTGCATGTCTGTGTTGTTTATTTATAAGCGTTGCATTGAAATGCATTGGTCTTTCATGGACATGGTTAGCATTTTTCAGTCTTGAAAGAAGACTTCTGACGCCACTCAGACTGGTACTGGAAGGGTATAAAACGCTGGTTGTAAATGGGATATTTCTGTCTCTGTTTTTCTTTCTTCTTTCTATTTTTGATCTCCTTCTCTTTTTCTCTGTCTCTCATCACTCTCACCCATCTCACCCGCTCCTCTCCACACCCCTCCCCTCTACCCTCTCATGCTTCTGCACTCTGGATCTTAAAACGAGCAAACTCTGCTAGTTGGTGTGGAAAAGGCTTCAGATGGCTTGAATGCATCCTGCTGCAGCTTCTTCTTCTTTCTTTTTTTTGCTTCTTCCACCACAGGTAGAAAGGGTAAATAATTCACAAGCAAGCTCCTATAAAGATAAAGCCTTTTTTTTTTTTTTTCCCTTTACGCAATAAACCGGGGACTTACACTCAGCTTGGAGGGAGGGAAAAAAGGATTCTGTGAAAAACACTGCTGATAAATTTATAAGAACACACAGCAAAGCTAACTCTATAAATTTTTCACCAAATCAAGCTTTGTGGTCGTTGTAGAGAAGAAGAAAGGGAGGAAAAAGTCAGTGCTCGCGTCCAGCCGGGAGATTAATTCATCATTTACATTTGGTGAAAAAAATGTTTTTACTGCAGTGTAGATACTGTTTTATTCTTGTAGCCCATTTATTATCAAGTTCTCCCCGTAACAAATCGCATGAGTGAGATTATTTTTTCTTTTCCAGACATTATTTATGAGGTCTCTTACGTTTGAGTGTACATGAAAAATTAGAAATTTTCCAAGTGTAGCCAAACATTTCAACTGAGATAAATTGCGACAGGCCGGCACTATTTTTTAAACCTTGTGTTAGAAGCTAGAAAATTGCGTTTCAATGCTTTCACCAGCTAATAGCCAATTGGACTGAATCCTAAGACGAATGAGAAAAGACAACACAACTTTGTGAAGCTTTGTACCATTTCCATTGCTTTCTTTTTCCTCATTATACTCTGACGTTTGTTGATTAACTCGGCTTTATTGTTTTTCCCTCCATCGTGACCTCAGGGACGACAGCATCCTTTATCCTCTGCAGACTTTCCTGCTTGTCTTTGTCTTTTAACATCAATTGGAAGTTTTTAACAATTTGCTTTATTTATGAAACTTGGGTTTTAACTTTAAATAGTTTTTCCATTTTCAGTTTAATTTCCTGCTCTCCTCCCTGACAGAACCACTACGCGCTTTTGTAGACCCTTCACTTCCTTTTTGTCTAATTTGAAACACACGTTATCATCAATCTGACAATGACTTTCCTGTTATTCTTAAAGCTTACATTCGTCAGTTTTTCATCCACTCTGACATTGTTATCTTACGTGTCCCCTGTGTCGTGCAGGGTTTCTTTCCCTCCTCTACTCGCTCTTTATCAAAACCTTGTCATTTCCCCGAGGAAAACAGAACACCCTGTCCTCCCATGTTGTTTCCCAAGAATAGACGACTCTCTTATCTTGTAATTGTACGTCTCTCAAAATTGCTTCCTACCCCCTGCTGTTCCCATGTACCACTCTGATTTCACTCTTCACTTCCAAGAATCCACCTTGGATCATTTCTACTTAACCCAAAGTGGAAGCTGTATCTGAATTAGCTTTTTGCTTCATTAATCAAATGAATAGGTTCTGTGTTCTTAATGAAGCATGACTCAGAAAAGCATTACAACAACAGCCAGAGTTGCATCAATGCAAAAGAAGATTTGCTTTGCAGGTCTGCTAACTTACTAAGAATCAATAATTTTTTCTTTCTTATTGTTGGGTTTGTTTTGAGTTAGCCACAATGAAACAAGGCCTGGATGAAAGTTTGAATCTTTCAGTAAAATGGAGCCAGAACTTGGTTATTTAGCGATGTATCATGACCAAAAGGAGTTCTCAGCATGGGAGTTTATTATGACATTTAAAGTAACAAAAAGTGATTTCACTTCAAAGCTCAGACTTTCCTTGATCCAGGCAACTTATGAGCAAAAACCACGAGTACACACCTTCTGCATCGGAAGCTGAGAAATCTAGACGGCAGTCATTTTGTTTAGCTGCGTTGGAGGAGTACTTATCTGTCCATGAGTGGGGGAGGATTTAGAGCTGTAAAGTGCAGGTGTGCAGGCAAAGGTGACACGGTGCATGTATAAAAGGTCAGGTGAGCAGATACTGGAGGACTGCGGCCGCCACGGTCATAAAACAGACGATTATCTTGATCTGGACTGTCAGCTGCTGGAAACTCACACCTGTAATCCCTAGAACCAAGGAACATCATACCTTATATGAAGATTACTGCCCACCTCTTAGAAATGTGAATTGCAAAAGTAAATTCGTCCTTCGTTTGTGTTCCTATGTGGACCGTTTTTTTTTTGCAGAGGCTTTAAAACGCTATCATCTCTTATCATATGTGTGTCATTGTATTCCTCTATGTGCCGTTGGCGTTTGCAGCCCGCGGGGCAGGTTAAGGGCTGTGTTGTGTTGCTGCACAAGGTTGGCAAAAAGAGCAAAGCCCCCAAGCTCAGAAGAGTGGGCTTTCCCCTCACCGCACAACAGCCATTACTCTAAATCACCCTCCCTTCTCTCTCTCTGACCTCTGCTAGCATCCACTGACCTGGAAAATATCACTCGAGTCCAAGCCACCAAGAGCGGCGCTGGCCTTTGCTTCGCCTGCAAACAGCAGAAATATTGAGCCAATTACAAGATGATTATCTGGTGCGAGTGGCAGGGGAACACTGTGGGAGTGTAGTTATGTCTGCCAGGGCTCCCCGCTGCAGGAGGAAAAATGAATCAAAGGCTTGCGGGGGAGAAGTGGACGGCTCTCACTCGCCCACTTGCCTCTGTGTCTTTACAACTCCCGTCAATTGACAGACATTGGCCCGGATCCAAGCTGCTTTCTGAAAGAATATCACCAGGAGAGGCCCATTCAGAGCTGATCACTTGCTTGTTTTTTACTCCTCCCTAATTCATATGTCAAGCTGTCACATTATGCGTACTCCCAGTTTACAGTAAATAAGACCTTATGGCCCCCGTCAGACTTTTCTTGGCCTTTATATAACAAGCAGACATGAGTCACTGCATGTGTACAAGTTGGTTTGCGAGAAAAATTCGTTCAGTAGGGAAACGAAAGCAGCGATGCGTCAGGCCCTTTAGTCCAGAGTGGTTACTTTATAGACGAGCCTACAAAGGACTCATTGAGTGATGTTACTGCGTGTTACTGTGTACATTGGATTCGTTTTTTTAATAGGGAATAAAGACACTCCAATGAATCCTGGCGCCCTTCTTCAATTTAGTTAGTTCCATATGAGCGGAATGACGTACAATTACAACATGTGTTATGTTCTGTCATGTACACAAACTGTTTAGTTTGGTTCTTAACTTGTTAGTCATCCTACACATTTTTTCAAACTTTTTTTTCCCCCAGCTCTTAAATGCGTGCCAAGCAGTCAATTTGATTTAAAACAAGGCTAGAGTTCATGTACCGTGTTTCTTATTTCAGTTTGAGTCCAAGTCCTCTTTCGTAAGTGAAACCCGCTGCCTGTGTTTCATGCATCACTGAGCTGAGGGAGTCGTATTTTAGCAGCGCGATGAAGACATCAAAGCAGAATGTGGAACAGCAGTAAATATTAAGAGCTTGGACGTTTTGTCATCTGTTACATCACCTACCATGCCAATAAAGTTTCATTTGAAAGCACAGCGTGCCTCTGCCGTAGAATGGAAAGAAATACCCCACTGTGGTTCACTTACTGTAAAACCCAGTATTCTGGCCCCTTTACCGAGCTGAAGACTCAAAGTTGAGCACTGATGTTCTTCTCTTGGATGACATTTCTGTGCTTTAGTCACTTTATTGATGAGTTGACTGACATGCATTAAGTTTAAGCCAGTCCAATTCGTGGCCTATCTGAAACCTACCTGAATGTGATGTGCTTTTATTGATTCTTTAATATAACAAAAGACGGAGCAGCAAAATCCCTTTTCCTTTGAGTAAGATGTATCTACAGCTTGATGATGCATTACAAGAGATCTGGTGCAGACATTCATTCAAAAAAAACAGAAGAATTTACAACTACAGGAAATGTATTTGAACCCCAACTTACCCAGTTATAAAGAGAATACTAACATGATGACGAATAGACCCAAGCTTATACAACGGGACACAATGAGACAAAACCAAGCTCCAAGTTTGTAACTTGGTTACTAAGAACTTAAAGGACAACTCATAAGCTTCTTTTCTCTGTTTTATATCAGTGTGCATTTTATACCTTTGGGTTTTGGACCTTGGATCAAACAAAAAGCATCATTTTAAGACATCAATTTTGGCTGGGAGATTTTAATGGGGGGTCATTTTTTATATTCTTGCCTATTACACATGTCAGTCTGTTTACAGGTCTTAGGAAGTACTATGTGGTATGTGGTACAGTGGTAAAAAAAAACCTTAAATGGCTCCAGATTTAGGTAGTTATTCTAATATGTAAAAAAAACTACACGTTTAAAAATGGAAACCATTGGCTGTACATACTCTTGCAATTCAGAAATAAAAAGTGAGTGTAAAGCTTTGCCCACATGAAAAGATTATTAAAATCTTTACAGATTTTGAAAATGTGAACGACCCCACACGATGACAAATACTCGTAATTAAAAACGTTTTGTTCCTTTAGTGTGTGGTGCACTGTTTTGGTTCACATCCTTGAACAGATTCAGTTCACTAACAACCAGAATCACCTCACAAAATGTATCACTGTCTAATGCAACTTCAGACTAAACAAACATGGAGGACGACTGGCAGAAGAAATTGCAATATTTTTTGGACTAATTTTAACAAAAAAATCACAAACAGGAAGTTAAACTGTGAATGAAGACATGAAGATGGCATACACATTACAGCACGAGCTGTCAGCGAGTAAAATTGATTTGCTGCAGTTATTCTTCCTTATTCGGTCAGCTCACTTCCCAATTGACTATTGTTTTGTTCACATGACAATAGACAGAAAGCTTGCTCGGCTGTCCTCGGGTTTCTCCCCACACAGGAGATCTGATCGTTAATATTGTACATGTTTTTGTTTAGGATTTGCAATCGGGATGGCCCCGGCATCCTTACAAGCAGATAGGACCGCTCTTAACGCACCTCACATCACTGAAAATTTGGCCAAATAATCTTTAGAACAAAGGATTGCTGGAAGACGGGACTCTAGAATCTGCCAGATGATCTTGTAGTGTGTAGCCTGCTTAAGGGATGTTTTCAAAGCAATATATAACTACAACTTGGTTTACTTGGATTAAAATAGACGATATCTCTTATAGTGCTGCATCTTTTCAAATGTTGGTTTCAAATTATAATATGCAGGATCAACAATGGCTGCTTTACAGAATTTTCTTCGCCGAAAAACGACCACAATGCAGTTCAACCAGTATCTGTTTCATATGACAGGACTACAAGGCTGAACCTGAAACCATTCTCAACCTTAAGCTCACAACCTTCATACTCTGACTTCCAAACATGTCAGTCTTTATGTAGGACCCCATACCACTTTCTGTACTTTTCTGACCCTGAAAATCCCCCCAAGAGTGCCCTCGCACAAACCCACCACCGCTGTGAGTGCATCTACCACAGAACAAGCGTGACACATGCCATCAAATATGGATGCTTCCTTTAGTACGGGCTCATTTCTTTTTCATAAAACAATAATGTTCTCTTTTGCATCATGAAGTTGTGGTACTTCTATAAGGGCTATAACAGAAGTCAAGTCGTCCCTAAATCAGCATGTCGCCACTATAGCCAGGAAGCCGCCTAGGAAGACTACCTGCATGCATGAAACCCCCCATTAATCAATAATTAGTCTCCATGTTCTTTGTTATTGCCTTGTCAGCTTGGTAGCCATTGCAGTCCCCGATGGAAGTGGGCTGTTTTAAGGCACCATTATACAGCATCACTCTGGACACTTGGGGCGATGGGGCAGATCTAATGCGAGAGGAAAGGAGCCTTGTCCATGTTCCTCTTTACCGTGTCGGAGACACTGAGAGGACTCTGGAGGTCAGGTGATGGTCAATGTTGCGGGCGGATGTCAAGACATCAATGCACCTGTGTTGCCGCCCTTGCTTTTATCGACCGCTTCCTGCGTGTCCCACCAGTGCTGACCTCATGATCTATTCCTTACAGAGAAGAAACACTCACACACATAGCAGGGATGTGTTTTGACATGTGCCTTATGGCTTTTAGATCCATTTCACTTCATATGCTGTGACCAACCAGCAGCTGTTCTGATGCTTGGTAGAAAGAACGGCTGCCTGTGCTGCCACCTCAATATTAGTGACACTTCAGCAGTTGGGGATTCTCCATCTGATGTAATATTGTCATAGCTTCAATCCTAGTTATTTTGCAATGACGAAGGCCTCATTTTATTCCATGATTTCCTGACAAAAAAAAGATGCGTGAAGTACAGTAACTTGGAAAAGGAGAATTTCTGTTCCCCCCCCAAGAAAAACTAAATTATCTTTGTACTTGCAAATGTCAAAAAACAATATATTTAGAAACAAGAGGCCAAGGCTGAAATGTCTGCCGCAGTTGGATTTCCAAATTGGTTGGATGAAATCCTTTAAGTGGCACGAACCCTAACCCTAAAGTTAAAACAATCATAATGATGTAAGTCAGGTAAGTCAGTCATGTGTGGATGAGTGTATTGTTGTAAAGTACAAACAAATCAAAACTAGCCGGTGGAGGCTAATGTTGGGCATTAAGTGCTTAAACCTAACCAAAGCCAGAGGTATTAGATAAGAACTGTAACAAACTATGCATGTTGTTCTTTTAAGCTGGATGTCTTGTTGGAGAATCATCATGACGGCAGAAATGGAACTCGTAAAAGTTTGTCTAAGACGAAGCTCTCAGCCCCCTCTGTGTCATTTCACCGTGCAAGTCAAATGGAGCATGATTGTTTACTAGCCTTCATCTGCCAGGCAGAAAAACAATGTCCATCACATCAGAAGAAGACACTGTGGTAGGAAGAAGCTGCACTCTGATCACAGATGCTAGTTCTTGCCGCTGCTTGAACGATCCTACAAAAACAACAACAGACTGAAGTGTTGAGCACTCTTCAGTCTTCAGAAATTTCCGAGGGCCTTCCCTCTTTAGCGTCTCGGTAGTTCTGTCACGGGCAGAAAACAGCGTCTACCCTGGGAGCAGCCCGGGCCACTTTGTCAGCGCCAGTCCTCGCTTTAAGCAGCACCAGCCAAGCAGATGAATAATTGACGCCTGCATTCTGTACTTTGGTGAATTTTAAAGCTGTATTCTGCAGAGGCTCTAAATGGCAGAGGGAAGGCGCGTTAATCATTCATGGGCTGCTTTTACCCGCTTTGCTTAAGGTCACTGTCCTGAAGGCAGCTGGGCAGAAGGAAAGCAGAAGAAGAGGATCGTAGAGAAGAGGGGTGGCGTGGCTGAACGGATTATCTTTTTTCCCACCCCTTTTTGGGAGTTCTTGAAAGAAGGACTCGAACGAAATAAATAAATGCTGATCCCCAGGTTGTGCCTGGCGGAACTTTTCTTGGGTAAATATTTGGAAAGGGATTTATGGGTGTACTTTATTTGCCAGCATTTGAATATCACACAGGTGAACATATTTAGGAAACCAATGCATGGCTTTCGTTTCTCTGTGAGTGCTGGCTGTTCAAGTGAAACTGTTTTAAACTCACACACACCAAAAGCTTAATCCATATCACATTTCAAATAAATAATCGTTAAACCACAAAAAATTCAGGGAGGAGCTAAAACATCGTTGGAGCACATCAAAATCTTTTCCTCATTTTCTACCACCACTCGTTACAAAAAGTGAAAGACAAGAAGGTGATCAATTATGCGGAGAGGCTCAAATATCAATATTTTATAACCAGCACTACATACTGGTATAGAAATCGACAGTCTTCTTTTTCGCGCCATATGAGACTGAAGAATACCCCCTTTCAAGTGGACCCAAGGGAGCCCCCTTCTCGATTTCATAAGCCCTCAGGCTACATTAAGGAACGTGCTACAGGGGAGGTAGCATCTGCATACTATCAGCGTAAGAATGTCTTTCCATCGAGAGCATGGTGCTGAGTCAACACTGCAAATCAACATTTGGTCACACCTCTTGGAAGCCAAATGAGCTTAAAAGAAAAGAAAGATACCTGATAGGAATCAAATGAACTTCTAGGAAAGGAAAGGTTTCCTGTGTTTTTCTGGACTGATTGGATTGGAATTTTTTAATGACTTAGCCGGAGTTTGTCCGAATGTTGTGTTTATTTAACCAACAGTGGTGGCAAAACTGTGACAGTCTCGCTGTAGTTATGTCAGGAGTGCAAGTCAAACAATTATCTCACTAACTTTCCATTTTCTTCTTTCCAGGGATCTGATGCCCAAGACTCTGGAGGGTCAGATCACCATGGAGAAAACCCCCAGCTACTTTGTGACTAGGGAGGCACCAGCCAGGATCTCCGCTATGTCCCGGGACACTAAGCTGATCGTGGTCGTGAGGGACCCTGTCACCAGGGCTATCTCAGACTACACACAGACTCTGTCCAAAAAGCCTGACATTCCCTCTTTTGATAGCCTTACCTTCAAAAACAGGACTACAGGGCTCATCGACACCTCGTGGAGCGCCATCCAGATCGGCATCTACGCCAAGCACCTGGACAACTGGCTGCAGTACTTCCCCATGGACCAGATCCTGTTTGTGAGTGGCGAGCGTCTGATCAGCGACCCGGCCGGAGAGCTGGGCCGCGTGCAGGACTTCCTCGGGCTCAAGAGGATCATCACGGACAAACACTTTTACTTCAACCAGACCAAGGGTTTCCCGTGCCTCAAGAAGGCCGAGGGCAGCAGCAAGCCTCACTGCCTGGGCAAAACCAAAGGGCGGACCCACCCGAACATTGATCCTGAGGTGGTGCAGAGGCTACGGGACTTCTACAGGCCCTTCAACATGAAGTTCTACCAGATGACAGGACGCTTCTTTGGTTGGGATGACTGAATGTGTTTTTGTTCGACACTGAGGACTGGGAAAATATCTGCTATGGAATATTAGGAGTACTCTAGGGGTAAAAATGTTTGATTTTGAGAATTAAGTAAAAACCGTCTAGAATTTCAGGGGGGTAAAAGTTAGAATTTCAAAAGAATTAAGTTTGACATCTTTTTTTTCCCTCGAATTGTCAAGACTTCATTCTCAGAGTCTTATATTTTTACCCAAACAGTGTTCCCATTACTTCCTCAGCAGTCACCCTAGAAGCAATATGTGTCCCGCGACAGGAGAGAAAGAGGCTCCCCAGATATGCAATATTTTCAGTTACATTTTTCATCGTCTTTGCTGCCTCTCATCCACAATCATGGAGATGCTTTCCTCCTACAAACACGTTGACTTGTTGAAGGAATTGTGTTATATTTTCCTGCACTATCTGAAGAAACTGTTCACTTTCAGGTCCCTGGCTGTGACACGGAGATGTTGTATGCAGTGCTTCTTAAAGAGGATGAAATCATCCAGGGACTGAATGCCATATTTTTAAACATAGCTGCTTTCAAATTCTAACTTTTGTTTTTGCAAAAATCAATATAAAAAGATAAAAATATATGTATTTTCAAAATGTATTTATTCAAGAAGTACACAAGCAGTATGTATGTATTTTAAATAACTCGTCATTTTTTTATTGTTCTCCCCATGCCTTCAGAGTTTTGTTCTTTTGATATTTAACACTAAAAACATGTCCTCATTTTAATTTCAGGTCTTCGTCACGTACGTTCTATACATGTGCGAGTGGGGGAACACCGTGGGTTTGTTATTTCATGGTTGTTCCCCCCCACGTTCAGATAATGAAGTTACAGGCAAAGATAGCACTCACTGTTATTGGAGGAACAGCGACTCTGGTGGAGGGGAAACATCTCAAACGGGCCTTCCCCAAAACTGTGACTCAAATTTCCTCAACATGCCTCTCTGTGAATTGAATACACTTGATGTCACTGGCCTTCCTTGCCTCGAGGCAATGTGTGTGTGTGTGTGTCTGTTTTTAAACCTGGAGAGCATGAGAACAACGGCTGGGTTGTGTTCCTAATTTGTGTCTACTCATGTCCACTGTCTGAAAGCAGATGTGCCTCGAAAGACACAAACTCTACAGTTGTGTTTTGGTGGAAGAATCAGAAAAGACTCTAATATACTGTAGATTTTTTGGGGTTGGGGGTAATGTTACAGATCTAATTGTGCTCTTCTGACTGTTTTCCTAAAGTTGTGGATTTTTAAGGCACTCCTTCAATAAAAGATGTTATATGTAAATATTTTATTCAAGCTAGCCTTCGTGTATTTATTTCTGTTTTTCAACGCTGTGACTCCAATTAAACAAAGTACATCACCACTAATAAGTAGAGAACATTTAAGTCTGCCTCTCAGGTATCTACCACGCTCAGCTTCTTGGAGAATCACCGCTGCACCTCCTTACTCCTTTTATCTCCACCGTTACACCTTTTTCACATTGTCTCTGCTTATCTCCGTTCAGCCTCCGGGGCAGAGCGCCAAAGGAGGCATTGAGGATTTTAAAAGATGTGTGCAGTCGGAACGCCTCGTTGTGGGTCTCCTGGCAGCTTCTTGGCAGCTTGAACACTGAGAGGTACGAGGTTTTTAGGGGACAATGTCAGGAAAATTAAAGCAGAACTTCTTGGTCTCTTTTACTCTTTGAACGCAGTCACTCTGTAGCAAATGTGAATTTCAATCAGGAGAGAGAAGTGAAATAAGAAAATGATTTATTCCAATGAATAACATGGAAACGTGACTTGACAGAAATGCTTTGGCGCTTGGACTCTGTGGGGGGCTGATGTGTTTGGAGAATGACAATTGTGAGCGTCGACAGATTAAATCCCCTCATGGAGTCCAGACCCTGGTGGTGGTTGTGAAGCTGATGACTTGATGAGACCGGATGGGTGAAGAATTGATGGATGATGATTCTGCGAAGATGGGCGGGGATAGGGAGGTGGAGGGGCGCACGAAAAAACATATCAGACCTGCTTGCACCACCTCCTCTTATCCTGGGCTTTTAGTAAACTGAAGGCCTAGAGCAGCAAACATGCCTCTGTGACTGTACAGGATAACCACAGTCTCAATGGAAGGCAGTGTACAGTAAATCAAACACAGTTTCTACCTGGAGGGACAAATTGTCAGTCATTCTTTACATCTTATTCTGTGTTTTTCACCCATATTCATTTTTCCTTTTCTCCCTCGTCTCCTCATCTCCATTTCTTCCTTCCTCCTCCACTGCACCTCTGTTTTCCTTTTCCTTGAGGAATCTCCTGGTGTTTTCCTCCTGCCTGCAGCCTTCTGACTGATTTGAAAAATTGCTCTGACAGGCACTTAACAGATGAACCACGATGAGAGGAGGAAACCTGTTGAAAGCCTCATAGTTTCTGAAGCTCATTCATGCTGAGCCGATGTTGTGACTTAAACAACCTGCGAGGAAACATGGGAGAGGAGGGAAGCAACGAGCCGATGTCCATTTGTTGACTCGTTCAATTTGCTTGTTTTTCCTTCCTGAGAGGGTCAGCGGGGCCTCGTCAGCGCCGGGTTCCTCACAGTAATAAACAGAGACAGTTTTTCATCCTCCCGCACGATTCTCTGAAGAGCAGCTTAGTATGAAAGAGAAAATGGAACGGCAACATCTGCTGCGGGACGGCGCACAGACCACCCCTGTCAGAGAGAATTCGGCTCAATATCAATGGCACAAACCTGCAGAGGACTTCAAGTCGGTCTATTGAAAAACAGCTGACCGCATGTGGTGTTTTTTTGTTGTTTTTTTTAGGGTGTAGCGAGCTGCTGCAGAAAGACGGGCATTTCTGGTCGCCTTGCAAATCTTTTGATCTGCTTTTCTTTCTTCTTACACCTCCCCCTTTTTTCATTTTTTTTTCTCATTCCATCAGTGTTGCTTAATCTATAAAAGCAGGAGCACCTGTGTGGAGTCACCTGCGCACAATTAACTTGCAACCACCCTCCCTTTAAATCTAACTAAGCCACAAAAACCTCCACTCATCCGACCCCCCTTTCTTTACACGCAACTCTGAGCCTGTTTTTGCACACGCAGACGTTACAGAAGCGCGGCAAGGGATGGGTGGGCTGCACGATAACAACCACCAGCTTTAGAAAACAAGGTTCAGAGAGTGTGTGTGTGTGTGTGTGTGTGTGTGTAAGTGTGTGTGCTTGCATGTGAAGTGCCCTCAGCATCATATAGACTGTGTAAAATGATGAAGTAAAGGGATCAGAGAGATTGCTTTGAAGAAGAAGGCAGCAGCGAGAGCATTTGCACACACTTGGATACATACGTACATGCAGACAGGCCTGTGTCATGTACAAAGTTGTTCATGTGCACACACACATGATGACCTACTGGGATCCACACGAACACAGTCGCCACCCGCTTGTGCCCTGCGGAGCGACATGGAGGGGATCAGACCTCTGTTTTCTATGGATCCCAGAAGAGGAGCCCTTAATCCCTGGCCAAGTCTGAGCAAATATCTCCGCCAGGCACGCTCCACACACAGCCTAAATCAAAACAGCCGAGGGGGCGACTCAGTCGCACTTTCAATTTCAAGTTCGCTTTATCTACCATGGACTCCAAATCTGAAAGAGAAATCTTCAAAGCAGCCTTTTGAATGTTATCTGGTGGTCAGATGTAAACAAGATACCTGTGTTTCATGTCTCCAGGCTGGTAAACATATATGCATTTACATGACATGCATTATAGCCATCATGATATGCATAGTTTCTACTGATTTATATCTAGAAAAAAAATGTCAATATATTTTCTGCTGAAGGATTCATATTCTGAATTTTTGGCAATGCTGCAGCAACAATATTGGTTTTAACTTTATAGACATCCCCCCCCCGCCTAAAAAAAAGTAATTCCACTGATGGTTTGCATGTTAGTACTAACAGTAAGAAATGAGGCACTGCTCTTTGAACTGTCACTTCTGTGCTCAGTACACAGCAGACAACACACTAAATTAGCAATTAAGATCGTCTGGGAGCGGGACTCTTTCCAGACATGTGTGTTTTGACTTCGAAGTTTTCACGCATCTCTCCTCCTTCAAAAAGAGCCGCTGCTTTTCAAAGGGTGATAATTGATCCTGACACATCATTAAAGATGTGTTCATGTTAAGCTCAAATTTTCCTTCTCATGGATGAAAAGCAGGGTGACAGGAGTCTAAACAAGACGGCCAGATCGTCTGAGGGTAAGAGCCCAAAAATGTCCAGGAGGGAGGAGAAGTTTGCCCTGTTAGAGGAGGCTCTGCCACTCAGCCCTGGAGCCTTTATGTCATACAGTGACCGAGTACAATTGCATGAATTTTAGCATCTTGCTTATATCCTCATTTTTGGAAAATCCTGTCAAAGCGTCTTGGAACATATACAACCTTTTTCTTGGTTTACGGAAACCAAAATATATCAGGATCATCTAATAAATAAGCTGGACTACTAATGTACATATAGCTTAATAGTTGACTACAACAGTAGGAAGATATTTTCAAAATCAAACAAAAACACCAAAAAAGGAGAATACTTCCTGTTCTTGTTGTAAGCCAGCTAAGAAGAGGGGAACCACTCGTCAGTGCAGTTTGATGCTACATCCTAGATGCAGTAAGTGTAGCCTTTGGATAGAGGGGAAAACGACCAGCGCTGACTAGAGCTCAAAATTCTCACCATCTTTAAAGTTGAGTAATTAAAGGAAACATTTTTGGAACATTTTGGGAACTTTTCTTGTCTTGTCCTTTCTTTATGGTTCATTTGGAACTACATGTATGAAACATCATCATTGTACTTTCTTATATCCCTGGTCCCCATGGTCTTAATTTGAGTGTACCTCTCATATCCTGGGTGCATCTAGCCATGTTGTTTGGGTTCTTTAGCTTCATGTCAAAGCCCTAAACCGTCTGTAAACCCTTGTTTTTAAAAATGCTATTTACAAAGTGAAATGTGTTATTCTCATTTCACTGTATCTAATTGATCAGTAACTGAAAAGTTCAAATCTGAAGGGTTTTATTTCAAAGTAAAACAACCATTTTAATCCCATTTGATTGGATTAACAACACAGGAATGTTGTTTCCCTTTATATCACTCGCTTGGCTTGACAAAATGAACCAATAGAATCATTTCCATGGGGAATGAAGAATTGTGATTGGTGTAAAGAACGCCTTTGTTTTATGATTATCTGCCATATAACACCACTGCCTTATTGAAGATTCGGATGATCATCTAACCTGCATTGTTTGCAGGATTGTCCTCAACTTGAGTCCTGAACAGTCCTCTTTACAGGAGATCAAGAACCTGCTAAGTCGTTGTTCCAGGTAAAAATATCCTGATTGAATACGTGTCTTTACTGGCATAATGAATGTAAACAGTGTTAAAGGCAGCCTTGTCTCAACAATCTTATTTTACTTGTAAATCTTTTCTTTTTTTCCGGCATTTAATGAGTTGTTTTTGCAATAAATATTACTCAACAGAAAGTGCATTAGCATTCAAAAAAAGGTAGAAATGGTTGATGGTACAAAAAGCTGCTTGAAAGTTGTAATAAGGAGTCTAGCCAGAGACATGAGGGGACCAAGTTTGATAAAGAGTACTCGTCATTTTAGAGAGAAATTAGCCTGTGTGGCCTGAAACAAATGGCTCTAAATTAATCATCACATGCGTATTCCCATTCTCTGCACAGTCTCTGTTTGCCTTATGAATAAATAAGAACTCGCCCCTGTTTACCTCCAACTCATTACAGACGTTGGCCCATCACACTCAGAGGTCCTCAAACGCACCAACCCGCTTACACCTTGGTTTACTTTCAGCCCTGGAAACAACAAAGTTCCTGAAACAGACACACACACGCAGAGTACACACTGAGGCAAAAAAGCAGCTAGTTAATAATTGACGCTGTCGGAGTGCCACAGTGCTGAGCGAGGGGACAGCATGCAAACACCAGAGAAGAAAAGTCAAGGCTCTGACGAGTAATTATTTATCACCCAGGGCTACAGCGGTGGAGGCAAAGTGTGCCGACGTGGGGAAGTAGCCTGGAGGAGAGTCTTATGAGGTGTTACAGACTGATTCAATATTACCTCTCAGACTGTATATTTTGGTGGAGCAGGTCATGGCACACTTGGGGATTCGTGCAAAGATAGATGGGAAATCTGAGCCGTTGGTCTTCGCTTGTGGATTTGTCCCTTTGGTCAACTGAATTAGATTTATTCCATCACGTTCAAACCTGTTTTTGGGAGTGGGGTTGTTAATACTAAGCAGCCTGTGACATATAACACTGTGTGTGTTTATGTAGCGTCACTCCCTGTTCTGTCACTCCACCCAACTTGGGGGGTTTCTCCGCTCCCTCACTTCGCCGTTTAGTTAAGGTTTGTTTGCCTCTGACAAATGAGACTGCCATAAGGGCCATTGTGTGAAGTATGTACGAGGCCCGCGCACTCATAATTATGACAAGTGTGGCAGTTTGTTACGTTCTTTTCCAAAGTGGTGTGTTTCCATAGAGGCTCAGGCGTAATCAGGTGATGGATTTGTTTCTGGGGACGTCACAATAATCAGCTAAGTCGTATGGAGGATCATTTACAAATGCTGTCCGAGCGTTTCGCCACACTTTGACTCCTGTAAGGTATGTGTGAGCGTGATGTATTGCTGCCCATAATGACGCCTGGCCTTTAAACAAAGGGTCATAAACTTTGTGGACATTTCTTAACAAAGGGCCCTTTTCTCCGTCACGGTACTTCAGCTTTTAGCACCAAGGGAAACCTTAATGAGATCAAAAATGTCTCCATCAAGTGTAGCCTGGTTGGCCCATATCACTGACTACAACAAAGATGTTGACTTAAAATAAGTGTATGAATCACACGTACAGAATTTGGGTCTTATAAATCATTGCATTACTGAAGTTAAATGGTTTTAAATGAACTAAAACATGAGTTTGAGTCTCTTGCTTGGTTGTTCCCAGATGTAGGGGGATACCTTGGTTTTAGGAGCCAGCCTCAAGTGGACACTCAAGGAACTGCAGTTTTTCACACACAGGCGCTTGGAATGAAGCCAGCCTCACGTGGCCATTGGTGGAATTGCCCCTTTTCAGCACTTCTTATTCTTTGTCATGTATTTAAATACACGAGATGGATGATTTTGTGCTTTTGATTGCACAGATGCAGATACAGATAAAGACATCCCTGTACAAGGATAACTACATATCTCTGTCCATACAAACAACAGAGCTTTGCATGATGGGCAGCCTGAGAGCATAAACCCAAAGATCATCACCGCCAGCTGAAAAAAAAGGCAGCTGCTCACCACCACGTGTCTTTGAGGCAACAAATGGCACATGTAGCCGACTTCAGGCCAAATTGGAGTTAGCTTTGAGATGGAGTGCATATAATAAAAAAATTGGAAAGTTAGACCCTAAAAAACCACCATAAAGACAGTCAAAGCCTCTAGACTTAGACATAATAACATTGGCTCCCACATGAGTCTGCATTGACTTTCCACAGCCAATTATGTTCCCTAAAAATTAGCAATGTGTGCATGACTTTACAGAGCAGTAAGAAAGAGATACTGTTGGCATTTGCATCTGTACCTGTGTGTGTATGCAGCATATGTGTGTCAGGTAAGTGATCCAGGTGGATGGCAGCAGAGGGGCTCGGGTGTCCAGTTTCAGGCAGCAGCTGGTGAGCGAAGCTTGGCCGAGGTCACCCTCAGGGACCCTGCCCCCCTCGTCACCTACTCCCAGGCTGCGCTCCACACTCGCCCTGTCATCGTCACCCGATCTCGGCTCCGCATGCATCGGAACAGCAGCTCTGCTTCATGACAATGGAGCTCTTTTAATTATCAGGGACAGCGTTCATGCTCAAGTGATGACGGCTAAAATGTATTCGCTCCAGTCATGAGACGAGCAGTTCAGGCACTCGGGCATGCAGCAGCAGAGGCACGGTGATAATTGATCACATTGTAGAGGCGTGTATGTGATACAGAGGCCATGTAGGTGAGCTGTGTTACTTTTAGAACAGATTACCACAGTGTCAAAGCCGCCTACAACACGGATGTTTGAAATAACTCAAGATAAAATACATCCTTCGATGAGACTTTTAAAAACTAAGCCAACATTAAAACAAATGTGTTCATCATGTCATGGTCAGGATTGTACGTAGATGGGGGAAGCTAAAACTGTAAAGCAATTAAATCGAAAAACGTAAATGTTAAAAAAAATCCATGACTTACCTGAGGTCAACTTTCTTTTCAAGGTTAATTTTGGGGGCTTTTTATGCCTTTATGTAGAGATACCAGGACAGTGAATGGAGCCAGAAAAAAGAGAGAGTGGGGAATGGCATGCGGGGAAAGGAGCCCATGTCGGATTTGAACCTGGGCCACCCGCTTGGAGGACCACAGCCTCTGTACATGGGGCGCCCTCACTAAGGCCATGCTACCGGCACCCCTGAGGTCAACTTTTAAGGAAAATACAAACTCATACCCGAGAAAGAGACACAAAATCCAAACCAAAAACAAGTAGCTTTACATTTCTGTTCACATACAGGTCACACAAACATGATGGATTGTGTTTATTTGTCAGCTTATGAGGTCTACATGTGTGACATTGGGCTGAACACACGTCTGCCTTCTTTATTGTAACTCATCACACGCTCTAAGCAAACAAAAAATATTGTGACAAAGTTTTCCTTCAAAAACAGAGATCACTTCGCCGCCACCTCGGTGTCTCTCAATCAGTAACAGTGAGAGAATAGTTTTCAGACATTTAAATGGAAAATGTACCCTTTTTTGATCTTTTCCAACATTGACACAACCCTTCGATAGGAAAGGAGCTGGACTATAAAATAATTAGAGGCATCAAGGTGAGACATGAAGGTGTTAAAATATTCAAGTAACCCACCGCTAGACACAACATGACCTCTTTTTTTGAGATTTCAGAGCGGAGGTGATTACACCCTTGTGTTTCTCTCTTTCTTTTTTTCCTCTTCTATGTTTTTTTTTCTCTAAAATATCTGTTTTGATTTTGACAAAAACAGATATAAGATAGAATTAGAGACACAGCCAGACCAGAACATGGCTCAAAGAAATGTGTGTTCACATTCTGACACATAAAAGATGCTAACATGCTAGCTCATCTGGTGCAAGGTATAACTATCTACCAATACTTCATAACAGGTACATTATGCAGTGACAGATGAGTTATTTAGCTTGAAACCAGAGGGTGAAACTGTGTGATTGCGCCATTTTGGGGAATTTTGCCAAAATAGAAGACAGGTCACCCTTCATTTAAGTCTTTACTTTACTTTTGTTGGGAAATCCCCTTTCTTGCTCATGTTGATTTTTCTTGCCGTGTGTTTGTGTCCCTTTTTTCTGAGTAATTTACCCCTGATGGATGGATGGATGGATGGATGGGTGGGTGGGTGGATGGAGGATGGATGGATAGATAACTGCATAGATGAAATAACAGATAATTAAAATAAGTCTCTGTAGTCCTAAATAGTTCTTATTATTGCACCAATCCCCAAGGTGTTACGGAAAGAAAGGAGAGGGGCTGGTTATTTATTTAAATGAGGGGTATATATCCTGAAAGCAGCAGGCATGGGAACTGTTAAGTGCAGTCATATGAAGCAACATATGGGAACATATTGCAGTTGCTAATAATAGGTTTGTCTGTTTGGCCTCATTTCCTTGGCTGACAAATTTCCCACTATGATAACAACATGAAGACAGGATGACACAAAAGTATGAAAAATGTCATTATAATAGTAACAAAGGGTCAAGACTTGGGGGTAAAACCGCTTGGTTTGACATTCTTCTGCTGCTGCTTTCTCTAGCAGGACTTTGTCTGAGTGAGAGGTTCAGGAGGATCCTGTATGTGGCACAAATTAAACCGGCTTTATGCTCCGGGTTTTAAAGCATGGCCTCCTCAGCTCACCAAGGAAATTGAGTTTGTGACCAAAAAAATGCACTCTCCTCTTAACCCCCTGACCAGCCGTCACAGACACACAAACTTTGCCTTTGAAGGCTAAACGGGCAGAAACGAGGGAGGATTGGCTGTTCTGGGGAGTTATGGAAGCCCTGATCCTATTACCCGCCCCCCTGAAAAATGTGTCTGCAAGCCCCAGGAGCTTTTAACCTTTCGCTGCTCTGCGCTTTGATTCATGGGGGCGGCAGGGCTCGCATGTGAAGGTTGCCTTTTTCTTTTAATGTTGTCAATGCTGCACTGCACTGCCCACTGGAAAACATGGAAGCGGTGCTTTTTAGCCCAAAGGTAAGTCTGACACTGTCTTACTGGAAGTACAGGGATTCCCTCTGAACAAAGAAAAAGAATGGGAAATAAATCAGGGAGCTCCACTTGAAAAAGGAAGTAGTCTGGTGTGTTATTTTGGTCAAGAACTGTATGTAAACAACAGAAACAGGAAGTGTAGGTTTGCAATGAGGCATACTGTGGTTTGGAGAAGAAGCAATAAACAAAGTAAAGAAGAAACACTCAAGGAGGAAAAGGTTCAGTCATTCAAGAAGAACACTACAGGCGACTTTCTCGACAATGAGGATTCTTAAAATTGTGTTGGTTTTAATGATAGCATGCTACATGCTTCTGTGAAAGTTAGCTTTTTTAAATAACGATGCATTAAAAAGACAAGTTTAAGTAAATTACATAATGAAAGTAAGAAAATAAGCCCCTTTCACACAAGCACTGACCTTCTGAACAAGTCCTGATTTTTCTAGGTGGGGTGCATGTGTGAATGCAAACAGCTAAATCTGTTCATCTGGACTTAATGGAGACCTTTTACTGCCAGTCTTCTAGTAAAATGTCAGCGTGAAATCAGGTTGAGCTGATTTGTGAACCTGCAGGTTTAAAAATAAAAATGGCGCTAATGTAGAAAACAACAACCTGCAATTCCTAGAGTGTCCACGTGAGGCTTGCCCCAAAAGCCAAAGAAACTCCATTATTCAAAACAGAAATAAGCAGCCTGGTACAGAAAAGGCTCTCAGTCTCTCCCATGACAGTTACTCACACATTTGCATAATTAGGGGAGTGGCTGATTTGTCTGACTGGCAGGTCTGTTGTTGCTGTAAACCAGGCAGTAAGGTACGGCCTCAACTCCATCTTGTTGCCCGTTTCCATATTAGCCAAACCGTAGTTGGCGTCAGCATTTTTAATAACCTCTTTTGAAACCAGTGGGTGCATGCAGGTTGCCATGTTGTGGACACGAAAGCTTCAGTGTTTAGCCAGCGCTGCATCTGACTTGAAACCTTTCTACGTTCTAACCTCTCTCCGTTTTTCAGAAGCATCTCCAATATTTATCCTAGTCGTATCACGTTTCTGCTCGTGGAGCTCATTTGAAAAAAAATTTGGGCAAGTTCGCTTGCCCACTTCCATCGCTGCAACCCCTGTTGCCCGGAAAAAGGAGGGGCGAGGGGCAAATTGCCTACTGTACTTCTCAAAACAAAAACAAACCATTCAGCACCGGCTGTGAGGTACGTGAGTTCAGAAAATGTCCTGAGTTCATGTGCGACAGGGGGCTCAAGAGTTTCCGGCACAAACAACAAGTCTCGGTACAGAAGTGGCAGGGGTATTCTGAAGCATCTCACACATTTATGAGACAAACACACACGAGCACAAGAGCATGCAGACAGCCGACAAACTCGCAAACATGTTTATTTGATAAGATTTCAAAATGGTTCATTTCACTCGCCGTGTCTCGAGACGTTGGAGAGTTGACGAGTGTTTCCAAACAAAGATGTCTCGACAGTCGGTAAATGCCACAAAAATGGGACACAGTCAGCGGAAATGAAGCGTGTTTGTCAGAGGACAGAGGACTTACTGCCACTTAAATCACCAAGCATCTAACCCGAACAGCACATGGAGGAAATATAGGAAGATGAGAGAAGAGTTTTCAAGTTGTAATCATAATTCATGGTTTAACTTTAGATTATAGTAATCAAACTACAGAATGGGAAACAGAATTAATTGGGATCATGTGCGATGCCTATCTTTGCTCCACAACACAACTTTCCACATAATTGAATCCAAAAACCAGAACTTTAAGAACAGCTGACAAAGGGAGGATTGAAATCCACCAGAATATTAATTCATGATGCTTTGATGTCCCCCAACAAAGAAGGAGCCTTCACATTAGCCAATATTTCATTTTTAAAAAGTCACACATTCGTTGGCCTCGGCGATGTCTACTTGTGTGGCAGTTCATAAGTCGCCGTGCACCTCAGCTAACGTGTTGGCTCAAATACCAGAGAGAAGCTCTGAAAACAGGCATTAAAGTCGACTAAATCCCCAAAGTAGCTGTGTGCTTAGCGTGGGCTCTGAAAGGTATCCAACCGTTTATGTGAAACCTAAGCACTTCTTGATCAAAGGCTTTCAGAAAACTGCGAGGTGAATGAGGAGCCTTGTAGAATTCTCAGCTGATTACTTTTTTTTAACGCGAGAGAGAGAGAGTGTGTGTGTGTGTGTGTGTGTGTGTGTGTGTGTGTGTGTGTGTGTGTGTGTGTGTGTGTGTGTTTAGTGTCTCAAAAGACAGGAATCTTTCACCAGGGAGAGCGGATTAACACATCAAATCCAGCCCTTCAATCAATAGCGAGGTAATGGAGCGATAGAATATATCTGCACACCGCCTGCCTGCACGCTAGATTTAAGCTGCTTTCTCTTCTGCACAACCTCATTTACACACTTTACAACAATCCTACAGAAGGAAAACGATGTTCAACACTTTTATTCAGGAAAAGCTAAGCTGTAAATAACATTAAATGATAATTAAGAAGAGGAAGAAAGGATGCAGTTAATCAAATACTGATCAAATAAATAAAAAACTTGAAGAAGAGGGTATAGTAGAGGAAATGTGGTAAGCAATAATTGCATGTTATTTTATATTTTTGTAATTTTGGGCTGAAAAAGTTTTCCTGGTAGGCAACTGAGGGAGGATGTTTCTGAACATGAAACCATAGTAAAGGCTTTAATTCCCAGCTTACAGTAAATGGACAAATGCTCACAAAACAAGCAAAATACAACTATTGCGAGAGCAGTAAGGCCTCAATCAAAAAGACCCGGTTGCTTCCACAGAAGGAGTACACTAAACCTGCTCGACACACGCACGCACGCATTTTCTGAAAATCTTCAACCTAGGAGTAGTTTTCCAAAAGGTTTCAGTTTGCGTGTGTATGAAAAGCCAAAATGCACAGAAAAACCACCGTTATCAAAAATACCCGCCTACGTGTGGACTAGACCTTAGATGCAGCACCTTTAGAGCACACAGGAGAGAGAGAGGGAGTAAACACTACAGCACGTAACACTTGCTCTGTGAGCAGAGCGTGTCTATAGGGTGCTATGCTTTTTTAGATAAAAAGCGTCTAATTAGGGAGCTTTGTTTACTATGTTTAATCCCATGCATTAGTCATGGATCATTAGTCATGAGACATTATTTTATGCTGACATTAAAAATTCATTTGCAACAATGGGACTTTTACAAGTTTACTCCTTGGTCTTACATTTAATCAGAAGAGTAAACAGTGGACAAAATGTTAAAATGTGATGAATAGAAAATATTTGAAATATGATCTGATGATATTTTGCTTACAGAAATGTGAAGCTACAAAAGTTCCGAGAGGTAAATGCTTTAAATTCTCCACAGCTCCTGAAAGAAGCTACAACACATTGAGTTTGTGTTTGTACAAACTTGACCCTTGAACTTCTCCCTGCGGGCTCCTGACCTCTCTCACTGACCCGTCAACAGAATAATTTGTCAGCAGTGACCTCTCAGGTCTGAGGCAGCCACTGTGACTTCTCCTCTGCAGAGAGCACTCTGCTCACGATCAATAACAAAACTTTGTAAATACTCAGATGAGAGCTAAAGAGCCGAGCCTTTCCACAGTCTGAGTCATACATATTCATGACGATGGCTGACTCCGTTTCATACAAGCTTGATGCTAAAAGCTAATGTGGTGTTTAACATTAAGCGTGTTCTACGCTGAGCACTTTAAACAGGCTTTGTCTTTTAACTACTATCATTAAAGCTCTGACTTGTACTGTAGCTAATATTACAGATGTTGTGAGAGGTATTTCTTCATGAATCCTTCTCTACTTTAACAAAGTCCAATCCCCATCATAGAGCAGACGATGACGATGGTGCAAACTGGTGAACAGTCGTGTGTCTGTTGGGATTTTCTTACACGATGCTTCTGATTAATAAACCCAGACTTTGTGGTCACATGAATGTTTTTTTAATAATTGGCTGCCAAGCTTTTTGCTTGTTACGCTGTGTTGTGAGACTAAAGCTCTGATCACAAATCAATGAAGTGTGAAGTTGAACCTAAAAGGGCTGTTGTCCTCAGTGGATTACTGAATTCATCAGCAGGAATGAAACAATTACTTTTGGTATGTTGAAGTTGTTGTGCAGCTTTATCACCCGGCAGGAGCAAAACAATATGTTCTATAGAATCTGTATCTTATCATATGTTGGGATATTTTACACATGACATTTATTTCTTATATAATTTTGATTATTTGTGTCTTTTTTTCTGTCGTTTGCAGCTTCGTCATACTGTCTGAAACCAAACTTCTCATCATTTTTTGATAAAGAACTTTATACCACTTTTTTTTTTAAACATTCAAATATTTCGAGCATTGGCGTCTGATTGCATAACGGTCTGTTAAAGATTTCCCTTCTAAATGTTAACTTGGGGTGTTTACATTTTATAAAAGTTGCAAAACTCTCCTATGGATATGACTGGTTTTAGGAAAATGCTCCAACAAATTGTGTCTAGCATTTTCATAGAGTTAGAAATATTTTGACTTATGGGTTGTGTGTGCTATGAAGAAGAAAATAAAGGAAATGATACTAAAGATCAGGTCCACGATTGGCCCACAGGAGGAAGCTTAATGTACAGTATGATTGGCACGTGTAGTAAATGAGTGATGGTGGATCCTGTGGTGGGACCACAGTCCACCTGGTCGAGTCCCAGCGTGAGACCAGCTGTGGAAACACTTTTCTCCACACTTTCTCACGTCTCCTCTGACATAACATATTAGCAGCACCCTCTTTATGAATCAGTGTCATGCATGAAAGACAGAAAAAGAAACCATAGGAGAACTGTTTTGGTAGTACGAGAAGATCATTGATGATTAAATGTTCGTTTTCCCCGTCCTCTCTTCATCATCTATGTTTCCATACCCTTCTTTTTTCCATTTTCTCTCTTCGTCTTCCTTCCTCTAGTCCCTCGTTAGCAGCAATACAGCCAACGAAATCACATATCATACCTGTCAATCTCGCTCCTCTGACTTTGACTTCATCTCAAACACTGTAAGAGCCAAATATGGCATCAGAAGTTCCAGTATTTGGAGTACAGTTAAACGACAGAACGTTAAAAAGGGAGATTATCAGAGGAAACAAGGGTACATCTTTCATATTCTGCAGCAGCACATGCATAAAAGGAATGGTGCTTTTACCATGAAACACTGGGAGGTTAAATCTGACAAATTCCCACCTATGATCCGGTCACTTTTTGACTTGATTCCACTGAGTGGAGCAGCGGTTTAAGCTCTTATCAGGTACAAAATACCTACATGCACATGCAAACAGACTAAACAACAGGTCTGTGTCACTTTCAGTGCAGTGGATTACTTGCACGGTGCCTCCTTGGCATGCAACGTCGCTTTCAACAGCAGATGGAGAGCGCCTGCATTAACGCTGATGGCACTACAATTCTCCGAGGTCTCATTCATGTCGTTCCCTCTTTTCAAGCACTGCAAACAAAAGCAGCATTTCAAAATTGTCAAAGCAGCAGAGGGGACTGTGTAAAAATGTGATAAGACAAAAACGACCGCACCAAGCAGTGAGGGGCACAAAGGACACGCTGGAAGGTGGGAAGGCAGAGCTCTCTGACTGATTGTGTTCGTGAGCTGTGTCAGGAACTGAAGCTGACAGAAAAACAGACAGAGGAACAACATGTCGAGGAATAGTTTGATTTGAAAATGCCTAATGGTTATTTTAAAGTCATGCCTACAGTTTAGAAACTTACAAAAAAGTTTCTCTCTTCTTTAAAACTACATTCCAATGTCATGCTGAATATGTCAGCTTTAATATTTCACCTCGTCCATTCTTAGAGTTGGTTTATGCTGATCATGCATTATATTGGAGGTACTTTCTAGGGGTTGCAAAGCGAAGAACAAATAATCTCCATAGACTGTAAATATTAACCGATGACCTGAGTGACGTCACCCATCTTTTACTGCAGGGGGCTCCGGAGGCTCATTGATGGCAGCCGCCATGCTGGAAATCCTGTCTCAGCCTAACTTTCCGTCAACCTAACGACAGGTTGAGAGCCGGAGCTGAGGCGGGTTTTAAGCCTCTTGACAAACGGCTACACCACACCCACCTGTCCATCAGGTCAGCTACGCACCTATACGGATGCGTTATAAAAACAATTCACCCCCATACAGTGTGTGCCCATGATGACAATAACTAATCAGACCTATGTTGTTTTTTGTAACAGGCTGTTAACATGTTAATTTATGCTGTAAAACCGACCTTTTTTTAATGTGGTGTGTGTACATGACTTCTGGAGCTCTTGGAGTCCGCCTCTTTTTCAACACCGGAGGTTGCCGCTTGATCATCTCCAAAATATGTCTGACCCTTCCCCCTTCTGCAAAAGGGAAAACCACATAACACTGCAGCGTTTCTGACCCTGCCTGCCCACCAAAAAAAACTTTTTTACATTCACTTTCTTTCCTTATGTCTTCTGGAAACATCCAAAGATTTCTGAGTTTCCAAAAACGGTTTTTGGTTCTGGCACCCTAAAAGAACACATGCATTTGTTTTCTTTCATTAGCTGGACTAAAATAGTTTCCCATTTTTTTTATTAATTTAGCAAAAGTTGAACAATCTTGTACTTGATTCTAAAAATAAGTAGATTTTCTTCCAGTTGGAAACCAGGATCAGTGCGTTCTCCCGTTAAAGATATGCGATCTGTTTATGGATCTTTTCACCCAAACGTTTGACCTTTTGGTGACCTTGGTGAATTATGTTAACACCTGACATCTACCTTCCTCACAACAGACATGAGCAATAATCACAGCAGCTTCTCGAAGGCTTGGTCGTCTAAATGTATTCTAACCTGTCGTTTTGGGACACTTGCTTTAATGATGCTGTCCTTCTCCTCGCTGGCTAATGTTATATTATTTTTTCAACCAACTTTCCACCTGTGCTATCTTTGCAACATAGCTTTAAAATGAATCTTAGCTCAGACTTATTCAATATATTTAAAAGGAGTACTCATTTAAGAAAACTCTTCCTTTGGAGAGTGTCAGCTAATGACCACCGAACTGAGTAATATCCCAAAAGTTGTCTAAGTGAACATATGGGCTCTGAGGTCACAGGAAGGCGAGAATAACTTTAAGAGACATTAAAAGGTGCACTTTTAAAATGTGTAGCTGGATGAAGCCGAGTGGGAGCAGGCGGAGAGGCAGGGTCCTGGCATCGGCACACAATCCATTTGTTCATGGCTCAGGCGTTAATGGTTGGGCAGCTCGGAGCCAAAAAACATAAGGGAACGCTTTAATCAAAAAGTTGCATGCATTACCTACGCAGATCCAGGCAAACGTATGCATAGGCTGAGCAGGAGGGGAGTTGAAAAAAATAAAAAGAGGCAATTTCGAGGGAGGGGTGATGGGGTGTAACTAAAAACAAGTGGGGTCCCTGTGCGTGGACCACATGTCGGGGGGAAATGAGGAACGTGTGCAGTATCAGGATGGTGGCAGGCGATGGAGGTCTTGAACACGGAGGTAGGATTAGGGTTGTCAATAGAGCAGTGTGGCTGATCCTGTCAAAGCTGTGGCAGGGGGTTAAACGCCAGGAAATCAGTCACACACACACACTTGACTTAATACTGTGTGGGTGCAGGCTCTTGCAGACCCTCCTCGGTGCCTGATGAGGTGTCTTAGCTGATTAATGCCACGCAGAACTTTGGAGGTCATTTCCAGGACTTTAATTAGGCCGGGCACTGACTAAATCACACTTACACAATTGAGTTCTCAGTTGAGTATCTTCAATTAGCTTCAGCTGAAGGCAGGGAAACCTGATTACCGTGTTTACTCGAGGAGAAGTCCCAAATTTAAAGGTCAAGGGGGAATAATGGCGTAGAGCTTACCTTCTCTAGAAACAGGAGATTCAAAGGAAATGAAAACTTATGCAGGCTCTTTACAGTGGTCGTGATATGTGCAGGGGCTGTTTGGGAGACTCATAGGAAGGCTAGACAAACCCAAATCAGATTAACAAGTCGAACACAAGTAATTTCAGAGGTTAATCCCATTACAACAACGACCGCTCCTTCCTTAAACCTACAGGAACTGGCTTTTTATGGCCTCTAATTAATCGACCATCAAACCTGCCCACCAGCACATCTGTGACAAGTTATCCTATTTGCTGAGTCATTTGCTTCCTGTTTGCTGAGCTGTGTTCAAATAAACCTCGGCTTTGTGTCTCATTACATCACAGAGCAGAGGTGGGGGGGGGGGGTCGAAGCAACACAGAGTGAAGTTCCTGGTTGTCAGTCATTGTCAGTACTTAGTTTCTATATTTAAAGCGTAACTAACGTGTACTTTTTGTAAAGACAGCAGATAGTTATAATCCACCTCTGCGTTTTAGCATCTTTCAGATCATTGTTTCGGCTTTGGACCCACAACTTTACGGTTTTAGGTTAAGTCCCACAGCTCTTGTTCAATTCAGAATCAGAATCAGAAATACTTTATTAATCCCCGGGGGGGAAATTCGGGTGCCAGCGTAGCTCTTCAATACACAGTAGGAAATAGAGATAATAATAGCAATAAAAATAAGCAAGAAGTAAGTACTCAGTAAACACTATAATAACATATGTACAAGGTAGAGATAAACAGTATTTACATGATGAATTTACAGGTGTTGAACAGGTAGTGCACGGTGTATGTATTAGTGTGTAGATAATTGCACGTATAGACATATTGCTTGCATATACAATGTCAGGTTCTATGTGACCTAACAGGAACATCCAGCAGCTAACATAACAGATATTTTATTCTCAAGTCGGTAGAGACTAAAAGAGCTAAAAGAGAGCGAGTATTCAATAGAAAGTCAACAGCTAGTTTTGCTCTTTGATCTAAACACTGCTTACACACTTATCTTTGTATCATTGTAAAAGGGTTCATATGTCAGGACTCACTGTACAACCTGAAGTTCAAGCAGCCAAACTTCAGGTTTCCATTAATAACTAAATAAAAATACAAATGTTTGAGTTTTTGTTCACATTTAAGCTTGGAGAAAAGGTTTTAAAAAGTGTATTCCTCCTTAAATACGTCCATTTCTGTTGGGATCTACAATCAACCGGACCAATTCCAAAAACGTTCTGTATCTAATAGTTATTTCAACACCCGATAAGTAAAACTGGAGGTTTTAAAATACCTAAATGTTCTCTTACGTAGCAGACGATGCTGAGTCATCAGCTAAAACACTGAAATAAACTGAAATGAAATGCTACCCTGTTCTGACTCCTGCAGGACGGTCTTCTCACAGACACAGATATATTGTCCAGGGGCGCTGGTGGCGCAGTGGTTAGTGCGTGCATCCCATATATGGAGGCTATAGTCCTCAACGCGGGCGGCCCAGGTTCGAATCCAACCTGTGCCTCCCTTCCCGCATGTCAATCCCCACTCTCTCTCCCTGATTTCCATCTCTATCCACTGTCCTATCTCTCCAATAAAGGCACAAAAAGCCCAAAAATCAATCTTAAAAAAAAATATATATATTGTCCAGCCAATATATAAAACTAGCCCTGAAATAGGGAAGTAAAAATCTGTGTTGTTCATCATAAAGCGTGAAACCTAATGGAAAAAATGCTCTGAAAAAGTAAATAATAACAAATCAAATGTTTCAAATATCTCCCTAACCTCTGATTGGAGGCTTTAGTCTGATAGACCTCTGGTAGCAGATACAAAGATGAGTGTTTTGATATAAGTTGAGTCTCTCTCTCTCTCTTTTTGTATGAGGTATTCATTGTGGTACAGCAGTGTTTTGTGAACTGTGTGTCAGTGTGATGGCACTAGGAAATGTTTACTTGAAATGTGTCTGAACAATTCCATAAGGGACGAGCCGTATGAGGCCAGACACGAAAAGAAAGATTCATTCATTCAGTTTGACATTTCTTCTAGAATCATTTCTGTATTTTCTTCTCCACCTCCTGATCTGAGGATTCAACTAAAAAGATAGGGGTGTTGGCGTATCCATCTCCAGCTCAACATCACTGTGGTTATCCAGAGACTCAAAGCATTGTCCATTTTTAATTCATCAAAAAAAAAAACGCCATATGTTAACAAACCTAAAGAAGCCTTCTGTGCCATGTCACTCTGAATGTGTTCATTTCTTGCAGTGAAAGATCACAAAGAATTAAAAAAAAAGCCCTGACAGTGATTGACAGCTCATTCAAATCTGGACGAAGTGAAAGGAAAATTGCAACCAATTAGCCTGATGACTTCCTGATGAGTTCAACTGTTGACGTGTTGTGCTAGTTGACACAGCTCAGAGCAGACTAAAGAACAGAGGATGTCGCCCAAACAGCACATTGGATTAAATCGTGTGGGTGATGAATTTGGCCAAAGTCCTTGTGGTGCCCACCTCTCTCTCTCTCCCTCCCTGTCTCTGTCTCCATCCACACCCACGCTCAAGAGTTCATCATGTGCCATCAAAGCCTTGTGCGGTCAGAGGGAACATGTTTTCTTTCCTGCTTTCACCATTTTATGAGCGACCGCAGCGTGTTTCCCATGTCTCATCCCTCTGCCTGTCTATCCTCCTCTGCCTCCTTTTTCCTGTTCTCCCTTTCTTCAATCCATCCTCCCCTTCCCCTGTCACCAACGGCATCACGCTCCAAGTATCTGGCTAATGTTTTAAATGTTCAGTTAAATACCCACACTCTGGTTAAAGCCATTGCTCTCCAGGAGAAGGCATTCATAATTTAAACAGAGCAGAGGCTTGGGAGGAGACGAGGAGGAAAAAGGGAGCAGCAGACAACAACACATTAGTCTGATCACAGAGGGATATTCCATCTTTTTGAGAAACCATGTCTCCTAATGCGCCATTGTGGGATATTTTAATGCAGCTTGGAGGAAAATGGATCAGGAATGGGGGTTTTTTTGTGTGTTGAAGGGAGGTGGGTGGTCTTTGGTGGGAAAAAAAGGTGAAAAGGAAATAAACACTGCAGGCCTTCAAAGAATGTCTACAAAGCTGTTCAGCGTCAGGCTAACCACGTAACTTTGTCCAGGGATGATTTTGTCAGAAAGGATACAAGCGGATGAAGGAGTCCAATACCTGAAATAAAGCAGCTCCTCTCTGCTCGGAGGTTTCTTTTTAGATGATGGGCAGGTCCAGTTTTGTGGCTCATGTGTAAATAATCAAACCTTGCCTGGGCCTCTCTGAAGGCAAACAGAGCTGACTTATGTCACAGCTTTGCAACACAGGTAAGTAATGTGCCAAATTATGCTGGACACTCGAGCAATACCCTGTTATCTGAGCTGGCTTTTTAAAGACATGCAGTGATTGGAGAAATGTAGAATAACTTGGAAAAGATGTACAACTGGAGCCAGTGAGAAAAAATTAGCAGTCAAAAGATCCGAGATCCGAACATCTGAACTATTCGTCCATAAAATGATCATGTAACACAAGGCGGCATTGGAGGCTTTGATTATCTTCCCTGATTCAAGTGAGCATGCTAGGTTGGAAACCGGTATTATTCCCAAAGAGGTTCTCAGACAGACTGAACTTGCTTTTGAAACAAGGTCCTGGTGTCTTGGGCGCAGAAAAAAAAAAAAGAGGTGTGAAAGAAGGAATGGCACCCTGATGCCCAATCTAATGTGACGACAGGTGGTCTATTTGAATGGACACAGCAAGGTCATGACAAAGAAAACAAAAGAACATAGTGACACAACGTCCTGTAACATTTCGCTTGTAAAACTATTTGTCTGCGCTCCACAGTGGAAGGTTAACAGCCATGTGCCGGTTTTCCAGCCCTCTCTTGGAATCCTAATAAAAGTCGTCAACATTTTTTGTCTGCGCTCAGTATCCTGTGTTTGGACACGGCACGGGGAGAGGACCCGCTGAGATCTCTTTCACTAACAGATGGGAACTTGCGGGTCCATTAGGCTGAGAAGCATGCTTCAGCAGGTTGAGTCAGGAACGCAGCAGAATCTATTGATTCTCCGGTGAAAAGAAAATTACAATCCAGACATCTAGTTTACAATTCTTAGGAGCTTGCCGGAAAAGCCATCCTTTTTATGTAATAGCTCCTTGCCGAGAACTTTTCCTCATTGGCAGCTGTGAGGCTCGAGAGCGGAAAGATGATGGATGAATTGTACATTCACCACCTGTGCTATCATAAATAAGAAAATGTTGATCTGCATCACATTAAAACTACATCCATTACAACAGACAAAGAGTTCTGTTGGGGGGGGATTTTACCGCTACAGTTTGCTGTCCTAGATCCAGTTTGAACCCAGGACCCTGTAGAGGACCTCAGCAGGCCTGATTCAACTTCATGACCTGACTCTCTCACTTCTGCAGGCTGTGGGCTGTTAATGGGAGGTAATGGGGCAGAAACGCAGAGTCTGTCTGGTAGGTAAAAGTAACAACATGTCCTGCTGAAAGTGCAGTGACAACGTAGCAATGCTGCTGTCTTGTAAAGGATGACTTATGCTCAAACTTGTTAGCAGAAAGTGTCATCCAAACAAAGGGCATTCAAAATGCTTAAAGATATGGAAGACTCCAATTTGGATTTTCTGTTACAAACTAAGTCCAGGTGGCTCCCCCCGGGAAACATTTTTAAACCCAGTGCATTTATAATTGTCTTAATGGAGAGGATATTGATACAAATACAATTCCTGTAAAATCCAGAACTTGCACCAGAATATAAGAAGCAGTGCTTTTTTGGAAATCTCCCAAAGGGGGGATAAAAAATTGAACTCACTTCCTGCGTGATCATTTCTGTTGCGTTCAGCAAAGTCCACAATCTACCGTTTCTGAGCGGATGTGCATCTGTTTTTGGTACCCTCCGTTTTCACCAAATGGCGTTTGCAAACCTAGTTGAGCTTTCAGCCTACGGTGACATTGACAGTTTTGTACTATCCTACAGCCTGTGACCTATTAGCTGATAATCCCGCTGCCCACCTCCGCTGGTCACTTGTTGTCTTTAATTGATGATTTTTTTGCAATCAAGCCACGATCCACAAGGTTTGTTGACTTCACAGTAACTCTTTACTTCAAATGTAAGACTAACCATATAAGGAAAGAAAGCTGTTAAAAAGGGCCGCCAGTTTGGTCCGTGTCTCTATGTATCCCAGCACGTCTTGCGCAGCAAAGCAGCCTTGCGAAACACGATGAGATGTCTGTGTCCAGTCACATGCGGTGGGTGGGTGCTAGAGGCGGCTACACTTGCAGTCATGATGGCAAATGTCTCATCACCTTATACTGGTATAATGGTCGCACAGTTGTTTAGGAAGCTGCCCACTTTCTAGATGTAAAAATGTGTAGGTGCCTCTAATGGGGGGCAGATGGCCTTGCGGTTAGGTCGCGCCCCATGGTGGCGATAGTCTTCCAAGCAGAGGTCAAGCCCGGCTTGTGGCCTTCTCCACGTGTCATTCCCCACTCTTTCTCTCCCTGGTTTCATACTCTAAGCACTGTCCTATCCGAAAGAGGTAAAAGCCCCAAAATATACCTTTAAAAAAGCGCCTCTTAAACAGCAGATTAACATTTTGATGATGGAACATTTTTAAAATCTTTCTTTTATCGTTGATAACAAATGTAAATGTTTTCCTTTTCTTTTTCCCTTTGTTATCTGCAGATTGCCGTCTGTTGGTTCTGACTTTTTAAAAATAGATCTCACTGATACCCTGTGATTGAGAGCGTCACGCCAAAACACATCAGCAGATGTCTATTAAACATGATTGTTTTTATAATTATAAAATGCTGCCTTTCGCCCAATTCCTTCTGCAGAAAACAAACAATCTGTTTGCCTAACTGGATACATTTTGTCAGACATGCTTACACAACCGCCTGGAAAATCAGTTTGGGTATGTTAGTGCCCTGGAGGAGAAAGTCTGACAACCACCAGCATGGTGGTACAACATGTCGGAGAGCGGTGAGGCAAGTAGAGGCTGGGTGGCAATCTGAGTGAGGACAGCAGCATGTTTGAGGATCCTATCTGCTGCTGGAGCTTCTGCACGAGCTGCTGCTGCTGCTGCTGCTGCGACAGAGATAATAGTTTTGTCCCTCCTCCAGGCTCCCTCTCTGCTTCTGGTAAAGCAGACTGGCCCATTTATGAGACAGGAGGGAAGAACTGACAAGTTGGAGGGATGGATGAAAAGATTGGAGATGGGGTGCTGAGAATCTGGCCTCAGGCGCTGAACAATGTCACAGCGGTATGATTCATGTGCTGGCAGTAAGGAGGCTGTTTTTCATGCTTTGTTTTGTGCTGCCGGTAGTCGAAGTGGTTGCTGAATCAACCTGTATGTTGCTGTGCGCGTTTGTCTGCGGTCTAGGTAAAAGATGTAGAAATTATGAACCAACATGTCTGTCTCATCATGGCTCACCTTTTTGCCCCTTAAGTCTAACGTCTTCGTGGTTTCACTTCAGTAGTTAAAATAATAAATACGGCCTGTGGAGATTGATTTCAGTGATTCACTGTGGTAAAAGTTCACCGAATGACTTCAGGGAAACCGTGTTGGAATAATTAGACAAACGTTTGATGCAGACAGACTGTCATAAACAGATCATTTGTGGGCGAAATTAGCTACGGTGCCAAAAGAGTTGATTGAGTATTAATTACATTTAAAAACAAACTGTTGCAAGAAAAGTTACGAGAACATTAAATAACCTGTTATTCACCTCGTACTCTCTGTCCTGGGATCATGAGGTATGCCCGCTTTACACCAAACGACCTTCCAAGCAATTTCAATGTCACAGATAATTTACCTGTCAGGACAAAATCCTGGCTTGAGGATAGGCAGGCTTTAGTAATCTCTAGTTCTAAAGTAGTACTCATCCTGAGATATCTTTCAGTCTTTCTTTTTTATCGTGTGTTCCAATTAATAATAAAAATATCTTAATTTTTTAGTCCTTCTACTTTATTTGGTCAAAAACAGGCTTTTTTTTCAAGAGTTTTAAAGAGACTTATCAAACCCCTCTTATACAGGGGTTTCATCCTTGTTTAATGTGACCCCCCCCTACTTGTATCTAAGAAAGCTGAGCCCACAAGGACCCATAAATAAAGTGAGACATCGCTCTCAAATCAACATATTTTACATATTCATTTTCATTGAAGAATAGGCCTACACACTTCTTACCAAAAGACCTTTGTGTGAACTATCCAGGAAGTGTGTTTTCAGGATTTTGGTTCATAGGTGCAAATCTAATGTTTACAGACAAAGCACCCTCCCCTCCCCCGCCCACTGAGATCATTGCCACCATCCCAATCCCCCCGGGTTGGGAACCAATGTTCCAGTGTTTGGTAGACATTAGACATAAAGCTGACCGGCCTATCACCTCCACAGGCTCCAGTCAGCCATCATTTGTGTAACGCTATTTAATCACAGACAATCATCTTGTCATTAAAGAGACTTATTATGCAGCTATTAGTTCTTCAGGATGACTTAAGTAAGCTTCCCTCACTCATGTTCTTCAGCTCTGACGTAAGTTAGCATTGGGTGTGTTTAATTCTGCAGAGTTGCCAGCGTACAGCATACCTGTGGTGTTTCTCAGTACAAGTACAGGGTGGTGCAGCCTGCTCCCGAACAAGAGAGGTTAGAGCAGGCTGCAGTCCAGAAACTGAGGCGAACTCTCTCTCTCTCTGGCACCGAGCTCTGGATTTCGAATACAGCATGTGGAAGTGCTTTTGGCTTGGACCAGACCTGCCAGGAAAAAAGAAAAAGGGAATGAAACAAACGGTGGCAAAAGCGGCCTCTGCACGAGGATAAAGGAGCTTGGACGAAGCACATTACTCTTCATTTTTGTCACATTCAACTTGCCAGCGAGCATACCGTGTAAAAACAACAAGCTACAGAATTATGATGAATGCAGTCAAAAGGGGAAGCGGCTGCTAAGGCAGAGCAAGCTGTGAATGCATACAATCTTTAAATTTAGCTTCATTTGAGGGGCGCACGGCGTTTTGTATTTGATTAAATTACTGTCGTTGCCAAATTAATCAAATTTCCTCAGAGGTTTCCTCGCGACGCTCGTTTCATTCCCGTGTCTGGTGTTGCAGAATCAGCTCTGATAGCGTGTCAAACTTGATTTAACACTTTTATACAAACATTTAAAAAAGTCACTGTTAGAAATAGAAATCCTGACCTTAAAGCAGCTTCCTCTCTTTGTTTGATCTCCTCTCACACACAGCCACCACCCAGGACTATGACAGGCCTTTAGCAGTGCTCAGGGTTATCATCAAGTCCATCCACCACTCTGAGGGCTAATATCACAGTCTCAAGGGTGTGCAGATAACCATCATTTTCCTCCCTCTAAACCCTCCTGTTGGTCCCCAGAGTAGAGGCTCAGCTGTCTCCTAAAGCCTGTTTTTACTTCACCCCTCTGCTGTTGTCACAACATTTTCATTACACTGCAGCTTAAGCCCTTAATGACCCCCTTCTAAGACTAAACACGGGGTCAACCAGGGTGTAGCCTGGACACAAAGCAGGAGATGAAACAAGGAATCCAGAGTATAGTCCCTGTCTTAACAAATCCAATGAAATAAGATTACAAATTCCTCCAAGAGATTCTATACAATTTCTCGTTTCAAAAGGATAAACTTTTCATGTTTTAGATTGCAATTATTTTTCCTTTTTTTTGCAATTTAAGTCATCCTTTCCCTCTTACTTTCCCAATTAAGGCTTCCCCTTGTTGGTGCTGTTTCCGACAATGTTTCCCTTTACAACAACAACGGATCACATTGAACTCTCAATAGAGTAAAATCAAACATTTGGTCTTCACATTCATTGTAGCAACAACCCGCTAGTTGTGTTCGTCCTAGAATATAAGCAGCTTAAACCTGCCATCCTCGCCTGTCTATCTGGACTCTTTTATCAAATCACTGGTGCCAAATATCGATATTTTAATCAAGAAAATACGGCACTCTAAACCTATTTGCCTACCATTTTGACTCGCAGTGTCACTTTTTTGTGACTCCTCACGATAGCGCTAATGACATGAGAGTGTAACTGTTGGTCGTTAAAGAAGAATGGACTTGAGCTTGTATAGCGTTTTTTCTAGTCTTTTACACCGCAGGTCACACCTACACATTCACACACTGATGCCAGAGGATGCTATGAATCCAAGTGTCCATCAGTATACTATTAACTAATCCCATTCATACACATTCACACTCCGCCAGATGAAGCAGCGGGAGCAACTTTGGGTTAAGTGTCTTGCCCAAGAACGCATTGGACATGTTGCTGCAGGAGCTGGGGATCGAACCCCCGACCTTCCTGTTGAGAGACAACCGACTGAGCCACAGCTGGGCTAAGATGACAGGAGGATACAAGGAGGATGTTGAAGGATGGAGCGTTTCAAAGGCTGAAACTGAAACCAAACTCCAGTAAATAGATTTGTTAGTCCTGCACTTCAGCTTTTTAAGAGCATTTTGTATTCTTCATTAAAACAGATATTGTGATCCATCATTATATGATTGTCTATTGTCGATATATCAATGATTACAGAATTGCTGCATCGTGATATTATTGTTGTTCTGGGCCATGCATCGTGTACTGTGAGTTACCCAACCCCAATCCTCAAAATCCACATAAAAAGTGTTTATGTTGAGGTGAAAGATTTTTCTAACTCAACCAAAGTCGGCCGTATCCAGACATATTCAGTTAAAGTAAGAATCATTAATGTCAAAGCTTTGTTAAAGGTGACACAATTGTGTGTGACTCGAGCTCAACTTGGCTGACATGAGTTTAATCAAAGGTGCGTCTGTGCAACTTCTTACCTACTTTGGCAACAAGCTCATCAAAGTGAACGTATCTCAGCTTTGATAACACACAGAGATGATATGAAAAGCAGAGAAAAGAAAAGGAACTAGAGTTCACTCTCAGTGCAGCTGGAGTTTGAGCTGTCACTCAGAGAAACAACATCTCTACACGCAACAGTTTGTGCCAATGCTTCAAGCATAATGTCTGTATAGTCTGTACAATAACTGTGTTTACTGCACGACTACAGCATTCAAGTATATGGAAGTCGTGCAAAAACTCAGTTCACGTTTGGTCCGACACTTCATTAGGAGCTCATTAAAGTCCTGTCCATGGCATGCAGTCATAACTTTGTTCACACTGAATTCACCTGTAAGGTAACTTTATTTCTTCTCAAAGCAGAAGGGTCGTTTTTGGAATCATTAGAAGTGGCTCAAAGTTGATGAAAATGACTATTAATATAATTCAAGGTCTCTGCAGGTCCTGAGTCCTCAGTTTCTCTGAATCCAGCTACATTCAATCAGTTTAGGTTTTAATATTTGAGGGAGGGATTTCCCTCCAAATCCCACAGATTTATCTAAAAAATATATATTTGAACGGCAGAATGCACGCTGTTAGCCACAACTTTCCACATGAAAACAATCCAATACCAAACATCTTTAAAGAGCCAAAAGTCACAACCAATAAATCTCACAAACAAACTTAATTTTTTGTTGGAGGAACTTTGTCCTTGAACTTAATCGCCCCAATAAGCCCTCGACCATATCCTCGGTGAAATTGTCTTTGAAGCACATTAGGATCTGCACAGATCTCAACTCGTGTCACCCATGGCGAGCTTGACACTGCTGATGTCTTCTCTTGTGTCTTTTAAAATAGATAAGACGAAAATGTGCTTTAACATTCGTAACATGAATTGGAGAAGCTCTGTCTGATCAAAATGAGGTTCAGGGACAACGGCTCGTCGGAGAGCTTCAGCTCAAAGAAAGCTGCCTCCATCAAAGTTTAGAGTTTGTTAGTGAGTTTAATTGGTTGTGACTTTTGGCACTTTTAAGTGGTGTTTGGATTATTTTATGTGGAAAGTTGTGGTTAACAGCGTGCATTCTACCAGTTAAACATTTTTTTGTTGGGGAAATCTATGAGATGGAAAAAAAGATCCTTCAAATATTGAACCCAAAACGACTTGAATGATATCCACGTAGCTGGCTTCAGAAAAAAAAAATGGGCTTCAGGAAGAAATGCCAAAGCTTCAAGTTAAATGAATCCACTTTGATTATAAGGACAATTGAACTAAGAGGTTTTGTTCCCTTTCACATCCTGATAAATGTGATGGACAGGGCATTCCCCTCTGCTGTATTAGGAACTTGATAATTATCTATATTAACTCAAGACATGATTGCTCATGTTGCTGCAGTAGACAGGTAGTTCCTCGCTGTCTAACTCAGTCTCTAATGGTGTCAGTTTATTTTTCATGTCTAGTCTATACGACTGCCGGTGCTGCCAGCTCCGTGGTGCCGAGTTCAGCAGAGAGACGAGCAAGCTAAGCTCAGAGTTAGGTGTAAGTTTTGTATGTGTTAGCTTGGTTTTTCCACTGAAGCCCAAATGAAATGATTGATGGCTGCGTAGGCTCAACATTGGGCCAGGGTTTGTTTCACAGCCCACAGGCTTCTGAGGCTGATTAACTTGTTTACGCAGACGAAGGCCGGGAATGGGTGGAGGCGTATGCAGAGACATGGAATTTGGACAGTGGAGAGGATGGACAGAAAGTGTCTTTATTAGTCTGAGTTCCCATCATCCCTCTTCCCCATTTGGACAAAGTAACGTGAGCCATTTTGGAAAGACGAGCAAGAAAATTGGCTGTTTTTTGAACGGCAAAGAGTGCATCTATGCAACGACCCCTCCAATGTCAAATCTGCAAAAACAAGTGATCAATAAGGAAGAAACTTATACTGCATTGTGGTTGAAACACAAAGCTGTAACGATGACATTTAGCTTTAGTTGTTAGGTGTTTGTGTGATATCTTTGGCCAAGACCTTGGCTGTCTTCACAGAGCGCTGACTTGTGGTTTGGGGTTTGCATACGAGATAAACCAAAGCCCACAAAATAGGCTTCACAGCTGCCAATCAAATCTTTCCAACCAGTGTGACAGCTTTTCTTTTTCTTGTCTTCTCAAGGATTTACAGCCCAATGAGAAACCTATCGAGGAGTTTTATCACCATTTGCAAACCAAAGAAAACATATTAAAAATAGGACTTCTTTTACCTGCAGCACTGAGGGGACGTTAGCATCCCTTTGTTTCGTTTAAAATATGGCCCACAAGTCATTTTACCAACTTCCAAACAGACTCAAAAATACTTATAATGTTATTTATATGTATTGAGTATGTTATGGTTAACTTGCATCTCTGCTAGGTTTTTAAACAGCAGAGCTCCATTACTTCCTTTATTGCACTCCAAATACAACTCCTTGGAGATTTATCGTAATGCCCTTGAGCATTTACTGATGGAGATAAGAATTCTGCACAGGCATAAGAAAGATAAGAAAAATACCTCAGGGCACCTGCTCCCAAGTAAAAAAAAAAACTCCCCTGAGTGTAGGTTTATGAATAGCCTTTCCTACCTGTTAACTCCCTCCTCCCGTCCTCAGCTACAATTAGCTCACCTTTCAGTATAAAAGTCCTTCTTGGCCGGCTGGACGAGGCAGCAGATGTTACGTTGGCCTGTTCACGCAGACATGCTTGATCCAAGATGATTGGCTGTAATTATAGGCTGTAAGCCGATAGTGGGGGAATAGGCGGCCCATTGAGTTGTCAGTCCTCCCAGTGTTTATGAATGCATTCAGGCCCTGTCACGGGTACAGACTGAACAGCACTGGGGCTGAGAGAGTGAGGGGAGGTACCTGTGATTTCAATAGGAACACCTGGAGAAGTGGACTGGGTTCAACAGTGGAAGGTTTGTGTGAGTGTGTTACAGAGGGACAATGTCACAGCTGGTGTCTGATGGGGAAGGTTATTTATACATTTCTGATTTTTTTCAGGTACCATTACAGAATTTCAGCGCTATCTGTTCAAAATAGCTTATCTTGTGAACCAATGTTATGCTCACTTTTTTCCTCACCAACCAATCAAAATCAAGAAGGGGCAGGACTTCTGATATTAACTTGGTAAACGACTGGTCTGTCTGTTTTTTTCCAAGGCTACAATTCCCAGATCTAGAGCCGATGCTAATGCGTATAAATGGTTCCTTTGAACTGTTTTTGTTTTCTCTGTAAAATTCTTTGAATAAAAGTTCAACTTCAGCATACAGAGCAATTTAGACTAAATAATGGTTGTAACTTGATAGTTACAACCAAGGGAAGCAGAAGTGCTGCAAGACATCTTTCCTAACCTAACAACAGTAAGCGCCGGCCGTTGAGAAGCGCTGTGAAATTGAGGTAGTGAGCACTGCCATTGCAAAAAACACTGTTAGTGAACAAAGGCTCGTAAAGTCCCTACGATATGAAAAATATATTCACCTGGTCATAATGCAGCGTTCCTGTGTTAAAACATATCTGCCTTTATTTGCCAAATATATTTCAATAAAGCATTAACTTAGCATTTTCCCTTCCTGTAAAACATTCAAACTCATCCTGCACTAAGGGGCGTTTACTAATTTTTGGATCAATTAAAAAGCTTTGTCCAGCAAACGTTCAAATCAAATTCAACCCAACATTATGTCCCGCCTTCTATCTTGTGATTGGCTCTATCCCGTTTCAGTTGGAAATACGTAGTGTTGTAGTCAAGAACACACTAACGGAGACCAACACATATCCAAGAGCGGATCGTTCCAAGACAAGACCAAGAAATGTAGGGATCGAGACCGAGTCTAGACCAGGACCAAGGCAGGACAAGACCGAGACAAGACCAAGACCAAAAAATATCAATGAAAAAATCATCATCTTGTGTGCAGCGGGCTGCAGGTGTGCCACTCACTTATTCCTTAACACTGGGAAGGTTGCAGCTGTAACCAGGGGAAAAAATCTAACTACAAATGAATTGAAGTTATTTGCTGTTTAAGAAAGGGACTTGGACAAACAGCCTATCAGTGGTGGTCTTGAACGGTCTTGATTTAAAATCCGGAGTTGGCCGAGTCTGAGACGGAGACAAGACAGAGTAAAAATGCTTTCGATTCCGAGACGAGTCCTTCAAAAAGTGGTGTTGAGACCAGTCGTCAGAGCAAGACTGATTTCGAGTACTAGAGCACTAGAAATACGACACGACACGGCGATTAGAAACTCACGAAGTTCTGTTTCATGGGGACTTTAATAGATATCACCTGTGAAGTAGTAATCTTCATGAATCAGAATCAGAATCGAGTTTTGAACTTCTGACAGCTGGGCTTTGTACAGTTCCAGGCTAGCTTTGCTTCTTGTATTATTTGTGCTAAGCTTAAAGAAAGCACATTAAAGTTGTTTTTTCCAAAATGTGATTCTATTCCTTTAACTGCTTGTCGAATGACCTACACTTTCCAAGTTTAAGTTGATCTGTTACCTACACTCGAACTTGCTTTGCGTCTGTTCTGTCCCAATATGACCCTTAATTGTAATTCATTTTTAAACAAGCTTCGGTCCCAGAGGGAAAGGAAAAGTTGGAAACCTGCTGCAGGGGTCCATCAGCTATTTGTCACAAGCTCAGCGAATGAATCACAGGCTTGTTGCATTGTCCCTTCAGACTCAAACAAAACACATTTAACCAAATGACTTCAGCAACATCGTCAGTGAGGTAGAAAAGGAGAGAAGCTGGGGAGTGAGAAGAGGGAACGGAAATGTAGAAGAGAAAATCAGAGAGGGCTGTATGTTGGGAGGCACCTAATTGTCTACTGCAGCATGTAATGACAAGCTTACTTCACATCAATCTTTCATTATTAAGAGCTATTTCTGTCTTGATGCAGAAGGCAAACAGATTCATCTTCAGGATGGTGCTGAATTAGATGAATTAGATGCTGCCTGTCTGCTAAATAAACAGGAAGACAAAAGTGGAGTCATGAAAAGTGTTGTAGCTAAATTCAAGTTAGAATTGGCTGAGGAAGTTTTCAAAGATTACGCCTGTCAGTGGAAATTAAATCAGTGTTATTCTAGAGGTTATATGTCTAGCTTAATTAGTGTCATCTATAAAAACTGTTTCTACCATCACGGGTAGAACTCAAAAGTGAAACTCTGAAGGTCATTGATTAAATGTACACTACACACGTTTCGATGAAATGTTCAATTTACACTTTTGAAAGATGATTAAAGTAATACGGAGACAGTAGCGTCAGGGACAGCCCTTTCATTAAAAGACCAAACCTTTGTGTCTTCTCCTCCTCCTCCTTTTAAAGCTTCTGTGAGGAACTTTTGGTTAGTGTCGATATTCGAGACCTGGTGGACAAGGCGCTCTTTTCCGACCTCGCCCTGCAAATGTCGTCTTTTATTTTGAAACAGGAAGTCTCATCCTGTTGTCTTAACAGTCAAAAGTGTCGCTGATGAAAAATCACAGCAGATGTCTGACACCTACCCCGTGGAAGCGGCTACAGGGAATAAAAATAACTATTAAGAATTGATCAGTCTTCTTACTGATGGTCTCGTTTGCTTTGGTTGATCGTAACGAGGCATCAGTATTCATTTCAGTCTGTTTTATAACGAGCTAAAAACTCCTCACAGGAGCTTTAAAGGTGTTTGGATGAGTTGGTCCATATACGTATGTATACGTACATTTCTATTAAGAATACATATGTATATAGTATTGATCAGTAGGTTTTATATAGGTCCTGTATTTGTTGTTTACAGTATAATGTGTCGCTTTGTGGGTGAGTGGAATCGAGGGGAAAAGGAAAATTGTTGAACATATTTGTACCTTTTATTTAACTTCTTTTAACCCTGTCTGAAGAGATTATTTATTTACTTCTGTGATTTTTACTGATCTTATTGGTTGACACTTCTATCTCCTATTTGCTCTGATTGGTGGAACCGTGAGCACTTTTATCACGTTCATCATTTTTATAATTCTTTTTAGTTTTTTATCATGTTTCAGTTTTGAAGAATTTTCTTCTCACATCTGTTTTGTAATCTGTGTGTCATGTTGGATGTCAATCTTGCTGGCTGCAAAACAAATCTACCTACAGGTACAAATAAAGTAACATGAACATGAACATGAACATGAACCGAAACGTAGAAGTGTTCAAAATATTGTTAAAGAAGATTGACGCGAGTGCTGCACCGGGTCAAAACATGTAGAGGAGTCAGGTGCTCTTCATAAAAGTTTTAAAGTGTAAAAACAAAGCAATTCCTGTCCAAATGTTTCAGAAATAATGCAGATCACACTGCAGTCTGTCAGGTTCTTACACATCAAAAATGAATAAATTCAGTCAGTATGTTTTTTTACTCAAGAAAAAATAGTGCACTCTGATCAGACTGAGGTATGCGGCTCTTCCAAGAGAAGACATTTCACACTTTTATGTATATTACATAAAGAGACGTCTGTATTAATGCCTTTACTTTAAACTTCAAGGCAGAAAGAAAGCATCTCCTGGAGTTCAGCTGTTTCTGATGCCATGTTACCTTTGAGAACACTGCCCCCTATCTTTAAAAACGATATAACTCACTCAGTGCTGTTGCTAAACCTCAGAAGAAGATCTCTCTGCTGGTTCAGAACGAACACGCTCTCTCTCCTCTGTAATTCATCATAAGTGAAACTTTTAATTAAAAAAACTATTGCTTCATTCTGTGTGTATTGCATACTTCACAGGGTCATTCATCAGCTATTAGCGTGAATCAGTGAAACATTGAAATTGCCTTGAATGGTTGAGGAGTGAGCTGGGCACTGTGCCAAGGCAGGTCGGACGAGAGGATGAGGAGGAGAGAGAGAGAGAGAGAGAGAGAGAGGGAGAGAGAGAGAGAGAGAGAGAGAGAGAGAGGGAGAGAGGGAGAGAGGGTGTAAATACAGAACGAGACAAAGGGAGAGAGAGAGAGAGACGTCTGTGTGGATTTCACTCATCTCCATCCTCCTAATAACCTACTGGATAAAATATGCTTGGAGTGGAGATGATTACCTCTTTATCACTGTTCTCTGTATTTATCCCCCCCTCCCCCTCCCCCCGCTCTCTTCCTCTCTGCAGCTTGCATCTCCTCTCTTTCTCATCCTCTCCAGAAAATAAGCCTCAGTCTCACTGATGCTGTTCACTTCTCAAAAGTCCCGAGGAGATTAGTACTTTGAACTTGTGTGGTTTCTTTTAAAACTTCACTTTTTTAACGGTAAAGTACATCAGATGACAATATAAAGTTTTGCTTCAAAGAGAGAGAGAGAGAGAGAAACTTTTGGCTAAGCTACTAAAAGGAGCAGGAGCTCGTGTTTGTTCAGTGACATTCGAAGTCTCATTGACATTTTCAGGAATTATTCTTCAAGTTACTTAACTCCTGCCCTGGGAGCGTAACCCTGCTTAACAGGCCGCTGTGTGGTTCCCTTCGTTTGTCTAGACAGTGGTAGTGCATTTTTAATAAGCTACAATAGGCTCGCTTCACATTACTTACCCACTAGCTCACAGGTTTTGTCTTTTTTTTCTTTTTTTTACCAGAAATTAAAATCCTGGCTACGTAATTTCCCTGTACACGCCGTGAACAAATAAAGAAACTAATTTGTTAAATACCAAATAGAGATTAATACCTGCACTTACACAAAAACACTTAAATTGTAAGCAGAAACTGTGGGCTACAAAAAGCAGCATCACTGGCACAAAGCACAACTCCACTTTATTTGTGAGGAAAATGAGGAAATAGAAAATGTTCTGTTTGGTGATAATTAGATCTTCAAACTCCTAAAAATATACAATTCAACCCAAGTATTTGTTATTTTTCTCCAGTCTACGGCCAACTCACTTTACTAGAAAGATTAAAAAGCACCAAAACAAACTTTTCCTGCACGCCGCTTCAAAGTGCAAAACTTCTTGTGTTCTTTCTCCAGTATTGTGTAACGCCAAACTAATTAGCTCGCTTCTGTGTTACATAAAGATTGAAAAACGATTCACTTAAGAGCGCTCCAATCATTTCACTAAACATAGTGGAAGTGAGGAGAATGAGCAGAAAAGACCGTGAAGAAGATAAGCGACTGGCAGATACAGAGAGTCATCACGTTGTACAATGACTGGTGTGATTGTGAACACCAGAAGAGTTCGTCATCTTCAAGAAAAATTCAACGATGTGGCATCGCTAGCTAGAATAGTTCCCATCAGCCCCTTCCAGAAAACATCATCATCATAGGCACGTCATAGTAAGCCTGCACAATACCAGAAAATATGTCACGTGTGATACCATTGTTCAATATTTCAATAACCATATGAGATGTGATAAATACAAAGAAGTGCTGCTGAACACGTCCCTCCTGAATCCTGAAAGCGTTTTTTCAACACTTAGAGGGTAGATAGTTTGCATAAGCTTCATCCGACTTTATCGAATTACAGTGTGAAAGCATGCCGACAAACCCGGGTAAAAATGTAGGCGGCCTAGTTGTTGGTTCGCCCCATATACGGAGGCTGTTGGCCTCGGGGCGGGTGGGTGGCCCGGGTTTGAATCCGACCAGTTGCTCATTTCCCGCTTGTCGTTCCCCACTCTCTCTCTCTCCCCCTCATTTCCGACTCCATCCACTGTCCTGTCTCAAATGAAGGCAAAAAGAGCCTTAAAAAAAATCTTTGTGACAAAGCATTGCCTGTTTACATGAAAACATTTTTATTTTTATTGTGATAAATGCAGACTTCTGTTATTGTTAGTGCAAACATGATAGCCGAAAGGTTGACAATGCCATTAGTTGTAAAGCTGCACAGTGATGCAGGGCTGTATCTACACGATTAAGGTTTATTCCTTTGCTCAAACTACTTTTACAAAGTACCTTGTAATGTGATTGATTATCTTTTATTTGTATTCAGCTGAATATCAAGCTTGTGCATTAATATCTTCAAGTCTTTAAAAGGAACCCTGGACCATCTTCTACAGACTTTACTTCTTTCTGATCTCAAAGCAGACGGATGTCTAAACAATATCCGTCATATGTCCCTGTGCTAAAGTGTGCAAACCCTTGACTTAACCAAACAGCCTGTGTTGTTCTTTTACAACACCGTGATCTACTGTAAAGAGCTCATTTTGCAGCTATGGTGGCCTGAGAATCCCATTGTATGTACAGATCGTCGAGCAGAGACTGTTTTCCCAGCTGTCTCCGGCACGCCAGGCATGAGAGAACGACAGAGGAGTGACGGATCCGTATCCCCGAGGATTAACAAGCAGAAGACATCCTGGTGTTGAGCAGGAGCGGATTTAAAAGCACTTTGCTGATAATAATGCAACTCTGAAGTTCAGGAAACTGGGGAGGAGGACTCGCAGGACGAGACCCCTTTGGGGAGAAAGAGAGAAGAGGAGGGGGTAAAAAAAAAAAAGAGCACCGCCGGAGAAAAAGAAAACACAACCTCAACCCTACACTCTTTGAACTAGGAACCACCTGCTCGCTCTTAAAACAACTTGTCTGGCCTTTTATTATCATGCTGCTCACCACTATAACATATGCCGCACATGGAGGGATGTTTCATGTGTTGGAATTCGGTGGATGTTTTTTTCAGGTGGTCGTATTCCCTACGTGGAAGCTAACATTAAAGGAATTTCTTTTGGCATGTGAAATGTCCCGTCTTGTAGTCTATGCGTATGAGATATTCTTGGGTATTTGCATTTTATTTGATCTGTGGGGGGGAGCAAGCCATGAGAAATATTTGCAATTACTAAGTGTACTTAAGGGAGAAGTGCTAGAGTGCTAATACTTTTAGATAGCAGGTACAGTTCACAAAATAGGAGAGGTATTATCAGAATTTTAGGTATTGTGATGTGATGAGTAAAAAGAAATATGAACTGTTACATTTCTGACTTCAATTTGTTCCTGTGGTCATACGCCTTCAATTTCAGTTTTTTAAGTCAAATTGAACATGCATCAAAGGCATTACAAAGTTTAAAAACTCTATCTTTAATTTGTAATTGCCTATAATTTACTTACCCTAACCCCTAACCCTCCATTTATTTAAAAATTGTACCGTCTTTCCAAGAGAAGAAAAGTTGAGAAAGTCCTCACCAAATTTGTTTTCAAAGCCTTCTGTTGTGTCGTGTCTAGACATCTCAATCAGAGATGATACAGAGGCTGTCGGAGAGAGATATGTTCATCCATTTCATTCAACTCAGCAGGTTTCAAAAGCCCCCGACAGCAGCCTCCGTCACGCCACAGGTGGAGGATACGCTGTGAAATGGCACCATTGTCATCTCTCCGAACCATCTGCCTCACTTTCTCCAGCCCCCCCACCCCAACCTATACCACTTGTTGTCATCACAGAGCCGCAACAATGGGCTGTCACCTTGTAATGAACCCCGAGGGTGCGTGGCACTGATTTAAGGTCCCATTACCGTCAGCATAGAAGAGGGACTGTAGGAATGATGGCGGAGGTACTGCGGTTTGCTGGCTCCGAGCACAGATGGTGCTTTTTCACACAGTAACTGTTACTCTGTAAACTGTGCGGAGACTGTTGAACAATGAAGGTGAAAGTGTGCATCGCAACTGATTGGTGGTCCTGTTTTTCTCATTTGGCTCCTTCTGGTCAGTAACTTCTCCAGGAATCCGATTTGATGAGTTATTAGCGAAAAAGGAAAAGCAGCTTTAATATTCTGCATCACTGAAGTGGAAAATGAAAACAGGCTTTAGAAGAATGCATTACAGAGCGCGTTTAAAGGATGCAGGTATGTCGTCAACATGCACAGACGCTTTGTAGTGATGAGAAAAGAACACGACTTCTGTACTGTTGACTCTTGTTGCCCAGCTGCCCCGTGTCTTCGCTCTCTCCATGTGAGCCATGTTTGAAAAGGCAGCGAGCAGCATGAGGCCGCAGCGACTGTGTCCGCTCATGTCACATGGCTCTTTTCATCTCTCCATGTGGCCATTATGGCGGGTCAGGGGGTGAAGGGCGCCACGGTGGCAAAGCATGCTGGGATACATGGACTGTGAGTCACTCTCCCGCCGGCGCTCACAGCCTTTGTGGGCTGGCGGTGCTTGTTGCTAGGGCACACTGGCAGCTGCTTCAGCGCTGCGTGGTAACCAACCTATGGGGCATTAGTTCTGGTCAGAGCGCTGCAGGATGTTATTCAGCACCTGCATTTTAATTCTTCATCTGTATTCAAATGAAGGAGTATGGCACTCTAACATGTGTCCCTATCATTTATCTTATTGATCATTTAAACTTTTAAAGCTCCTGTGAGGACTTTTTAGATGGTAATGAAACGGACTGAAAGTAATAATGATGCTTCTATATGACCTACAAAATCAAACGAGACTATCAGCAGAAAGATTGATTAATTCTTCATAGTTTTTCTTAACGCCTATAACCCCTGCTGCGGGGTAGGTGTCAGCGATTGACAGCACGCTGCTAAAAAAGCCTTTTTTCACATATTGCACAGCAAAGATTCACAGTGACTGACATCTTAATTGTTAAAATGCAGGCGGGATGACATTTTCAGTCCAAAAACATTACTTACACATGTACAGGACAAAATCAGCAAAGAGCTAAGAAGTGCAACTTTGTCCACAGGGGACGCCAAAATGGACATACTGACTGAAAGTTCCTCAAAGGAGCTTTAAGTAAAACAGACACCAACATCCAAATTTGCAAGGAAATCAATTTATCTGCTTGTTGTGTCCTAATTTTATTGTATTGCGGGTGGCCCAGGTTTGAATCCAACCTGTGGCTCCTCCTCGCATGTCATTCCTTACTCTCTCTCCCCAATTTCTGTCTATATCCACTGTCCTTTCCCTCTAATAAAGGCATAAAAAGCCTACAAATAAATCTTAAAAAGATTTGGACCTGTTGTCCATGGAAGTAAACAGTGTGTCTCATAGTGATGACCAACACACACACCTAGAGGCTCAAGGTTTAGACGCTGTTCCAAAAAATGCCTAAAAACTTAAATCTGTATACAATAGCAACAGCATCAATAGTATAGTTTATGTTTTCTGATGTTTGAAGTGAGGGGAATTTAAATTCAGTCGGACAGAAACTTGTGGATTTCTACACTTCTCTAAGACTGACATGCTATGTGTGGATTTACAAACAAGAACTGCCAAGGATTACAGACGCTGAGCTTGTCACATCAGTCATCCCCCAGGATGAAGAAATGTTTGGATTCAAAGTCGATCTCATGTCTCATTCCTGCTCAGCTTTCTCAGGAATCAGTGAAATGATGGGTGGGAATGGATTGAGAACGACGAGAAAGTTGTTGCATTACACAAAGAGAAGTCTGTTTGAGGCAGAGTGTCAACTCAGATTTGTTCATAAAGTTCATGGTTTACATTGAACCCATTGATTAGTATATATCTAATTGTCATGGCTGCCAGTTTCTTGTTTCCTTCACTTTTCTGGTTTCACAAGGTTTTACAGGGTTCCTCGGGTGAAGTTACAGTAGCCACGTCTCCTGCTTATGAATCCTGCTAAACATTTCATAATTTGCAACAACAATGTCACCTCTCTGTTTGGATCTTGTCCTAATCATCCAAGACCTGACAAATCAATACACAAAACAGTGCTAATAACAAATCAAACAGAATGTGACAGGAATGCAGATTCAGATTAAATCTACTCAAACTGCAACTACATGAAAGTTTTATGTCAAAAATTAAAATCTATCCGTCACATCATGCCCAAGATTTGAGTCAGAAGATGAAATGATCAACTTGAAGTCGCTTCTGACTGCTAGCTTGACCTCTATGGAGACAAAGTGATAATCTCCAGGACAGCAGTATGTGCTGAGTTCACACTGTGAATGAGGCTATGAAAAAGAAATGGTGCATCCTCTACAAGAGTGGCCAGCTCATCAGGCATGCGGTCCCAGCTGGCATGGAGGCAATATGAAACACATAAACCCTTCTGATATTAATGACTCTGTCGAGCTGAGAGCCTCTGATGCTATTCGGAGATAGGCGCTAAATGTCCCCGAGTACTGAGAACACAACATTATATGTGTTCATATAAATATCCCCTCGTCTCGGCTCAAGACTGCCTGCCCTTGAGTTCCCATGAAAATAATAAAGAGGTGGGCCTCTTGTAACTCAATACGCAGATATTGCCTGCAGTGGTGGCGCCGAGAGATGAAATGAAATCAGAACAAGGTGATGACAATGATACCACTTGTGGTCGAGTTGGAGACTTAAGGATCCATTCCCCTCATATTTCAGCCCCCTACTCCAATCTCCACCCTCCCTCTTTAACCTCTCCTGGGCACTCCTGTACATGAATAGGCTGCTTAGCATAATAATCAACCGAGAAAAGGTTACAAAGTGGTTGGAATAACGCAATCATGGCAAAAAAACACAAGGGAAAGACTGCTTTTTTAGGAAAAAATAGAAAATGAAGACAAATTCATTTCAATCAGGCCCAAGTTTTCACACATTAAACAAGCAGTTTGTTCATTTTCTTATGCTAACTTGACTTGACTTTTGATTGTATAGTAGAGGGAGGGACGTGTCAAGTAAGGCGGGGGTAGAAAAAGACGGGATCATCTGAAGTGTCCGTGTCTAGATTTGAACCAAGGCGACTGCCACAAGAACTCAAAATTCATGACATGTTGTTTACTCTACCAGTTGAGCTACCAACACATTGAGAACGACGAGAAAGTTGTTGCATTACACAAAGAGAAGTCTGTTTGGGGCAGAGTGTCAACTCAGATTTGTTCATAAAGTTCATGGTTTACATTTATCCCATTGATCAGTATATATCTAATTGTCATGGCTGCCAGTTTCTTATTTCCTTCACTTTTATGGTTTTAGAAGGTTTTTCTGGATTCCTCGGGTGAACTTAGGCACATCTCCTGCTTATGAATCCAGATTGGAACCCAGGCGACTGCCAGAAGAACTCAAAATTCATGACATGACGTTTACTTTACCAGCTGCGCTACCAACACATTGAGAACGATGATAAAGTTTTTGCATTGCACAAAGAGAAGTTCATATTTTAATTACCAAGTTGTCCAATATCTAAGTTTTGTCTGGACCCTCGAGCATGAAAAAGGTCCCGTTTACCTTCTACATGAGATGCAGCAAAAGTAAAAATCAGATGATAACATTACCTGTTTCTATACCACGACAGAAAAATATAAGCCCTAGACACCCAATGGTGGGTATTTTCCTGTTTTTAATTACCATTATTGCATAGCAAACTCCTGCACACTGTCTTAATTGCATTAATGCATTGGCAAAGTTTTAGTTCAGATAAGTTTCCAATGCATTTGTGTAATTTGGACAGTGTCAATTCCTTTGCTCTCTGTCTGATGTAAGAGACATACACGTAGCTTTCACATCTTTATGAGACGACAAAAGGACTTGAGAAATGTCAGTATTTGAGAATTTGCCAACCTGTGAATTTACATGGACCACCATTGCTCTCTCTGTTTGCGGCAGGTAAACATATGGTCTGCTAGGTAAAAGTTCTACTTTGTTTGACCTGCTAGCTTCTTAATGGTAGCGATACCATTCATGAAAGTTTTGTCTTGTATAAAGAATGTATTATGATCAGATTTAATTGATATTACTGAACACCTGAATAATCTAATAACTGTATCTGGCGATTGAAAAGGCCCCCCCAGGCTTTTATGGGGCTGAACTTCATTAACTAAGTTTTTATTGGTCATATACCCCATCCAAGTTTTCCTTTTCCAAAGGATGAGAAACCAAAGGACAAAAAAAACTTTTCCGTGGGTTGACAAGCGCACCAGTGCCATATGGAAAAGCTGTGGTGGAAGACAGAGGCTTAGACGTGGTCGTGCATCCCAGCAGCCAGGCCCCCTAATCAGTTTCTGAGACGAGCCAAGAGGCTGTCATCTCTGGGGGGTCCCAAACGTCCTTTCACGCTGAGATCCGTCACACACCTGCCACTGTCTTTTATAGGGTCTGAGAGGCGGCTCGCACACTGGATCTGTGCCGACGAGAGCAGTTATCAGCCCCTCCTGCAGCACTTCAATAACAACGCCAGTGTCAGGTTCCCCTTCAGCAGCACACTGCACATGATGGGGGGCAATCAAAGGCCAGTCTTTAACATTAGAGGGGATTGGCCTGAATTTAACCCTCGCCTGTCCTTCTCCCGAGAGCTTCTGACAGACTGGAAACTCGCAGCCAGCCAGTGTCCGATTTCTCTGCTGGTTTACCCTCTGAACTGTGAAGACGGATGGACGGGTAGCTTAACCTCTTATCGAGACCTCCAGGGATGGGTAGCACTCGAGCTGGACAGGCCCAGGAGATCCTTCGTTTCATTACAGGCCTGTTTGGAGTCGGCCTTTGTTGTCTCGCCGTCCATGTTTTGTTCCCTGTGTGGGAATTCCCCTCCAACAGAAAACGGGACTTTGTTGTATATATTACTTTTATGAGACAGAGTGTGTGCAGAGTGTTGAGGCGACTCTTGTCTGAAAGCTGGTTTCTCAAACTCATTTCATTTCCATGATATTAGAAGGGAAAAATGAATATCATGATCCAACTCCAACGTGTCCAACAAATGAAAACGAAAATTCTCTACTTTTTTTTTTTTTTTGGGGGGGGGTAAAAACCAAACAAATATGCCTTTAATTAAAAGGACAGTTGATTGAGTAAGAAATTAAGGAGAGACAGTGGAGAATGACATGAAGGTAAGTAGCCATGGGTCAGACTTACCTGGGCCACCTGCTTGGAGGACTTTAATCTCTGTACATGCCATGGGATGGGACCTATCGGCCAGGCCATTGGCGGCCAAGTTGTGATTGTAGTTGCCAAAGATACATCGTTCACCTAATACAAGCTTTCATTTTGTTTGTATATATTTTTTGGGAAAACTTAATTTGAAAATCAACAGCTCTATTTGTTTTTCTTCTTAATATCTATGTAAATTCTTTCTTTTGACATTTCTTTCGGGATTATAATTGATCTGAAACTTTAATAGCAAACTCAAGCCTGTAACAACAGTGGCAACCAGTGCCATTCCAGTTTCGGGATCTTTAGTCCAAATAGGATTGGTGTTTGCCAAGCAGCATGGGGAATTTTTCTCATTAAATACCAAGAGCAACTCCGCCCTTCATTTTTAATCATACACTCAACAAACTCAATAAACTGAACATCTTGGGGTCGAGGAATATGAACAAAATTGAGTCTTTTGTTTTTAGAATGTCTTTAGAAGATACAAGACGTGAAGCTTCAACATTTTTTTTTCCAAAGCCAGCATCACTTTTGTGCCAAATAATCCATAGAAAATGAGCCGTCAGCAGTTTGAAAAATATTTCTTTCCCAAAGTAGTTCCAATGAAAACTGCTGGCACTACACTTTGTGGATTATGTCTGCGTTTTTGAGAGTGACACTGCTGTGGGATTTTTTAATGTATTCTTTTAATTTCTGTGAGAATTACTGACAAAAATCCATTAACATCATTTTGTATCAGGGTGGTAAGTCAAATCTCACAAGAAGAGGACTGAAAAATGTACCAACTACGGTAAAAAACAAGTACTTTGTGTCCAGAAATAAATAAATGAATTAGCTTTTGTAATTTGGATCACCCACCCTTTTAAATTGCTATATACGCTCTAAATTTGACTAAAGAGACTGAAATGTTCAGAGTGCATTGGCCCTGATTAAGACTGTGTGTAATGCAGAATTTGCTCAAATGAGCTCAGATTGGGGAGAATGTCAAGAAAGTCATTATCGCCTCCTGTTGCCCAGAGTGTGGTGCCATGGCCGATCATTAGCACTCCGCTCTGCCAACAAGTCGTGTTACCCACCAAACACAACATTCTCCATTAGTCTCAGGCCCGCAGCTACACATTGCAAGAAGATGTGTATAGCTTTTCTTTCCGAGTTTCATTCATGTGTCTGTTTTCTCAGCAGAATGGGAGATGAAATGAGGAATTACCCGGGAATTATTCTGGGATGTTGGACTCACATCGCAATCTTCACACCCGACATTTAAAAGCTCAAGCCAGTGTTAAATTATGGGTGACAGACATAAATAAAATGGTAAAGCCCGGTTGGTTGCTGTATTTGAATTGGACTTGTTCTTCGGCTCGTGAGACCGAGACCTTTAAGCAACGCTGACAAATCCTACCTCTGGCCCACCACAGATGGTGTAGCAATCCACCCAGGCAATGAATAAAAGAGTAGGTGTTGAGCCCTAATATCCCATGTCTAGGACTTTTGCCATACTAAGGAGACTGTGACAGCCAAGTCAAACAAAAACTACATTCAGCATTAGCCACACTGTAATACTCATGTCTGCTATACAGATACAAATTATGTCAATGTTTTTGTTTAAAAATCAGATAAGTTCTTTATAGCTGTTCATTTATACTCACTTAAACCCAATGATGTTCTTTTGCCATTCAAACTCACAGATTCCCCTTGCCTTCAGTCACTTTTTTAGCTAATTGAAAATAAATTGATGTTCTCACTCGGTTGTGTTCAATGACTTCTCTTCAATCAGATCATTCTTCTGTTCTCTCTGAGCTCGTTTTCCACTCTTCTGTGGTGCGCTCACCATGTCACAGTCGGCGGACGAATTCATGTTATTCTACCATTTCTGTGTGTTGAAAGCAGCACGTTTTCACAAATACAAAAATATTTAGTTGCTTCCATTCTCTCTCATTTGGCTTCACACTCTGGCTAAGAGTATATGCATGTGTTGGTGGATGCTTAACTCAAACCAATGTCTTCTTGAACATATGGAGGACTGTGCTGTTAGGTGGATTTAAGTGAGAAAACTGATAATACTTGGCAGTCTTAATTGCAAGACATGTCTCCACACTTTGTTTAAGCGCCGTGCCAGAGCTGCAAAACAGTCAGACAGAACCCATAATTCTGCACAGGCTCAGAGAAAGCTTCAAGTTGTAGTTCTGTATAGTTCTTGAAACAACAACAGTAGTCTTGGGGGGGTACTAAGCACAGGATGCTGAAAGACACTGTCAAGAGGAAAGGTGTATTTGCACATGGGGAGGAGATCCATGAAAAACACTGAAAGAATCAAAGAATCAAAAGTCTTCGTCAGGACATGAAGACTCAGTAGAGTCGAAACGCGTAGACAAATCCCTGTTTAATTAAAGGATTTTTATACGACATCAGAGTGCCTCGGACTTTCCTTTTCCATCAAACTTTGTTTGCCATCAGGACAGTTCCCGATTATTAAAGCTTGCTAGCTTGGAGACGGTTGTTGTATATGACAAAAGAAAACAAAATTAAGGTTTTATAAAGTTTAAAAGACAGCAGAAGTGGGGGACAAATCAAACCAATGGCAGGTTTTAAGCAAGATAACCGTTATGCTGTCCCCATTCTTCTGTACAGAGGTCATAAAGTTGTAGATCAACTCTCCATTAAACGTACAGCCAACTAGCTCACACGTCCTGCTATTGTGTGCAGAATATAACTCTCCATCAAAGACTGTGGTGGGAGTTAGTATTTGTCACACAGAAAAGGTAGTTGGAAGACTTACGGCTGTTGATACAACAACCGCTGTGATGAAGAAGAATCACTTGCCTACCATTTTCATACCACACTTACTCACCCAACCACACAGTTTAGGAGTATAGTAGCTACTTCCAATCTAGAAAAGGTTGGGAATGGCATTGGTTGTTAGCCCTTGTAGGTTTCAGCCCTTTCGGTCGTCTTCTTGTGCACTGATTTGCTGAACAACCAAACATAGTTATTCTTCTCATCAACAGTTCAATTTGGCAGTTGCTGTGAAATAAATGGCCAAAAAGCCTCAAACAAAAGCTGACGAGTACCAATGGTGTGAGAAAAACTTCAAAACCAGGACACTCACTGATGGCATTACAACGACATGTTGTGCCCACAGTCTTCATCCTGTGACTCAGACTAGCACGTTTGTCTGCAGAGAGATCTGTAACTTCACAGACAGTCCTGTGAACCCCACAGCCTTCTTTTCAAAACGTGCTTCCACCATCATGCAGTTAGTGCGTAGGCAGCATAGATATAATTCATAACTCATTTATGGCTTGTCTCATAAGATCAGGATGACTCAGAATTTATGACGAGCCATTATTCTTATTAGGCTTGTAAAAGACGGCATTAGCCCACGCCAGGCATTAGTAAAATTCACTTTACCTAACAAGGGGCAGGCTGAGGTGAGAGAAGTGTTACACTCACTTGGAGCTCTACAAGGTGATGGCAGGGTGCCCATTTTTATAACTAGTATGAACTGTTTCAAATTGATAAATGTGAATCATTTTATAACCTCCAGAGGCAGAAAGGGAGGCAAGTAGCACAGATGAGGTGAAATATCACAGAGAAGAAATTCTATGGGCGTTTAAATCCAATGTTTGTGTTGTATAGAATGGACAGCTGATTGCGTGTGAGGGATGAAAAGCAGCAACTCATCCGTGTACGTCAAAATAAACTCAAGCTTCTCGTATCCGTGAGATAATGATACTAGACAAAATAAAATAAACAAACTGAAGGAGCTCAAATCCCCCTCTCAAATGCCCCACGCGGATGCTGATTCTGCACGGCAGCTTTGGGAAATCCGGCTGTCCTGGGGTGTGTCAAATCCCACACAGAGAAGGACCCTGGAGGAGTGAAGAGCACAGGCCCCACTTTCTTTGATTTCAGCTTCATGCGGCACAGTTCTCGCATGACCTGATAACTCTGCAGCCTCTGTCAGACAGCTGGGCCGAGCCCCAGACATCTAGGAGGGGGAACAGGTGGGAGGAGGCCAATTCATTGGAAGATGTTTGGAACCAGTAGCTATCTGTGGGGATGCACAAGTGAGAGGAACTGTTCACATGTTGGCAGCACAGTGAGAACTTGAGAGGTTTCTGCCACAAGAGCTGAAAAGCCTTTTTTTTATTTACAGTATACTTCAATCCCTATAGATTCTGTTTGAATGGGAACAAGTCCAGCCATTTGTAAGCTTTACAATGATCGGAATTGACAACCTGGGTCTTGTTCTCATATTCCACCATTGTTTCCAGTAGATAGCAATTTTCCTGCAAGACCTCTGCTGTAGAAATCTGAGAATGTCTGGCAGGAGTTATGTCAATCGTATGAAAAACATTCAGCCTGCTATAATGTGCAAAAACCTGAAGTTAAAATGATCTCTACCTGATGTGTTTAAAGCTGCATTATTCAGTATGTTTTAGAACTAAATTACCATTTGAATTTGAACATAGCCTGTAAGAGGTTCATGTAGCCCAGGGGTGGGCAACTGGCGGCCCGGGGGCCACATGCGGCCCCCATCAACCCTCAACGTGGCCCTCAGGTCTATTTTTACATATCAGTTCATTGAAAACATGAAGAAAACATGACAAAATCTGCCATGAAATCATGAAAACCAGAAATATTTACATAATAATATTTGATCATTGGTATATGTTGAGTTAAATTTGAGACATGATTGACTGTAATCGTTTTTGTATCCTACAATTTGGCCCTCTGGCAGTCAGAATAAAATGAATGTGGCCCTTGCTTTGACCAAAGTTGCCCTTCCCTGATGTCGCCATTACCCAGCTACATTGGTAATGGCTGCCATTCTGAAGCCTAGAGTTCTGTATGGAATCAAAATGTGGACAGAAGGTTGACTTAATGTGTAACCTTAAACAGATTGTCATGGTATTGTCCTTTCAGGCACAGGTGGCCATATCCTAGACTTGAAAGTATACTTTGTCATCAGTTATACTCTAAATGGAAGCATTATTTACAAAATGATCACCATGCATTATCAATAAAGACTATAAACCATAGACAGTATAAAAAATGGACGTAGCCACCAATTGTTTTCTGAAGCAGACTTTTAAAGTCCAGCTCTGTGCACCTTAGGAATGGTTCGTTCTAGACTATCGGATAACCCAGTGAAGTTTCAACACAGCTTAAGCCCATTCTTTAGTTCCCACATGGAAACCAGCCATTTCCAAGACAGAATAGAAAAGGTCGGCATAAGGTTGACAAAGTACATCATTTCCTTTTTAAATTGAATGCCCTTGAATCTAAATATTTAGGCCAGAGACCTTGGGAGCGATGTAAACAACTGGATATTACACAAGAAAAAAGACAATTATTGACGGTAGTTTGTGTCACACAGTTGTCGAACCTCCAAGCAAACGTATTATCTATTCTGGATGACTGCAACCCATCAAATGCATCACTCCCTTACAAGTGAATGTTGTCCGCTGCTTTGTGCAAAGTATTCTTTATTACGTCCCCAAGGGCGCAACCACCATTAAGAAATACCTCAAATATATCATCCCACTCACGCCACCGTCAAATCCAAAAAGAATCCGATCAATTTTTGGTGTTGTTGCACATCAATTTGCCTCTGACATAAAATTGTTGTTAATTCAGAAGGGCCTTGCTTTCAGCACAAAAGTATTTTGCTGGAGAAAATGTAAAATTACGGCAGAATTGAAGCTGTGCTGTGTTTTCCCACTGACAGTTTCTCATGGTTTTGTGGTGAGACATTAGTCCATCATCTCCAGCAGGCACCAACCCCGGATCTCCTCATTGATCCCACACAAAACAAATGGCAATCTCCGACAGCGGGACATCATGCCTCATCCTGCCCAATCCATTAACCCCTATCACAAAGCTTCCACACTGAAGATGGAAGACAGTGATGTCCCACTGATAGACAGAAAGACTGAGTGAAGGTAGGGGTGGGGCGGTGAAAAAAGAACTGCTGTGGAAGAGGAGAATGAAGCAGAGACTGAAAATAAATAGATAAGGAGGCATGCAGAGAGAGAGAAAATAAAAGAGGTGAAGAGAGACAAGGGTAAAGAATGAAGCTGCCATCATGCTGCATCATTTGTCTGATCCTTACACTACACCTCACTCCTATTAATCAAACATTAAAACCAAAGCCTGAGAATCAAATCCCCAACCTTCAACACAAGATGTTGGCATAGTAATAAGCACCATTTTATGACCGCTTGTTGGTCAGGATTATTATGTAACCTAAGTGCAGATCTTTAATCCCATAACACCTGAGCTAGCTTCATTTATTGAAGATCAAGAGATGCTAATGAAAGCTAAAAAGGCCTTTGGGCTGGGGCGCTGGTCTAGCTAGGTTGGGAGAGCAGGTGTCCCATATATAGAGGCGGCAGACCTCGTCACACTAGTTCACTCACAGGTTCGACTTCTGATCCTGACCCTAAGTGGTGCGTGTCCTCTCCCACTCTCTCCTCCCCAATTTCCCTTCACTCTGCAGCTGTCTTATTCATAAAAAGACCCAAAATGTGATTTAAACAGAGATTTCAGCTAAGAATACTTTAAAGTATGTGAAGGTCTAGAGCTAATAGTGAATGCTGTACCACTACTAGGTTTATGGTGTACATTAAAGGCTTGTTTTGTGTAGTCATTATGTCACAAACTACTTCAAACCAATAAACAAAATAGGGATTAGATGCTGAAAAGGAAACTACTGAAATATTTAGCCAAACGTTCCACACAGGAATCTGCATTTCTACGGAGATGCCAGTGGCTTAGCTCCAGTGACTGGACGTCTCAGTTTAGTAGCAGACTGATTGATTGGTTTCTAACTCTGTGCCCAGAGTAACGACAAATAGCTCTTCAACCCGTAAATGTCCAGGTGTTAAATATTAGCCACCAAAATGTAATAGTTTTCACAATTATCAATGATTTTAAACTTGTTTTTTAGCACTTTTAAATTCTTTCCCACTCATTACCTGATCCGATAAAACACATAAATAAATCTGAAATACCTCCCTGCTCCTGATGAAAACAACGTCTTGTTGCATAAGTGCATAGAAGTGCATGCACATGATGTACACTCAATGGTCGTCATCTTAAGGTTACATTACGTATTATTATTAAAATGTCAAATTAAGGCCGAATATCATTTAACAGCTAAAGTAATTGATTGCATGACTTATTGATCTCAGCTACGTCAAACATGCCTTTCACTAAACTTCAGAGCCAACATGCACACACAACACGGTCCATCTGTAGAACACATTCAAGTGTAAAACAAGACATCCTGGTTTAACAAGCGGCCAGCTGTCAGGTTTGAGGAATTTACTATTAACAGCAAGCTTAACATGAGCCCCAGTGTCGGCCGCAGCGCTCCTGTCAGGGTTCACAGACGCTCCTAGTCCAACCAGGTGAAAAGGTAGCGGACATAACTGAGGGGGTAAAAATCAAACTACAAATGAATTTAAGTTATTTGTTCTTTTAGAAAGAGACATTTTCCTTCTAATCACAGTAAGGACGTGGAAAAATAGCCTGTCAGTGGTGGTCTGACTGGTCTTGATTTAAAATCTGAAGTTCCCCCAGTCTGATGCCGAGTAAAAATGCTTTCGATTCCGAGACTAGGCCTTCAAAAAGTGGTCTCGAGACCACTCTGTCATTAATAACTCAAAATCAAGTTTAACATCCTACCTGTCCTGAAGCCATAAGTCATACAAATGTTCCAGTATTTCTGGTCTTTATTTGAGAGGACAGTGGGTAGAGTAGGAAATCTGTGAGAGAGAGTAGTGATGTCATCCAGGTAAGGAGCCACAGGTCTGACATGAACCCTGTCCCCCCCGCTTGCAGAACTAGTCCCAGTACATGGGGTGACGCACTGCTAAGCCGTCCGTCACCACAAATTTTACATTTTGGATGCAATCCTGAAATTTCTGGTTAATGCTACAGGAAACCTTTCCACTCTTTACTCACTCCTGATTATTCACCCTGACCTGCGTGTCTTTCGCCCACAACAGTTCAGACCACAGTCAAAAGCAGCTGCCATGGCTGAACTGAGGTTACAATCAGGTTTTAAATTGAGCAGTTTGTTCCTGGCTTACTGGAAAACAGTAGCACCAGCAGCCACCGCACACGCCTGCAGGTTGGGGAGAAGTCAGAGGGTCTTCATTAAAGCCAAACCGCAGAGTGAGGAGGAGGAGGAGCAGGGAGGCCTTGTCCCCCCCTGTTCTCTCCGGGCTGCGATGGCTTTGTCAGCCTTTCTTTGTAATTACAACAGACCTCCTCCTCCCACTGTAATTAACAGCAAGATGATGTGTGCTGTAATTCAGCCGCCTGCTTTGTCATGCTGATATGTTTTCCGGGCTGCAGCAGGGGCTGGGTGGGCAACATTGAAATTCAACAGTGTGAAAATCGCAGTTATTTATACTGTATATATAAATCACATTATCTGATGTTAAAAGTTTTATTTTCCGTCAAATCTGAGGAATTTCGGCGTCCATAGCTCTATGTGTCTGATTTTGTTATGATTTTTCTCAGGTCAGGTCATTGCACAGATGCTGCCCCAGGTAAAGTAGGAGTAAGGAGTTGGTAGCAGAAAGGCTATGAGTGAAGGAGGGTTATGACATATCTGAGTAGCCAAGACATCAGTGAAGGTGGGGCATGAGCTGCAAGATACTTATCATACCACTCTCGCAGACCCCTCTCCAAATCATCAGAAGGGGAAGGGCTGTATCTATTTATTTCTAACTGATGAGTGTGAGGAACTGTAGCTCTGCGATTCTTCACAGGCAAGTCCAGACAGAGATGGCAGCGGTTAAGACGTTCTCTGTGTGCAAAAAAAAATCTGTCTTGATGTGGTGAGGAAGTGCCGTGATTGCCTAATCATGTGAAGACGATGACAGGGAGAGCTGGGCCGCCACGTTTGATGCCACAGGGTGCAGCACGGGCCAGACATACCCGCAGGGACATCTTAGTTAATACGAGGCCGGTGTGTTTCATCTAGCTCGGTACATCTTTGCTCTCTGGCTGTCCTTCAGTGAGCTCAAAATTACAAAACCTACAGCTGAAGAAGTCATCCCCGTTCCCCTTCGCTTCAACCAGTCAATCTTGTCTCTTACAAAACAGGACTCTGATTGGATGATATTTCTAACCTGTTTGTCCAAAGGTCCTTGGCATATAGAGGAAAGAAAAAAAACAGAGAGATGAGTGGGGAAGAAAGATGAGCCGTCATCAAAACACATTTGTGTCAGGCGGTGTCCGATGTGTTGCAGTAATCTATGGGAGCACTTGTGTCTGTGACATGAAGGGGCATTCATCACATTCCTCCTCAGTCTGTGGCAGGAGAACGCTAGCCTGAGAATTTCAATGCGACACTTGGGCCATACATCACGGTGGACGTTCTTCTCATGGCGTGGCGAGGGCACGTTCAAGACATCCGCATCTTATTTCAACGGTCATCAGAGTTGGTCTCGGGATGCACAAACACTGACCCCGCTAATGTTCTAGGATGTCAAGAAATTGTGCTTAAAAAAGAGTTCTTAGCAGGCCAAAATACTCAAAGACCTCCGAATGAAGGTGTTCATTATGTTCTGTTGGTTAACCCCAAAAAAAGAGCAGGCGCAGGTCAGAGACTGTAAACATCTGTGCTGAAATGCCTGAGTCTAGACAACACAGAGTAGTAAAGCTGTGGCTGTGAGCCAGGTAAACATTAACTGCAGCTCCGACGAACACACGACCCATTTAGTCTGGAAAAGTACTTGTCTCTGTAAACGACACAATATCATTTTACACCGTCCTTGGAGTTTTTATTACTGCTCAGAGAGACTCTGGGGCGCTAATTAAAAATCAAGTTGTGTCCCTTCAACTACCTTCTTCTTTCTATCAACCGGAATCCCTGTCCTCTTTTTATTCTTCTACACAGCTCTGTTTTCTCCATTTGTCAACATAACGCTGTCAATAGCTTTCAGTGATGTGATGAATGACCGTTAAGATGTTTGTGTAAGCACGCTGGGAGAGTGCTAACAGGATGTCAAAGACAGACTCTTCAGTTGTGCAAGACGTCCTTATAATAAAGGTATTCATTCTGAATATCTATGTATCCTTTCTTATTGTAAAGAAGTAGCAGCAGAATCATCCAGGGACTAAAAGGAAGCATCAAGCACAAGAGTTTTTTCAGGTGTACAACTAGAGCTTAACGATATTGGGAAAAGTACATTGCGAATATATGAAAATAATTACAGTTAAATGCAGTATTTTTTTTACGTGCATCAATTAAAGTTTCAATCAAACAATCGTACTTTTTATTATTTGGGTCTGAAAGTCATTTTCTGATTTCAGTCAACTTTCATCACACACAGGGTCCAGCCCTCTGAAAGCTGCTCTGACCCAAACAAACACGGAGAGGTCAAGACAACACGTGGATAAGAAACAGGTGGAGCGACACGTTTCATCATAAAGCCCAGTAACTTCGGAGTAAAGCTCACCATCACAGGTTGCCTGTGATTCACTTCGCCGTGTGTACTGCAGGTTTACCCATTATAAGTAAACAATCAGCATCATATCCGCTGTGTTAAAGATCCTTAACGGTCCACAGCATTAACGAGCCGATACCACTGATGGCTGGAATACACTCATTTTAAATCCACTTTGTGTAAATGAGCGTCTGCCTCAAGCATCATGCAGGGGTAAGTGACAGCAGCAGCGTCTCCTGTATGTCTACATTTACATGATTGGCATCACACTGACTGCTATGGGACTATTGCACAAATGCGATGGTAAAACGATATATCGTACCTGACGTAAATATCTGGTTAAGTTATTTCAAAATCTCTTAAAATAAGGGGGTTTGGAGCACCACTATTTAATGACAAACAAGATGCATAACAGGCACATATATATGGCATATAACTTTGATCATGAATAATGACCTTAAGATAAAAATACAAACTAAACACTTACTTCAATCACATAAAGATTCAGTTTTAAAGGCCTTTAGAAACATGATGAAACTTAGTTTACTAGTTCATCCAGGGTTGATTTTAGTAGATCTCCAACTATTTCAGAGACTTTCTTTAAAGTATGAAATGGAAATGGTTCCATAGTTATGTCATTTGTCTTTCGAAGAAGCTTAAGTTGGTTTTAGGATCACCCTACGTTAATCAGCATACTTCTCCAGTTTCAAAGTCTGATGATTCAGTGTACTCTCTAAGAAAAAATGTGTTCAAACTAGAAACAATCAAGATAACATGATCCTACCTATAATAATGCTTATTTAGTTGAATCAACATTGTAGTTTTCCAGAAGAAACACAGAAGCTGTATCAACAACGAAGTAAAGAAAATGTACTGTAACATCTGTAGGAACATTTGGTGCTAACTCAAGCACAGATAGAATAACCTACATGTTACATTAGGCTACACATTATTTTATTATTATACATGTTTTAACATCACACACGTTTCCCTAAATACACCTGAAAGTTACTGAGGGTAGAACAATGCTTAAAATGATGTGACGTGAAAATAACTTGTTTACTAAACACACAGAAAAAATAGTAAAACAAGCTAGCTTACCGCGGCAGGTAACTGATTCAAACGGCACTTCCGGTGGTCTCGTGAGTCCTGTCTGCCAACAGTAAACCATTACACTTTCTGATGCTCAGTTTTAAAATCTTTTGGGTTTATTTTCCACCCTTTCTGGCTTTATTTCCCACTGTCCCAAGTTGTTACACGAAGAAAGCACTGAAACACGGAAATCTAGGTCAGTATCGCGGACTCGTTCATGTTTGTAAACAACACTGTAAAACTTTATGTTCATTTTAGTAAGGGGAGGAATGGCTGAAACAAAAGATTAGACAAAGAAATCACAACTTAAAAGCCAAATTAGGAAGAGTAAAAGCATGAATCTAGACCTTAGGTGATAGATCAAACTTAATTAAGTTATATCAAATGTGTATTACTTTGTTTATTTTGATGTTAACCCATTTTGTTTAGCAGGGTTACAAACATGGCAAAGGCATTGGATACAAAACTTAAAGACTTTATGTTTTAAAAGAAAAATAGCTTCATACAGGGGACTAAAAATCATGTAAATAATGGAACCCTTATCTCACCATGAAAGTAAAATGTAAACACTGTTTTTCACCTGTCAGGCCACACTGTTAAATTTAATTCAAAGCTTAAAGGGTCGATTGAAGCATTTTGCTAGTTAAGGTGAATCATTTCACCGCTTAAAGGAGCATAACTACAGAATGAAGATTTAATATTTATTATTGAGACCCAAAAAACGAATTTCTTCGACATGAAGAGGTGGAGGGTGTTTTCAAAGTTTGAAGAACTTTGGCGTTCATTGATAGGCTACTTTAAAGATAGATAAAGCTAAAAACAAAGCCTAAAGGCTAAAAAAGGCTTTAAACCTCCCCAAAATGACACAGACAACATCTTCATTTTACATTCAGAATGGATCTCAAAGCATCAATGATTTAAAAGACGCTGCGGTTTTGCAGCTAAGAGCCTCCAGGCTGACTCTTTACTACCGTTTGAGATAAACGGATGTGCTATTAATCTGGTAACTCTCTGACTTCTAGGTCATGAAAAAAAACAGAGCATTATAAAAGCAGTAAATTAGCAATTACCCAACGGTCTTGTTTGGACAAGAACTACATGTGGCTGACATTTAATTTATGACTCATATTCCAGAATTAAACTGTCAACAGTCTCAAAATGAAATTACTTCATGTGACAAAGACATAAATTACCAAGTAAAGAGTATGAGAGATAAACAAACATACATAATAGAGACCAGACGATGAGACAGCCACGATTATTTATCTTTAAACTCATCCAGATTTTTTTACAAATACAAATTTGAATGGATATCACCTGTGTTTGCTTATACTCAGCACTAATTTCACAAATTACAATATCTCCCTGAGCCTGCCACAAATTCTCAACACGCACAAGCGGTCTGGGATGCATCTGTTTTCTTTATTAGATTTGTTTGTTGTTGTTGTTGTAACACTGATGAGATCAGTGCATGAATTACACCCGTTTGACATCTCTGTGTGACAAATCTGTTGAGGTTCTCTCTGCATGAACTGAACCAGGTTTATGTGTAATCTGTGGAAGACAAACTAAAATTGTGATTCATTACAGGTCCCTGTCTTTGTCCGTGACTCGTGGCGAAGATAATGAAACTCTGACCTCTTTTATTTGTTTATAACAGTCATGTCTGTCTTCCGCTGATTAGCATAACATTATTCAATCCTTTTTCATATCTCGCTGTTTCCCTCACGACAAATTACATTGTTAGGACTCTAAATGACCTATTTACAGAAACACAGCAGCAATGAATCAGTGGACTTTCTTTTTTTACGGTTTCAGGGGAACAGACACAGTGATGAGGGCGATGACAGGAAAAGCAGCTTCCTGTCCAGACAGCGTGGATGGGGTGATGTGCTGATGTGGAACATGGCCCGAAGCACATCCCTGCCTCTCTGCACGGCGCCCATTATCTCCTATAGGGTACAAAGCAACCCTGCTATGGCGAGCATTTCCTGCTTCCTCTCCCATGGCACAGTCAGGTACACGCATGAGTCGGTCACATGACTTCCCACTGTAACCCAGCTGGAGAGCAGAGGGTGGAGGAGAGCATCTCGCTGGGTCGAGGCCTCCAGATTTAGTGGGCAGGAAGCACTTGTTAAAGAACAAAGCTAGTCTGTGTTTGGAGATGCAAGTGTTACAAAGAGCAGACTCGGCTTGGGTGTGAAATGCTCGAAAATATTTAAAAAATGCAGTCTGACCTGGTTGTCTTTAACTCGATCGAGGAATCTGCTGACACAAAGAAAAGTGCTTTGTGGGAATTTTTCTTTCTCTTTTTTTGTATTTTATTTACTCTTTTCAATTTCAAAATGTAAAAAAAAAAAAAGTACAGTACAACACTAAGTTGTCCGCAAACACAACAAGAAAAACAGACGAAGGCAACAGCAACAGAAACGGGGTTACCAGTACATAGGGTTGCATGAAAATTATTTCAAAAATGTCCTTACAGTGACATCTCAGGAGCAAAGTGAGTGAAAAAGTTTCAAGTTAAACACCGGACCCACTCCTGTAGCCACGCAGGTATAGGGTCTGTGTCCAGAAAGGTCCCCAAACTCCCTAAGAGTTACCCTTTGTATTGGGATTGTGCAGACGCCTGTGCTTTGCCTCTGTGCACTGCCTGTCAGCACCTGTGTGTCCGATCGGGCTTCAAGCTGTTCGTTAGCTCTTACTGACGTTGTTTCCTCCTCTTTAGATCCTTGCTTGTGTTGTTCTTGCTCCCAGATGTACGTGGCTTTGGACAAAAGCGTCTGCTTAATGAGTTGTAGAATTGAAGCATGCACAGTCTTTGTATTTTTATAACAGACAACACCTTAAGCTAGTGCAAGAAGCAGGTTGGTGAGGAGAATTCAGACAGTAGCTTTCAGTCACTGACCGGCGCGAAGGCCTGGAGGGCTTAATGGCTTAGAACAGGTACGGCCACTATTGGACAACACACTGTGGAGCTGCATCACATGCTTGTTAATGCACCATCTCTTCAAAACGATGCATGTTAACTTCACCTGACAACCGCAGAAAAACTGAGATATTGAGATAATCTTAAGAGGCATTTTGAAGCCTCACAATGACAGTTCCCAAGTTGGACATGCTAGCTCCACTCAACTTTTTTTTCAGTTTATTTTTGGCTTTATATTCCATTATTTATGGATGAGACAGTAGATAGAGTCAGAAATCAGGGAGAGAGAGTGGGGAATAACATGCAGGGAAAGGAGCCACAGGATGGGCACCCTCACTTGGAGGTCAAGAGCCTCGAGCCCCTCCGTACATGGCACATGTACTAACCACTAGGCTAGCGGCCCCCCTCTACTTAACTTTTGATCAACATTCCTGCCGTAAAAATGTGATTGTTTAGCTTTTGCAGCCAGTCTCAAATGTACCTGCAAGTTTTGGCACTCTTTTGCATTTGCTTCATTTATCCACACCGGAGGTTGCTACTTCACACCTCAGTCATGAGATGCTAAATTTAGTTTATTGGCTCTTTAAAACTAAATTATATCAAGGATTGCCCAAGCAATTCTTTCACTATTCCTTTCCTTTCCTTTCTGCATTGTTCAATGATTAGAAAACAATGGCATGGATAACTTTGAAAGCCATGTATAACCTGTTTGGTCACTTTGCATAATTGACATAAACATATCGTTTCTTAAAATATGCCTAAATATACATGTTTTGATTCAACAAGTTTTCCAACCAAAATTCTGTCACACTTTTCACTTTTTTCTTCGTCCCTAAGGGCTCAAGGTGACTCAGCTCCTCTGTGAAGACAAAACAAAGAGGATAGACAGTTTTTGCCAAAACAAAAAAAATTGCAAAACAGCCACTTTGTTTGAACACTTTGCAGAAAGCACATCCTTCCCAAACGCACAGCTTGGGCCTGAACAAAACATTTCTCTTTTCATGCATCTGACACTGCCGTCCGCCTGCTGCCTGGCTCGGCTTAGCTTGATGCATCTGTTTGTGGGCAGAGAAAAAATAAAACACCTGCATATCTCTCTCCCAGCTGAATTGCTCAGAAGTGCTGCCAAGTAGAACCGGACAGATGTGGGGACTGGAATCTGCAGCAGACAACTCCATCACTCTCTCAACTCATCCCCTCTATATAAATCTCTGTCTATCACCTCTCCTGCAGTTGTCCTCTGAATCCCATTTGTTTTTGTCTGCTGCAGAGGGCGTTGAGGAAGGGTATTTGAAAGTAAAAAAAACGTGAAGACAAAAGGGCTGCTGCTGCTCTACATGCTGTGCACTGTAGGTCAGGGGCATCATGTGTGGTCCATCATGTCTTGGCGTTTTCTCGTCCTGTGTGGTGGCACGTAGCCATCGCCACATTCAGCTAATGATGTGTCTACTCCTTAAAATGTGCTCTCGTTTAACAGGGCTCTGAGTCACAAAAGAAGTCAATTAGAACGAGCTATCATAAACCATTTCCTCAAAACCGCTTCCGCCCCTCATATTCTGCATCCGAGCTAAACGTGGTATTTCCCCTCATGCAGACCGGTCCAGAGCAGGAACGTTTCTACATCCATAAACAGATTTGTGTTTTCGGATGAAACCGTGTTTCTGATGATTAAGTTTGCAGGAAAAATGTAACCTCTCTGTCTTGTTTGCTTTCTTTTTTAGTCCATCTTGTTCTCTCATGCTTCACTTCCACACAAACCTAAACACAATATTCATTTAATTACGGTTAAATGCTGGCGAGTAGAACACAAAAAAGGATATCTCTAAACCATGTGTATGGCTCCGGCTTTTACACAACATTTCACTTAACTTTCCGCTGTTTGTCCAGACTCATTTCTCAAGCCGGGTCATGAAGTTCAACATCATAAAGTCAACACATTAAGTTTACAAGCCAAGTTTATGAAGTTTTATTTTATTGTTTTGGCTATCAATTCTGATAACGTCACACTCACTCAGTTATTGGCTGAGTTGTGGGAGTGGGAGAAGTCGGACAGGGCATCAAACACAGCAGCAAGATAATCATTAAGAATGAATGTTAACAAGCAACCCAGTTAGAAATATGAGTCATATCATCATGCATAAATTAAAAAGGAATTAGGATCATTGGATGGTGGCTAGAAAAAACGAGGCAATTTGCTACTAAATAGAAAGAATAAAGATTGTAATGTAAATATAAAATTATTATTGAGAGAGATAAAGAGATATTTGATTTGTTGCGTGTTAAGCTGTGCTGCTGTGCACAACAACTAATTTGAGTGAATCAATAGTAAGAAGTGTACCAACTTTGCACAATGTTAAACAACATAACTGTTCAAATTAGGAGTGTGGGGATTATTAGACGATGGTCAGAATTGCAATTATTAATTTTTTCAAAATGTACCACAGTAAATCTCACCATCAGCCAGCAGTTTGAGCACGGCAAGTTGGTGGCATTGTCATTCGTTCACTCTTTTCATCTTCCTTGGTACGATAACGCAGCAGGGGGTTTGTTGGTCCAGGCTCGTCAGTAGTGCTGCTAACTTTAGCTAGCTCTCAGCATCGATTATGTATGTCTGTGTCTGCAGTGTACTGACTGTACCGTCTATGTAGCAGTAAGACATTTCATCCAGTCTTCATTGAAGGAACTGGCGTTGGCGTTAGGTGGCACTTTGGATTCTACAATCCCCAAGTAAGAGAAAACTTGATCTGACGTTTTCAAAATGCAAGGTCTGCAAAATAAGAGAGAAGTACTTCAGGAAAGAGTCAAATGCCCCGAGCTCACTTCAAATGGATTAATTTGGGCGTATCCATTTTGCTGTTTTCGGGCATACAACAAAAGCTTGCCTAAAAAAGTTGATTGATTACACATATCACAATCACAAACCAACCACAATCAGAAAATCAGAACGCTTCAGATCTTAAAATCCTTTGCTTGCCAACAAATTGTAAATGTATTTCCAGTTCCGTATGGAGACTAGGTGGCAGAGAGACACTTTTGTTTACATGTTTATCACATATATTGCCTTTGACCTCCAAGTTTTCTGTAGTTAGTTATCAGGCCGTCTAGCTCCCTCTTTTGAAAACAGCAGCACTAATCGCCTGTTTGATCATGTGAACCAGATGTGTGTGATGGGAACATGCCACCATTATTGCTGCTCACCCGTAAACCTGCACTGATGCTTCAGCTATGAGGTGATGTATTTCACATTTTTGTGTTTCACACTCTATTTAGCGAGTCGGTACTTTTGGCCCGCTCACTTCATGCTGGTAAAAATGCACTTTGGCACCGCTGTGGTCCCTTTGGGGTAATAGTCAAAAGTGAGTTTCTTGTTTCAGTCTCGTGAATCTGACGATGACATTCTTCACATTATTGAGCTCTGTTAAAGACATGATTACTTCTCGTATGTTGGGGGTCACAGCTCGGAGAAGTGTCGATCCTTTGACCTGTATATTGCTTCTCTGCGCCAATAACGAGCGTGTTACATTCTTGGTTACTTCCTTGGCTTGTCACTTGGTACATATAAAATATTGGACATGACGGGCGTGCTTGGTGGAAAGACAGCGACTACAAAGACATTATTCACTGTGAGAGACACAGAGCGGCAATCAAATCCAGATTGGACAGAACTAACGAGGGGTTGTTAGGCAGAGCGGGAGATGAAAGCCCCGCTCAGTTTTGTTCCAGAGAGAGGTGCTTTTTTGGACAGTTTTGAAATGACATGCGAGGCTATGAAAGTCACAGCTACGGCGTATGGTTTTGGTCACGGTCGTTTTAACCGCCTTTCCCCTCGCTTCCCTGTCTTCTGCTGGAGCGTGAAAATAAAAACAACACGTCTACTTTGACAGGAATGTGGGGCTAATCAGTGCCAAAAAAATGGGCGCTCCAATGCTCACCGCCTTCACTTACATGGATGGTATGCAAAAGTCTTTTTTTTTCTTTTACCATATCCTTGTTTATTTTTACACGATTCATGTTTCCTTTTCCAGAGTTTGACTTTGAAATGTCAAAAATATTTTTAACTAAACAGAACCAAATTTGAATATATGCAATCTTATAAGGAAAGTGAAAATAGGTTCAGGTTACTTTATTTGTACTCGTAGGTAAATTTGGTTGCAGGGAGATAAAATATACAAAGTGCAAAGTGCAGTGAGCAGGTTCCAATCGTACAATTAATAAAACAAGTTGTAAAAGCTACAGAGCCGAGAACACCAAAATAAATAATAAATGAATAAAGAACCACGAAGAAGCTTCCCAGCCTGCTATCTCTCCATGCAAGACCTTCATGAAATTACAACAACAAGCAGCAAAGAGGAAAAACATGATACACACACACTACGACTTGCTCCGCTCTATAATGGCTGCTGGGACAAAGCTGTACCTGTAGCGCTTCGTCCTGCACTTTGGAACTGAAAGTCTACGTCCAGAAGGAAGGTGCTGAAACTCACAACGCAGAGGAGGGGACTCATCTTTTAAGACGGAGCTGGTGATCCACTCCACCTGCCTGGTGTACAGAGTCTCCAGACGCCGATCAGCTTACTGGACCACCTCACGATCAGGTTCAGAGAGTTTCTGTTCTTCACAGAGAGGTTTCCAAACCATGACATAAATAGAACAATCATTTCTTCCCAACCATCAATATTCACAGTGAAGTTTTAAGAAAGCTACCGTACTTACAAGATTATACCTTTCTTATTTCTAACGTCAACACCCAAATCGAAATAGCTTTAAATCAGATTATTCTAAAAAGTAAAAATCTTTCCCTCAAATGCTTAAAAGTGAACCCTACAACTTGTGCTGTTTTTATCCTTGTTATTGCTGTAATCTTTATGTAGAGGTGACATACAGTCATGGAAAGGATAAGGCTGAATCTTTAAAGAGAAGTCCATAATCTAATGATTGTTTGCTTAAAAGCTTATAGGGGTGCACTGTAGCTTTAAACAGATGTTAAACAAGTATAAATGGTTTTGTGTTGAACTAACAGACCGTCATTCAGAATGATTTAATTCAGTTTTTGCACTAAGTTGTTGAATGCACAGTCATTTCTTAGCCTTACGTGACCCATTCAGACCAACATGGCTGTTTAAAGTTCACCAATCATGTGAAAGAACACAAAGTCATAATCCTGATTATCGTTCCCATCTATACAGTTAAATATGACGTGAATGTGGCGTTAGTCATAAAGACTGTACAGCATGAGCACACCACAAACACAACATTTCTTGTTCCAGTTCCTGTTGACCCAACGACTTTAACAAAACAACTTCTTCTCGAGGACTTTGAACCGTTGCAGTTCCTGGAAACATTAGTCATGCTACACTGGAGTTGGCAAAATCGACACCGAATCGGATTCGTTTTGTATTTGTTTGTTTGATTTTTCATTTGGTCCTTATTAAACTGAACCTAAGTAGATTCATACGTTCCTTTTTATCGCTGTAATCTCATACTTGATGTGTAAATATGGCCAAGTGTCATGGAGAGAATAAGCCTGTTGTTTAACGAATTCCATTAAAAAAAGACTCAAAAGAAAAATGTGCAAATTCATCTCTAAGTACTTCTGACTTCTCCGCCCTGTCTTTAGTTTCTTCTCAGGACATACACATCTTTAAAACGTAACCAATAACTTGTTTTTTAAATGATCAGTCATTTCTCATACAGCTAAGCGCTGTAGTTTTTGTAAATGTTAATCAAATAGGAGTAGTTAGTGTGTTTTTCAGGGACTTTTTCCAGCTGCGGATGAATACACATTTGGCAAATTTACAGCAGCAGGAAGACATTTATGCAATCAACTCAAATTAAGCAGTGACCGAGCTCATCATAACAAAGATACACATTATTAAAAGCAATACTGTGGCTAACACGAGTGTTTTTAATATACCTTTATAATAAAATCTCTGATAATACAAGTTAGCTAATAAACATTTGTTAACAATGAGAAATGAGACTTGTCACAACCTTGCTCAACAGCATGCGACAAAAGAGGGGGACCACACAAAGTCAGCAAAGTAATACAATATATTTTAATGAAGTTGTTAAAGTGTGTGTGTACAATGTCGATGTTGTGCTTTGCCTCTGTGCAATGTTTGTCAGCACCTGTGTGTCCGATCGCACTTACAGCTGTTCGTTTGCACTTACTGACATTTTTTCCTCTTTTCTAGATCCTTGCATGTGTTGGTCTTACTCTCTGATGCACGTCGCTTGGGTTAAAAGCGTCTGCTAAGTGAATTGCAGGAGTCAACAACACAATGCAAACAAATGCTGCAGGCCAGGCCAGGGAAGAGAGTGAGAAGGCTGTGCAGGTCTGCTTTATATCCTCCTGAAACCTCCCTGTTCAGGTGTGCTGCATTACAGAGTCCTCTCAGACTCCACCCACATGTACCTGCAACAAGGAGAACAAAGCCAGCAAAGGGGAAGAACAACCAGGTAGAGAGGCCAACCCTGAGGCCGTCACAAACTATACAAGTATTAAATCAAATTAAACGTATTGGTTTAGACAAGTGAGCATGCACAACACAACTGCTGGGCCAGAATTAACTCTAAAGCTTTTTTACATCTGTGGTCCCTGTGCAGGAAGATCTAAAAAAAACATACATCACATTTAAATGCAAACAATCAAAAACATTATTACACAGAAAAGTTTCAAAACTATGTTATCTCCAAGACCTTTCCATACAAAGGCATATTAAAATCCTCAGCCCTTCTTTCTAAAAACTTTGAATGAAGCATGTTTGTTAAATTTATTTTTTTGCAATGTGTCCTGTCATCATCGTGCTGCCAATCATATTCTGCAATGTTTCATTCAAACCTTCAGCTGTTGAAATAGATCCCCTGTTAGAAATGCTGTAAATTATCAAGGATAAAAACTCCCTCGCTCCTGCACAATGCAAAGAGATCTACAGCCGATCAAGACCTGGGTGCAGAGAGCTTGTGTAAATCTCATTAGCTGTATATCCAACTGTCCTCTTTGTGCAATTACTAAATTATAAATGTGGAATTAATCAGGAAAAAGGGGCTTGGTGTTTGTGCTAGGGGATTAATCTTGTCCTTGTTACGCCGGCGGCGAGGGGCATTTTTCACTAACCGTCCATTTCTCACTTCTCCCCCCTCGTGCAAGGAGAAAAATAACTCTGAGCCAAGAGCAAGCATTTACTCTCCAACTCCACGGACCCTGACAAAACAGAGCTGTAATTATGTGAAATTATTGATATAAACAAACTGATGAATGGCCTTTGCACTCGGGGTGTATATATGTGATTTTTTTTACGATGCACATGTGTGAGAGTGTACAGTTTTTGCATGCATGCATCTGTGAAGGTGCATTTTGGATGTTTGCCCTTGAGTGAGAGAGCAAATGAGATTGTTTGAGTGAGAGACGTTTTGAGTAATGTGAAGTGAAGTGGGAGCATTTCTGTTTCCAACTCAAGGCAGAATAAATATTGGTTTCTTATTGAGACAGTGATTAGTAAAAGCTGAGGGGAGAACGGGTTCTGTTGCTCATCAAAATGTGAAAAAAAAAATAAAGTCAAAATTGAAGAATATATTTTAAAAAAAAGTTGAGGTTAGGAAGGACTTCAAAAGTGGTCGTAGCACTTAATTGAAACCGTTCTGCTCTCAAAAGGAACTATCTGTGCCAAACGCAAATCTGCCCGGCAGTAAAGAGGAACAGTTAGGGAATCTTTAACGGGCCACAATCCATTACGGAGAGTCATAAATGTCCCGGGGAATATACACATCATTGCAGAGTGGGATGTTACTGTACTCTCGCACAGACTCATCCTCATTTATGTGCCCATAAGCTGAGCTTTTATGAGGACTTTGTATAAGTTTGTGAAAGTAAAGCCGGAGCTGTTAGGAGATTCTTAATCTCGGTGTATCATGTTCCTTTGGCAGGAAAATCTTGGGAACACAAAGTACCGCTACCTGATTTTTTAACTGTTTTTACACAGCTATTCTTCATGTTAAAGAGGCAGACATGTTGAATTCTTTAATTTCCTTTCGATAATAATTTACAAAAGGTCCCCATTCCTTCAAAAAAATACACAATGAGCTCACTGGAGTCCTCATAGACCTCCATCTCTGACTCCACTTACATTCACGTCAATCTCTGTGATATATTCAAACCTGTAACAAATTACTCACTCCCCCACCGCCTCGCTTGAAGACAGGGGCGTCTTGTTCCTGATTGGTGGGCTTCGCTCTCATTTGTCTTTGACACTCAGCGCTGCCCGGCCAGTAGTATCATTCATCTCCCGTGTCAGCGGCAGACCATGGGAGTCATGCTGTGAAAGGAGAAGTCTGGTCCTTCTTACAAACCCCCATCAGAGCCAGGTACGCTCTTTGTCTCAGAGACCCCCTTTGTGAGGACCCCACGAGTCTGCCAAGAGTATCAAATAAAAAACTGTGATTGACAGGTTTGTCAAAATCCAGCTGTTGTACTGTTTAAGGCCGGGCTGGATTCTGTAAAGCAGATGTCGGTTAAACGGTTTTAAAGTGATATCTACTTGATATTGATTAATATGAATATGACGAGCTGTTGTGAAATGTTAACAATGCCTGACATATTTGAGTCGTAACGTATTTTTACATCGCACACAGCTTGAGGCGAGGACCAGTCACTCATCCGTGTGACAAGCCTCACATTTAATGAGGCATCTTCTCCTCGTTTATCAAAATGTAAAAGTCATAAGTGACAATGGGTTGTATAGAAGTCTGTATTTTTATAACAGAGCTGGTCGTCACTTAGTCAAGGCGTAAATTTGACCTATGTCACAGTTAGGTCAAGGCGCTCATGGTTGTGTATTGAGGCCACTTTTGTTGTATCGTGTTCTGACGATGTTTCGATAACAACTGCCGTGCACACAGATCCACAAAACAACTAAATGCAATGCGTGGATGTGTGGGTTCCCTCCAGGTACTCCAGCTTCCTCCCACAGTCCAAAGAAATGCTCGTTAGGGTAACTGGATACTCAGCTGTAAAAAATATACATTTTAGAATAGGTGTGAATGAGACTTCAAGGGCTTTTGCACAAATCCTCAAGTGGACACTCGAGGAACTGCAGTTTTTTTGCACTTCACCATTGGCTTCATTTTTCAACACCAGAGGTTGCTGCTTAGATATGAAATTGTTTCCAAAATACAAATGTGTGTGCATGTGTTGTTCATTGTATACAACTCATTATGAAAAAGTACCATAAGGTCCTGTGTGGTGTTGAAGCTTTGCTCCATGACCCCATTGCCCCTTTTCTTTGTCACCCAGCGCAGACAGTTTGCCCTTCAGCATTTCCCATTGTATATAAGACAAACTTAACATAAACATGGTCAAGAGTGATACCAAAGTGTTTACCATCGGATGAAGCTTGTAGACGAAAAGAAACACCGGGGGGGGGAAACAACACGCTGCCAAGCAAATCCTCTGGTGTTCATTAAGCTTTCATAATAAATAATGTTTTTATAATGATGACCTTTGAAACATGGAAAGGAATGATTAAAGCGAAACCCCGGCACGTCCCCTCCTGTTCTTTTGTTCTGACACAACAAATGGATTTGCTTAATTCAGCAATGTTGGAAATGGTTTGATGCCGTATGAAGCTGAATCACAGATCCATCGGTATGTGGCATTGGCTGGTCCCACTTTATGAGAAGGCAAGGCTTCATATATACAACATTTAAAATCATGCCATCTTGTCATTAAACAAAATCAAACTCTCTTTTTCTTCCTTTTTAATCCCGTTGCCGTTGACATGTTTCTGTTTAGCATCATTCATAAAGCATTCCTTGATCCCTTCCTGCAGGGAATGGCAACTCTCACAAAGGCATATTTTGCCTTTTATGGGCACTTTTATAGGCACACCTGGAAATTGCCCCATAAAGGTCACAAATTGAATTATTACGAGCGTTACAAATCCGCTCAGCACTTATCAGCTCTGCCAAAAAGCAGTCCTGTTGAATACTAAACAATTCAACCCAATTTGTGCCTGACATCCAAGTACAAAACTTCCTACTTCATGCTTTTTCCCCCCGTTTCAAACCCGTCCCGTCTCTCCTTATTCTCACTTTGTCTCTGTATGAAGTGACTGAGACAAACGCCAATTTAAACTCTATCTCTGTTTCCCTTTGCATCTACTTGGCTCTTTTGCAGACTTTCTGAGCGCTATAAAAAGTCAGGGTTATCTAATCTTTTTAGTTGAGCCAGAGTAGTTTATGGTCACAGCAGTCTCTCTGGATCCATGCCACAGTGTGAGGACGTCTGAATGGCTCCACTCTCGCTGAGACTGAGGCAGAGAAGAGAGGTGTATGTTGACAACTTGTTTATTGGCAGCGGCAAAGTGTCTCTGACCATTTAAATTCTAACTTTAAAACTCTTTTTGCCTCAGGAGTATGGTTAATTGTTGGACTTAGTATTATGGCAACAAGACTCGCACTGTAGAATACAGTCACTTGATGTGGAGGATTTTAACGGTGCTGAGATAGATTTCTAGAAAGGTTTGGCTGCTCCTGTCTCCAGGGCGGTTGAAGCTGCTGTTAATCATCTCGGTCTGCATTCCCTGTCGTCAAACTGATCTCCATTTTTTGTCGTTCCAGTTTTTTTTACTGAAGGTCTTTCTGTTTGCACTGCGGTCTGCTTGCCTGACTTCAATGCTCATTTAGCTCAAGTTCCCTGCTGGATAACCCCTATCCTGGACTTAAAAAACACCAAAGCTCCAGTGCAAACCATGTAAACACAAACTTTCCCTTGGTGCTCAATACCAGGACCCACCAGCTACTGTATGCGTAAGTTCAAACGTAGCCGTGTTTGAACATGAGTTCTTGCAACGGTGTTTAATCCATTCAAGGTGCTGCACCAGCTGAGATAGTTCCAACGTAGGCTCTCATTTAATTTGTACACCTAGATCCTGGTAGGTGTAGTGTAGTAAGTCCTCCGTAAAATACGGTTGTCATGGTGTTTAATTTTGAAAGGTGCAATGACTTGGAGGATGAAGACAAGCAGGGGGTTTAATTGGCTGTTTGGCGTTAGCAGTGCGTTCTCTGTGATAGATTACATCCTTCAGAAATGTATGATCCCTTTGATTTGGTTTCCCTGTGTGGAGATAATTTCATCCATCCAACAATAAAGTACAGTTAAATGACCCTTTGTTGTAGTAGTTGTAGTGTAGTGTCACTACTCGATGTCACTGTTGTTATTTTAAACTGTAGATTGACTGTGTAGGCTTTAGTTTTCACCTATCGTAATACTTTGCCATATTTAACATATACATTTTCTTCACTGTTTGTGGATTAACGGCAGTTAACGGAAGTTGTATTCAGCCTTAGTCTGTCCAGACACAATGACGCACTGCAATAAGAAAAATTATTTTCACTGATTGGTCACGTGAAGTTAAACGCCATTCCTGTTTGGGTGTTACGCTCTACTAGTTCAAATTTAGTTTGCCACCCCTAGGTGCAATCAAACAATGACACAACTTAAGTTACAAACTAACTAGTCTCAGAGTTTGGTTTAGTTGGAACTTGTGACAGAACTTACATATAGCTGGTGCAAAAGGCCACGGAGCATCTAGACTGTGGCTGAATGAGCAAGCTGAGCTAACTGGCAACAAGTGAGCACAAGGAAATCCAAGATAATAATGCCAATCAGACGGAAAACAAGAACATATTTACCCATAAACATAATCTAGTTTCAATCTGTTTTTGTTTAGTAATCAGTGAAGCCTGGCCCTCAAAAGCTCTACAATAAGGTTCATAATCTTTGGCTAGACCCAATATTAGCGTCACATTATACTGGTGCACCAGCTCAAGTTTAGAGAGTGCAAATGACTTGCAACATGTAGACCACCGTACATACATCATAACTAACTTATCCATGACCACAGAATTAAGATATACGAAAAGATATTTGATTTACAGTGTGCCTTAAAATATTTTCAGGGACTGACTTTGGGAGACGAGGGAATTCTGGACTTAGTCCTTGGGAAACGTGGGAAATTTTACTTTTTTGAGTGAGTCTACTACACCAACCAAAAGGAAAAGTTCCCACAATATGAAAAGGCATTATTCATACATAACAAATGAATCAGATTTGTATTATTTGTAGGACAGCCTCGAAACAGTCAAAACAAACACAACCTACATGACTTACAGTCTAAATGGGTTGTCCATTAATCTCCATGGCCTGCAGCTCTATTCATCAGCGTTCGTTGTCATCACCATGTGTGTACTGTATTAGCAAAGGGCTCTGGTGTCGCTGCACTGTGGAGCTGCTGATGGCTAAGGAATGATAAGTGGAGGGATAAACCTTTGTGGGGGTACACGGCGGCAAACAGACCAGCGACCACTGCTAAGCATCCAGTTTCAAGTCTTCAGAGGCACACAGAGTCCCATTCAAAAGATCTCTCTGGCAAAGAAAGTCAATGTGCAGCACAGATAATCACATTTGCACAGGTGGCTCAAAACGGGGATGTCCCCTGCAAGCTTTCACTGACACAGAGAAATCTGGAAGGTTTTTATCCACTCTGAAAAATGTGTTAAATGTTAAAGGTCGGTTTTAGCATTTTATTAAATACATCAATTCAATATCAGAGCTTACTGAGAAGATTGCTACCGCTCTCGTCTATGCATTAAATATAAAGTTAGAACCAGAAGAACATGCCCGTGGTTTAGCATAGCATACCCATTTGAAATAGGATTAAACAGCTAGTCTGAATGCCAGCTACTTACCTCTCAGAAAAACAAAATTTTCCGAGCAGCACCTTTAAAAGTGAGTGTTCAATCTTGTCTGTTAGCCAAAGTTAGCATGTTATAAAAAGCTAGGTACGTGACTATTGTTGGGCCAGGAGCTGGACTCTTTGAAGTGATAACCATTTATACAACACATCAAGGGAAAAAATAGTGCTTAACAGAGTCAGGCTAGCCGTTTCCCTCGGTTTACAGACTGTTTTCTAAGCTAAGCTAACGAGCTGCTGGTTGTCTTGTGATTGACTGTACAGACGTAAAAGTCATATTAACCTTCTCATTGAACTCTTAGCATTTTCTTACAGGCTTTAACTTGAATGCAAATTTCAAGAAAAGAGTTTCCTTGAGCAAAAATAATAACAGCTTGTCCTGTAATGTAGATAGAAACTGTGTAGAATGTAAATCGTGTCTAATTCTGAATAGTTTTAACACTTATGATGATGCAAAGCTTCGTGTTTGTGTGTTAAATACAGCCAGAAGAAAGCTTAAACAACCGTTGAACGGATTAAATCCTTTGCATCATTAGCTTCTCTAATTAGCTTAGAGTTCTTTTTTCATGCAATCCAAGCTTAACTTTTAAGATAATTTTCAAATGAAGAAACAGAAGAGGGAACTTAACCTCTTCCAGCATTGTTTTAGTTTTTACAGTTTTCAATCCAGAGGGCCCGAGAATATAAATGTAAGATTAACGGGTATTTTTCTAAGTGAAAGATGACTTACAGAGCACACAAATCTTTTATTCATAGCTTTTAATTAAAATTCTGGACCAGAAAATTTCATTTTTTAAATGTATTTGTGATTTTATGGTTGCTGATAAAGAAGCGGTGTCTCAAAGTGAGAAAGTATAAAAATATACTAACTTTGGCTTTTTATACTAACTTTGGGCTTTTTCATGTTTTTATTCTGCAGAGTTCATTTTGCACTTCAAAAGGCTCAGCGCAATATTTACACACCAAATCTGTTTAACTCCAGGACACTGAGTATGAGGCCTAAACCCTGACACACAAAAATAATAATTATGTAAGAGTAGAGATTGCTTTTAAGTATTTTAAGACCAACAGGGAGAAAACCAAATCATGACGGCAAACATGAAGACCAGCATTTTAGAGACCTGGTCATCTGGATGTTCTAGGTCTGTCTCTTCGTCACTCATACAGCTAACAGGTTCTGATCACGGACGAGTCTGACGCACAGCTGGAAACAAAATCACATGGCTCTGTCTTTTCTTCACTTTTTCATTTCTAAGTGAAGAGATGTTCTTATTATCAATCTGCTCCTCACAGTGATGGTAACAATAACACTTGAAGGAGAATGTCTGACCGTCATTATTTGGAAGTGCATTGGAAAATCTTTAATCGGGTATTTACTCTCAACTTCTCCATCTCCACTCCAGCTGTTTGTTTGTGCGACTCAAAGCACCGCATCGCCATGGCACCTATCTGCATTTTTTATTTGCTGCTTTATCGTGTGACCATTCTCCACTTTGTGGCTCTGCAGATATAATATCCTTTTATGCAGCTGATTTCATGGTTGGCTTTGCTCTTTGCGTCACCCTCAGGGGTTGTCTTCACAGAAAGTGATTGTGGGTCTGTTTGAAAGCAGGCTTCATATGAAGGACCTGAGCAGGCTGGAAAGTGGGCTGAAAGCTCAAACTGCAAAAGAGCCTCTTATTTGACCTATTGATCATCCTTCACAAAGGTGATCTCAGTGACCATAACAATACACGAAGAGCACCTTGCCCCTGCACATCTGGCCCAGTACTATAGTAAAGATAACATTTGTTTCAAAATTAGCTACCAGTTTTTAAAATGTCTTGTTCAGAAATCCTGTACATAACAAAAACTGTTTTCACTTCAGAACTTCGGATAATGTAATCAGGTCAATATTGTTCCGGACCTTTAAGAGATTGTGGGTGTAAATCCAGTTCTCATTATTTAAATGACTCAGTTAACTGGTAAATGGACTTGAGCTTGTATTGCGCTTTTCTTCTGACTACTCAAAGCTCTTTTACACTGCAGGTCACACCTGTGGACTGTAAAAACGGCAGCCTGAGGTTCGGATTCAAACCCGGGCCACTCGCTTGGAGGACTATAGTCTCCATACATGGGGCAAGCGCTATAACCACAACGCTACCAGTGCCCTTCCTTTTCTTTTGATTGGTCTTTTTTAGTGTATTTATATGCTGTGTAGTACAGCTCTAAACGCCATTTTATTCTTTATCTTACAGTATATACCAGCTCATGACCTGCCCTCTGCTAAGATGAAAAAATAAATCTGTCATTGACTTTATGTGCTCTCTCTCTTTTCAAGCCCGGGGCGCTGTTAGCACATTTTACATCATCTGAAGTATGTTTATATGTGCCGTAGCAGCACGAGAGCTATAGCTGCTGACCTACAGCAGATTGTTTACGTATCAGAAATAGGACTGATAAGTGATTCTTATCCTTAACACTGGTCTTGTGCATTGCACTATGTGGTTGGATTTGTGTTATTCTTAGCCTCGAGTTTGAATGATATGGTCGATGAAATACCAGTGGGTAAAATAAATTAAAAATGATAAGGGCATAAAATAAATAATTGTTGTCGTATGGAAGTGAAAGGCATGCATGCCTGATAAACAGTCTTCTTCCAAGCTTACATCCCATCCTGCCACCGACAGTGGAGCATGAAGTGGATGTGGCACTCTTCCTTTTCAAAATAAATGAAAACCGCAAATATCACATCAACGTACCGGAAAAGAGTCTGAGTCCTTGCCTTGTTTCCGCTCAGCATTGGCAGAGCATGAACGCCGCGAACAGGAACTTCCTGGCACGATTCTGTTATTGTTGCAGAGAATGAAGAGGGTGTGTGCCAGGTACACACAGTTAGTTCAATAAAGCTCAGACCAAAAACAGCAAATTGAGCGGGAAGGATTGAGAGCGAGCCAATGCTGAGTGTGGGAGTACCCTTGAATCCTTTTTCTTCCACTGTATAGTCTGTGCTTGTTTTAATATTTGCAGGTATGCATACAGAAGAGCTACTAATGAATAAACTGTTGAAAGACAAAAGTTCATGTGATTCATGTCATTTCCATAAAGGCCTGAATACGAACAGTTATGTTCTTGTTTTCGATGCACGCTCAATCCAGCTGTGGAGGAAGGAAAAGAGAGGCAGATGTGGGAGGAAACAAAGGGTTAGGGTTAGGGTAGGGTTAGGGTAATAGGCTAAAACAGGATGTCGGTAGGGGTACAGAAGACTCTAAAACGTGAATAACTTTTGACAGGTTTGTCCTATGAACTCAGAATCAATGGCTATCATACCATTAGGGGCATGGCCTTTCCAAAGGTACCACCCACGAGACTCTACGATGTCGGGAAGTGCTTGAACGTGATTAGTCGAAAGTTGTTTTTGACATATCTCGGGAACCGAAGGTCGTAGAGACCCAGGGACGAGACCAGCATGTTCAGCTTGGTCGAATTATGTCAGTCAAAGAGTGGTTTGGAGTCTCTAGGACCTTCCGTTGTGGAGTTATAGGTACAAACGTCCACCCATCTGAAATGAATTGGAATGGTGATATCTGAAGGTTAATATCTTTTCCCTATTCGCGTGAGAAAAAGAATGAATAGGGTATATTTGGGTCTTTTTCGAAACTTTCCCCTATTGGGATTCTTCGGGGCTTTTTTTCCCTTACTCAGGACATATTGAGGATACAAAATCAGTCGAGTTTGCTTCTGTTGCAATTTGTTCAACGTTGACCCCTATTTTGGCTTAAAATGACTGGACTAATGCTCCACATTTCAGTTCAGTTGGCTTTGCACACAAAAATTGGTGGAAATGTTCTTATAGGGCGACTTTTTATTGCTAATCTGTAAGTAAACTTCAGAACCTAAAGTTTTCACTTTTGCTTCGGCTAAGAAGTATAATCAACAAGTCTTCTTTTAATTAAGTAATCTTTTTACTCAAGAATCTGTACTTCTATGGGAGTAAGGAGCATGTCTACTTTCGCCACCTCTGGAGACAGGTGAAGTCAATCCTCTGCCATTTTACACCCAATCACTACCCAAGTATCAGGTTTGATGGCTCATGCCATCGCTTCCCAGAACGTCTCCTCGCTCATGTGGGAAAACTTAACCTCACATGAGATTCCAGGGGTATTTATTTTCACCTACTGTCATGTTGACGGCTCTCCCATTCGGGATGGATCAAGAATGATGCCAAATTCGGCTGTCATGTCTCCACGCTTCTTGAGAGACATTTCCAGAAGTAAACATTCTACTGAGTGGAAGCTGGTCAATATGGGATTTTCACATGGATGTTTGGAGGGATATTCCAGGCGAATGTTTGCGTGGATATCTCTGACATCTAGGAACTGTTTTTCACAACACAGTGATCCCAGATGTGGCCTTTGTGCCGTCGTCCAGCCCGGCACTTTCAGTTAACCCGACTGGGACGCACGCCACTGTTTTGGTCCTAAGAATCATGGGTTCTCATTTTAAGCTAACGGGTTGTTTATACGGGCTTCGCCAACTGGATCCGTGATTGCAGGCCACTGGTTTATTTTAATTAGCCATGGTGAGCAGTTCCGATGGATTTCGAGTGTGACTCACTTCTTTTTCAAAACATTAGTCTCCACCGAGTCCCACTGTTGCCCTTTGAGGTTGGATTTCATTTCAGATTAGTTAAAAGGAGGGGGCATCCCTGATGTGTGCAGTGTACACTGTATGTGTAGCTGTGTGTGCGTTTGTTCGTGTTGAAGACTAAAGGAAAGTGTTATTCCTGCCCTGCTAGTGATGAAAATGTAATTAACAAAACCAGGGACTTCTCTTAAAATGTTCTCAACACTGAATTTACAGTATAATCTTATATTATGGGATTTAAAAAGCACTCAGATAGTTATTTTTGGATGGAAAACTTGGTGTCTGCAAGTTGAAAGAAAAGGCTTTCCTTGCAGTAAGTTTTCAGAAACATCTGTTTTTCTGGTAATGCTCCTGGAATAGGAATCTTTAATTTTAAATTTGATTTAAATAAATTCAATTTTACATTCAATTTACTGTGTATAAGGTGGTCGTCCAAGTCATACACCAGTCAAAGGCAAAACCCCATAAAGTTAAAGTTTGCTGAGCGTCGCAACTTCAGTGCATGTGAAGAACTCAGGTAAATTCAAACCTGCTTGAAAGCTGCAGCGGCTCTCAGGTGGTCCCTGTAGAAGTCAAATATTTTTCAGACAGTGATTCTACGGTGGCCGGTAGGGGTCAAACGCTCAAGGCCGAGCGTTTGACCCCTACCGGCCACCGTATGATTCTCATTTGAAATACAAAGAACACATTATGTTATGAGTATTGATCTTCTTCTGGGACTGAATTTATAATCTGTTAGCCAAAAAACAATCAAAGTGAACTTCTGCTTCGTCTTCTCCGGCATTCAATGAAATTCACTAAAGTGGATCTCCTCAGAACCAAACATGGAGAAGCAGCGTTCAGTTTCTATGCTCCGTATATCTGGAATACTCATCTGACTGAAATATCACAGCGTGGATAACGTTTTTGTCCATGACACCGGTGGTTGGTTTCCACTGCCTCTTTGGCAGAACGCTTGAAGTGAATCTAGTTTATTTAAAACACATGAGCTGCATTGGAGAGGCGGAGCCGCAGCTTCAAACTTGCAGTCAAGATGCCTTTTGATGTTACCACATCAATGCACTCAGTAAACAAACGTAGACACTTGCAGAAAGAAAAGTGTGGCCTGACATTTTCCCACTTATCAAATGGTATCAGGTTTCCTTTGTGTATGTTTGCAGCAACTTGGCGTTTGGAAAAAAAAAGCTCAGGGAAGCTGTCAGGGACTTTTTACTTCATCAGCGACAAGATTACCAACGATATCGGTTCTTCTGATATTTCTGTTGCTTGTGTGTTTACAGTAGACATTGCATTTGTGTTTGTGCAAGTTAGAAACAGCACAATAAAATCGACGAGCCTGCTTTCTTGTAACCACTAAACATGACTTTCAGCTTTTGAACAGCCCCTTTTCCACAGGACAGGAGTTGTAATTTTCTGACAGTCCCATCACCTACATGTCCATAAAGCTCTGCACAGTGTGCCTTTTCGTGTGCAGTTTGTGTTTGGAAAGGCAACACCAGCTATGTCATTCTTACTCCATGCATTCATTGTTGAAAGAAAACAGAACACCAACCCAAACGCCTCTGCAGAGCACCTTTTGAAACACTCTGTGTAAAGCTGCAGCTGCATGGGGATCAGTTACATTCTTTATCTCACCTTGTAGAGCTTTTCCGAATGAGAACCATAAATTTTCACTTTCTCAAGAGCGACCGTCTGTGTATCCAAAGCCCTTTTTTATCATCTCCTTTTTTCCCCCACATTGGATTCAAATTAATTTTCTCGCAGCTGTGAACAAACGCTGGAAGAAAAGAGGGGGAGGGCTACATAAAAGAGCGTTTGAGAGAGTAAGCAGCCAAAAACATACACTCATGGCACTCCAGAGAGAGAAAGGAGAAAAATGACAGGCAGACAGATTTGTAAAACATTGCCAAGACTTTTCTCGTTAATTTTATTAAGTCATTAAGGAACATAAACACATTTTAAAAGATGCAAGCATAGCACCTAGTCAGAAAAAGTCACACGGATTTTCATTTTTATTCCCTTTTCACACATGCAATCCCGAAAATTACGAGAAAGTCACAGTGTTATGTTCACAACATATCCTAGATAGTTGCCAAAGCAACAGAGTCCGATACTATAATGATATTTGTTGCCTTCAATGCCACATGTAATTGGGCATATTTACGGTGTTATTGAATGAGTGGAAACGAACATGCTGGTGAGCACAAATGAGATCTCCCGCTCGATGACTTTCCTGAAGATTACCTTCTGTGTTCACATGTTGGCTCATCTGGCAAAAATTTGACTAGGGGGCCGGCAGAAAAAAATCTGGATGAAGTCGGGGTGAAAAATGTGTCCATTTACTTTAATAAATGCAGATCACGCTGAAAATTTGAAGAGTTTTGCGCATGTGTGAAAAGGCTAAAGAAGATTTTTTTTAGACTGAGTGGTTATTTGCTTCATGGTGCCTCCTAGAACCACAACAGTGTGTTAACACCAAGTGCCAACCTCTGGTCTTGAAAAATGAAGCCAATGCGGAAATGCAAAATCCTGCAGTTTGTTGAGTGTCCGCTTGGGGCTGGCTCCAGGAGCCCCATTCAAAAAATTTCTGTTTTTACAACATAATTAAAATGTTTACAGCCTGGTACAACAACGATATTGGTCTGATTAGTTATTGTCCTCATGGGCACACACTGCAGGGGGGGTGAATTTTTTATTACGCATCTGTTTTGATTGGATAAATGATATGTGTTATCCATAGTTAGGCACGTAGCTGACCTGATTGACAGGTGGGCGTGGTGTAGCCGTTTGTCAGGAGGCTTAAAACCCGCCTCAGCTCCAGCTCTCAGCCTGTCGTTAGGTTGACTGAAAGTAATGCTTAGACAAGATGTCCAGCATGGAGACTTCTGACGATGAGCCTCCGGAGTAACATAACTCAGGCTTCGTCCATTAATATTTACACTCTATGGTTAACAAACAAGAAAACACTTTAGAAACATGTGTGAGTCTTGGAGATCCCGTTAATTAATATCAGCCTTTAAATTCACCTTCATTTCAAAGGAATGTAACCAGCATTTAAGTAAACTCCCCTTTTTCCCCCTCCATATCCATTTCACACTTTATGAAATGTATATCAGTCGAGTTAAAGAGCGAAACAGATGTATCCCTGTGTGTCTTGTTACAATTGGAAGGATGTGAAGACGAAATATGACAGAAACGTCAAACATAGTGAACTCAAATGTGACAAGGAGCGGTTTAATCCAGTTAGCCTGACAGATATGTCTCGGAGTCAGTTATAATACAATTTAACTTAAACCTTGCACTTAATAGGATTTATTGTTTTATAAAGCTAAATTAACCTGTGATCACCTGATAATAAAGAGGCCGCACTCAGGAGAGAAATAGTCCAAATGTCAGGATACATAAGAATGTCAGTAGCCTTTTCTTACCACCAGCTTTTTTTTTTTTATTCCTGACTCATCCAGCTTGGCACATTAAACTAACAGCCTACACACTGAAACAATTATGAGAATAGTATGGGCTGTTTTAACAGCTGTAGACTGGGGGGAGGGCAGGGTGAGCAAGGCTGCGGGATTTCGGTGAATCGAGGAATGCCAAAAGAGGAGAGACATATCACAACAGCAGAGTCGCACGCTCACCGATGACAAAAGAAGTCCTTTCCGACGTCGAACAAGTTGACAATGAAATGTTGTTCAAAGCCGCAGGTTACGTGTCTGTGTTGAGGAATCGGTAAGATGTGTGCATCCAGACACTGACAGAACTTTGGCACCAGTATGTTATCCTTATGACTAAGTTAATTTGATCGTAATACATTATTAAGTCTTCAAGGTCGGTGTTTCCTTTCAAATTGTCCTTTTAGGCTGTTGTGGTTTTCAAAGTGACAAAACTAATATACTTTTACATCTAAAATGCTGTTATTTGATTTCTCCGCCGAGCATTAGTTGAGAAGATTTTGAAATCCATCTACTAAAAATGAAGCTAAAGCTATGTAGCTTAGCTTAGCATGGCCCTGGCTTTGTCCAAAGATAAAAGAAAACTAGAGTTTACAAGCATCAGACTCTCTGGATGGACTACAACGACCTGTAAGATGTAAGATGTGTAAGTGTTGTGTGACCAACAAATTCAATCATGTGCATAACAAATTAAAATCGCCCAGAGTCAGTGTGTCATATAGCCTACCGTGGATTTAAAACCTGGGAACAAGAACCTTTTTTTGGCATATGCACCAGGTGAAAAAAGGCTCCTTATATGCACATCACAGACGTGCAGGACAATTCAAAATCAGCAGCAAGAAAAAGAAGAATATGTGCACCCACGTGAACACAGGGCTGAGAACAACAAATCCACAGGAAGTTTGACTTCAATCTTTTATTTAGAAAGTCATTGCTCAACAATTTATTTAGCTATCGTTAAAATGTTGCATGCTATACCTTTAAGGGTTCATTTATCCAACTTGTAGACGTTTGGCTGAAATACATAACATTTACAAATTCAAGTTTCAACTATCTTTAAATTTCACTTTAATCTAAAAACAGACTTAATTTGGTGAGGCACATTGCTGCAACTTAACAGAGGGGGAAGAATTTGTCTTTTCTAAATCACAAAGAAAATATATCTAGCTTATTTAATTTCATGTTGATGATTTGGATAGGGTTCTGCTATCAATTTGATAAAGGACCTTTTGCCTTTTCACCTTTTCTGTGTGCAGGCTAATCGTTGTTTATCAAGCAACTTAAACTCCTTTTCAGGACCAAACTTTAACGTGTAGGTTGCAGAAGTGCTTTTCCACATACACGTTTCCCTCTGGTGGCCATGACTGACACTCCTCTCACCACACGTGCTCCTGGGAAAAGCACTCCATGACCCAAAACATCTGCTGCTAATATGGGTCAGTCTTTTCCCCCATGTTGCCTTAAAAAAAGTCGTGCACATGACAACTAAATGAAAAACACAAATGGCATGAATCAAGCAGACTGTGTGTTATTTCCCTGCACTTGTATCAACATGCGAGGGAGCACGCTGAGCTGTGAAAAATCTAAGCTAGGACACCCGTTGGTTTTCCTGAGACCCAAAAAAGGCTCTTCCTGGGCTGGGGGTCAGGCGAGGAGAGAGTGAGAGTCCCACAGAGTATTTATTGAACAAACAGCAGTCGAGTTATCATGTCTGGAAAGTTGCATTTGTTGTGACTGGTACTGGATGGGTTACAGACGGTTAGCAGCTGGGTTAATAGCAAATGAACAGTTTTGGAAGTTGCCAGAATAGCTTGAAAATTTGTCTGCTTTATTTCAAGTAAAGGTAATGATCAGTGTTGGAAATTCTCTCTTCTGCTTTTCGCTGTTTTCCTCTCTATTCCGAGTTCACCACAGAAAACAGACGTCGAATTAACTGGACTTCTTTCCGCGGATTGATACGATTACTAAGCGCTGAGTCCCTAGCAACCGTGTGCTTTTCTCAGTGACGGTGTGTTCTTCTGAATGACGGCGATCTATTGAGGGATAGCTCGCCTTTGCTATGAATACGTGGCCAATCAGAATTCAGTTTTCAACATGTCAGAGTGATCAAAAGATGGCAAAGCTGGTCAACGAAGTTCACAGTAAAAAAGCAATACTAAAACTTAAAAAAGGAAACTTTTCCTGTTCATTTATGGCCGATAATGTTTGAATTAAAGTGCTCAACTACACAAAAATGACGCATTAATGTCACTGCTTGCATCATTATGCAGATATAGGTGAAGTGTAACTTCCAGGAAGCTACTGCAGAATTTATTTAAGCAGCTGGTTTGGTTATAGTTCTTCAAACACAGTTAATAATAGCAGGTAGATTTATTTTATCTGAAATGATAACCTTTCAAGGGGACACTAAAGTGAAATCCATCCCTCAGAATTGCCTTAAGGTCAATAACAGCTCCTCCCATTCGTCTGTTTACTGAGTAATGCAAACTAAACAAAGCACTTTTCATGCAGTTTATAAAAACTCCAGCTTTAGATCCCCCTTCACAGTGACATTGTTTATGTGTGTGCCTGCAGTTGCTCACTCCACAAGCCACAGGGGTCTTTTCTTATCAGACACTGGCCTCTCCAAACAATGAGAGCTTTGCTTGTATCAGGATCCAGATGAGAGCAAACATCTGTACTCGACATGAGCAAGCAGCTAATTGTCTGTCAGACGGTGATTAAGTGCATGACTCAAACTCTGAGGAAACGCTGATAACGATGTCCATTAGCTCTCTCGCACTCTCTGAAACTTTGGCTTCAAATAGAAGCACTTGTTATTGTGAAGATTGTGTTGCAGCCACTTCATTTACATGTGCCAAAGATTATCATTAATAGAAAAATGCCTCTCCAGTACATCAAGAAATGTACAATTGTGTCTAATACAAATCCTCTAATCCTCAGTCTGAGCTCTGGGCCCAGTCGTGCGTTTTGTTCTTCTTCTGTGGTGCATGAAGACCTTTGTAGTCCAGTGTTACAATTCGTTTTCTGTTCGTTTTGTGGCAGGAAGTCGAGTCACAAGCCCTTTGCACTAACTGTTGTCCTATGAATTGCCTGCTTGTTCCAAGGTGCCAACCCACCCACCCCCTAACCCCGATCCTCAGACGGTATGACCTCTAAATGGGGAAGTTTTATGCAGTTGACCTTTGACTTTAACGTCTCCGTATTTATGCCTGAGAAAATAGTGAAATTATGACACTTAACACTGTCGCCTGCATGTGTCTGGAGCTGCTCTGTGAAGACTGGGGGCCATTGAGACCACATGTCAATTCATCACACCCTTCACTCCTGCTAAATTGAAATGCATTTAATCACATTCACATTGACATGCCATTAAAAGCCAAAAAGATCGTAAAGACAGACTGCGCTGAAAATGTTATTCCTGTTATGAGCATTTGATTATCAGACAGAATAAAGTACAACTGAACTCTTGGTACAATAAACACTTAATAAAAGACTATTTTTTACACAATACTTAGAACATAACCTAACCATATCACACTGGAGGGTGTGCTGTTGTACTATCAACACATTAATCACAACGTGCTTATATCAAGTACAACAGCACGCTCTCCAGTGTGACGATGCTTTTCATACAGTAAGGTCCAACCAAGCAATCTGATTGGACAAGAGCCATTCCATTAGTTGAGAACAATCACTCCGTCTCTGCCTTTGAATACTTTTGATTTACATCAACGGCTGACAGTGTTTCTTCTTTATTTTTTTAAGATTAATTTGTGTGCCTTTATTGGAGAAACAGGACAGTAGATAGAGTCAGAAATAAGGAAGAGAGAGAGAGAGTGGGGAATGACATCATCAGGTCTGATTCGAACCTCGACCGCATGCGTTGAGGACTGCAGCCTCTGTGCATGCGGGGCCAACCACTCGGCCACTGACAATCTCATGCCTCATAATCACACAGCAGACTCTGATTTCACTGGTTTCATGATAAAATAAATGTCGTAAATATTCCTACTACAAAGGAGCTGCTCTTTGCTAAATGTCTGTCACAAACACCCAGACAAGACTTGAACAGCAGGAGTGATATTTGGTGGAAACATTCCTGACTTACTGGTCTATATAAAGGTCTAGTGAGCCCCCTAGAGGACAAGTACATAATATCAGTGTTGCCTGTGAATAAAAGCACAGAACCATCCAACTATTGATGTAATATTTGCCATAGCCTCTGGTGATAAATCGCTGTTTGTTTGTGTTGTTGTGTGGGTCTTTTGTATAGAAAAGGTCTTGCAGATAGAAAAAAATCTCTTTGCAATTATCAGAATACATTCCAGATGTCTCGCTGAAAAAGCCCCAGATGGTCTCATTGTCCAATCAGTCGATTCTTAAATGAGAAAGACAAACTTAATGATATAAACACAAACAAAATCAAGAGGCATGGAAACCTGCCGCTTGTACGGTGTCATTAAACAATGACTCGTTGTATACGGGAAGACGTTTTTTCATCAACTTTGGCTCATTCAGGTGTCATCTCTACAGTCCCAATCAATGCTCTTCGACATGTTGTTGCAGCTCTGAGTAATGACTTTGCACAATCATCTGTTGGGGGTTTGTCTTGTACACGAGGAAGCAGAAGTTTCTTTGATCATCTTCCTCGTGTGTGGTCACACTTGTTTCACTCTGCGCTCTTCGGTTCAGTCAATCAAAGACCCTCGAACGCAGCGAAGTCCAACTTCAGCAAACAGGAGCGTGCCCGCTGCAGACGCACCACTGAGACCCAATCAATGAGCAATCAGATTCTCTGTTATCTATTTTTACTCGGCTGGATGTGGATGTTAATCAGTCCCATATCAGGGGAATGGCGTCCTGTTAATTGCCTCCCTTCGTTTGGGCTGCATCCTCTTTCTCTCATGATCTCTATCTGCAAATGAGGTCAAAAATGCACATGGATCTGGCTTCTAGGTGGACTCTCCTGAATCCTATCAGGGGTAACAGTGAAGATAGTAAGGCCTGGCATCTTAAGGTGTGCTTAGGATTTTGACTCTGATACAGCCTGAAATGCAGTTTTGGGTATCGTAAGTATTCCAGTCAGAAAATCCTGCTCCCCAAAAATCGACTTATTTCTTCTGCAAAAATATGAATATGGCTGCCACATGCAACTACAGTATGAACACTATAAAACCTTGATAACTTTGTATTTCTCGACAAAATAATGTGACTTCTGGCTCCAAAGATACAAAACTGCAATTCCTGCACACTGCCACTTTAAGGCTTCAAAACAGCAGACGACAAGCTAGGTGTCAAGGTAGCTCCTGCTCCTATTATTTATATAGTCTGTCTTCTAGTATAGTCTATCTCCAATAATCTTTTTTATCAGCCGATAATTGATTCTAGCCTTAGGATCATTATCAGCGAGGGAAACATAGTAGAGGGAGGTCTCACGTTGTTTTTGAGTGTGGTTTAAGCTTCAGTGCCCCGACACTTTTTTGAATGCCACATGATTTTCTGCTGCATTTACTTTACCTGTATTGTGTCCACAGTGGGATCTTTTCTTATCATGAGTCAGTTCCCCATGAGAACGGTGTGATTTGCATATTCATTGAGCTTTTCAGCGTCTGATGGCCGTCTCATTAGACCTGTAACGGTGTGAGATCTGGACAGCTCCAGGGCAAGTCAGCCACTCGTCTGACTGACATGCAAATACAAAAATACTGCCGTCTGTGATTTGGTTAATCACATTCTATACCATGACGGGTGAAGAGTTCAAACCTGGTAGTGACACAGCATGACAAAAAATTGAAAAATTAATTTGACAAACAAACTATAATGCTAATAACCTGCTTTGGAGATGGAGATCCATGCAGAGCAGAGGTCAGCTGAGTTAGACTGAATCGACTTTTTGTCAACGTTAACCCGTCAAAACCTTCTTTTAACTTTAGGAGAGGGTTAACTGTCATTTCTTTCATGCACTAGTAAACCTGCACCCTCCTCTCCCTGGCAGAGCCTTTAGGCCAGCTCAAGGGGCAGAAGGTCTAAGAGCATTCCTCCATGAAGACTTTCCCTTTTTTCTTTTATTTTTTACTTTGCTTTGATTTTACGCTCATTATACCCCCTGCAGCTCTGGACAAGAGACTACCTGGCGCAACAAAGGGGGAGCTGTGCTGCATGAGGAAGCTAAGCCAAGCTCCGGGTGTCAGGCGGGGACTTCATTGTCTCCTGACGTCACACTGCCACAGGAGAAAAGAGGAAAGGGGGATGCCATTATTCCCAGTTTTCTGCAGATCAAATTAATTAGCAGCAGCGCTCTCCTGAAAGAGGAGATCCTCTGAAGTGGGACGTCGAAAGCAGTCAGTTCTCCTCATAAACCTTTTGTTATTCACATGTGCCCAGCTGTTGTGCTGCTGCTGTCAAAGCAGAGGAACCTTCTCCCTGATCTTCAACCTCCTCGCCCCTAATGATGCCCTGGAGGCAGCGGGGCGAGAGGGCAGGTGGCCCGGGGGAAAGGTCTCTCTGGACGGGACGAACTCCTCTCACTCTGCAGTACTTCAAACAATCTGAGTGATGTCATCAAACAGCTTGAAAATGCACAAAGATTTGTTGCTGCTTGATTGATGGAGGTTTTTCCCGTCGGATTCATGGACTGAAGGAAAATGAGTTGATGAGAGAATTGTAACCCTTGTGTACAAACAGTGGAACTGTAATGATTAATATATCTGAAAATGTGTGCTTGAAGTTATTTGTGTTGAGTTTTTTCCAAAGAAAAACAAGTTTAAAGTCTTAAAAACATGAAATGATTTCTTATTTTTGCACATTTTGATACTATAAAAAATATAAGCAAAGTACCTCAAATTAATGAAAGCACTCTAGACCTACAGCAGGCTTAAGCTTAAGGAGTTATGCTGATGAATTTGTATGATGTTTTAAGCTACAGTGAGAGCCCGACTGATCGAGACCCCTCACTCGTCCCCTGGCCGAAAAAAAATGTTCAGGGGTTAACCCTGAATATGTTAAGGACACTGCGGGAAAAAACTGTGAACAAACTGAGTTTGCTTCTGCCTCCAACATTTATTTTTTCTGAGTATCGAAAAGGAAACTAAAGAAACATTTAACTTCAGAAGGGGAAAAGAAATCTAAAAAACATTCTCCTTTCAAAGTAAAAGCACAGTTTATAAGTTATTAGAAGGCAACATTTTAACTGTGGTTCCTGGTCTTTCTGCAGTCATTTTATACAATACTGCCCCCTAGTGGACTTTTCATAAAACACCAGATTTAGAATGATGGAGCCTCTCAATGATGAAAATGGAATAATAACCATCGGACACACTTTCCTCACAGTATTTTCTCCTGTTCCTAGTACAGTTTTCGCTCGCAGCTCGTCATGAGTTTCCTCTTGGCTCGGACGCCGTCCTCCAGCTGTTTCACTGAGATGAGCCTGAATCCTCCCCGCTCTCTGAGTGGACTCACAGGGCTGATCCTGGGTAAGCTGGCTCTAGTTTTCATGGAGCGTTCTGAATTAGGAAGGGATCTCGTCGTAAAAACCCGCTCAGGAGCCCTCGGTCCTTCTGCTGCACTTTGAATGAACCCACTCAGCCTCCTGATTGGCCTGCGTGTGTCGGCGCTGTGACACTGAAGTCTGCCTTGGATTGCATGCGTCATATTTTGACTGACAGCTCGTTTCAAAATGGGAACACAGGTTTTCGGCCTCCGGAGACGAGCGTCCTGTGTGAGCTCCAGTGGATTTATCAGACTCTTGGATGTTTCGGGACCCCAGGAGTCTCTGAGGCGGGCGTTGCACTCCATGTTGATGCTTACTTCATCAGTGCACTGCGCCCGCTGCATGGCGTTGACCCTGAGGAGGATGGAGTCACGTGTGAGAGGATGATGAAGACCTCTCTTCCTCATCCGTTCACTTGCTGCCTTCTCGCTCAGCATCACTGACTCTTTAGCACTCTTACTACGCTCTTTGCCTGAGAAGAAAAAGGTAATTTACAGCCCCTGATTTGAAAACAATCATCCACTATTTAGCTTTTTCTATGTTTACCTTGAGCTTGATATTTACCCGGGTTAGAAGAGCAGCAGGTGTGGTGAAGCAGCTCAGATCTCTCTGTTTTCCTGATGTTGAAGTTGTGCATCTTTGAGCTGGTTGAAGCCACCTTTTTGATGTGACCCTGAGACACTACATCTTCTCTAGCTCTCTCTGTTGACTCCATGTAATCCCAGAACACCTTTGCAAACTGGTAGCGCTTCACACTCAATTTTGAGTTCACTAAAATACTAAAGACGGGTGCAGAAATAAAAAGAGGAACGAAATCATACAACATGTGAACAGAAAACACAACAACATTAGGATGATATAAATAGGCTCTCCTGTCCTCACCTGTTGTCATGGAAATGTAGCGACAGTATTCGTCCTGCTTCAGCCTCTGCTTTGATTTCTCTCACACAATCTCCGGTGAGGAAATTGAATACTCGAATCCTTCCATCGGCACAGCCAGTAATGACACGCAGGTACACTAGAGTCAGAGATTTAACCTCCCTGCAGAACAATCAGCATTCAATACAACGTTTTTAAGATTGGTCACTGACAGGAAATAAGGTTTAAAAAAAGCTGATTTAAAAATATTTAAATATTTTATCAAATACACAAGCTAAGTGTTCTTCTTACTTTGGGTGGTTGAAGGTCATTAGACACTCTTTGACATCACAGTTAGTGCTCCAGGCCATGACCTGACCCATAGAGTCCGCAGATAAAAGGTGCCACTCATCAAGGAACAGACACTTCACTGAATTTTTATGGGCATCAATCACCTGTTAGATGTAAAAGGAAAAAAGGATATGCAAAAGGGAAGAGTATTAAATATTATTTTGATGCCAAACTGTAACTAAATGTTCTAAAGAGAGTGTATTGTTCTCCATGAATGACTCATATTCTCACCCGGAGCAGAGCTGCATTCTCCGTGTTCCATACTTTGATGATTCCTCGGTTACAGCCGCTGTACACCGTTGTTTTGTTGATCTTGACACACTGGATGGAACATGGGTGCTTGAAATTCAAATCCTCAAACTGCTTCCCTGTTTGCAGACTCCACACTGGCAGGGAGGGTTTAAGGTTTAGCTTACATACACATAGTAGTAACACCAGTAAAAAAAATAAATCTACATTTAAAACATTGAAACAAACATATTATATTTTTCCTGTGGTTATCAAAATGTGTCGGCAAGGGCAAACGTAAGGTTGACTCCTCATTATAAGAATGCTTAAAAAAGGAAAATAAGAAACAAGACTGCAGTCACTCGTACAAATCCTAACGTACAGTGCTGTATGCTGTGTGTCCAAAAAAAGGAAATAGTACCAAAACCCCAATTATTCATTGAAAAACTTCTGCAGAGCAAAACTCACCTTCCAGAGTAAAGGGCTGTAGGGTTTGTTTGTTTTCTGCTGGGTTTTTGCAAAAACTTTACGAGTCTTCGTTTTGACAAACAACACAATAACTTCTGCAGAGAGGATTTACTCATCTAAAAAACTCTATTACTTTACTGCATGTCATGCATGTTTTTGTAAGCCACTACTGGATGCTTTGAATTTCCCTGGATCAATGCAGTATACATCCATCCATCCATCCATCCATCATCCATCCATAAATCCATCCATCCATCCAGCCGTCCGTCCATCTATCCATCCATCCATCCATCATCCATCCATCCATCCATAAATCCATCCATAAATCCATCCATCCATCATCCATAAATCCATCCATCCATCTTCCATCCATCCATCCATCCATCCATCTTCCATCCATCCATCCATCATCCATCCATCCGTCCGTCCAGCCAGCCATCCATCATTGTCAAATGTGTTTAATTTTAAAGGTGATATGTAAACACACTGGGGCCAGTGATAGGCTGTGGGTTTGACTACTAATCAATATAAACCATGTAACTCAGTAAATCTGCTTCTCCAAACAGATACCTGATGACCATTTGGATTATAAAAATGGACATTAGGTGTGTTGAGAACAAATTAGAAGACAAAGTTTGTTGATATTGTAAATATTTTCAAGATGCATAATTTACTAAGATGAAACCCTGTGTCTGAACGATGATGTTTACTTCCTACCTTTAACCAGACAGTCTTTGGCTCCTGAGACGAGCCGATCAGCATAGACGTCCAGACAGTTCACCGCTCCAGTGTGACCGTACAGCATCCTCACACAAGAGTCTGTCTTCAAATTCCAACACCTGCAGGTGTGATAAAACTCCACATAAACACCCACGTTATCAAGCCTTTCCCCTGCACACTTGTAGGTGTATCAGTTATCATACACTGACAAAGACAACTATAAACCAGCCTCCCACCTCCTCCTCACCTGATGCTCGAGTCACAGCTTGCAGTTATCAGCAGGTCTCGTTCCTCACAGAGAAGCACCACCCGGATGCTGCCAACATGGCCCTTCAGCACCGACACTGATTTTGCTTGTGACGTCACGTAAAGCAGATTCACCACACGATCCTTGGAGCCCACGGCCATGAACGATCCGCCTCTGTAGTCCAGCACGCGGTTAGAGTCTTCTCTGTCAAACACATCCAGCAGTCTTTCTTTTAATTCAAATGTGCAGGGTTTAGATGGACAAAAATATGCTTCGAGTTACATCACGAAGACAAAAGTGAAGCATGCTTACTTGTCGACTAGCACGGTGGTGAAATAGGCACCGCAATAAACATTTCTCTCCTCCATTTGCACCGTCTTGGTTTTGATCTGAGCATAAGCAGCTTCAAACAGCTTGACCTGCCAAAAGATATAATCCATGTAGTATAAATCATTTTGATGATATGTAAACAATGACAAACATGGACTGAGAGTAGATTTTTTTTAACCTTTGAACCACGAGGAGGAATATCCCCTTCATCTTCCCTGACAGGTACGGGGACTTCAACAATTTTGGCATATGTAGGACTGACATTATTCATGGCTTTGCTCCTCTTCAAAAGACAAAAATAAGTGTTTATTTTTTATTTTCCATCATTTAAAAAAAGAATCATCAATATGTGAAGACTTTCAAATATACAATACATTCAAATACTCCACCTCCATCATGGCCTTCATTTTATCCTGAAATTTTCTCGACAATTTGATCTCCTGCAGCGTTTCCTGTGCGAGGTGCTGCCAGTATCTGCAAACTTTCTGACATAGTCTCAGAGTGTGCTCGTCCAACAGACCTGGTAGAAAACACAGATTCACATTTTAAAGTCTGCGAGGATGTTCAGTCAATGCTGGCATGAAAGTTTTAAAGGAATTGATCAATACAAAATTGTACTGTAATTTCCACCAATTTGTCCTGCATTGCTTAAACAGCGTTTCTATGTCCCATTCTGCCTTTAAGTAATATATCTTTTTAACCTACAATGAATTGCTTCCTTGGCTTCAGATTATTCCCATATTCAAGGGCTACATATTTCAATAAGATGAATTCAACAAGAGCATTCTTGTGCACTTAGTGACATAGTGAACTAGGCTATATATGTGTTGACTTACCTAATATCCTCTTTGAAAGATTAACATGTAGGCAGCTTATGAAATCTCTGTATCTGCTGACTCCAGACACAGACTTTAAGGATCCAGGAACCACCATAAGAGCCGGGTCCTCAGAGTCTCCATCCCCATTATTTCGAATCATATTGAAGTTGCTTGCTTAAAAGTGAATAAGGATATTATATAACAAAAGTGAGTCATGATTAATGTAAACTATGTGTGTCATCAAGCAGAGATCCTGTTGTATTAAATATATTTTGATATTTATATAAGAAATCTGCAGAAACAGCAATTCTGAAACTGCACCCGCGTCCTTTGTCGACCTCTAGCGGCAGCTTAGAGGAATTGCAGTGCAACTACGAGGTGCGCTTTCACACTTTAAAACTAAAATGACTGTACAGGGCAAGTAGTCTACAGACTAATTTGCAGAACTGAAACACAAGATTAAAGCAACAAAAAGAGACATTGTCACAAGACATAAATCATTTAACTGCAAGACCTTGGTCCTCTTGTTGTGTTTTTACCATTACATTGCAAAAATCCTCGTTTCTGCCGGACTAGAAGCACGCTGGTTAAGTTGGCAACCATGCATAACATTTCCGAGTCACAGAATGAAAAAAGACGGCAAAAATAGCGTAATTTCAACCACTCTGTGCTGCTGTTGAACCAGTCCCAGATCTTCTTCAAGTCCAGTCCCACTGGTCTACCAGTCGGTATCCGGTCCGGATGTTGAGGTGAAGTTGGGCTCCTTGACCTGGAGTAGGTGAATAAAGTCCATGAAGTTACACTCAGCACTCTCTGGATGCTCTCGAGCATTTTGACGTTTCTGCATCGCAACAGCAGGTCCATTAGGAATCCCCTCTTGAATTCATCCGACACCTTCCACAAACACTGGATTGAACCCGGTGGTTTTGCGGCAAACGCGCAACATGGACACATCCCGCACATACTGACACATCCTCCGACCGTTTTACTGTCCGGCTCGCATGTCGAGACACTAATACCGATTTTAACGGACTTCATTTCGATACTAACAGTAACAAAGTAAGTTAGTAGTACTGTCAATGCATTACGTCGTTGCTAGGCAACAGTTGTTGTTTGTGTCTTTCGCTGAACGATAACAACAAAGGTGATAAAAAAAAAAAACTTTAAGCAGGGGAGGAGTTGCCACGCAACAGATTCCATGGGCAAGCAGGGGGTGAAAGCTTTCAAGTAGTAGGGAGCTATTCGTTGCTATTTTGTCACTTTTCCCTAAATTTTTGATTCCCGTTTTCTACTCATCTGTACTGGGTGAGTTAGTTAGTTACATTAAAGGTACATTTGCAGTCCTGTCGAGGATCTGATAGATTTTTACTCTTTCAAGATTATAAAAAAAAGTACGTGCGCCGCCCGGGAATCGAACCCGGGTCGCAAGAATGGGAATCTTGCATGATACCACTACACCAGCGGCGCCGTGTAACATATATGGAGACACGGCCACTAAATAAATGTTGTTTTTAGATCATGAGCGATGATTTTTTTTTTTTACAGTATGTATTTTTTTATTTAAACATTTATTTTCCATTGGACACAATCGTGAAATAACAAAAAAGACAACTATTTATCAAATATGAACTGCAAAGGGTCGTCTGACAAAAAAAGTCGCCACGTTTTGCGCACCACACTCCCCCAATATTATTATTGTTATTTGTATTTGATTTTTCACAGTTTAAAAAAACGTTTTGCCAACATAAATAAAGGTATCAAACATACCCGCCCAAGAAAAAGAGAGATAGCAAAACATTATAAATTAAACGTTACCCACAAAATAAAAAGACAACTGAAAAAAACCCGAAAAGATTGTTTTGATACACATGTGAAAAACTTAAAATATTTATTTTACTTGTACTAAAAAATGAATAAAAATAAAACAGGAGTATCACACCAATATTTCACATGTACTGGTATGGGGTTTTTTTTCACTTCCGGTGATGTGCTTCCGGGTCTCGGTTAGTTTTGTTGTTTTTGTCTGTGACTATATTTAAGCCAAAACCAGTTTATATCGATAGTTTGCTGAACATTTAGAGGAATATAGTGTATGTTATTCCCGTTAGTGCATTATTTTATTGACGTTCATTTGGAAAGTATTACTCTCCGTGCTTTGCTCTGTACTTTAATGTCTCCATGATGCTTTGATAGCCACATTGCTATGATGCTATCCTATTTGCTATTACAGACTAAAGTTTACGTGACAGCACCTTTTGCTGAATCTAATAAGGACAATGTTTCTCCACCTTGTGTGATTAATGGGAAGTTAGCTAGCTAAATGAGTTGCTGCCTAACGTAAAGCGAGCTAGGTTAGCATGCTAACGTTAGCTGCCCCTATATGCTTTTAGATAGTTTGTATTTCTTTGACAAGCTGTGTCATAAAGATGTATGTTTAATGTTCCCGTGAACTCTTCACAGAGTCTGCATTCATGTCGGCCAGGAGCAACGGCGTGGAGTGGGTTGAGACAACAGAGGAGGTTGTTATAACAGAGGAGATCCTTTCCCCTGTAAACAACACCACTGCAGGTATGAAACATTTTCTTTTTGCATTACTCTGTAATTGTACATTTAAACTCGTGTCATTCTTTTAATAATAGTATATCTGTTGTTTTAGTGATTCCAGTCTTGGAACCAGCAGAAACGCCAATCCAGAGGTTACTGGAAACTGTGGGACATGGAGATAATCCAGAGGCTGATGATGGTTTCTGTAAGTAGGAGACTCTCTTTAATTCTCCAAATATATGTTTATGAATTTGCTCCCATATTATCCTATAAATAAAATCAGACCACATACTTAAGACCATATAAGGAAAGAAATGTCTGATCACATAATTAACAATGTTTATTTCTCCCTTTTTTTCCTGTTTCTGAAATTTCAATTGTTCAAGACAGATGAATCTTGTTTCAGACAGTGCATGCTAAAATAATGAGGCTCAAACCTGCATTTTTATTTAGTGTACTTTAAATCCCATTTGAGTGACAGTGCATTTTTTTATCGTAGGTGTAATTCGATGTGTGTGTGTGGCATGTTAAGGTTCGTCTTAGTAATTTCATAATGCTATACTGATAAATTTGATCATTATTTTGTTTCCTTTTCTTATTTTCTAGATTGCAAGGAGTGTCTGCCTCTCTTTCAGGACCAGAGTGATCCTGCTAACATCAATGGCCCATCTTTTATACTGGATTTTCCAACGAGCATGGGCGTCCCCCAGAGGGCCTTGCTCACGATTCCCTATGGCCTCATGATAGGAAGATCTAGTATTCCCGGGGCAGGTATAGGGGTCATAAATCATGGGCCGACGGTGTCTCCGGGAATGCATTTTGGACCCATTGAGGGAGAAGTGACAACGAAGGAAAATGCAGTAGAGAGTGACTTCTCCTGGGAGGTGAGTTTAAAAAGAAATCAGTTGCCTGTAGATGAAAAGCAAGTGATTAAGTTTCAGTATGTACTTGAGATTTGTCCTCCTAAATGATTGAACAGTGTGTTTATTGTTGTATGTGTGCATTTAAAAATGTTCTCATTTTCTGCAGATTTACAAAGGAAAAGATGAGTACGAGTACATTGATGCTGCTGGAGATTTATACTCAAACTGGATGAGGTAATAAATTAATTTCTGCTTCTGTGACTGGTTCCTTACTTTTTAAAGTAGTAGGTACATGTTAGCAACTCAATGCATTTAGGCATGTAGACGTGGTCAAGACGATCTTCTGAAGTTCAAACCGAGCACCAGAATGCAAGGTGTACCTAATAAAGTGGCCGATGAGTGAATAGTAGCAGTCAATACAGTTAGTCAACTAGAATAGTTCAGCAGTCAACAGCATGGTAGCTGAAGGGATAAAAGAGTTTGAGTATCTTTTGGTTCTCATTGGAGGGGCAAGATAGCGCCATCCAGAGGGCATTGAAGAGGACTAGTGTTGTTAATTTTTTCAAATCCCTACCAAACCACTCTTCAGCCTCTTGTGAAGTGCTTCAATGACCAGGTTTTGTGCTCTAAAAGTGTAATCTGCATCCATGATTAGAATATAAATGTTTTGGACCTGCTTAACTTGTGTTCGTTAACTAACCTTCATGTTTGAGCTATTTTTAAAAAAATCCATCCACACTTTTGTTGCTCATCTTAATTATTTTTTTTCTTTACAATCCCTGTTTCCCCTTAGGTACGTCAACTTTGCTCGTAACAAAGACGAGACCAACCTGCTGGCAGTTCAGTACAAAGGTAGCATCCTGTTTCACTGCTGTCGCACCGTTTTGCCTGGAGATGAGCTCATGGTGTGGCCCAGCAGCAAACTTCTGGACCACTTTAGTGAAGCCTGGATGCAAGTGTGGCTGATGAGGCTGAACGCGACAGGTACCTTCACTTCTCAAGTGTCACTAGTTATAAGAAGAAGATATGCTTTATTATACCGCTGTAGGGACAGTCATTCTTTACAATCTGTTATTGATCATGAAATACACAAACAGATTTCTATGGACAGCTACACATGATTTGAAAATAAGCTGTTTGTGTTTCACATGAACTAACAAGACGTTTTCCTTGTTTTATTCTAGAAAATAATACTGCAGCATCACATCAGATCTTCCTGTGCTCTCAATGTCAGCTGTCCTTCACCACAGAGGCTTTCCTCCAGCGACACGCACAACACTTCCACACACAGCCTAAAGAAGACTGTACACCACCAGCTGCTGAGGCCATGGAACCGGAAAATCCTGCTTCCATCGCTGACTGTGAAGCATCGCTTGTGGTTCTATCTGTCGATCCTGTCGATTCCCATACATGCGGCGATTGCGGGAAGGTTTTCAAGCAGATGCCTCACCTGAGGAGGCACAAACTCTGTGTCCACTCCAACAAGCGTCCCTACTGCTGCCCGCAGTGCAGGCGGAGTTTCAGCCAGGCGTCTGGCTTAATCAGACACCAGCTGGTTCACAGAAAGCAGACCAACATAAACGAGACAGATGTTATCCCTGATCAGGAGGAGCAAGAAGAGAGCCTAACACCAGAACTCTTAAACACTGCACATCCAGCTGAGGAAGCAAAAGAAACGGATGTGACTGAGGATCTACAAGAAGCGGTGGATGTCAATGAAACTGAAACAGCTTCTACAGAAACATCTCAGTCAAGCTGTTTAGACTGCGGTAAGAGTTTCACAAGTGAGGGTTACCTCAGAAAGCATAAGCTGACTATCCACAAAGGGATACGTCCGTACGTCTGCACTGTGTGTCAGAAGTGTTTCGGCCAGTACAGCGACCTGAACAGACACCTGCGTGGTCACCAAATACAAAACAAAAGGGCCAAGAAAATAAATCAGGCTCTGGAAGAATCAACCGCAACTCCCGTTGGCTGTGCTGAGTGTTCACTGGCTTTTGCATCAGCGGAGAGCCTTCAGCAACACATAAGAGAGAATCACTCTGAAGAGACGACAGCTGGAAATCAAGACGATGATCAGAGCCGTGATCCAGACTTCAATCCACCAAAATCAGTGGCTGAAAAAGCTGAGTCCATCGAACCGGTTCCCTCTCAGAGACCTCAGAGACTTGGAGCTAGATCAAAAGTTTCTGCCATAACCAAGCTCATAGCTCCAAAACGAAGGGCGGCCGCTTGCAAAAAGCCAATAAACAGCCCCGTTCAGACTGAAAATAGCTCCCCTGAAGCAGAGGAACCTCCGGCAAAGAATGATAAGTCAAAGAAATATAAATGGTTTAGCTGTAATCGCTGTAAGCGAACATACGGAAACCAAGAGGAGCTCAAAGCTCATAAGTGCGCTTTGAGACAGCACAAGTGTGGTCAGTGTGGGGCGACCTTTATTAAGTCTGGTTTCCTTAAGAGACACGAGCAGACGGCACACGTAAACTCTAAATCTTACAGCTGTGAGCGCTGCGATAAAGTCTTCACAACTTCTGCTAACCTTAAACAGCATCAGAAGAGCAACAAGTGTAAGAAGTATCACTGCACGTCTGAGCTCTTCTCCTGCTCGTTCTGTCAGTTCTCTTTCACTTTGAAAAGTTACCTTCTAAAACACATCAAGAGGCACCACCCGTCGGAGTTTCTGTCGCTCCAAGACTCAGATGGCTTCATGGATCAGCTGGAGGAAGAGGAGGGAAAAGAATGTGTATGTCCCCATTGTGGGGAGAACTTTTCAAGCACCAAAGCTTTGAAATCTCACGCGTGCTTCCAGCAGGTGAAAGTGCTCTACCTATGCACCGACTGCGGAAAAGGTTTCACAAATCACTTTGGGCTAAAGCAGCATCAGCGCATTCACACAGGCGAGAAGCCGTACAGCTGCCCGCACTGCAGCAAGAGCTTCTCCTACACCGGCCAGCTCAACGTGCACCTCAGGACACACACCGGGGAGAAGCCGTACCTGTGCACGCACTGCGGGGAGAGCTTCAGGCAGTCCGGAGACCTGAAGAGGCACGAGAGGAAGCACACGGGTGTGAGGCCCTACAGCTGCCCCGAGTGCTGTAAGAGCTTCAGCCGCCCGCAGAGTCTCAAAGCTCATCAGATGCTCCACCTGGGACAGAGGATGTTCAAATGTACTCAGTGTGGGAAGAGCTTTTCAAGAAACTATCACCTCAGGAGACACCATCAGAAGATGCACCTGTAGACACGCTCCTGTGTTCAAGAGCTTAGTGGCTCTCAGTATAAAGAATTGTTGCACTATACAGTCAAATACTTCACAATTGTGATCTTAAAGAGCTGCAGAGAATTGAGTGAATGTCCTGTACATAACATTATTTAAACTTATTTTTATTTGAAGCTCATTTCACGACCAAGATAGTTAATCTTTCCAAAAGAATTTTCAATTTTTGTTCATTACTGAAAGAAGTACATGTGAATAAATCCATGTTATTAATTCAATGCAACCAATCAGGGCAGCCAAAGTATAAAGTGATGGGCCTCTTGGCTATTTAGCTAGTTTCAAAGAGAGACTGAATGTTAGAAGAGGACGTAGCCTCATTTATTGAAAGAAGAAGAAGCTGTGAACCTGCATTTTGTTCATCGACCAGCAGGGGGAGTGTGGGGGTCTTGTTGCAAAAAAGAGAGTGATTGTATGTAACCAGGAGAGAGAATGACCCTACTGTTCATAATTTCAGTAAACATTTCACCAATGAGTCGCTCTCAATTTCCAGTTTCGTGTCGTCGTTTGTCACATGAAGTTCTTCAAACATGAAGGTTATTCCTTTTGAGGGTGACCTGTGAATGACAAGCCGCTACCATGGCGACCAGGATAAACGCATAATGTATGTGTTCAACCTGGCCTCCAGATATGGTCATTTCTTGTTAAGAGAAAATCCTGATAAGATATCCTGATCATCAACTTATATACGTAGTCTATGTTAACAACTTTAAGTTAATGTTTTACAATTCAACATAATACAGAGAGGTTTGGCATGACAAGTCTTAATAGGCGACAATTTTCATTTGTATGTGCTGTGTACTTATTAAATGTAATATTGATGCGATTGAGACATCAGAGCGTTCCACCATCTTGGTTGTTTACAAAACTCAACTGTGCTTCTCCGTTATACACTTATCTTAAAACAGCACCGTGGTAGGTAAACCATTGTGGCCCATCCTGAATCAGACGTTATTGAAAAAACTCTAAGAAAGTGAGCGCGACCACACACATCTTTCACAGCAGACAACAACACACGAGCTGGCAAGATTAGTCTGGATCCTGGGCTCACTCTCTAAAGTCATTAAAAAACAAAATGCTTCTTTTCTCCACAAAATGTCAAATTTAAATTGTGAAACCAGAATAAAAAAAACAACGCATGTTCTCACCACTGTTGACCATTTATTCCACAAAACATACAATGCAAAGCATGTGCACTGTACAAGCCTTAATATTATGAAAATACTCATAACCATGCCTGTTGTTTTTTTTTTTAAATTCATTAATCTTAATTTAGTTTATGTAGTCATCCAGATCTACTTCTTCTTTTTTTACATGACACAGTAGAACTGTCTATAACACGTGACTGCTTGCATTGCTTTTGTCAGTTTTTGTCCTTCGCTCATATTTCCAGCCGGACTATATTATAAATATTAGGTAAAATTAAAATACTTCAGTCTTAACCTGAACTATACAAACATACTGGTATGACAGTTGACACAAGTAGACTCAATTTCATTTCAAACTGTGCGGAAATTGAAACAGGTGTAAACCTGGCAGTGTTTTTCCGTGTGCTACACACAGCGGTGTCAAGTGCAGCTGCTGGTTCAAGACACAACAAAATCGATGAGTTTACTGCTGGTTACGATTTCATCAACGTCCCAGTCCTGTTTCTTGTATCAGTAGTCCTAACTAATATCAGTTACACAAATCCTTAACAACATCCATTTGAGTAGGGAAAAAAATCCGTTTTCATCTGTGGCACAGCAGTAGTGGAGGCTCGTTTCTGTGTGGTCCTTTAATTGAAAAGGAGGGAGGGGTTGAAACCAGAGGATTGGACGCTCGTTTATGAGTCTTAATGTGTAGAAAACACACAAACACTTCTGAAAGGTAGGCAGCAGGTGGTTCTCAAGGTTAAGTGACACGACCCCTACGAAGGTTGGGTTACTGTTTGTACAAATTGTTTTTTCCGAAGACACGTCACGCACGTTTCCCGTTTTTCGTCCCTTCGTTCCGGTGAAGCATCTTGTCGACGTCTTCTTCAGTGCAATCTTCCGTTCCCAATTTACACACCGTCATCACGTAAAATATACAACAATCCCTCAATCTCATTAGTTTATATTATGTTAAATGTTATACACATATTAAAATTTTGTACAAACCAAAACTGATTGTTAAACCACACAGTATCACATCTGTACAAACTCGGAAAGAAAAAGGTCACAAAACTAGGCGAAAGAAAGAAAAGGGAATTTGTTTGTTTTTTGGCAAAGAAAAGCAAAAGCCTGGTCCGTCACTAAAGGACAAATTAATGGGTTTAATACTAAAGTTTGGAAAATAAAAAAGGAATAGTACACATCTAGAGCTCCACAGAGTCTGTATTTGTGATGATAGCTTCACGTTTCTCTTCAACGTTAACTGAAAAACTTTGTTAAAAGGGGTTAAAGAGGAAGCCTGAGGGCACATCGAGAGTGTTGTGACCAGGAATACCCTGCAGGTCATTGCAAGAATAGTAATACTGTCTTCTTCTTCTTCTATTAATGTTCTGCTCGCAGAGATAGGTCATGGGAGGAAGGCTGCTTTTTTTTTTTTTTTTATAAAGGTTCAGATTTGAGCTCCTCCACCCTGCACTCCAGATCAGCCACCTGGAGAGAGGAGAGAAAAAATGTAGGTTCATTAACACTGCACAGTGAACAATATTTACAGGAGGGTCCAAAAGTCTGAGTCCTTTAGTAAGAAAACAGAATATCTGTATCTCGCCCCCTGGTGGTGGAACGAACTACCAAACACTGATCTGCAGAGTCCCTTTGCACCTTTAAGAAAAAGCTAAAGACCCAGCTCTCTATGAACACCTACACACTTAATGATATTTATGATGAGGATTTTAGGATGGTTTTGATGCTGGTTGGAACTCTCAAGAACAGCTCTGTCAATGTTGTGCTCTGCCTCTGGTCACTTCCTGTCAGCACCTGTGTGTCCGATCAGACTTAAAGCTGTTCGTTTGCACTTACTGACGTTGTTTCCTCCTCTCTAGATCCTCGCTTGTTCTTACTCTCTGATGTACGTCGCTTTGGATAAAAGTGTCTGCTAAGTGAAATGTAGAATCTATAAATGATACAAATCAATCTTTTTCACCCCAGAGAAATAACTTCTGTGATATTCAAATGTACATAAAAGTTTCAACATGTCGTCACATTTTATGACAATATAACGAGTTGCGTGCTGCAGCGTCAGCTAAAAGGCTTGAAACAACCAATACAGCATACTGATTAAATATAGCTCTCTGAGGTTTTGCAGCCGATGTTAGAGCTTTTGCTTCACTGAAGAAAAATATTTAAAGTTGTGTGTAAAAGCCACAAGACTTTCTGAAACAGTTTTGGGCCAAATGTTCTCATGAGAAAAATGCAACTGCAACTGTCTTACAGACGAGTTCTCATTGTCTATTGGAGAGACTTTCATACAGTTTATTTCATCTCAAGCTGGAGCAGGTGGGTTAAAGTGAACACATGTGATGCAAAAGCTGCAGAAGTACAGAAACAAATTCTTCAAACTGATGCTTTATACGTGGAGTTCCAGTTTCAGTTTCAGAACTTCCTCTTTTGGAACAAAAAAAATGCTAATTTATGATAAAAATGGTCAGATGGGCTGTCTGAATCGAGGCAGGCAGGATTTCATTTACCGCTGAAGGCACAGCTCAGACAAAGAGATTCCTGTGCAGGCTGCTGACTTGCTCGGATTAACTACGCCGAAAAAAATAAGTTCTGCACAGCGTGTCGTCTCTTCTGGCTTAAAGGAAGGTGATTGATTTTCCAACAGAACATTTCTGTCTGGACATTCAAAGTCAAAACTTGTTCAGAGAGAAGTGCAGACTTCAACATTTGGCCGCTCACTCTTAACAATCACTGAGCCTCTTCAATGTCTTTGACAACTTTGGGAAAGTGTTACAAGCTACATTTTCAGCTTTGAAGCTTTAACAAGAAGTGAAAAGTTATGAAAGTTATGTGACATCTCCTGATCTCCTCACGTCTTTTGTTGTAGTTAGCTAAAACACAGAGGTGTTAAATACCTACAAACTGATCAAAGACAGGGATAATTACATTCTATAGGATGTAAAAGAGACACATTCTTTCAAGCTGGACTCATGCATTTGCTTTTAAGTCATGTCTTACCTTCTGAGACCTCAGCAGGTTAGACGTGACTGAGATCTCAGCAGGTTAGACGTGACTGAGACCTCAGCAGGTAAGAAGTGACTGAGACATCAGCAGGTTAGACGTGACTGAGACATCAGCAGGTAAGACGTGACTGAGACCTCAGCAGGTAAGAAGTGACTGAGACCTCAGCAGGTAAGACGTGACTGAGATCTCAGCAGGTAAGACGTGACTGAGACCTCAGCAGGTTAGACGTGACTGAGATCTCAGCAGGTAAGACGTGACTGAGACCTCAGCAGGTAAGAAGTGACTGAGATCTCAGCAGGTTAGACGTGACTGAGACCTCAGCAGGTAAGACGTGACTGAGACCTCAGCAGGTAAGACGTGACTGAGATCTCAGCAGGTAAGATGTGACTGAGATCTCAGCAGGTAAGACGTGACTGAGACCTCAGCAGGTAAGACGTGACTGAGACCTCAGCAGGTAAGACGTGACTGAGATCTCACCAGGTAAGATGTGACTGAGATCTCAGCAGGTTAGACGTGACTGAGATCTCAGCAGGTAGGATGTGACTGAGACCTCAGCAGGTAAGACGTGACCGACTGTCCTGAAATTTTCTACACATTTTCAACAGTGCATGTGTGAAAACAGCTTGTGTCGCCTCGTGTACCTGCTCTTGAAGTTGTCCCGACTCTTCTTTCAGCAGAGTCGCCTCCTCTCCCACTTGTGCACAACGCTGGGTCTCCTTCTTCAGGTACTCAATCTCCCTGTGAAAGGAAGCAGAGCAGAGTGTCAGACTGTTTTTTTACATTTCTCCAACTCGTTAAGTAGCTCTCTCTTGTTTGAAGTCATGTCCTCTTACTTCTGCTGGTACTCCTTGATCAGGCGTTTGGCTTTGCTGTACTTGCGCTCCAGGGCCTGATACTGGGACTGGGTCTCCTTCAGGTGCTCGTCCACGGCCTGGCACAGACTCTGAGCCTCCATCCAGTATCCCTCCAGCTTCTCCATCCGCTCCTTGTTCTCCTGCAGGGTCGTCTCCAGCTGGGCTTTGTCCATTCGCCAGCGCTGCTTATCCTGCTCCGCGTGGTGCAGCTGAAAGCACACGTGGCACATCCATGAATTTATCCTGCTTCACTTCTTGTTAACTATACTTTATACATTAATATATGATCTTAATTTAATCATTTACCTTTCGTTTCAGCTGTTGGATCTCGGCCTGCGTCACAGCGTGCTTTATTTGGAGCTTCACAGCAAGAAAAGAGATGAACGTTTTAAATACACGTGTCAATATTCATCAGAGAAAACGATCTGTGATTACACAGGAAAGCCTCTAATTAAAGAGCCAACTCCTCACCTCTTTGTATTTATGAGCCAGTTTCTCAGGGTCCGTCTCCAGGGGCGACATGTCCTCATTCTCCGCCAAGTCAAAAACCTCGATGGCGCTGGGATACGGCGGGCTGACCTCCTCGTCGTCATCCTCTTCCTCATCTGTGCCATATTCACCGCCCTGCAGCGGGGAAAACCAAGGTGAGGAAGACATTCACAAGATAAAGTGTTTTGTAGAGTTATTGAGGGTTTCAGTGAGGACAAACTGCTGATGTTCTGGAGTTACCTTTCCATGATTTCAGCATTTTAAACTTTATTCATCTGCTTGGTTAACAATACCAACAGAAACTAGAGGCAAGTGAGGGAAACAAATCTTATTGGTGGGTGAATCGACCCAATGAAGTCACATCTTGCACTGAGTCTCGTCTGATGTCGTTCAAGCTGAGTCAAGATTTCTGCAGAAGAACATCGTGAAGATAGAGAAAGCTGAATTTTAAAAAGAAAGATTTTTCAAAGTAACAAATTTATAACGGGAAGATTTTGTGATGTCATGAGGTACTTAAAACAATGTTTTTAATAGTTTAGAAAAAGTTAAAAATGTATTTTTGAACGTTCATCTTTTTACATTACTTGACAAATTTGGGGTTCTTAAAAAGTCAGAGAGAAATGTAAAAACAAACAGAACAGACGATTACTGTGTTTTTTAAAAGCCCACGTTTCGGTGCTGTGACACCATTTGGACACTAGATGGTGCTAAACTCCGCACTCACTTTTTTTTCTCCACCCAATTGGATAACCTTAGTGCTTTTCAAGAACCACACCCATTCACCTGAACATGAAGAGAGCCACTCCCCTTCTGTTGTTCTAATGAAAGTACACAGAGTTTTCAAACACTGGATCTGTTTACAGAAAACTGAAACACAGAGCATCGCAGAGAGACACGAGGATTATCAAAGTAAAGAGCATCTGAGGGCGACCTCTTCCATTCATCCTGATTTGTCCCCGTTTGGGATCAGAGCTTATCGTTTGATCAGTCTGATGCTAAACGTTGGATACAACAGTGTGGGCTTTGGGCCAGAGGAACACATGACCGACATCACCTCGGCAGAGGGGGTCACTTCTGCTCACCATGATACTGAAATGAGTTTCATAATCTTAAAGGGGAAGCGAACACATGCAGGGCCACTAGATGACTGTTAACAAAAGATTGTCTTTTATTTTGAAGCGGTATTTTGTCTCTGAGCAAGTGGGAAATGGAAATGGAAGTTCAGGCTGTCTTGTGTCAGATGTGTTTTGAACTTATTGTCACCTTTGTGAAACTATCTGTCCAAAAAAAAGACACATTTTGAAGGTATTCTTTTTTTTTTTTAAGATTTAAATTTGGGCTCCTATGCTTTTATTTGACAGGAAAGTGGATAGAGTAGGAAATCAGGACGAGAGACTCGGGGATGATATGTGGGACTTAGATCCAGGCCGCCTGCTTGGAGGACTATAGCCTCCGCACAGGGGGCGTGACCCAATCGCTAGGCTATTAGCGCCCCGATTTTAAATGTATTCTTAATGATATTTTTAATTTTCTCAATTCTGTGAACGTTGAAAAACCGTTGATGACTTCGCCTGCAGTGAAGGGCATTTACTTACCTGGCATCCAATTCAACACTTTCTACTGTTTTTTATGTCGGGAAGAATCCATTCATGCAGAACGTTTTGATTTTGATTTGACTGACATGCTACAAACATGCTTTATCTCGAGTTTTCTTTCCCTGCTGTCCTCTAGGGTTTTTAATACTTCTGATTTGTGTCCCCCACTTCACAAAAATGACTAATTCTGCCAGTCCACTGGTATTGGCTGTGGGTTTGAATCCCACCTTAACCCTTTGCAGCATGTCGCCCCCCCCACTCTCTCCTCCCAGCACTTCCTGTCTCTCTTCAGCTGTCCAGTTTAATAAAGTAAAAAATGACTTTAAAAAGGGGGCAGCAACACATGTGTAACCTGTGTTTTTAAGTTATGTTTTTATCAGAGGAGAGACATTGAGAGAAGATCACGCACACGCACACACACACACACACACACACACACACACACACACACACACACACACACACACACACACACACACACACACACACACACACACACACACACACACACACACACACACACACACACACACACACACACACACACACACACACACACACACACACACACACACACACACACACACACACACACACACACACACACACACACACACACACACAGACTGACAGAATGATACCATTTAGCTCTACAATAAAAAATAAAATAGCAGCAGATTTTCTAGTTTACTGGCATATTTCTCCACAGTTGAACAGAAAGATGTAGCCTGGTGTGTCATTGTGTTGGTTTCTTTATCGTCTGCTTTAAACACCGATAATCCTGTACGACAGGGCTCCACCGCTCGTTTTCTTCTTAGAGGAAAAATACAAAGAATCAAATGGAGCTCTTCCTGCAGTTTCTTGGGACCTTTCAGCGATGCCTCTACTCTCTTCTAAAGTAGCGATGTGAAAGACTAAAACAGTCAATAACTTTCTATAATCTTTTTATTGAGTTGAATGTAGATTTTACATGAAAAAATAGTACTAGGAAGCAGGAATCGTCCCTCTAACTGTATTCTCTTTCATCTCTTGGTGTGATCATGGCAGCATGTTTGTGTGCATTCAAGTAAAGGGAGGAGGGGGAGGGATGGAAACTGATTAGTAAGCACTGCACCCTCTCTTCTGCTTTTTGCATGTGCAGCAGACACAGCTCTCAGTGGACCCCACACTGTTTGTTTCATTCTTTCTTTCTTAAAATGAGCCCTGACGATTTGTAAGGCTGACCTCTTGTTCGTCCATGTACTGGTTGTAGCGCTGCTCCATCATCTCCCTCTGCCAGCGCTCCTGCTCCAGGGTCTGCTGGATGAGCTGGGCCACCTCGCTCTGCTCCCCCGGCTTCTCTCGGCCAATCACGAACCTGTGTTACGACAATCAGGGGTTCAGATGTGTTAGAAAAAAAACAAGACAACCAAAAACCCACGGCATGTTGAAAGTGGCTAGCTGAACTGATGGGATATGAAACCGTACTATATGTGAATGCTAAATAATATATGATGTTCTGTTTCTCCTCCTGACCGCTGAGGAGTGTGAACACAGGCTCTATACGGGACGGTATAGTGTTTTTCATACATTATACACATCTTCCTCTGTAGGTTTGATCAACATGTATTAATGTAGTGAGGAATGTGCTGCCTCCGATAGCAGAAAACGACTTCCTGCTTCCATCCGAACAAAGGCGGTCTCTGTGGAGTTGACTTCTTCTATGATTAAAATCAAACCCTCGGCCCTGCCTCTCCTTCAGCTCATTGTTCACTTCATTATAGAGCGTATATGTTTCCCGATTGAGCCCTCGCAATCCTCCGTCCAATTAAAAGCCGCGAGTAAACAGGAAAAAAAAAAAATACAGTAAATCACGACGAGGCCACAGATGGTTATTAAGCCTGCAGCCATTCACTTTCTACAACACTAACTTGTAATTAAACGTTCACAAACACGCTTCCTGCCCCACGTCTATTTGTCTGCCTGATGTTTTTTTATGAATAGGTCTGAGCTTTAGCGCCCCTCGATCAATAATGTATGAGCTTTCTATGGAGGTCTCTGATCTTCACGAGACACACCACACTTACAATTACTCTTCAGTTCTGACCACTAAACCCTGAATTATTGATGAGCCGAGACGACAAAAGGAGCCCAACAAAAAAGCCGTCGCGATGGTCTACAAATAGTCCTCTGGTATTTCAGAATGATGCATTTGATGCCGACTGTATTTATGCCTGACGATAACAGTGTTTTCTGTGGCTTCTGTGGAAACTCTCGACTATATTCAGGATGTCTTAAAAAGGAGCTTTTTCAATACTGCAGGCTGTAATCATGACCCTGTGAGACTTGAGATATAAATCTACAGCCTGGTGAGCTGAACAGGCAGGATGTGGTAGAAGTCGGTCCTCTGAGTGAGACTGCCTATCAAGAGGAAACCATCTCTTTGAGTAAGAATGCTGGATGTCTGCGAGAGAGAGAGAGAGAGCTGCTGCAACAGAGTGAAACACAAACCTTTGTCCTGGTCACACATCTGAGGCTGACTTCAAAATGCGACATTAATAATATACATTCAACTGAGGGCACAGCGGTGTGCTTTGAGGCCGTATGGGTTGTGCAGAAGCGTCAGGGTGTTCTTATCTTCTTCACTTATTCATGTCGTGTTTTATGGGGAACATGTGCAAAGTGAGTAATGTGCAATAGATGGGGTTTGTGTTTGTCACTGATACGTGCTCCTGTGTTTAGTTTTCATTTATTGATGCTACTGTGGAGGCAGCTAAATGTGTGCAGCACTTGAGCCCGAGACAAACTTCCTTAAAAGGACAAATGAACTGTTTCGTATTGTAACATACTTTCATGCATCATTGTGAGATTTTGTTAATTTAACCTTTATTTAAAGAGTAGAAACCATGTGGAGATTAAATATTCCTGTGTCCTCACCAAGACAGGCAGCAGATATGATGCACAAAGACTCGTTTCCACCAAGCGGTACGGTTCAGTACGGTACCTATTTATTGGCGTTTCTACCGTCAAAAGTTGGGAATGGTACCCTTCTGTTGGGGTGCTAAGGGTACCGATCCAACCGTAAAGGGTCCCTTTGTGTTTACTGTGTCCCTGTTCCTCTTCTTCTTCTTCGTTGAACTTAATTTACAGCGGGCTACACTGTGTTGGGCTGCTATGATGTCACACTATTTCGTAGCTGACGCAGCTATCTCTATCTGGCTTACACTCTGCTTACCCAATAAAGGGGGCTGTGGAAACGCAAGCAAGATCAGGGTTTACCGAACTGAACCTAAACCGGACCGCTTGGTGGAAACGGGGCGTCTGGCTCCCAAAGATATTCTTATTATACCGTGCTCGAAACGTTGTGTTCTTAAAATGCACATAGCAGAAAATCTTTGGGAGCCATAGTGTGGCGAGACTTCGTGCATCATATCTAGTGATTTTTTTTTACAACTCAGCACCTAAATAAGGGATGTGCGTCACGTGTGTTTGCTGACTTTTTCAAGATAGGCATCAACACAGTTAACAAAATGTCCAGCTAACAAAGATGGATGCTAACATTAGACACGAATAGAGAGGAATTAAGGCAACATGCACGTAATACAACGAGACATCTGTGATGTTACAGTGATCTCTGTCACATAATCACAACAGTGTTCATCACAACATATATGTCTGTGGTTTTATAATTCCAAGTGTGTGATGCACTGATTTTTGTACATCACAGATCCTGAAGAGATTTCCTCAACAGGATTCACCTGTGCGTCTTCTGTAACAGCTCCTGTCAGAGAGCGAGTCTGCTCTCTCTTCTCTCCCCTCCCCTCAAAATACATGAGAAAGCCTTCAAGACGGCACTTAGAGTTATTTCCAGGTCACGGGCAGGAGGACGGAGGATGGAGGGAGAAGCAGACAAGCAGCGCAGGTAGAGCAGGTTATCATATTCAGCATCTTCTTGTAGCATGTTAGCGTGCATGTGTTTGCTAATTAGCATCAAACACAAGGTATAAATGAGGGTGGTGGTAGACCTTAAACTTTATCGCACTCCTTCTCGATTAGGCCCCTTAGAAATGCTTTTACCTCAAAATAAAATATTTAGTTTGTCTTTCCAGGACAGAAAACCTCTTCATGCCTAAACTGTCCAGGCTGTACATCCACACTTTGGCCCTGATTTAGTGGATCCAGAGAAGAAGAACGCTCAAATGCTCCTCACCTCTCAGACTTGAAGCCCACAAACAGAAGGTCACTATAAAATATCAATCTGGTCATTGTCATGGTTTAGTTTTATTGAGAATGTATTTTTGGTTGTTCTTTATGTTTCCTGTTTTATTTGGTCTTTTCCTTCCACGAGTTTCTAAAATTCCCGTGCGTGTGCATTTTTCTATTCCCTCGTCTTGTCTTTAGTGTTTCCTGTCTTATGTAGTTATTATCTCCTTTTGTCTCATCTCTTCTTTAACCTGACGCCCTTGTACTGTTTTATTCCCAAGTTGAGCCTTTAGTGTTTCCTGTTTTATTTTTTAGTTCTTGCCCCTGTGTATCATGTCTGGTGTTACTTCCTTCTATGGACATGATAACACGACTATAAACTAGATTTTTTGTATTTTCCCTCGTCTGTGCTGCTTTCGTAGTATTCAAACTTTAAACTTGCCTTGTAGGTGTTTTTGATGATTGCTATAGTTTTTCAAAACAATATCTACTCAGAGTATTTCTTACTTGACGGTTCCTGAGGTGTTCCTGAGAACGGAGGCGGCGAAGCTCTGGGTGACTCCCACCAAACTGGTCCCGTCCACCTCCACGATCAGATCGTTCACCAGGATCCTGGAGGAGGCAGTGAGGGGAGATGTTTAGTGTTTACAGTAATAGCTCAGCTTCAGCCTCTGTTCGTCATCCCCTTACTGAAGCCCACACAGGCCAAACTCCATTTATAAAAGCGCTGATTCTTGGCAGCAAAAGATGTTCACAGCTGCCAGAAATCAGAGACATGTGGGACAATGAAGAATCCACTGGTGGAAATGAAACTACAACTAAGCCGACCTCAAACTGACCCGTGGCGTACGTAGCAGAGGCCTTGTCAGTTTGAATGAACGTACCTGCCGTCCCTGTTTGCTGCTCCTCCATCTGTGACTGTCTTCACAAAGATGCCCAGCTTCTCCAGACCCATGTCGGCCCCTGCGCCCATCCCGATGATGCTGATACCCAGGCCCTCGCCATCTGAAAGAGAATACCACACACTATCATTATACCTTTACTGGAATCCAGTTTTTATTGGTTTTGTGCTGTCATGATATTGTGAGTCAAACATGACGGAATCCAAAGAGGCCGTGTCACAACCCTCTGACTGTGGATGGCAAACATGGGAAACAAATCCATGTGAATGTCATCACACCTGAGATTTGCATGTTTGATCAGAATTGAGTGAATATTTAAGAGTTTGCAATCAGTACAAAACTCAGTTGGGGAGCACAAAAAGCGTCGCTAAGCTCTTCATTTTGTAAACAAATGAGATTGAAATGAAAAGGTCACTGCTGAGCTTTTTATGTAAACAATGTTATGTTTAAGTTCATTGTTACCCACTGTTGTGTGTGTGTGTGTGTGTGTGTGTGTGTGTGTATCCTTGAGGCCTGACAATGCATATCCTTCCTGATAAAACATTTACAAAGGCGATTGTTCCCCTCTTTTTTTTACCTCGCATGCACCGTACTCACAGAGCGGCCATTTTTCTTTGAAAGGAGGATCAAATGCTGTTATCAAAAAGGAGAATATAATTCTGCTGCATTCAAGGCTGCAGGTTGAATAAGAGAGGGAATCTGACAAACTATGAAACTGACAATCATTCTTGAACAATTAGCAAATTAAATACTACAGATGAGGAAAACCAGACCAAACGTCAAGGTGAAGAACATCACATTTTGCAACCCATTAGCAATCATTACATAAGAGCTATTACTATTATTAGCATTCCACCACATCCTAGCTTACATAACACTCTGATAGTATTTCATGTTACAACAGGACATTTACAATTATTTGAGGTACTTCCTGTTGTAGCCTTCAACACTATAAAACAGTAATGAATGTTTCTTGTTTTCCTTTGTCACACCTTGTTGCTGAAATGTGCTATATAAATTAAGATGCCTTGCTTAATGCTAGCTAGCAAGTAGCTGAATGCTAATGTCTGCTGTTATTCAACTGTAGCCAATTAGTTCATTGATACGTGTATTAAGCTTGACTGATGGCCCAGTGCTAGGGATGTAACGATTCACTGAACTCACGATACGATTCTCTCACAATTTACTATTTTACAAAATGAGTCTTGCAACGAGGGGAGGTGATTGGAGCTTCTCATTGTGGTGTCGATTAAATGCTACATCATGTTGGTTGTGTTATTTGTGTAGTTCTCTGTCTTGTTGCAATATTTGCACACAGTTTTTGTCTTGTCTATTATCTTCTCACCTCTTTTATTTTCTGTCTTGGGGAATCCAAAATGCTTCCACCCTCAATTTTAAAAATCATGCTCTGCAGCTGCCAACCGCCTCTGCTCTACAGCTGCTGACGCTCACCATATTATTGCGATTCATTTCTCAGAGTACCGATGTGAATCTTGACACCTTTGAATCGATTTTTCGCGTTTTTTACGATTAATCTTTACATCCCTACCCGGTGCCCCTCCAGATTTTTACTAAACAATTATCTTTTCAGTTTCTAACCGACTAAGAACCACTTTGTCCTACACTTATGAGACCTGCAACATTAAACGCAGCAGTTCAACTTTATCCTCTTAGTTTCAGCTTTTAAACTTTCCTTTTTCAAAGTGACATCAAAGGAAAATGGCAGCTGTGTGAACACGTTGAACTGTTTCCATCCATGCTTCTCCATTAGGTGCTGTAGAGATAGGAGCTTAAATCAATCCTCACACTAACTGGAGGCTATTCACGAATCACATGTGATGCGCGCTCTCTCTTTTCTCAGCACTCTGTAAATCTTAAAAACAGCCTTCAGTATGTTTCTGTAGTTTATATAATAAAGAAATAAAGGAGTATGCACAAGATTTTTATGTCTGGAACACAAAAAAAAGGTTCGACCTTTACAGTGTCTGTAAATAATAAGCCCTACTTTAGTTGTCTTTTTCACGTCAGTCTTGAATGTCAGACCAGAATCAGCGACAGCACCAAGACTTCCTGTTTGAAGCGTGACGTGCTCGAGTGCTACATTAATACGTAAGCACTGATTCTCTCTCTCAGGCCAATAACTATCGTCTCCTTTTTATCCTGATATAATGAATGTAGACGGTAAACACAGCAGCCTTAAGTGATCCGTGTGTTCCAGTGCTTCCTTTGGATCCTGCCTGATAGGAGTCCACTGAATTATATTCTGAATGCTTTGACTTTCGTTTGTTCCGTTTTTTCTAACACATTTTGTCTTCAAAGTCAACTTAGTTTTCTATCCTACACACAGGACATATATAGGACCCAAAAGCTGTTTCCATCAGACCCCAATGGGGGGCCAAAGAAAGCCGGGGGGAAAAGTACGAAATAGTTTGAAAACACTTGGATAAAAGTCAAAGTTAAAAAATAATTTGCATATAATATAATGGCTTAATTTGTACCACTACTGTTTACATGAGCACTGGGGGAGAGAGCAGTCTTTTGAGGCTCCTTTATGATTAATCGAGTTACCTTTCTCCAGCTCCACGGGGAACAGGTCCAGCCTCTCCACCCTCTTCTCCAGCTCGTACTCTGCAGACGCTGCCATGGGATCCACGTCTTCATTGCGCCTGTCGTAGTCCTCGTTGGGGTAGGTGGCAAACACCTGCAGGACGAGACAAACACACTGGATCAGACTGAGAATCACAAACACTTAAAGGTAGATTAACACATTTATTTTAGATGCTCTTTTTTTGTTACTTTGCTTTCCTGCAGCCTTTAATAACTTCAATGCTCTAAAGGTAAAAGAAGAGTTTACAAACTGTAAGAAGTCCATCAGATCATTTCATTCGACCGAATGTTTGACACTGAGAGAAACTTTCAAAATATCTTACTCTTGACGTTTTAATTAAGTCGCCTACCCTCACTTTAAATGTCTTTGTTCAAGTCTGAAGAAGGCAGACGGCATTACTCTTACCACATATGTAATTGTATTTTAAATTGGTGAGTTTATGAAGTTAAAGAGGTATGAAGTTAGCACTGAGAAACTGAGCTTAGCATAGGGACAGGCAGTAGGAGGAATGATCTAGCCTCTGTCCAAAAGTTAACAAATATATACATATACATAAATGCCTACTAGCACCTTTGGGGGTCTGTTGTGCCGTACAGTATTTTCACAAAAGGCCACATTTTCCAACTCTGACTTTACCGCCAGAGTGAGTTGGAGGGAGCTGATGTGTGAAGGCAGCAGGTAAAACTCAACAAGTGTACGTTTTGAAGCAGCTTCAGACTTTTTTCTGCTCGACAGTATTTTCTTCTCGGCTCTTTAGTTGATACTGTGGATACGTTCAATAACACGTAGCTTTGAGTGAAAGGCAAAAACTGTCATGAACTTGTGATGTTTAGTGACATGTGTGAATAACAACTTCAGTAAATATCAGGGGCAGAAGTGCATGTGTGAAAACAACTTGATTCAAATGCTCAACAACTTTGTGAAGGCAACTGTGTGTTTATTTCAGTGTTATGTTAGGACAGAGCCAAACTAGCCGTTGCATGCTACCTCCCAGTTCCTCTTGCGTTTATTCTAAATATAGAAACTGCTACTCAAAACAAAACACAACACTTCCTGTCCTCCCTAAAGAGCCAGCTGTTTCTTTTCTTGGAAATTTTGTGTCTTATAACTCAAAAAGACTGACTTTTTCTAAACACATTACCCCCTCCCCTGTTTCTATATTAGCTTTTTTACTACAAATGTGGATTTTTCATTTGCTTTTGTTGTCAGCTGAAAGCTTATCAACAGTCTCTCGGATGTTGTGAAGATGCATTCAGCTGTCAAAGAGAGGCCAGCAGATACATGGTTTGATAATAACTGACCGCCACTGTTAATGCAGACATAATGCAATTCAAAAGTATCGACTGTTTCAGCGCAGACAGACACGGAGGCATTTCCTCGAGGCCTGCAGGCTGTACCACTTCTCAGCGGTAATGTTTATCGGACTCTCAGGGGAGAATCAATCACAACCGCTGAAGTTGCTCTCATGAAGACAGAGGCCTCTGTTTCAACTTCCTACATTCACTCTGAGCTACCAGCATGACAGTTTACATAAGCACCTCCTGCATGCTAATGTAGACCCTCTGCAGCTGCTCACACACACACACAAAGTAAGCTGAATCTTTAAAAGCCTCACTTTATGTCTTTGGAGGTGATTATGCATGCTGCACCACCTTTGCATGCTCTGCTAGCCACACTAATGAAGCTCCAGACTTCTTTTTTCACACATTCTTTCGTTTATTTGATTCAATTTCTCAACTTTTTCCTCTCCACGCTCCTTTCATTCCCTCCCGCGACATTTTCACACTTTTTTTTCTCGAGTCTTTTGTTTACTTTCTCTACATCACTTCTCGCTTTGCTGTTTAGTTTGTCCATCCGTGTAACCAAGTAGCATCGGGTAGCTTGCAGTGCTACCCTTCAGTCGTATGAGGCCCCGTCTCCTTGGTTACCACACAGTAAAGAGTCTGTCAGTTTTGACAGTGCCTTTGAAATGTAACCAGCCCCTCCTCACACAGATTTTTTCAGTATCATTGTAGTTTCATGCGTCACTGGACAGAAAAAGGGTTTAAATATGTTATCGGCTTGAGCCAAATCGCTGCCCCCACTGTACAGGACCTCAGATATGTGAGACTGAAGCAGAAAGAAACACATACCAAAAAGCGGCTTTGGAGTTTGGTCGGGCCCAAGTAATCTTTAAATGCAGAAAATATGAAAAAAAAGAATTTCATAACTTAGTGTATGTTTCACCTTTAAAATTCAGTACTAAAGCAATTTCTAAATTAGTTGATTTTTCGTTCACACAAAACTTATCAAAGGAGAAGTTTGCATTTTGGAAACCACAATTATTTGCCTATTTAAGGAGGATACAACATACGCCACTTTCATTTATTTTTGCTCCATATAAAGCTACAAACAGCAGTTAGCTTAGCATAAACACTTCCATAACCGTGAGTGTCTGTTTCAAAACAAACACAAGAATCTGTTCTGCTGTTGAAAGTACTGACCTCAGGGATCTTTTCTGTTTCATTGATAGGTTACATGGATAATATGCAACATTTTAAACAATAATATAGCTGATAACCAATACATCCTTACTAAATGTATCATTGAGTTCACATGAAGCGGGACGACGCTCCTTCAGCTTATTTATGTTTCACTCAGAGGCTCAAACATGTTTTTTTTCATGTGAACCTCTACCTCTCCAGCCGTTAGTCCTGCCACCATGTGGGGGAAGAGAGTCAGCCCCGCCCAGTTAGAGACGCTGTACGTAGTTGCACAATCTTGGAATCGTCACAAGACTAAAACAACTTTGGGCTGCATATCTGAATGGAGATCAGTCTTACAACTCGGTCAGAACACTGAGGGAAGGGGTACAGGGAGGAGGGGAAGCGGTGCTGAGAGACAGTGTTGTTTTGGTCGGAAAGAGACTGGCGCTAAAGTGCAACATCTACTGACCAGCTACTCTAAAACTCGCTTATTAATAAGCTTTAAATGTGCTTTTTCATTAGGAAGAAGCAGGACATTAATACCACCAATTACAACTATTTTAAAATACGTCAACTCGTAATAAATCAATGAACTGTTTATTAGACACAAATGCTGGACATGGAGGATAATGAGTGTTTCTGCTTGTTTACTTAAATGAGATGGACTAAAACATTTAGCAAAAAAGGAACTGAGAGATAAAGCTTTAATTAAAGTTTAAAAGAAATTGCAGCAACACTGCTAACATTATTTGGATTGCAGTTCTAGTTTGAGGGAATCATATTAAGCCTGACTGTGCTGCAGATGACGGACGGGAATGGGAGCAGCACTGAAGTCTAATGGCTTTTGATTTAGGTTACCTTCGTATTTAGAGGGATTAGCAGAACGTGGATTACAGACACACACACACAAAATACACTGTTTGCATCCTAAGTTACAGAGAATCAAACAACAACAGAGCACTCCAAGCCTGCGTGCCCACTGCGCTGCTCTCACGTGGCACGGCTCCCCTCCTTCAGTTATAAAGATCAAGAGGCCACATCTGGTGGCTTGCAGTGCCCTCGTTTCACGCCCACGATGCTGCAGAAGCTTCGTTAAGCATGGCACTGAGGAAAAAAACAAACAGCCTTGATGAGACGTGTGTTGTGACCTCTAGCCTTGGGCACGTTCAGGACCAATCAGACCCTTATTGAGATTTAACACTTTCGCTTCCTGAAGAAGATTTTAAGCCATGATCCAACACAGAGCAGACAGGCTAATGGGATCCTGCGTGATGCAACCTTTAACCCCAACCTAGGAGTAAAAGATGAACTCCTTGAATGGTGAGGTGGCTATCTTTGGAAGATAAACATTGGGATTAGAGGCGGAGGAGGGGGGGAAATGTGGGCAGGGCCGGGCGGGAGACGGACGCTGCTCCAGTTGTGGCAGATAGTAGGTCAGAGGAGTTAACAGATGGCCAGGAAACTCCCTTCCTCCCTCCTCCCTCTGCTACCAGCCGCCTGGGATGTCCTACAAAAGCTCTGTGGGCAGCTAGCTCGAGCCACTCACCAGCTAGCAGATTGTGTTTGTGCCTCTAAAGAGTGCACACTGGTGGGCACAGTAAAAGGTATTAAAAATAGCCACTAAAATGACAGTTAACTACCATTTTACAATGCAGTTGTCGTGAGAGGGAGGTGGTTAAATGAAGTAGAGGTTCCAGCCCTTATGGCCCTCTAGCTATGCTGTGATTGGGTATCACTGTGGTGGTTAAACAAGCAAGTTAGTGCCCCCCCTTCCCCCTCTACCCACTGCCCACAGCAGCGTTTCTTTCTCTCTGAACACTCTCAAAAACGCAATCTAATTTAGGATTCAGCCTATACGAAGTGTGGAGGTGATGCCCCAGAAATAGCCTGTTTCCACTCTTCTGTAGCACCCAACTGTCCACCATTTTTCTTACTCATACTCCCTCAGCTCTTTTGGGAATTTGAGCTCCACTGCTGCTCTCCATTTCCATTAAATACAGATGTGAATTACTGTGCTTACAATGCAAAATCTAGGCTTTTTTTTTTGCCTCGCTTTACTGTGCAAATCTGCAGAGGTTAATCCTCTATTCTTTGGGTCAGAATGCTTGCGTGATGCTCTCAAACAAGCTGTCAAAATTGAACATATGCAGCCCAAAAAGAAGCACTTTCCCTCTTCGACGGTTTACTTTAACAACACCATCATTAATTGCTTTCCCAACTACCACAGCTCAAACATTGTTCACGAGCGGCAGGTAATTGCATTTAAATCCTCGTAAAAATTGGTGGCTTAATCCAGATCCTAGATGTGCAACACGCAAACAGAAAATAAAATAAAAAGATGTAGTCCTGGTTGCCACCTCCCCCAGCCAATAAAATGGATATGGTGGATTTGTCATGGTAACAGTTACATGGCACCAGAGTGGGTCTGTCTGTCTGGTTTTTGGCAGGCCGGTCTTTGGTCAGCAGTCATGATTAAGCTTATCGCTGACCCCGTAGACAGACACGGCAGCATGAGAATAAGGTCAGAGACTTGATAGGAGGATTTGATAAACACAACACAGAACAGAATACATCCACTGTCAGACTATATAAGGTTTTATAATGCATATCTAACCCTATGTATAATAATTGTGTTATTTATATTGATAATTTTACTGTATTTTTTATTACATATTACATAAAAGAGGACAAACAGAAAGAAACATGAGCCCTTTTCAGACTGCAATTCCGCTACAGCGCCGTAATGGAGAGACATAATGATCATCATATTATTGGTGTCCTAGTCTGGGAATTTACTTTGCATTGCATTGCGGAAGCACGCCACAGCCGGAGCTCCACATACACGCACAGTCAGACAAGCCGCACACACACACAGCAGCAGCTAAGCTGATTGCGTTGCGCCTTTGTAACGCCTCTGTTACCACCTCCAAAGACAGTACAGAGGGGGCGAACACTTTGTCCCCCCATAATACCTCTGCAACATTTAGACTGAAGGCGAAACATCACAGTGACGTTAAAAGTCCCGACTTAAAACAGCTAGCTAAAAAGGGCTCTTCATAAAGCTGCGATGGCGACAACTGAGGGAGTTGAAGGGTCTGAAAAGTGACGCCATGGTCGCCATCTTTATGTTGCCATGTTTATTATTACATTGGTTGACATATTCCTTTCTCCTACATCTTATTTTACAATTCTACAATTCACTTAGCAGACGCTTTTATCCAAAGCGACGTACATCAGAGAGTAAGAACAACACAAGCAAGGATCAAGGAAAAATAAAGGAACAAAGTCAGTAAGGACGAACGATCAGCTTTGAGTCCGATTGGACACACAGGTGCTGAAAGGCATTGCCCAGAGGCAAGGCACAACATGAACTGCCGTTCTGAGACTCTAATCAGTATATAAACCATCTTATACGTCGTCGTTGTCAACCAAAAACAAAAACCATCATCATTACCATCATTACATCAATACTATCTATACTATTTTCACTACCATATAACTATTATTTCCCATCTGAATGGTCTTCGACTGAAGCACTTATTCCAATCTTTATTTCTGAAACTATCCTTTCCAAGATTTTACTATGAAGTAAGAACAAATCTGCTGGAGTCTTCAGTCTTCAACCTTTTGGTTATCAAACATTAAACCTTTAATCTTTAATGTGTTACCTTTGGATCAATTAAAGTAGCTTTAAGTAACATTAAGTACCTAAATCCTACCTACAGCACAGATGCAGCCTCACAGGTGACCCTAGTTCTTTGAAGCTTGACAACATGGTGGCAGGTTTTGCAGAAGCAAAAGGCACCCAGACATCATGAGCGAGTGACATTGCATAACACGGTTTTTGTCGCGGTAACCCGAGTGAGTGGGCACACCCAGTTAAATGTCTGCAACCCACCACCACTGCAGAACTGAGAGGAAGTGGGGCAGAGTGACCTTGTTGATAATCTGTCTAGTCTCACACCTCTCTCTCTCTCTCTCTCTCTCTCTCCTGGCTGCCTGTGAGTAAAGCAATGTATGAAATACTGCCGGCCTGCTGAGTCTAAGTAATAGACAGTTTGAGGATACGTTGACATATGGTGATGAATTACCTCTCCTTAGGTGATCCCTCATTGGCTGATCTGAGCGGTGAGCACAAGGTTACAACAACCAAAGGTTGCATTTCTGCACACAGTCAGTTTGAAGGTTGCAACTTTGAGAAAAGCACATCTTCGTTCTAAGTTTGTCAAAATCTCCAATACTGAAGAGTAGAGGAGGTGACATTGTCTTGATTGCATAACTGCATGTGCAGGAGTTTGCTTGGTAATTAAAAACAAGAAATGATCTAATATTGGGTTTCTAGGACTTCTATTTCTGCCTTTTAATTTTTACAAGTATCATATTCAAGTTTATAATTCAGGAATTGTGACAACCCTAGATCCTTCTATGTTTCAGAATATCAAACACCCTCACTTTATAATAACATGGGAACATTTTCTGTTTGTGTTAATGATACAGTGTGAAAGAAAATCATAGGTGTTCTTCATGCAGGCTGGCAGGACTGTTGTTCAGTCAGTGTTGCGTAGGCAGCAGAAAACCCACGAGAAAGTGTGTGTGTGTGTGTGTGTGTGTGTGTGTGTGTGTGTGTGTGTGTGTGTGTGTGTGTGTGTGTGTGTGTGTGTGGCAACAGGGGGATTAAAAGTGTTATAGTAAGCTAGGTGATAAGTGCACAAGGTGATTCTGGTGCATGGAAAATAATTAGTACTTCTAGTTAAGAGGAAAACAGTGCAAATCCAGTGAAGAGAATCCTATTTTATTTTAGAAATTGTTCCCTCTAGCAACAGGATGAATAATTAAAAATCACAACATGCCAGCAGGCTTCATAATAAACTACGGCGTGGGTGCCGAGTGATATCGCAAGAAGCCAAAACAAACAAGCTAAACGAATAAATAAGACATGAGAGGCAGCTTCCTGTGTTCGACAAGGAGGCAGGCGGCCCTGCAAAAGCGAGGCAAGTCTGTGACGATAACAATGCTGCTATTTTTACTAACAGTAGGAGACTGGTGACAAAGAGCGAAAGGGAGAGAAGAAGGAGCTAGGGAAGGAGTGTCAGGAGGAGCAAACAAAGGGGTCTAGTGTGAACTCCACCCGAAGCAAAGCTGCTATTTTTGACAGTTCAGAGGACAGACAGCAGAGTTTAGAGTAAAATGGGGACGCAGCCAGACACGCACCCAGACATCCAACCGCCATCACAACAACAAGACTTAATTGTACCCGAAAGCTGAGTTGTTGCACCGAGGGGAAATATGCACTTAAAACGGGCGCATCCTGTTTAGCAAAAAATCTGAGTGACACTGTGATTTCAGAGCAGGCAGCTATACACTGGCATGACATTTGAGCCGCATATTAACGTCCCTCCCATTTGACCTCGACACCCCCACCTCCCTACCCTTTTACTCTCATCCACCCAAGCATCAATCTCCATAACAAAGGCCGCACTGATACAGTGTGAAAGGACTCCATAGGAGGTTATTCTGCGATGACGGCTGCAGGGTCACAACCAAATTCTGTCTTTTTTTTTATTATTAAGGCTTACGAGTTATGACTTCTTTGTCACAGCATACATAACACTTCCTGCTAATGCTTTCCATCTTTGATCTCATGAGGATTAAATAATGTGATAGAAGTCTGTTTTTGTCTTTTTCTCCAGCATTACAATTACATGATGGATGCAAAGAGCTCAGGCGTTATTTATGTGGGATTACTAGGATTTTCAGCATGGTGAAGACAGTTTGCTTCCAACCAGGTTGGGCTGGATTTTAGAGCACACTCTTGGCTTATGTCGATAGAAATACACATTTCTGGCATTATTTGTCAGTATTATGGACTTAGATGTATTCTATATTGGATACCCAGTTGAAATATGTTTACAATAACACATGGTGTGTGTCCTTGAGGACAGAAAAACGTACTGGATGAATTCCCTTCACGCTTTGTTCACATCAATTTTAACTTTCATGTTAACATCATCTAGTGATTTTCTCTGAAGTAAACTACTGAATTTCTCATTCTTTTTGGCACATTACCACCACCAGCAACTGTAGTCGTTCTGATACCAATACCAGTACCTAAAATACAATGCATAGAGCCTCAAATGTGTGATGGGGTTGGTCAGTAAATGCACAGATGCAATACAGTGATTTATATGCATGGTAAAAAAAATCTGCTAGTTTCTCCAGAGTCACATATTCCTCTAAGCTCCAAAAAAGAAGCCTGGATAGTTACGTTTGAGACCTTTTCGATCTTTGCTTGGATCATGAATGAATTTGGCTGCCACTCGCAGCTTCTGTTTTACAGCACAAAGAAGAAACATGTCACGCAATTCTGTGATGATAGCAAACAGCAAACAGTGTGGTTTGCAGAGAGTGTAGCCTAGGAAAAGCTACACTTAATAAAGCACTTCAATCCTAATGTTGTTGTTTTTTACCATGACCTGGATGACTGAGAACTTACACAGACATCTGCTAATGTTTGCGTTAGCTTAGCTTGTGCATGGGAGCTTAGCTTGTTTTGAGGTTAGGATTCCATCAGTGTTCATCAATCGCAAGGTTTTTCATGGGAGAAGAATTGTCAGCAGTGGTCCCTTATTAAGTGTCTCTGCAAAGCTCTCTGGCACACACAGATTGTACATCATGTTAGCCGCTAGCTAGGCTGCCACTGCCAAGAACCTCATGTTACCCTTTTCTGTCAGTAACTTCCTCATCTTTGGAGGATACTTCAACTTTCAGTTCAACATTTATTTTCCATGGAAGACATCCACTTTCAAGCAACACTTTTGGGCGTGTACTTCAAGTGCAAGCAAAAGTGGGGCGCTGATGACCTAGCTGTTAGGTTGCCCAAGATGTACAGAGGCTATAGTCCTCCAAGAAGAAATGCCATTTCCTCTCTCTCTTTCTCTCCCTAATTTTCCTACTCTATCCACTGTAGGCATAAAAAAAACAAAGTGCAAGCAAAAGAAATGCAGACTAACAGGCATCTGTTGCTATTTCTAATTTGTAAAAATGGTTAAATCTGTTGTTGTTAAAAAAGGCAAATGTTTATAATAAAGTTCATTTTCCCTGCTCTCCTGTCAAGATCATTATATCCCCCAGCCCTATATGTTAGCAACATCAGCTGGATTTGTCATAAAACCCACAAGTTTTGAAATATCACGCTCCAGTGAGCAGACACTTCTCGGCAAATGTGCAGCCATGAGAAGAGAGCAAGAGCAACTTTCAACATGACTGGTCGTGATAAGGGACAGGAGCCCTTAGTCACTGAAATGGCTTTCTGCGTGAGGGAATGTGTGTTTTATGTGCAGTGTCAGGGCCCACTTCAGCTGGCAGAGTCTCTGTACGCTCCAGACCTCGAGGCAGAGCCTGAGCCGGCGAGGATCTGATGCTCTTCTCCAGATCATTACACCACCTCCAGACACACAGAGACACTTTAAATCAACTCCTCCTTCTCCTCGTCTCTACTCTTCTTTCATCTCACTGGACCGAGAATGGATCAGTCTCTTTTCTCACTTACTCCCTCTTTTTCTCACGCACCAAAACACTTCGTTACCATACACTGTCCACTGACCTTGCATTTTGCACAGCAGAGTATCCACTTCTCTCTTTAAAACTAGGACTAATTACCCAGATCTCTTTGTTCCTCCTCCCCTGGCAATTATTTACAGAAGCAGCAGCAGCTCCCACTGCATTTCAGATAAGTATCTACATCGAGGCTCTTTTGGGGGCCCATGTCAGCTGCACAGCAGGAATGCAGCCGGACCATCCATTAGCAGCTGGCTACTGTGGAGGGAGGGGTGTTTTAGTGGTGTGTGCAGAGCCCCGTGTTGAAACAGGGTAAAATCAAAATGTCAGCATCATTCTGACACCAGCAGAAGCTGAGTGAGTTAATTAAAACAGCTGACAGTGGAGCCGGCTATGACTGTGTCAGGGTAGATAAGCTTTAAGGTCAGGTTCGACAAGACTCTAAACAGACTGGATGGAAATATTAAACAAGTATATAAAAAGAATTAAAGATCAGAAATTAATTATAGACATGTATATGGATGATTATTTTGATTTGATTCCACTCAAAGCCTGGGATCAATGTTAGAAATCACCATGGTCCCATTTCATACAAGTGGCCATGTGTTTATCAACTCACCAAAGTACATAAATTATAAATTGACAGCGGTACTACTGAAATGTTTGTGACATTTAAATCTATGTTTAAGTATATAGAAAACATTATACAGGTACAATTTAGGTAAGTTATGTGAAGTTATGTGTATGGATTGTGATTGCTGGAAGTCTGTCACACATAAAGAAAAACTCACCTTGATGGGCTCCGTGCTGAAGCGGATCTTCCTGGAAGGGGGCGGTTCTTCCTCCGCAGGCAGCCCAACGATCTCCACACAGCTGGACTCAGGCTTGTAGCTATCGTCCTCCTCCTCCTCCTCCTCCTCATCCACCTGGCTTCCTCCAAAGTCCTCACCGACCGCACTGTAGGTACTGATATCCACAGAGTCCCGTCCTGACTGGTCCTCCCTGACTGTCCGGTCTTCCTCCTCCTCCGCTTCCTTACCCATTTCCCCCTCCTGCTTGAGCATCTCACCCCCCTTGGGAGAGGTTTTCTTCTCAGCTGCAGTATCTCCATTTTCCACAGAGATGTCACCTTGCAGTGATGTGCTTTTAGGCTTCTTTGAACCAGAGTATTCATGAGATTTGACCTCAGCTTTTGCCTCCACACCTGCATCTGCAACCGTCTTTTCTCTCTGCTCTCCTAGATAACCTAAATGTTCAGCAGTTTGGGTGCTTTGACCCCCATTAATGCCTCCAGATGGGGGTGTCATTCTCCCTCTTTGAGGCCCCTCTTGCCCATTCTGATTGCTATTTTCATCCTCCCTGTTGCCTGTTGCAAAGGTACAAGCCCTTTTTGTGATTATTTTTGAGTTCAACACACCCACCTTGGCGCTGACCCCCCTGGAGGGGAGAGGTGGGGTGGAGGACAGGCGGTGGAGGTTGTTTCGGAGCTCAGCTGCTCGTTCAAATACTGCACTGAGCTGGCTGACAGTAGGGGACACAGCATCGCTGCAGTCCAGGCTGTCCAGAGACTCTGTGCTACCATTGAAACGAGCCACGTCCAGCCTGCCATCCTGGAAGCTTGAGGCCTTGTCTGTCTTAAGGAGGACCCTGGTGGTGGCCAGCTTTTCCTGCTGCTGCCTCTCTTGCTGCTGCCTCTCCTGCAGCAGCCTCTCTTGCTGCTGCTCGAAGATGCGGCGTGTCTCCTGCAGCTTTGAGTAGCTGGGTGAGGAGGCCCGCTGGTGCCCATTCTCCGGTTTGGTGTCGAACTTGTTCACTCGCTCGGAGACGGTGGAGCCGAGCTTCAGGAGCGCACTGTGGTCCACGTTTTCATTCAGGCTCCCTGCTCTGGGGAGGGTGAGGCGCACCGATTTGTCCGCTATCTTAGCGACTTCCTCCCCCTCTGCATCGGCTGGGGATGTGGTCTGCATCTGCTGGAACATGTTTTTGATACGATGCACATTGGAGCCGTACCTGCGCCCTCGGGGGCCCTCCTGCAGGTCCCCGTTCGCTGCATTGTCTTTGACGGGCTTCAGGGCCTGCATCCCCGCCTCGTACGCGTTTCTATGCGGGGATGGGCTCCTGAGCGTGGAGCCAGAGCCGGTGCTCTTGGATGTAGATTCGGTCTTCATCATGGTCATTCAAGCGTCGCAACGGATGCTCAGCGACGGCATGTCTCCTGTCTCAACTCCCCGGTGGCAAATCTTTGTTATCCACCAGCAGCAGATCCTCGCGAGGTGGCGCCCAGACTAGACCGGCAGATGAGGAGAAACAAAAACAACAGCTCGCATTAAAGGCCTGCCTGCATCCGCTGCAATACTCGTCCAATGCAACGGAGAAAGTGAGCACGATGCATCTGTCATTAGCTCGCTTGCAGTACAAACAATGCAAACCTAGCCCTCACAGATATTTGCAGTCATTAGACATTAAAACATATTCGTACAGAGAAGTAGAGCAGTAATGAGCCAGAGATTTACCGCAGCTGACGACAGATTGCTTACGTTTAATCCCTTTTTGCAGGCAGCATCATTTTGATCTCTTCATTCTGTGAGCTGCAGATTTCTGGTCCTCCTCTAGCAGCGGCAGAGTGCTGCTGCATGGAGGAGGAGGCAGCCGGGTCCTAGTGCCCGCCCCTCTTGAAGCCTAGCTACCTACAATGCTTATTTATTATTACATGCAAAATTATAATAATAGTAGTGTGTTGTGATGAGAGATGGGTGTAATATTAAATCTAATATATACTGAATTAAAGCAGTGCTTTATAAAAAGAGCTAAATGTTAGCCTACTGCAGAAGCTTGGAGTGGCAGGAAACTGAAAAAACCTAACTTATTAACAATGCATACATGTATAATTTGAATAAACATAAACATATTTAGTCAATTATAACGACGCATGTTTGTGAATACACGATTAAACAAGTGGGGGCAGTCACATTAGCGAATTGAGCTAACATAACAGTAAAATGCTATAAGCTACTTTGTGTAATTTGGAAATTCGTGTAACCATGGAAACAGTTAGCTACAAGTTGGTAAATATGCTCGACACTACCTGTAAATTAACGAAAATGCTTACGAGTTAAATTTTAAAAAGAGTCAAATTTAGGTTAAACCACGAAAAAGACATATTTTAGTTGTATTACCGGTAATCAGAAATGATAAAATGTCTGAAACAGCTAACAATAATTACCGTAACTGTCGAAATAACTGCTAGCTAAAAGTAATTGATGAAGGCCAGCAGCTAGCTGGATAATCTGTCATATTTATTTATGTCTGTAGCCCATAAATCATTAGCTAAAAGCACTGAATACGGTAAAATCATATGGTAGCTCACTTTTTATTCGAGAAATGACTGAATATTTCCTACGTTTTCTCTTAAAATAATATGATTAATGGGTTAAATTGTTAAATGATCATGCTAGCTAAGTGAATGTGTTAGCTGGCTAGCTTACCAACCTGGACCAAAGGTAAATTTGTATCCCTTCTAAATGAAGCAGCATTGAATCAATATCCACTTTTATACTTCTGTTAAACGTGATGAATTAATTGAAAACAGGATTTGGACATGATGATGGGTTTCTGATAATAGTTACGATGGTAATCAACATCAGACAAATTAATTATTCAATGTGTTTATTTTGTTCGATTAGCCTATATTCACTTCTAGCTTCAAAATGCAATAAAAAAATAAATTAAAATCACTAAGAAAATAAAATTGTTCAAACTACTCGAATGCTAACAAAAACACTGGCATCACTATTTGTTTAAACAAAATAGATTAAAATAAGGAAATTCAATTTTAATGTGGTGTCAAAAAGTCAACCCACAAAAACAAAACAAATTATGTTTTGTTTTGACAGCATTAAAGGTAAGTTATTGAAGTTTAGTTATATAGCACCTTTAAAGAGCAGATGTCACAAAGTGCTTCACAGTGAAACATTAATAAAAAAGATGTTAAATTAAGTCATTACAGACAGTTAATAGGTAGGCCTATTCTAGAGAAAAAACATTACATTTATATGCCTCCTTATTTGTAAATTCTCCCTAGAAAATAAATAAACAAAAGCACATAAACAAAAAAACACTGTTGCATTTTCACAAAATGTCTTTGTAACCCCTGACATGTTAAACTAAGGCGACTGTGGTTTATATAAAACAAGACTAGCGTTAGGACCCAGTCAATCTTCACTCACGTCAAACCTCTGTGGCCAATAACACATCCGTAGTTCACAGGCAGGCCACATTGTTGCTTCCTGCATTCTGCATCTGTGCTGACACATTAAGCATTATCACTGAAGATAAGACAAAGCATTTCCATTTACCGGTGTCTAGTTGAGGACTGGTTTTGCAACTAAACCGAATCAGTTTCTATAACTTTACAGAGCTGATTTAGCTTCAAGGCCAACAGATTATTTCTGTCCCACCTCACACATACAACACAACATAAGACTCTTATCAAGCTGTCCTCTTCTCTCATTTTTATTATCATAGCTACTTTACTTCACAGCAGCTGAAGGTCTAGTCACAAGGACATTATAAAGAGGACCAATGCCTGAAAATATTATGGTGCTGTCAAATTGTAAAGTTGTAAATCACATCTCAGTAAAGCAGTAGTGTCATGATTTGGTCTCGTTTTAGTTTTGTATTTCAGAGTTTAGATTTCTTTATATTTTAGTTATCATTCTTCCCTGGTGTGCTTAGTAGTTTTCTGTCTTATTGGTATTGTCTATCCTTGTGTTGCTTGTTTCCCTTGTGTGTTAATGTGTCCTAATGTTTTTTACTTCTTTAGTCTTTAGTGTTTCCTGTTTTATTTTGTAATTTCTTCTCCTTGTGTCTCTGTGTTTTGTTACATTCTTCAGTTCTGTGTTTCAAGATTTAGATTATAGTAGTCCCCAGTGTTGTCTTTGCTCCTGCCTCTGTGTGTTTCCCTCCTTTCTTGATTGCCCTGATTGTCCTCACCTGTGTCTTGTTGGTCTCACCTGTGTTTGATTACCCTGTCTATTTAGTCTCTGTGTGTCTTCCCGTCTGTGTCGGATCATTGTTTAGTGTCAGTTCGTTGTGAGAGTTTCCCCGTGTTAGATGTTGAATGTTAGTTGTCTTATCAGTGTTTCCTTGTGGCTTTGTGTGTTACCTTTTTGGACATTTAATTTAGTAAGTTTTTGTTTGCCTTTTCATTATAATAAATCGTTTTTGGTTTCTGCAATTGGGTCCAGTTTTCCTCACACCGTGACAGTAGGGCCATCCTTTAGTATTGTCCTGTGTTATTTAAACATTTGAAGAGAGAAAAAAAAACATCAAAGTTGACTAAAAATAATCTAATCGTCTGGTTTTCCATGTGTAACCCCAGCGATAGAAGTACATTTTAAATCAGAAATATACCTAGATTATAAAAAGTACAGGCTATTAAGCAGGCAGATTGTCCTGCACAGTAATATCATAAGTATAGGCTTTAGTGTATTTCATCTTTGTAGTAAACTCACTTTCATAATCAGGAAAACTCAGCTGTGTCACATATATCCTGAAGTATACAAGTATAAAGTCACAGACATTGGAAATACTCAAGCAAAGTAACTCAAAATCATACTCCAGTGCTTTAATTAAAGAAACATTTGTTGCTTTAGGCCTTGAGTAAATGATTTTATAGTAGGCTATCAGAGGAAATAATACGACTCTTGATTTATTCCCAGACAGCCTGCCGGATGTTTTTAGGTGAGTGAAGCAAAAATAGCTCCGACATGTCTCTGGCTGTGACCAAGCCCCTCTCCGCTTGGCTCTGTCAATCAAAGACCCAAACAAGATGGCAGGCTGCGGGAGCTGGCTCTTCTTTTCAACAGGCAAGTTTATTCATTAAGTATTACACTTTATGTTACAGCTTCAGTATTACAGCACCAGAAAGCCCTCTATAGTATCAGGTCTGTGGTGTGTAAGTGTGAACATTTGGTCCTGATAGCAGCTGTCAAGGATTGTATGCTTCACTCTCTGACTGCAACACAAGAGCTTCTGTGTTGTCATATTTTAGTGTCAAGTTTAAGCTTTTGTTTGCCATTTTCAAACCTTCAGATTAATCTTGAGGAGTTTTTTTTTTCTTTTTAAACTTCCACACAGTTTGTGCTGTCAGTTTGCTCGAGGCCAAAGCAGAGATCAAATTGACCATTCCTGTGGGGAGGTTATTCACATACGAGCTGTTGAGGGAGACTTTCCAGAATGACTTTGAACCTCGGTCAAAACTCTACGGTGAGAGTCAAAATTAAATGAATCCACCTCTTCTGTCCTTATCAAACAAAGGGACATATACCAATTTTCTTTTCATGCATCTTCTTGCCTCTTCCTCCTTTATGTGTCTACAGCTATGTACGATGACCCCATGATTTTTAAATGCAACCGGCAGAATTTCCCAGACCTACCGGAGTGGCTGCGCTTCACCCAAAGGCACCCCTTTGATAATGGCTTCCTGTACGGCACGCCAATGTCCCCGGGGAAAAGTATAATCGAGGTATGAAGTCACCATTTACACCAAACACTCTGCCCTTTATTTTAAAGCTCTTCCGTTGTTAATATTCTCATATTTTCTGTCCCTGTGGATAATGGGACACACATAGATTCCAGAGATATATCTTTATAAACATGCATCTGTCTGACACACAGGCGGTAAATGTCAGGTTTTGTTGTCAAATCCCCAGAGACAAAAGCGTTTGGTTTCTCTCTAGAGCTGCTGTTTTGAACCAGCATTAAATATTCAGGGAGATGCATGTCTTTGAAGAAGAAGAGATAGAAAGTTTTGAAGTGGCTTTAAAGTCTCAATCAAACAGCATGTAGCTGGAAAACATGTTGGAGTCTGGATGCATATATATAACTAGAGATGAAAGTTGATTCTAAACTCTTCTTATTCTACTAAAACGTAAGCCGTTTTCTCGATTTAAGGATGATTTTAATTTGGACTTTCTTAAATTGTACACATGCATGGTATCCCTTTATGTCAACAAAACCCAGCTGTTGACCTAATGTCTCCTTTAACATCTTTTAAAGTCAACTGTACATGAAACACGACACAAGCACCAAGAAAAATGTACGTGTTCTTTGTTATTTTTTACTAAAATGTAATTTTACAACAATTCTGGCTGGGGAAAAGATTTTAGTTTCTCTATTTCTTCACACAATTTCAGCGGAAAAAATCCCTGAAAATGATTGCATGTCACATTGTGATACTTCAAAGATTAAAAAGATGTTTTATGGTTTCCAAATTAAGTACTTTTCAAAGCCCAGCTTCAGCACTTTTAAGAGGTTTTGTGCTACACTTTATACAAATATAATTATATTCCTAACATACCCAACATTTGGACACATTTAAGGCTTTACGGGAAATGTTGGGAATTGATTTCTTCTGCAGACGTGGGTAAGGCAGGTTGATAGAAGTAAAAGTAGAGAAGCAATATACATCTTTAAACACAGTAAGAGTCAGGAAGAACAGTGAAACAATATGTTTGTATACATGTTTAAATATATAGAAAATGATGATAAAGTAATTGTTTTTCTGACAGGTCTACGCCATCAACAAACGGAGCTATGATACAGCTAGACAAATCTTCGTAATCAAAGCCGTCGCAGGTATGTGTGATTTAATCGATGTAGTGGTTATATTGACAGCACAAACTGTTTACTTGTTTGTTTCCTGTTGTCTGTCACAGAAAAGATGCTTCCCTATCAGGCTGAGTTCTTCCTCAAGCTGAGGGAGATTGAGAAGGTGCTGCCCTCTACTGTTCAGGGGGAGATAAAGCAGGATCTGCAGAAGCTGTGGAAAACTGAGGACTTGGAAATCGTCAACATTACAAACGCTCTCGACCGTGGCGGCAGAGTCCCTCTACCTCTGGCAGGACACTTTGAAGGGTAACCAGAGAGAGAGAGAGAGAGATCTGTGCCGCCTGGCTTTAAGTTTCAGCTTCAATAACTGTCATGTGGTTTTAAAAAAAAAAAATGTCATTCTTGTCAGTGTGTATGTGAAGGTGGGGTCGGAGAAGTACTTCTCTGGCTGTCTCCTGGGGACGCTGACAGCCGAGTATGAGAAGCAGTGCACAGCAGGAGCCAAAGTCAAAGTCCCCGGAGAATGTAACTTCTGCAGCATCCCCAGCAACTGTGTCAGCTGGTGCAAGATTGAGCTGGTGAGACCAATACAGCAATGCGATGTTTTTACTGTGATTTAAAAGAAGGATTTAAATGCAAGAATAATGTTTTTAATTAAAGGTTAGAGATTGGGGATTAGTTATGTACATCAATCGGTTGTACTCCCCACCCAAAAACGTCCCGTATCAACCTAAACGACCCAAAACATCAGAATCCAGGCAGAGGACAGGATCTCTGCAGACATAGTCACCACCACACATGTATGGTGGCCCATAAGTGAGGAATGAGCGGCATTACTTTTGTTTAAGTCTATCTTTTATTTTTTAGGACAAAAGTTACTGACTCTATCTTTAAGAAGGCATACTGTTGCAGCTCTAGAACCAAGGCTCTTGACAGGATTTTTATCAATGAATCTAGAAAGAACAGAAATGATCATACGCTGCAGCCCTAGCTGGGATACTGCAGGATCTTTATTCACTTCGCTGAAAGCTCAGTAACATCACTCCTGTCTCCTGTGTGTTTAACAAAAGAATCCCTCTGATGTGTTTTTTATCCGCTGCAGTTTGATCTGACTAAACAGGAGCCGGCTCCACCTGCTCCCACTGTGGGCTCGGGGATCCTGGAGGGCGGAGGCGACTTCAACCCCCCCGAGTCTCCCCTGAGCAGAGACTACTTCCCTGACTACATCGTGACAGTGATCGTGCCCCTGATCCTCGCCATCATCTTGTTCCTCATGCTGGCCTACATCATGTTTGGCAGACGAGAGGGAGTGTATGAATCTGTTTTGAATCTCCTGAATAATAATCTGGACTACAATGTCAAATGTCAATGTCACACTACAAAATATTTTCCTGTTTAATGCTCATGGGAATGTGATGCAGACGTGTTGGAAGCCAACTCGCTCTGCTCTGTTGGTAAACTGAACCTTTGAGCAAATGTAGGCTGACACATGATTCTTTCTTCCTTCTTTTGCAGTGTGAAAAGGAATGCAAAAACAAACCAGTAAGTACATTGAGCCGCTCTTTGTTTACTGTGATTGATGCTGTCACATATTTTAATGCATTTTTATTGCACTTCTTTGCATTCATAGGAAATATCCAAGTGCTACATTATTTTATGCTAATTCGGCTCCAGCGTGTTATAAAAGGAAATCCTGTGCTTTCTACTCCGATGCATTTATTTCAAAGCTGGAGTTAGGATATCGTCAAGAGGAATTCAATTAACTTTTTAAGCTTAACACATTGTTAATGACTAAATCAGTGGTTTACAACCTTTACAAAAAGGGACGGCTTGTGGCTCAGTCAGTAGGGTCGGTCGTCTCTTAACTGGAAGGTCTGGGGTTCGATCCCCAGCTTCTGCAGCGACATGTCCGACGTGTCCTTGGGCAATACACTTTACCCCATGTTGCTCCAGCTGCTTCGTCAGCGGCGCATGAATGTGTATGAATGGGATTAGTTATTTTTGATGGTCACTTTACATAGAAACCTTTGCCATCAGTGTGTGAATGTGTAGGTGTGAGCTGTGTTGTAAAAGAGCTTTAAATAGTTAGAAGACTAGGAAAAGCGCTATACAAGCTCATCAGCTTTTACCATTTCATATTTATTCTGGTCACATTTAAGATGTTAATGAGTTGTTAAACCTCCACTTAATCTGGATTGTTCCCTCTTGACTTCCTTTCTTTTCAATTTAAATAAATGCTCAAATGTCTCACTGAAAATCAAACATTATAGAGAGGGGAAAATAGATTTCTTTTTTTATGAGTCTCCCAATAACTATCTCCCAATCTCTCAGTGTTTAGCACATGTAAATACCTTTTTAGAAAGTCATTCAAACCAGCTCCACCTTCACCAGTGACACTGTGTTTTTTAAAGATTAGTTTTATGGCTATTTTGTCTTGATTAGAAAGAAAGAAATTAAAAAGAGACAAGGTTTATGGGGAAGAGACAGACGGGATGAAATGCATCAAAGTCAATCACCCTTTACTCGTACTCGAGACATCATCTAGGGGGCAGCTCCCCGTTACGATGATATAGAGTCAAATTACAGAAGCGATTCAAAGACAGAAATGAACAAAGGAAAGACTGATTTAAAGCCATTCAAGTACAAACAAAAGGTAAATAGAATTATGGTGTATAAGATAAAGCCCCAAGTAAAGAAAAATGAGGCGACGCCTGCGAGCTAGTTCAGGCACTCAACTCGAGCTGCACTGATTTCACACTTGACAACACCTCCTTCTAATTAGCTGTCTATTTAATCTGCAAGATTTCCGGTCTCTCCCTCTGCTCTTTAATTGCCAGCTTTGACATGCACCAGTACTGCACTCTTGCTCAGCCCCACCTTTGGGCCTTTATTGTAAAATAGAACAGTGGATAGAGTTGAAAATCAAGGATGGAGAGGGGGGAGGGGGAGGGAGCCAAAGGCCAGATTCGAAGGAGGATCATAGCCTCCGTACATGGGGTGCCTGCAATAACCACTAGGCTACCGGCGCCCCCAAGAAAATGCATTAAGTTACTTTATACCTCATGTAATATTTCAGTGAACTAACCGAGTACGAAAAAAAAGACTGTAAAGAAACACAAAAATATGTAGCCTATGTGTTCTGTTTGTGCTGCAGGATCCAGCTGTACCACCACAACACCATTCACGAGAACACGGACGAGCTGAGGAACATGGCAGCAAACCGCGGTGTGCCTCCACCTCTGTCCACTCTGCCCATGTTTAACTACAGGACCGGGGAGGAGGCACCACCTCTGCAGTCTGACAGCCCCAACATCCCCCTCATCATGGCCCAGCAGTAAGAGCCTCACCTGCTTATTTTTAACATCTATTCACAGATCTACCATCACTTTCATTAGCAGCATTAGTCATCCTGATTCCATTATCACTGTTATGTGACTGTTATCGATGACTCACTTCTCTGTTTTTTTTTCATAGCGATCCTTACAGTGACACCCTGCCCAGGTAAACCCACTCCTCCTACAACACTGCATTTAATCCGCTCCACATTTAGTCTCCCCCTTTTTTATTGGCTATTTTATTGATGCTGTTGTTTGCTTTGCAGGAAATGAGAAGAACAGCGGATAAAGTGTCTGTCATAAAGTTGCTTGCTATGAAAGCCTGAAGCGGACATTCATCCATACATTATATGTACTCTGTTTTTCTGTGAGAAAGAGTCATTTCTGGTTATTTTCTCCAGATCTAGACGTATTTATCTTGTGTCTGTAGAGTTGCAAAGCCCCAAAATAAACAGAAATAGGCATAACTTATTAATAGTGTTGAAAATGGTAACTTAAAGGCCACATATTGTCCTCCTCTTCAACCAGTTTAAAAAAGTCTCAGAGTTTCTTGTTATAAATCCACTCTGATCCTGTATTTGATCATGCCTATAAACCCCTCTATTTCAGCCCTGCTCAGAACAGGCTGTTTCTGTGTCTGTAGCTTTAAATGCAGGTGAGCTGTCGGCTTGGACATTATTGCACCATGCCTAATTTTTTCTGTTGAGAATGCAGACTCAGAGGGCATAACAAACACCTAGCTGTGGGAGTGTCACCCCCCTGGGGGAGGGGTTACTGCCCTTTGTGATGTCATGAAGGGAAAATCTCCAAACAGCCTGTTTGAGCACACATTTTCTGAAAAGTGGAGCAGGTAAAAGATGGAGGATGTACTTTTGTCACAATTGGTGGGTTTGTAGACAGACTAGAGACACATGTTGAATAACATGGTAGAGAGTATTTTGCATAATATGTGTCCTTTAAAGAAAGTGACCAACCTATTGTTGTGTTGTCTCGTTCGTCTGAAAATGATCGCGTTGAAAGATCGAGAAAAAGTTGAGATCTTGAGAAAACAACTTACCAAAAATTACTTGTTATCACGGAAAATAGAGTCAATAAAATGTAAGGATGTATGTCCCCTTAGGGCTTCTGTAGTTTGCTGCCTCAGTCTATGGTTATAAAGTATTGCTGTGGGATATTATATATATATATATTTTTTTTTTTTTGCTATACAAAGTGCAATCATGATCGACTACTCGTGTGTAGTTTGTAAAATTGTTGTTTGCCGTTAATTCTCACGCCTTTCATGAATAATAAAATATATCAAAAGCCATATTCTCTCATTTTTAAGTTTCTCTTAATCCCAATGCTTCAGGTCTGTCTTACAATGATAGTCGAATATGCTATATGGGCATCGAAAAATCATCTTCCTATTCATACTTTCTTTGATAAAAAAAAAAAAAACTTCACCTGTCGTATGAATTAATTTCACTTGAAAGAACAAATATACTCTACCGTCCTGTTTAGTGTGAAGTTATTCAAGATTTCCAACTTTTCAAAATCCAGTTATGACTCACAAAAGTTATTTTAATGACTATTCTTGGTTGTTTTATTCATTCCTCAGTATTAATGTTATTGAGTTAAGTCCTCAGAGACTTACCTGTGGCCAAAATCATGACGGAGGGGGGCCTGCATTTCCCCGCATATTAAGCTTTCTATGACGTCATAGATACGGCGGGGGGAGCTACCATGTCAGAGAGCCGGGGGGGGGGGAGCTGTTGACATTGTTAATATGCACTTCCTTTCTATTATCCGTTGAAACGTGTAGTACGTGTGATGCATTAAAGTACTGCATGAAATTGGATTTTTTTGTTGTGTGTGTGTTTGAAAATTGTTGTCTTTGTTTCTAGTTTTCATTTTATTTTTAAGATACTTGGAGTTCCCAACCCTTCAGTGAGAATGGATCAGACCAAATGCTGGCATAACTATGTGCTATGTGAAAACTTCCGTTTTGTTTTGCATGTTACCTGGTAGCACTTCTGCATTCTATTTCTAAACTCTCTTGCTAATATAAGCTATCTTGCATACTTGAATTAGACTGGATCACAATCCCTAATGATTTGAAACATCACTCTATCGAGGTCACATTTCATTATATCCCTTGATATAAATGAATAAAGGTGTAATATTTCCTTAGAGGTTGACTCCTTTTACATCCACTGCTTTGACTGTATAAAAATCATCAGAGAGCCATGACTTGAACATTTCAAGCTGCTGTAGTTATACAGGACAACCACAAGGGGTCACTGGTGCATCCGATAAACGAGCCTTGATTACAGACCAGACACGCGTCTCCTTTTCTGGTAACACTTTGGTAGAAGCAACATCTTCTTTGTCATCAAAAACAATCTCCCTATTTTTGAGTGATTGTGCAGATAAAAAAGGAAAGTGGCATGGAAATTGAAAGTTTGCATGTCTGATTGATATTTAATTTTTGTGTTTAGCTGCATTTTGTGCCGTTTTAGTTCAGATTTCTGCAGGAATTTAGAGGCAGACATGATCAAACGTAGCAGCTGTGTGTATAATATAGTGAAGCCAGGTTGGAGAATTAGATATTGGCCTTGTTTTCACTGCTCCTCAATAGAAATGTACTCAGTGCAACTGTTGTGGAACAGTTGATCCCTGCACCTATTTAAACTCAGTTTTAACTCCAGTGTTGGATCATGCAGGGTCTGCCTGGGGTCTCTGTAAACATGCAGCTGCAGTTAATGTATTAACCTAAGTGCTAACACCTGATTTCAGTTTCACAACAGTTGCAAATTAGGACAGTGAAAACATCCGCCACTGAGTAGACCACTTCACATGCTTTATTTCAGCACCCAAAATAATTAAAAACATCTCAATTTATTATACATGTACAAAATAAGTACAGAATCTCTCTTTTAAACCATGAAAGTGGGTCTGCTTCAATTTCTTTTTTAAGAAACCCTTCGCGTTAGACATCAACAAACAACATAAACAACAGGCAGGGGGATGTGTGCTGTTTTGCTTTTTTTAGTGAAGAGGAGTTTTCCACAGGGGCGAAAAATAAACAGACAGAAGGATGAACACTGAACACATGAGCAGGGAAATGATGTTGAACCAGAGTCACTTGCTTTTATCTACAGAGACATGATTGCATGCATTACATATGCAGTGATCACCCTTTTTTTCTGAGGACCTCTTCTATCAGACCAACACTTAAGAAGAAAACAACTGCACTGCATAGACAACATGAGTCAATTTAGTAGCACCAAAGGTTCTGCAGGCATTAGTGGCAATAATTACAGTATGACTGTGAGAGTTTTCACCGCCAAACACTAATAACTGGACCTCGTTGAAATGGTTATAGCACCTTTGATGTGTTGATTTGATTTCCCCACAATAGACTCGTGTAAAATAAACCCTTTTCAGTCAAGAAAAAAAAAACTCAGGGTGACTTCTTGTTATGAGGTAGCCATCTACATTTTTGCAATGAAGGTGAGCTTCTTTGTCTCATTTGCCTTTTTCTGTGCAACTTTCGGGTGCTTCTGTCTTTCCACAAATTTAGCACAAGAAGACACTTCACACTTTTTACAATTTATTCAACACCAGAAAAATGGTACATTTCACTTGTTGTTTTCAATGTCCTTTCTGCAGTGGTAGAAAATGGCAAAAGTCACCTGTGTTTCATTGCATGAGTGGATGTTTCTTTTTTTTTCTCAATCTCCAGGGGGAAATTTTACACAAGTATATATTATTTTCTTGTTGCCAGTGGGAACAAAAGATTCTTTTTAAAGTGTCCTTGTGGTTGGTTGAAGTAGCAGTCCAAAAAAAAAACTTCTCATGATTGGAAAAAAAACATAAACACCGTCTTCAGTGGAGTGGTTTTAAGCATGTGGACCAATGGCAGCCGAATGAGTTTTGAATGCATAGGAAAAAGGATTTAGAGATGACTGCTAGAAACAAAACAACAATGTCATGTCCATATTTCTTTCATTTTTACAAGAAGCAAACAGGGCCAACTTGGACGCCGAACTCCTGATCACTTGCACCAACATCCATAGGAGCAATGTCAATGATGGGCAGGCGGGATGTTTTTGTTGTCTTGTAGTCGATGACTGTCTTGCCCCATGTGCCAGTGTGTGACTGTGGAGGAGACAAAGAGAGAAAGCGTCAGAAGTTGCTCGGTAAAGTGTGGTGAGGATAAAAAGCTTGCTCCTCTCGAGGCTGGCTTTATGTATTTCAGTGGACTCACCGTGCAGCCATCTTCGCTGACGCTGTATGTGAAGCGGCTGTTGCCCTCGGCTCTGATCTCGACATCGTTGGAGCCCTGGAGGAGCAGAGACTTCTTCAGGTTTCCGGTGGCAGAGTCCATGTAGGCGATGCTGTTCTTGCAGTGGTATGTGACGTTCTGAGAGGCCTGGTTGGACATCAGGCGCATGAAGGTCATCTGGATGCTGACATCCTCGGAATCAGCTCCATCGCTGCCATACTGGAACTGCAGGGCGGAGGGAGGAGAAAGATGAAGGGACTGTATGTTCAGTGTCTTAACTGTGGACGTTCAATGGTGTCACATTTGTACATCTGTACATAAATATTACATTTCACCCAAATAATCATCATATCACACTTTTAATTAAAAGTAAAACAGTCTGAAAGGTTTGAAAAACGTGTTGGTGTCATAAAGAACGCTGACATTATGTGTTCAGATGAGTACTCAAATCTGCAACTAGAATTCTTGAAAATATTTCCAGGTGTCTTAAAACAAACACCAGATAAAACACTTCATAAAGGCTAGAAATATTTAGGCGAAAATGATTTCTTAGTTTTCCTCTTTGATTCAGTGCAACCAAACTCTGCAAAACAACAACCCGGGCTCACATTTCAGTTTATCATTGGTGTCAGTGAGACATCAACTACTGTATAAATGGTCACCACGTGCTATACTAAGACAGACTATGAAGCCATCAGCAGCCTTAAACAGAAAGCAGCGTCTAACATTCCTTTTGAAAGTCACATTTTATCAGAATGATTTTATTTTGGGCTTCTTACCTGGAATCCACCGGTCATGGACTCGCTGAACCAGACGTGCTTCTTCTCTCTGATGTTCTTGCTGGTGTACCAGTTCTTCATTGGGACAGTGGAGCTGCTGGGGTAGATGCAGGTCTCGCCAGTCTCCATGTTGCAGTGGACCTTGATGGCATCCAAAGCGGAGCCCTGGTTGGGATCCACCCAGTACATGCCTGAACCAGAGGAGCATAAAACAGGTTGAGTCTGAGTTCATCTTCCTGATGTGATTCATCTCAAAGCTGCTCTGGAGCTCTGATCTGCACTCACCGCTCTTCCACTCGGGGTGGCACATCCTCAGGTCGCGGCACATGCGGGCGGGGCTCTTCTGGGTACCGTCGGGGCTGCGGATCTTCTCCACCCTCTGGGTCAGGGTCTTGAGAGTGGTGTCCACCTCCTGGTCACGATCGCGCATCATGTTGGGGTCGTCAGCGCGGTAGTGGCCACCACGGAAGGGATCGGGGGCCTTCTCTTGGAGAGGCTGGCTGACAAAGTCGAATCCACCTCCGGGAGGTCCAGGGGGTCCAGCGGCTCCGGGAGGTCCGGGGGGACCCTGTGTGGAGACACAATGGGTTTAATAACCACAGAAACATTCTAAGTGTCTAAATATAGTAGTATTTGGTTAAATGAAGATCATAGTTCAACTTACAGCAGGGCCCATCTCTCCGTTGCGACCGCGAGGTCCAGGGGGTCCGATGGGTCCAGGCAGACCGTTCATGCCATCCTTACCGGGGGAGCCGCTAGATCCAGAAGGTCCCTATGCAACAATGAATTAGAACATGTGTAGTCCAGCTAGTCATATACAACCCTGTATCCAACAAAGTTGGGACGTTGTGTAAGGTTTAAATAAATGTGATGCTAGCAACAAATTTCAAGAGAGTTGGGACGATGGCAACAAAAAAAAACTGGACAAGTTGTGAAATCAACTAGCAACAGGTTAATGACATGATTGGGTATAAAAAGAGCATCCCATAGAGGCTGAATCTTTCTGAAGTAAATATGGGGAGGGGTTCATTGCTCAGTGAAAGATAACTCTGGGAAACAATTTTAAGAAAAATGTTTCAATGTACAATTGAAGAGAATCTGGGGACTGGAAACAGGACGTACAATATTTTTGCTGTCATTTTTTTCTCTCTCCCTGGAACAGTTTGAGAACACTCTACTGTTTTTCACCTGTGTCACTGAAGACAGACTCTCCAATCCCCAAACTTGTAGTGAGTTATTTTACTGTGTGTATAAGTGCTCTTAAACAGGTGTTCTTACTCTTGGTCCGGCAGGTCCAGAGGCACCAGCGGGTCCTCTCTCTCCAGATCCTCCCTACACACAGAACAATGTGGATATCAAACATTGTGCACAATGCGTTCAGGAAAAATACTTTAACATGACATAAAGAGAAAATAAAGCTGGTATTGTTTGAAACTTTAGCTCTATTCTCCATCACTTTGGAGTAGTTACTTACAGCAGGTCCGGGCAGACCCTGCATGCCAGTGAATCCTCTGTGTCCCTTGTGGCCTCTCTCTCCAGCCTCACCAGCCTCTCCTCTGTCTCCTTTGCCTCCAGCAGGTCCCTGAATGGAGAAAGCAGGAGGTATGCATTAGGCCTGCACGGTAGGAGAAAACATTGCTATGTGCGATAAAATTGCTGAATATTGGGATAACTAAATGAAATAAAATTAAAGAGCACGTATTAGCTCAATCAGCTGAATTCATTCAACACAAGACTGAAGCCCTATCTTAAAAGGTTGTATTTCTACTTTAGTGGTGCAAATTGTGTTAGGATGGACTTACAGCAGGGCCACGGACACCAGAGGAACCAGTAGGGCCAGCAGGACCAGCGGGACCCTGGAGGAATGATGTGAATATTAGATCAGGTTAAAATAAAATCACAACTAAAAGACTTTTTTCATCAGAATGAAGGTCACCACAAAGGGGGACTTACAGACTCTCCACGGTCACCAGACTTGCCAGAGGGGCCAACAGCTCCAGGGGCTCCAGGAGCACCAGGGGGTCCTGGGGGTCCAGCATTGCCAGACTCACCACGGTCTCCCTGTATATGCAAATTTCCAGTTAAAAAATGCTAGACAGCGAGAGGCTAATTTGTGCTGTCTGATGGCTATGCAAGACTAAAGGTTACAATAAAAAGGCAAGATAGAGTGAAACAAATGTTATTTCGAAGTTATATCATTTGGGGCTTCAAGACGATTAAAAGTTTTACCTTGGGTCCAGCAGATCCATCGCGACCAGGGGCACCATCATGACCGGTAGATCCCTGTTGGAGAGCAGCAAGAATGGTCAATCATTAAATGGTTCAATGGTTAGCTTCTGGCTCAGGAATTCATTCTGCTAACTGGTTGTCAGTGCTAATGAAAGCTAGCACTAACTAATGAACATTTGTGAATCTGTAGCTGAACTTGCAGTGTGCATGTGTAAGACCGCCCTGTCCAGAAACGCCACATGCTCTGATTCAGAGTGAGTGTTCAGAAGATTTTACCTCGCGACCAGACTCTCCAGGAGCACCAGAGAGTCCAGGGGGTCCAGCAGGTCCGGGGGGTCCACGCTCACCAACAAGTCCAGAAGGTCCCTGCTTTCCAGGCTCACCCTGAAGAAAGACAAGATTTAGTCATCTTAAAGGAATGATCCGGAGGTAAATGAAGGCATCCAGTAGCTTACAAGACACACATGATGTGGCTCATCGGTCACATCCACACAGCAAAAATTCTAATCTTAAGTGTGTTTGTCTCATTTCTAGTCACAAATATCTGCTTATCGTTATTATGAGCCACATGACAAGTCCAGATAAACATCTTATTTCAAGATATAAAAAGCTAAAATAAGGCCTGAACTGCTTGTAATGAGTAAAAAATCTGAAAAACAAAAGGGTTCTCTGTAAAACGTGTGCAGCTGTAAGGCTTTTAATCCAAGAGAAATCACTCGTCAGTCTTTTGGTTCCCCCCTGTTATACCTGAAAGAAGATGTATACTAAAACTCACAGAAGGTCCAGGCAGACCAGAGAAACCACGCTCTCCACGCTGTCCAGGGAGACCTACAATACCACGTTGTCCAGCAATACCAGAGGGTCCGGGGATACCAGAGGAACCCTGAGCAGAAAAAAAAAAAACAGCAGCCATTTAGAAGACACATCATGGAAGAGAAAAAAATCATTGTGAATATCTGTGATCATCTAGTGCTAGGAAACTCACAGGGGCTCCATCAGCGCCAGGAGATCCCTTCTCTCCACTGAGTCCTGCGGGTCCAACAGCACCAGACTCACCAGGGCGACCAGCAGGTCCGGTCTCACCACGTCCTCCTCTGGCTCCATCTTTGCCAACAGGTCCGGCGGGTCCAGGGGGTCCACTAGCTCCCTGCAGAGGATTTAAGTCATTGATTTAAACTCTGCTGAAGCCCATGATGGAGACAAACAAACACAGCTACATGTCTCCATCATGTGTTGCCCAGCAGTATATGTTCTTTAAAAAAGGCAGGTAGCTTCAGCCTACACCTTGTCAATCGGTTTAATCCCTCTGTGTTTTTATTTGTAATTCATATTGACCTGTTTTGTGATTTTTGGTGGCGAGAAATTGTTAATGCTGATGAAAATAAACTACTCGCACTACTACTAACAAAAGACAAGACTGTGTGGACCAGGAGAAACTTACAGAGGGGCCAGAGGGTCCAACTCTTCCAGCAGGTCCGGGGAAACCAGTAGCACCCTAAAAACACACAAAGAGAGAAGAGAGAGAGAAGACATGAGGAAAAAAGCATCACTTTTTACATCATCGAACACAAAATCTCACACGTTGATGGGATCCTTACAGGAGATCCAGCACCACCACGAGCACCTTTGGGTCCAGGAGGTCCAGCAGGTCCCTGTTGAAGAAAAGAAACAATTCATTAGTTGAAAAAAACGATGCACGCAACAATGATAAACATAAAACAAAGGGGAATAAATGCCCTTCAGAAAACACAATAAACATGTATTAGTGTAATATGTGTGCCTACCTGAGGTCCAGCAGCTCCAACAACTCCAGCGGGTCCAGGAGCACCACCTTCTCCCTTGGGTCCAGTGTCACCACTCTCTCCCTTGGCACCAGGCTGACCATCAGCACCCTGAGGTGGGACAAAAAAAAAAGAATAGAGACTTCAACACATGCTGGTTCTTAAATGGAGCTGTATTTTTAACTGCTTTTAAAAACCTCTAAATCTGCAGAAAATGTAATTTTTCGGGTTTGAATGTTAATGTTGGGGATTCTTACAGGAGGTCCAGCGAATCCAGCAGGTCCGCTGGGTCCAGCCTCTCCACGCTCGCCCTGTGAGAGTCATGAGGAGAGAAAGGTTCAGGGTCAGGTTTACGGTGTCTAGATGGTGTCTAAAAAAGTAGATATTGTGCTTGTTTTCTAGTCCTGAATCAGGTGTGTTTGGAGAAGAACTTACAGGGGAACCACGAGGACCGGTGGGTCCGGAACCGCCAACAGCACCACCCTCACCCTAAAACCAGAAAAGATGAAGGAGAGGAGGTCAGCACCACTGACCAAGTCCAGACACATTTAAAAAAAAACAACAACTTTGAACCCATAATATGTAAAAGAGGAAGTGATGTGAAGAGAAACCATCCAGCAAGGATAAAAACGTTTGTCTTACCTTCTCACCCTGAGCACCAGGAGGTCCTGGGAGTCCAATAGAACCAGTCACTCCACGCACGCCATCTTTGCCAGCGGCACCATCACCTCCCTTGGTACCACCATCACCCTGGGGAAAGAGAAAGTTAATATAAGTGATGATCTTTTAAAAGTATATGCATCTTACTCAGCTGCAGGAACACAACAGTGTTGCTATACATTTACTAAGCTACAAAGAGATTTCTAGCAAACTGTCAGGGCCAGTAAACCCCTTGAGTCAGGCTAGCTTGAATCACTATGTGGCCGTCATTCTGAAGAGTAGTTTTAGAAACAGCTGCAACTGGACGTGGTTGAAGAATAATTGATCATTAACATGCTAATGATCCACAGAGGCTAGCTCTGTCCACCAGATAGCTCAGAACTGAAGACGAGGTGAAAGTCCAGTTGCCTATGGATCAAGCTTCAATATTTACCATGAGCTGGATGTCTGAGAACCTACTCAGCCATTTATCCCTCATTAAACTGGCCTCCGCTTTGTCTTACTACAAAGACTTTGAACATTTAGGATATGTTTGAATCTTGCTGGTTTGCTCTGATCCATCTTGTCACCCATAAAAACTCAAACTAGGGGGGTCTAAACCAGAAAGACTTCATTAAATAACTTCAAGAATGATCATTAATTAAGTAAGAAGCATCTGTAGCCAACAGGAGAAGCTTTTTCATCTCGCTTATGCTCCTGAAAATGATTATTATCAGTGCATCAGAAGGGGTTTCCCATTAGCTCAGATGAAATATAGAATATAGAGTTACTTCATGCTGTGCTACAACTATACTCGATTAAGGCACTGCCAGTGAAGCTAAATTAATACATATGCAAGAGTCAAACTGGATGGTGTAATGAGTACTTACTCTCTCTCCCTTGGCACCGGGCAGACCAGAGGCTCCGCGCTCACCGGGCATTCCCTGCATACCGGGGGATCCCTGACCACCGGGTCCACCAGGAGCACCAGTCTCTCCCTGCACACACGCACAAAGACAAAATAAATCAACACATATTATTTTCTTATATATTCAATCAGCTGCAAAAAACAATGATGATGCATAGAGTACATACTCTATACTGTGTGTATTGCTGAATAAAGGTTGCACTGATCGTCAAATGGATGAACTTTAGCAGGAAATAAGCAGGAAAATCGTTTAGTTGTTTTTTTAACCCTTTTTTTTTTTAAACCTTGAACCTTTAAAATGTGACGAGTAACTGCGTGATGAATAATGTTTAAGTTCGGATTGAATGTCGAGATGCTATATTCAGCATCTGAACTGGGAGATCATTGTGTATGAGAGCTTCTCCCACTTTGTACATTTTAAACCCACCTTGGCACCATCGTTACCAGCGGAGCCAGGAGCACCGCGGGGTCCGGTTGGGCCGGCAACACCAGTAGCACCACGCTCACCAGGGAAACCTCTGTCACCCTACAGGAGAGAGGGAACACTTCAGTCACTATGAGTTTAAAGCCTAGAATTACTTTTTTTTTTATTGTATTCACGATGAAGAAAGTGCGCAGCAGATACTCACTCTGGATCCAGATGGGCCATGGGGTCCACCCTCACCAGGAGCACCCTGACAAACAAGGAAGAGGGGAGATGGTTGTCATGGAGACGTATGTACTGTGCTAACATGAACATTAAACCAAAAAAAGGCAGGTGTATGATGAAATTAAATCTTGAAACTTCAAAATACACAATATGGACTTCAGATATTTGCTCGTATTGTCTCTTTGTTCTGATTGCATAATACTTGAAATGTTTACTAATTCTATACACGTACTATATATACATAAACTCATGAAAGGCTCCCATACCACCACAAACAAGCTACACAATGAAGCAATTTCAGCTTCACTATTCTCTTACCTGCTCACCAGGCTTGCCAGTCTCACCAGTAGCACCTTGGGGTCCGGGAAGACCCTGCACAAGGAAGACACAAAGAAAATGTACGTGTTAAAAAGTAGACTCGTGACACAGTACAGAAATATTGCCAGACGGCACTCTGAGGCTGCTGAGACAACGTCAAACACCTACCTGGAATCCAGGAGGACCAGAAGGTCCCTGCTCTCCCTTCTCTCCAGCAGGTCCCTAAACAGAAAGAAAGAAATGAATAATAAGAAAATGTATCAATGTGTTTTTTTTTGTTTTTTTAATCTGTTGGCTGCAGTAAGAAAGGTAGATGGGATACATACAGCAGGGCCAGAAGATCCAGGAGCACCAACATCACCGTCTTTGCCGGGAGCACCCTGTGATTGAAAACATTACACCAACACATTACAAAGAGTTTGTGTGCTCTTTTCTGCACTTCTGTATTTAACACAAAAAAAAACACATTTTACACAAACACAGTCTGATTTGTATTAGTTTGAAAACATGGAGGTACTTACAACTGAACCACCGGCACCAGCGGGTCCTCTCTCACCAGGCTTACCAGACTCACCCTGTTAAAAAAAAAAGAACAACATCCACATTTACATCTGCAGTATTGGAGATTCTACTTTAGTCCTTCTCTTAGATTCACTGACCTGAGCTGAGATATAACTGGTGTCAAGCTGATCTCATATTTGAGTTATTATCTAGTACTAGTATGCATAACATCAACATATGGATACTAGAGATGTCACAATACTAGATTTGAATTTAGTAAAACAAAAAAAAAGTTTATCTGTTCCGATACCATGGCAACAAAAATAGAGGTCCTTGGCACACAATATCGGGTAATTTCTTGTTTTTAATTACCAAAAAAATGCAGCCAAACTGCCGCACACTGTCTTAATTGCAGAAATAAATTGGCAACATTTGGGTACCCAAACGTCACCAACGCATTTGTGGTCCTGGCAGCTTTAGGATTAAAAATATCACTGAAGGATTCGTAGTTTTTTTGAAAGCTTCAGTACCATTAATACTCTGGATCATCACACTAGAGGAGATTGTATCACTTAACAACACGTGGTGTGAAAAAAAAAGGATTAAGGTATCGAACATTTCAACAACCTTAATAGGTAAACTTACATTATTCTTGACAGACCTCTTTAAAAAGCTGTTTTTGTGTTTTTAGTACAAATGTGTTCACTCACAGCGGTTCCCTTGGGTCCAGGGAATCCCATAACTCCAGGCAGTCCTCTTGATCCAGAGGTGCCAGGAGGTCCACTGCGTCCGTCTTGTCCGGAGGCACCCTGAAGGACAGAATCATGAGGATCACGATGGAGAACACTTACTGCTCTGGTAAGTTTGAATGGATTGTTCTTCATTGTAGTCATGGCTATCATCAGAAACTTATTGTGAGTCAGAACTTACAGATGGTCCAGCTTTGCCGTCAGGGCCAGCGCTTCCGGGGCTACCAGTCATACCCTATTGAGAGAAGGATACATATGACAGAGACTCAGACAAACGTTTCACAGTGCATAATTCACCTGATGAGACATGTCGCTGAACTCACCTTTAATCCAGGAGCGCCAGGAGCACCGGAGCTTCCAGACTCACCAGTGGCTCCCTGAGCTCCCAATGCACCGGGGGCACCACGCTCACCGGGGGCTCCCTGTCGGACAAGAGAAGAAGAAGAATTAGGAGACCGAAAGCAGAGGAATCATTCATGTTCATGGGTAAAGAGTTTGACCTAATGTACATCTCAGTGAGCATTCAAATGGCTTTCATGGTTCGACTTTATCTTATGAACAATCGACAAAACCTTCACGAAACACAAAGCTTGACTAATCTTTTGTAGACCTGTTTGAGGCCTATTTAGATAAATTTACTGACTCACCTTTCCACCAGCACCTCCATCAGCACCAGGGAAACCACGAGCACCAGGGGCACCCTGATGGAAACACACACAGTGGAAAGTGAACAAGTGCCTTGCAAAAAAACCTAAACTTCAGGAGTACATCCCCCTGGGAATTCAAGATACTGTAAATGTGCAGATGTGCTGTATGGGTATCAACATGGAGATTGGTTTATCTTCTTATACTAAAGGATGTCACAACATGAAAAGATGATGTGAACAAAAAAGTCACATACACGCTCTCCAGAGGGTCCACGAGGTCCAGCACCACCAGGCTCTCCTCGGGCTCCTCTCTTTCCCTCCTCACCAGAGGGGCCAGCAAGTCCCTGAGGTCCAGCTGAGCCCTGGTAAAGGATAAAGGAAGTAAGGAGGTTAGAAACACTTATTTCCTAAAATCAAATGGAATAAAAACAAAGGCAAGAGTGTATTTTAAAACTTACAGGCTCTCCCTTGGCACCAGGCTCTCCCTTAGGACCAGAAGCACCGTGGTCACCCTGTTGGCAGAAACACACACGTTTTATTTTGGGCTCTCAGGAGATCTTGGGTCCATTTGACACTGAATAACATTCTGTGACTTCTGATTTAAAAATTCACAAAATCAATCCTTTACTCACGTTGTTACCCTTGGGACCAGGAGCACCAACAGCTCCCTGAGCACCAGCAGGTCCACGAGCTCCAGGGAAACCAGAAGCACCAGCAATACCAGAAGCACCCTAAAGAGAGGAGAGACTGTGATTAGAGGACTTCAATCTGTCCCAAAACTTGAGAGGATTAAAAGCAATCATTCAGGTAAATACTTACAGGAGAACCCTTAGCACCAGCTTGGCCATCAGATCCGGGGGCACCCTGGTGAGAGAGGGAAGGAATACCATTTTTAAAGTATTTGGTTGTATTTTTATAATTTTGAGAGGATGTAGGAAAGAAGATTGCCTACGGATAAGTTTAGTTACTCACAGCAGCTCCAGCAGCTCCAGCAGGTCCGGGGTTACCGGGCTCACCACGGGATCCCTGGGGTCCCTCAGATCCACGACCTCCCTGAGGACCGGTCTCTCCCTGTGAAGAGGAGCAACACGGGTTCAAAAATCTGCAGCTTAAATACCGTAAATTATAAATCATTAACAGAGGCATCCATCTTTGCATCTCAACGCCAATGATCGCAAATATGCAACTAAGCTACATCATTTAGAGAAGTTAATAAAACTCACGGTCTAAACATAACACAACATGTTTTACATTGTTTTTGTAGCGTGTCAAGCTAGGCTCTCCTCCTTTCAATATGAGATGTGAGTGTGGCTTCATAACAGGTGAGAGTTACAAAGAGTTAGAAGACATCCCGTCACTGATGGCTGCAGTTAGGGGAGGACAGGGGGGTGCAGCAGAGGTAAGGTGCCATTAGGGGTCTACTGATGCCATCTGGTGGCTACAGTGTTCACCTGGTATGTAAAGTATCAGGCCTAAATTGTAGCACTTAGTTTTGACACAGTTTAGGGTGATGCATGACTTTGCAGAGCGGAGAAGAAGGGTTACACGTGCGATTAGCATTCAGAAGTGTCATCAGGGTCACTGTAGACTGGACCGGGTCAATCTTTACAGACTCATGATGTCCAAATTTAGATATTCAGAGTGACTCAGGTGGATACAATGGAGGTGAGGAGCTGATGACTTCTAATAATGTCTTGTTTCTCCTATCTTTGAATCAGTATTTTGTAAGTCTATTTTTAGATTTTGTTCTGCTAGTTTATGTCACTTGATTAATCTGCTACTCTACAGACGGCGATGTTTGTCTTTTGACACATGAAGTGATTTGATTGAACTGAAGGAACAAGGCGTGGCTGCAGCTTTAAACGGGGCTTCTACTTTCAGATTGCAGCCTTTGCAATGCACTATTCTCAGGGCCACAAGCCTAGCAAGCTCGCTGGAGAGTGTGTATTTCTGCTCAGACTGAATGGATTTGAAACAAACAGACAAACAAACAAACAAAAACAATATATTTGTAGAATATGGACATTTACCTTAGCTCCAGCACCACCGGGGAAACCAGGGGAACCAGCAGGTCCAGTAGGTCCCTGAAATTGGAGACAATAACATTCATAAATGTCATGGAAGTTAATTGCAGAGATGAACAGTAAAAATCCTTTGATATTGCATGGGGTAATGACATCGTCACACTATTCAACATATTTGAAAAGACCTATCGAGTTAACGAGTTATGCAGATAGAAAGAGTCGGACGTCATACTTACAGGGGGTCCAGCAGGGCCAGTGTTGCCATCATTACCACGAGCGCCCTGAAGAAGAAGAAGAGGAGCAGATTAGAGCTAAGAGGGCATTTGCAGAAATGGACTCAAAATGTTATTTAAGCAGCTGGGGGATTAAAAAGTTAAACTTGTAGACATGAGAAGGACAACTTACAGATGGGCCAGGAGGTCCAGGGCGTCCTCTCTCACCAGGAAGACCACGAGCACCCTAGTGAGGACACATTCAATATAAAGCCTTGCATCGGATCTCTACTGTGTGTTTTTGAACACAAACATTCATGTATGTGTCATCTAATTGATTGTGTAGAGGCAGAAACTTACCATGGCACCGGGCATGCCGTTCTCACCAGAGGAACCAGACTCTCCCTGTAGACAAACACAGATATTAAAAAAATGTGATTTGTGGTTCAGTCGATGATGAGATTGCGGCTTTGATGAGCTACAGTACTTCCTGTTAGCTTACCTTGGGGCCAGCAGGTCCAGCGTCTCCCTTGGCTCCATCCAGACCGCTGAAACCCTGCTCACAAAATCAATCAGGTCAGCCACCGCACATCACAAACTAAAACGTGTTGGACAAGTTGGATTTGTGGTCAAATGTTTTCCAGACTCACTCTGTGTCCCTTGATGCCGGGGAGTCCGGGGGTTCCAGGGAATCCACGAGCACCCTGCAGGAAAAAAAAACAAGAGATGTGTGTTAAACAACATGCATGCATTACTCCCAATAACAAAAGCAACTATTAAGAAAGGATAACAACACATTTAAAGCATCTCCTGATCTTTGTTCTCACAGGGCAGCACTCACCTGAGGTCCAGCAGAGCCACGCTCACCGGGGCGACCAGCTTTGCCGGGCTCACCCTGAGAGAGAGAGAAGGATTGGTCATTGGTGATAGGAGCTGCGTCTGCCCTTAGATTACACATGAAAATAACAGTACAGCATCGACAGAATTGTGTGATAAAAAAAAAGGAGCAGGACAATTATTAATTAATCACTTACATCATCTCCGTTCTTTCCAGGGGGGCCAGAAGGACCACGAGAGCCCATGGCACCCTAAAAACCACAATAAAAGAATGAATGACGACTTTTCAAGAGAAGCATAAGAACATTCAGCACGCTGCTATCATGCTTTCTGTCACTGACAACACAGGGTGTGCAGAAGTGTGTCAGCAGGTCAGTGATCCTAGTCTTATCACTTTGCTAACATGCTGTTGTCGCTGGCGTCATTGTTTATGTGATTGGGATGTTCTGCTCTGTGGTACTCTGACGTTTGTGTGTGCTGTCCTCTAGTTTATTAAGTGCTGTTTAATAACTCAGGGGGGTTTTTATGGTGACTTACCAAGGGACTAGAGATGCAACATATGGAGTATAGGGAGGACTAGAAATGATCAATAACACAACTGGAATAAAATAGAACCATGCGGATGTGTGGATTAACTGGCTAACATGGATAAAGCTGACATTTCTTCTTGACTCGATTTATTGAATAGAACATTTTGTATACTCACAGAAGCTCCAGGCTCACCAGGCTCTCCAGGAGGACCAGTGAAACCCTGAGGACCCTGTTTGACAACAAGAACGAGCGATTAACACAATATCACTTCAATGACTATACTTTTATCTTTTATGCTGTGTCATGAATCTGATGCATGAAATAAAAAACTGAATGCCCTACGATTATTGCCAGATCATTTAAAAATATTGAGTGTATTGGTAAATTGAGAATCTGAACTGTCCTGCAGTCAATAAGGGAATACTTACAGAGGAGCCAGGGGGTCCAGGAGGACCACGAGAACCCGGGGAACCCTGTTAATGAAAGGGGGGAGAAAAAAAGCCTTTAGATTTTCTTGACTGAGCTGCATCATCACACTGCAAGCAAAATATAGGTGGGTGCAGAGAGAGCGAGGCCTTCATACCATTGGGCCAGGCTGAGGTGGGCCGCTGGATTTGGAGTGGTCAGTGTAGCTCATTTGAGGAGAGAAGTTCTGAAAGCGTTGGAAAACATTTATTAGTGTCAGTGTTCAAATATTTTCCCACAAGAACATCGCATTAGACAGATGAAAGGTGCTTCCCCCCCTCACAGTTACTACACACTGCTGCAGTGATTGGTTTATGGTGTCAGTGTATGCCCGCCCTGAATCACCCCCTGAAGAATTTAAATTTCTATTTCAGCGAGGAAGTAAGACTTGCTTAGAGGAAAGAAATGTTCAATCCTTTAGCAGAATCAAGTAACTTTCAATTATAAATAGATACAAACGACTGAATGATCCTGAAGACCAGGGAGTGTTTTCTGCACCCTTAATGATATAATAAATACAGAGATGATATCCTAGTGTCCTCTCTCTAACACAAAGCTTCTTCTGTCTGTCTTTAATATAAATCATTTGGAGAAATATGGATTGGAATCAATACAGAAGTTGACAATATTAGAAATAAGCCACGAAGAGACTTTCAAGGGTATTAAGATGCATCACTTTTCTACAAAAAACACACAGGACTTCCTGGGTGTTGTGATTGGAAGATACTCACTCCACCAAGGCCAGGGGGGCCAGGGGGGCCGGGAGGTCCGGGAAGGCCAGGCTGTCCGTCATATCCATCGTTGCCAGGAGGTCCAGGAAGACCCTGTAGACAAGCCAGGCAGACAATGCCAGTTCAAAAATGTGTTTTTTAAAGTCGTAATTTAGTGTTTCTGGGAACGTTTCATCTTCAAGTGCAGCAAAAATAAAATATGAAAGTGAAATAAAATATCTACAAGAAACAGCAAACTGAGCAATTCTCTCTTAATCTATTTCATTATAATTTAATTCTTACTTTTAGAATTTAGAAAGCCCATTGTTTGCACTTTCTCTAACTTAAAAAAAAAGAAGCAGTATGGTAATGTTTTTTTTTGTTAGATATGGATAATGTCGTTGTTTTTCCTGTTCTGTTGTTTACGTTTTTAATATCACTTCCTTATTTTATTAACCAATTAGTATTATGTGACTGTTTGTTTTTGGATGACCTTTTGACCTTGTGACCTAGATATCAAAGGTCATGTGCTCATATTACATCACAGCAGTTTATTAAAACCACTTGGATACGTTTCTCATCAGCAGAAATGGACAAACACTATGAGAGCTTTTACATTTTCTGTTCAGAGATTGGAATAAAATAAGGCAACACTTTGTCTAGAATCAAAACATGTACTGTTAATAAAATGTATCACATGCAATGCAGCAGAGATGATGACTTGCTCTGAACTGTTATTAAATAGGCAATGATGCCTCTGACAGATATGAATATATTAAAAACATAGACACAGTCAGTATGCCCTTGCAGTAAATAAAAAAATGATTCTATTAAAAACAAGATCACAGTTGGTATTTAAATGACAAGACAGAACAGACGTCCTGATCCGTACGAGTTATGATGAGAGTTTAAGATGGTAAACCTACCGGGTCTCCTCTTGGGCCAGGTCCTCCATTTGTTGGCTACAGACAGATGGAAAAGGGAGTTAGGCTATGCTGCAGAGATTCATCCACATTTTAAAATCTAGTGCATCATCTAAAACACAAGCAGCCATGATGGGTGCCAGAATCTCCAAGCACAGACTAATATAAACTTTTAAATCTCACATTTTTCAGTATCAAACAAAGTTTAAGGGTAAAATACCTTTTCCACTGGAGGGACCACGGTTTCTTCTGAACCAATGGAAAGAAAGAAAAAGTCAACACCTCTAGTACATTTATGAGAGAGCTATTCATGACTTTAAAAATGATAACATGTTTACGAGAATGAGAGAATAAAATCATGAAATATAGCATTCTATAAAACAGTCGTTTCTATATCATATGTGGTGAAATCATGTCAGGTTTTTGGCAGACGTGTGTAGGCCCTGTTGCACCCTGCAGGGTTCCCTGCACAAGGTGGCATGCTGGGAAATTAAATTTGCATGCCAGACTTCAGCAAAAAGCAGGAATAATCCATTCTTAAAAGATTGCATATTGAAATAAAATGGACAAAGGTTAAATCCAAAGCGATTCTTTCTGAGTTAAATTCCTCTGGAAAGCAGGAAGGCTTAGGGCCTCAAGTCCATTTGCGGCCAGAGCTGCTGTGGGTGGCACCAGGTGGCGCCAAAAAGCTTAATCGACCACAGATTTGGTGGGGAGGAGGAAGAAAAAGGTGAAGTACCCTCAGGGTCGGGGCACATAGGGCAGCACTCTCCGTCTGGGATGATTGGGTCGGCACAGTCGGATGTGTCCTCGCAGATCACTTCGTCGCACATGACGGTTCCACTGTCACAGACGCAGATCTGGCAGGGCTCTGGTTTCCATACATCCTTATCGTTGTAGAGCTGTCCATCTAATGTGCAGCTGCCGTATGCGCCTGAGAGGAGAAAACCACGGTGAGTTTGGTAGAATTAAGTCAAATAAAGACAAAATAAGGGATTGAACATCTTCAAGTTTGTCAGAAAAATACTTGAAAGTAAGTTTGAAATTAGAACACTTATGTATGTAAGACGTGCTGGCAAAGTGAAATAGCATCTTGGATACATCTGCACAGATGTGCGCCATATGGGAACCAGATGTGATCAGACATCATACTCTGATTACAAAATACTCAGATACATGATTATTCAGCCATGCAGATGTTTGTGGTTCACTAGGTTCGAGTCATCTTGGAGGTTTTTTTTCTAACAGTAGCCTTTTGAAGGTCAATTATAAATCTGGTGGTCAATCTGTGCCTTTCAAACTAAAATATGGCCTCATTTGGACGCCCAATAGTCCATACCCATAACTAACTGAATGTCTCTAACTGAAGCTGATGATTCGTGACTGATCTTACAACAGCGTCTTATGATACAGCGTCTTATGAAGAGAACAGAGCGTCTTATACAATTTAAAACTAGTATGGAAAGTTTTTTGTTTTGTTTTTGCCTGGAAAATGATTACAGGCCTTGGTGTGCTGCAGAGTTAATAGTCACTATCCAACATTTTGGCTCAGACTTTTCTCCTAAAAAAAACACTCCAAGTGGAAAATTTCACCAGGCCTTAATTACATTTCAGGCTGCTGGATGTGAGGTTGGGCCTTGGAGGTGGGAGGACAGAGGGTTTGGAGAATGGATGCAGAAAGTTCCACTTTTTGCCACTGAGAGGCGCTATTAACCCACCAAAGTAGGGATTCCGCACCCTCCTCAGAATGATGATTAATTGATGTCTAGACTATTTTACCGTCGACGTCAGACTTAAAAGATTTTTTCCATTGTAATTTTATTTAACTTGGAAAGTCGACTTTTATATAAACTGAAGGACAATGTCTACTTTTATGTGCCATTCCAATGAAGCTTTAGTGCAAAAGATTAACCTGAAAACGGCTGGAAAGTCTCTCCTCTTTTCATTGTTGATTCCCCCAAAACTCTGACCCCCTCACTGTGAATGCATTAGTGGTAAAACTACTGAGGCAAAATCATGGCATTAGAATCCAAAGACTTTGGCACATACTGGGGGGACATACTGCAACAACTGGTGAAAACTGCATTCAATATAACATAATCAAAATCTTATCAATTGGGTTTGTCTTTGTTCTTTTTACTTCATTGTTCTACTTTACTTCAATTCCCTTCGAACCCAATGTCCTCACATTGCTCATCAGAGAAAGTGCAGCTGCTCCCCTTATGCGTGCGCTCCAGCACACGGACGCACAGTGAGCGTGTGCGTGCGCGTCAAGGAGAGCAGCAAACTTTAAAAAATCCCTATTCGCATCCGAAATCTCCAAAAACCCCAACCATAACGCCTCACTGCACAACACATTTTTCCAAATCTCAGCCTAGATGAGTCAGGTATCCTGCAGAGGACGATCAGCTCCAGCAAACTGCTCAGCATCCTTACGGGCTATCCACGTCCTGAGGGTGCCACAGTCCCAAAACAACTCAAATCAATGTGTTAAAGTTATACTTACTATCATCCTCGCCTTGACCTCTGACCAAAAGCACTGCTGCGCTGAGCAGCAGCGCTAACCGAATATCCACAAAGCTGAACATGTCTAAATATTAGACATGTAGATTCTTTGCGACAAAGGGGGGAATCCTCTTTTTTCCTCAGACACCACTCATATACGGTAGGGTCCGGTCTGCGTATAACTCCAATCCAGACCCTAGCAGAAACTCCCTACTGCCTAAACAAATGACTTAGCTAGGCTTTTATATGCCAGAACTTTTGGGGAGGTCCTGTACACACCATCACTTGTACATGTTCAAGTAAGAGAGTCCCTCCTTCATCTGAGAGGGGGGCCGTCTTAAAACATGTCAAACAAGTTCACGTTTCAGCTCAAACGTGGATGATGAGGACACTCTTCATACACACGACCACTTGCCACCGTTCAGACGTGTTCTATCATCCTCTGCCTGTCCATGGACTTTTCTTTTTGAGACTTTTGTTTGTGGTGTTTTATCTTTTCGGCATCCAGACTGAGACACAGCTGATCTGATGTTGGACTGGATGATTTCTTTCAGCTTATCCTCGATTAAACTCCGATTTATTAAATATGCTGAGCAGCGGAGTATTGGTTTCATTTCAGTTCTTTATATCAAATTCCTCCATTTAATCAAAACATGGGCTCAGTTATTCTTTCGAGAAGACGACAGGGGTCTTTAAATGTGGGGGCATAAAGCGTGCGTAATTTACGCACGAAGAGCAATCCAGATGTAGATGATTTGAGGCTCCTCAAATGTTTGTTGACTCTACAATATGCGTTTTAAAAGTATACAAGAGTTAATGTACCTTGCAGACATTTCCGAGGTGGAATCCAGCTCATGAAATTCATTTTTTGTTTATGGGCCTTTACACCTTGAGAGTTTGAAGCACCAGCAGGCAAAAGCAATTCCCTACAAGCAAGCTGTACAGAACAATGTCTTCATGATTTAATATATTACTTTGCAAATCCAGGAACAGAATTTACGTATTAGAGGATGAAACCAGAAATCATGATGACATGGCAATCTTTTCCCTATTGTTAACTTCTGTCAATCACAATATCAGGCACATCAACCATTCACACAATCAAAATACCAATCATTGTGCTTTCATCTTTATTCTCATTCAATTAATCCATAATACATTAAAGTGTGTACAACAACCAGTGTTGAAAAAGGCCTTTTCCCAAAGAGGCATGTCCCTCTGATGATGTTAGAGTCAGGGAGGGAGGAGAGCAAAGAAAAAAAGTTGGCACATCCACAGAGCAGTCTGGTTACTCTGTGGACACGTTGCAGCTTCTACAACTACAGTTTGGCCCGGTTTGACCTTACATTTCTCCCTGCACTTATCGTCTTTTTTTTTTTTTAAACGGTCTAGTTTTGACGAGCCAGAAGCAATGCAGAATATGGATATTTGATATATTTATTCATAACAAAGATTCTCATTACACTTCCAAATACATGTAGCTTATATCAGTTAGGCTACTTCTTACTGGCTTGATCAACAATAACTCTAAAAAGTTTCTAAACAGTTTTCTTGAATGCCAAACAAGCCTGAACTGAAAGTTTTGTTATAAACGACTCACACATTAAAGAAACAATGATTTAGTAGGACATTAAAGACAGTTGAAAGAAGAGCCGAGCTGAGATATAATTGCCATATAGCTAAGTGAACGTTGCTTTCTTTTCCCCAAAGACTCTCAAATGAAAAACCTTCATCAAATCAATGAAAAAAATTCTCACAGTTACCACATTTTCATCTTTAGCTTACTCACTACATCCTCTGGATTCAGCTTCTTCAGATGTAAGAGTTAGCTAGCGCAAGTTCAAGGCCTAATCAGACGGGTCACTGTGTGTTCTTAAATAAATAACATTGTTAACTAGATAATATAGAGACATTATAGTTTATGATTAATGTATGCGTTTTTTGTTGTTGTATTAGAGCAGCTTAATGCAGGCCTACTCGTGGTACCTACAGTCTCTAAATGTAACACGGGAGGTAGAGCCTTAGAGAGTTATCAGGCCCCTCTCCTTTGGAATCGTCAGGGTCCGGGAGGCAGACACATCCGCTTATAGTTAGGGCTGGCGCAGGTATGGACCAGCTCCTAGTTATGCTGCTATAGGCTTAAAGTACCGGGAGAACTGGTACCTTGAGCTCCTATCTGTCTCTCTCTCTGTTCATTCACATCATATTACTACATTTTATGTAAATCGTCATGTACTATGTAAGTTAATAACCATATATTGCCCTGGGAGCTCCTGAGCTCTCATGTCTTGTAGGTTCCTCTGGATGGTTGGTGGGGACAGCGTGCTGCTATGGACCTCCCAGGTTGTCCCTATCCTTCTTCCTGCATCTTCCTCTATCCCATTAGAGGGCTGTTCATATTGAGTCTGGTTTTGCCCAAGGTATCTGCCTCTTAAAAGGAAGTTTTTTTTTTGCCACTGTAACATTGCTAAATGTTGCTTAGTGTTGTCCAAAATAAAAGCTCATCTGATGTTTGTTTCTGTATTTCTTATAATCACTTAAGTATTTGTCTACTGATCCGACATTTGCAAATGCAAACCTTATCCGCTCGGCTGCAGGGAAGATTATTGTACTCAGAGGAAGCGTGTGTGTTCAGGGATGTAACTTGGGAGTCAGCAGGTATTATTTAAGCAGCTGTTCTTCCTCTAATGAAAGTTCGAAGGCGGATCCAACACTTGCCAAACAGACTGACAGCTGTCAATCTCCATTTCAGTAACTCCTCACTCTCTTCAAGGTGGGAATGTACATCTCATGCTTGGCACTTTTTGTTACAACAGTTGCAGTCTGCATAAGAATAACATAATCTTTCTGGATCATGGAAGTGCTGCTTCTATGCATCCTATGTAAGAATTAACAAACATATTTTCTTGCGCTGTAGATTCAAATTAAAGTCAAACAAAACTGTTCGTCGTGTGTGGATAAAACACAACATAGGAACAGTAAGAGACCCTCTTTTCAAGTGCAGTTATAATTCAAGCTAGTGTTGACTTGACTTTTCTTCTTGCTCTTAGTTGATACAAAAATGAATTGTAAATAAATATAAGCTCTAAGCAGACATGCATCCACTGGGGCGGCTGTAGCTCAGTTGGTAGAGTCGGTCGTCTCTCAATCGAAAGGTTGGGCTTTCGATCCCCAGCTCCTGCTGCAACATGTCCAAAGTGACCTTGGGCAAGACACTTAACCCCGAATTACTTCGGATTACGGCAGCGTATGAATGTGTATGAATGGGATTGGTTACTTCTGATGGTCACATTACATAGCAGCCTCTGCCACCATTGTGTGAATGGTTAGGTGTGACATGCGGTGTATAAAAGCTCAAGTCCATTTACCATCCATACATTTTTATTACTCGGTTTTCTTGTCATAACTAGTACATTTCAGTTGTTTTCCCTGAGACCTCGACTTATTTCCCTCATTATCGTGGGATAACAAAGCTGGATTTCCCCTGATATTGAGTACATTTTAGTTGCTGTCACAAGATCTCCAGAAAGAAACTCGTTATCACGGGAAAACCAGGGTTGTTATCTCAAGATAAGGACATGATTAAGTCGAGACCGAGGAAAAACTACAGAAAAGTACTTGTTATCACACTGAAACAGAGTTAAAGAAAAAGTATGGATGCATGTCCACTTATAGGGCTTCCTTTTTTTCTAACTAGAGGTGGATTGTCTTACTTTTGTTTGCAGCACATGCACATTGCAGCAATAAAGGCATTTAAACTGTGCAGGCTGTGGCAGCTTCAAAATAAAACACACCCATCCCAGAGAGAGCTTTTCTTTTGGGGTAGAGAAGAAAAAAGGATTAGAGGGGAAATGTTAATGTTTCAGTTTGTTCTGTGCAAAATGAAAATAGGGAAGTCCTGCAGTGAGTCTGTTAGGAAACCCACCCGATAAGACCCGTGCCTGTTTGCTGTCTCTGTGATTTTAACTTAGTCTTCTCAGCACATTATCACTATTACTTTAAGTGTCTATTTGAATCTGTGTTCTGAATGTGTATAATGGTCGAGATTTAAAGATGGAATTGGTCTTCTTAGCCGTCCTTTCCGAGTGACTTTCTGTGAGTGAGTGAAATGAAACGTAAGCTCACAGGACACTGTTAAAATAGAACTGGTAATTTTCTGGTGTTTAGAGTTGCTGCAAACTATAATATATTTTCTTGCGGCGAGTCTCTCAGAGTTCAGACTGGTGGTTTGGGTGAAATCCCTCAGGAAAAGTTTAGGGAGTTGTAGCTCGGAGCTACATGTTTTTAGTTGAAGAAGAAATTCTAGCAGAGAAACTTCAATAGCTGTTAGGTCCATCACCAAAGGAATCAGAAAGAATTCAAAACTCTCAGCATTGCCAGTAACTGTAATCACTAGAAATCAATCTTTGTCCTTGTGTTCTTATTGCAGAAAAGAAGAAGGAGAAATAATTCTACCAGAGCAACAGAGTGTTCCCGACTCTGGGGAGGAAATTCCAAGTTTGTCATTGGCAGGTTGTAGAGGTACAAAAATCCCACGATGTAACAGGTTGTGGGAAAGGGTGTCTTCACAGTCACCACTATACAGATGTTTGTTCGGTCCCTGGGACAGAGGGGCTGCATATAAGAACAAAAGCTAAAGCTGAAGTGTTTTAAACCTTCAGGAGGGGCCAACTCACAAAGCTCTTATTTGAAACATTAACTGTGCTGATCGCTGCAGGATCGAGAAACGATACAATAAATCAAACTTCACAGATTCTGTTTCGCTGCATTCTGAATAAGAAGGCTCACATGCAGCATTAAAGCTTGAGCGCAGAGCTTGCAATGTAACTAAAAAAGCATGAGTAAAAAACTGCATTCCCCAGCAAGCCTCTGAGCTGTAGCCAGCAACACGTAGCATCTGCCTGGCCTTGTCCACGTGTTTCTACTTGTAAGTCTCTGAGCCTCTGCCGCTCCAAACTTTAACTAAGCCAAACCCTCTCTGTCTCTCTCTCTCTCACTGGTTTCCAATTTTTTGTGCCTGGAGGCTTATTTCCTTCTATCTTTTATAAATTGTTAAGGGACATTTATTTGTATGTTGCTTGTCTCCTTTGACTTTACTGTCTCACTGGTATCTCGCCACAAAGCAACTATCCCTTTCTGTTGATCCTTTGTTCCATGCCATCATGATGAGTATTTAAAATTATACATTTCTCCACAGACATTTCATGCTTTGTTCACGTGGGAGCCCATTGTAGGCCCACCTGCTTCAGACAAATTACAGGGTATGATGGGGAAGATTGTACACTATCTCAAATAAAATCAGTCAGTGTACTGTATATTTTTAAACCCTCAATGGCTGTTATCAAGCGTACCACCAAACTCTACTACTGTGTATCAAAACTGTTTTCTGTAATTAAAGATGAACATTTAGTAAATAATAATCACAAGGAAAATGCGTTTTTTTGTCTTTATTGTATTTAGTCTAATTCACAAAATGAGTTCCTGAAAGCTGGCACAAAGCAGAGCTGCTCACATAGAAAACCAAACTGTAAAACCTGAGGACAAGTACAGCACACAAGATAAAAGAGGAACACGATTTGGGGATCTTGAAGGGCATATATATGTTAGCCATGGACAGTTAAATTAATGCAAAATATTTTGTCATCTCTATTTCAGTGCCACTAAATGTCAGTGACATACACAAAATGGTCGCGGACTCGTGTAAAACCAGCGACAAGTGAGATGAGGACTTTGCCTTTGTTTGGGTGCCTGCTCTACCAACTGAGCTGAAACAGCACTCCACCAATTTTTGTTTTGAATTTGTGCTCTTGGTATGAACTCTTTCTTTTTTGTCTTAGGAGGCGTTACCTCATAAATTTCACCCTATAGTGAGTACTGAACAAGCCTGGACACAGTCGAAGCTGTAGACGCAGTAAATGACAATCAATTTGTAGATACCTCAAGGACAGGGGGATAATAGATGACATGCTACATGGTTTTTGAATAAACGGTTAAAACCATATAACCTAAGCTACAATCTGGTTGCAATGGTAGCATATCCGTTAATATGCATCCCCCAATAAACTCTGATGTCTCCAGTTCTCCCGTCTTCACTTTCCAGAAGGACTTATCTACAAAAGGTTGACACATGTCACCAACCAGTATAATAAAGTGGAAGTACTACATCCACATCTCCGCCAGAGATCCTTACTTACAGTCAGGGCAGCTGGAGCTGGCCTGATACTGTACAGACGAGCAAATAACTGGTGTGTCTTCACCAGTCGCCTCCCAGAAAATTAACCTTCAAGCTCTGTCCCAGACTCTGCCAGTCCAGTCAAAGCTGGAGCATCAATTGGAAAAAAAGAAAGAAAAGAAAATGAGCCTTTAACGCAATGTTATGGGTAAGTGCTCAATTACAGGGTGAATGCTCGAGCCCACCTCCGACTGTTTCTCCAAGTGGATCCCTATGTGAACTGCAATCATCTTAAATACGCCCAACTTTTGTCGTTTTAGTCTGAGGGTGGGGTTGGTGTGTGCTGGCTGAGCCCCACTCTCACCACAACAGTGGTCATTTACAATCAGGATAGTGATTTTCTGCAGAAGCAGACGATGGACAGTTTCAGCTACTGGATAGATGTACATTAGGTTAAATCCACAGTGGTTACAGAACTTAAGACTGGTCCTTGTTAGGTTGATTCTGTTGTGTTACAGCAGGAGTCTGGAGTAAAAAGGTTATTGATTTATAACTTATGTCAATTTGAGCCAATTTGAAGTTCTTCAATACATTGGACTCATATAGCGCTTTTCTGAATATTCAAAGACACCTAACATAGAACAACAAAATCCAAAACCTTTGGGTGTCCCCAGCTTTGGCATGCACGTAACTTCAATAATTTTAAGAAAAAACGAGTTTAAAACAACGTTGGGGTAAATGTACGCTATATCGATAAAAACATTCACAGCACTTTACCTGTCAGCTAGCAAGCCGCTTTGTTTTAGCACTACTTCCGCACACCACATATCTGTTCTTCTCTTTGAAGATATTCAAATCTTTCATTTCAGTATAAACAGAACAAGCACATTTTAAGCTACATCTTGACATTTGAAACAGTAGTTTGGCTAAAATTATCTAAACTAGCTATCTAGCTTTTTCAGAAGCTATGAACCATTATTAAGATACAGTTTGAAATGTTATTGAGTCTGCTTATTTGCCTTCTTGCTAAGAGTTATCTTTGGAAAGAGTCATCCAAGCAGATCTTCCTTTTTGTGCCAATTATTTAGGCTTAGCTGGGGCAACCTCACCAAACCTCCTGGTGTGAAATGTGACGTGTGAAATACGCCGCAGGTGAAGCAGCGGGAGCAAATCGGGGTTAAGTGTCTTGCCAAAGGTCATATCGGACATGTAGCTACAGGAGCTAGGGATCGAACCCCCGACCTTCCAGCTCGGAGACGACCGACTCTACCAACTGAGCCACAGCCGCCCAGAATGGAGATTGGAAGTGATGTAGAATCAACTCTTAACATGAGGAGTATTGTTAGGAATGTTATTGGCATGCATAACCTGGACTCTGATAAAATCCCAATCAGAAAGACTTGTGTGATTAACAGATGATCTTGCTGGGTTGATATATAATTAGAATAATGAAATTGGTGGCAACAAATTCAAAGTGTTTTTGAATCTAGATTCCAGCTGTTTAAAAAATCCAGCCTCTCGTGAGCTCCACCCATCATGACACATCACTCCCTCTTTGGGGCGTGAGAGAAAATGGTGGGGTACCTAAAGAGTAAAGCCCCAAGCCCACTATCATGCCCTTCATTGGCACATCCAGCAACACCTAAATGTTAAACTACATTCTTCTGATTAGAAGGTGAGGGGACTGGTTTTGTCTTTACTTTTTCAGGACTTGGTATACAACACATGACACTTGGATTTTTTCCCTCTACCTCTTGGTCTGGTTTTCTTCTTGTCTCTGCATCTGGATTTCTCCACTTTCCCAGCCCCCATCCAAACTCCAGCTCTCCATCCCTCCCTCTTTTTCACCCTGCCAGAGAGAGAGAGAGAGAGAGAGAGAGAGAGAGAGAGAGAGAGAGAGAGAGAGAGAGAGAGAGAGATGGAAAATATGACTGGATCCTTCCCTTACTTCAGATAATGTGCAAGGCTGCTGGTGAGCGTGGCACCACTAAAAACAGGGAAAGGCAGAAAGACAAAAAGCACACAGGACAGTAAAAAGTGAACTGAAAGGCTGCTATTTGTTTCTCATGAAGTAAATACTAAAGAGGAAAGAGTGTTCATTTAGGTACTTTGATCATGTGACAGCTTGTTCTCTTTAGATTTCACAAGTCACTAAATGTAAAAGATGCCAAACAGGATGTGCGGAAGTTTTAAGCTTGACCACAAATATTACACGATTAAGTGTTTGACTCTTTTTGTTGATGATCTACATATTAGCACAACGTCAGAGGCCACAAGACAACAACCAAGGATCCCTACTGTGCATGAGGGTGTCATATTTCTCTGCCACAATAGCTTACAATGTGGGAGAACCCTCTACAATACAGAGAGATGAGAGTCAGGGATGGAATATTTCAGTCTGGGATGGGAGACACAAAAAGAAGGAAAGAGTGACACAAGCACCTCTTAATCAGAAACACATGACGGGAAATAGTTTTTTAATCATCATCTCCAAATTTGTTCGAAAACTTTGGAGTTTTCTGGATTTTTTTTTTCCTTCCATGATGAAGATAAAGACATGTTAAAGGGATGGTTTGGTGAAAATAGTGATAGCTTCCGTGACATTTTCTCCTAAATGTATTTCCTCGGTGACCTGCAGTCTCTTCAGGGTGGTTTGACCCTGTCTTTTGTCAACATCTGGGAAAGTTAGTCAGTGCTTTACCCAGACTTGCCTTGACTTCTGTTTGCAGTCTTCTCTTGTCCTCCTTCTCATTATCAGTATGCCTAAAGAGTGATTAAAGTTCAGCCACTCTGTAAAGCTTTCTCAGCTTTTTTACAAGCATCCTTACATTGCTAACTATGCTTTGCAAATCTCTCAGTCATGCTAAGTACTTTGATTTCTCCTCTGAACCACCAGTTGTAAACTTTGAACTCAAAAATACTGTTTTAGTACCATGATTCAAGGCTAAAGTCTGACTCTGTCGCAAAGCAAGTTTGCGTGGAATGATTGGGGGGGAAATGAGCTCAGAGATCCCGTCTGGAAAGGTCGTTACTCCAGCTGCCTGCCGCCCCTCTGCAAGCACTCATAAATACTGCGGCCTGCAGAGATGTTCACATGTGAGGGGAACAGAGGAAAGTAGGAGGCCTGGCTGAGTGCAAGAGAGGAAAAAGAAAATGGCAGAGAAAAGGAGAGAAAGACGAGAGGAAGTGGGCTCTCGAATTGATTGAAAGTTAGATTTTAAGTATCCTTATGGCAGCTCCATCATTGCTAGAGAACCAACACGTAGATGTAAAAAGAAAAGACAGCAGGTAACCTGTAACTAGAGGGGAGTGGAAATGGAAATAGGGAAGCAAGTAACTATGTCGGGGAAAAATTCCCATCTGTCGGATGACTCATACTCTCCCCTCAGCCACAGAAACAAAAATTCACTAAGTCCTACTTTTTACACAGCTCAGAGAATGACATTCAGACACATTTTTAGGCAAAGGGATGCCCTAATACCTTAAATATTTGAACATTCTTGATCTTTACATTCATTAACTTTAGCTTGAATCAATGCCTATTTGTGTCCTTGTTTGAGGTGACTTTTTGTCTATAACTTTGCAAAGGGAAAGTCTGACATTTGGCTTTGTTATCTGTCACAGTAGACAGTCTTATCCTGTTCTTGGCAGTTTTCAGCTTGTCAGATATTTCCCTCCCAGTAATTTCCCTGATACAAATAAGCAAGTTAAACGCATTCGTTCTAACTGGCAGTCAAATTTCTGGATATTTGGTCTTTTGTACGACAGTAGAAAAGGACAGAGGGAGGGAACTTACCTCAGCCATCCAATGAATCTGTGAACATAATAAGCAAGTGTCCTTGTGATGGATTGCATTCATCTCCTACAAACAACAAAAGTAACATGACAAATCATTTTATACTGTATTTGTATTTACAAGTGCTTTTGTTATATGTTGTACAAGGGAATGACACATAAGGTTATAAGCAGCTCTTTCTATAAAATATCTACATTAACCCCCCCAACTTCTTCTTTTCTAGAAACTATTATTTCTGATGTTTTCTGTATACATGTTTGTTTAAATTTCATGTCTTACTTTCAAACTTATTCACTCTCATGTCACCAAACAATGATACATAATAAGCCACATCAAACATCTTACTGGTAAGGTTACAGGGTTGATTTATTAGAGATTTGTTCAGCTTTTATTTAATTTAGTTTGAATTAAAGCAGATTTCAAGAGTTGTTTTATACTCAATTCTATATGATCTAACCATTTTATGTCAGAAAAAAACTTTTAGCCTATCATACTGCTGCAACCAAGGTAAACAAATGAAAAGCAATACAACTCTATCATACAACATCACAACACAAACACAAGGATTATTAAACTTAAAGCCAAAGATGTTTGCTGTCTTACCATGAGTTGGTGGGATTGGTAGGTAGGTTTGGGATTGGTAAGTAGGCTACAAAGACAGGAAGCAGGTGTCAACAGGTAACATGGAGCCTGCTCTGTCAGATATGCTCTTTAGCAACTACGCATCTTCATGTCTGTTTTATCTTGGGTCTTTCACGTAGGCTACTTATGAAAGGAAATGTAGCAGTCTGGCTTTGATATGTTTACTGACCAACATGGTCTCTGTAGTCCGACCCTCTCTGAAAAAGCTTTCAGGTAAGTTCCTCAGGTTTGAGGTATGAGGCGAGCGGGCTGTCGCTATCAGAAGAAAGAAGTGTCCGGCACGCAAGCGGTTACCGTAAAACTTAAATTATTACGCGATATTTTTTTTATGAAATAACCATTTTACCGTCTTTATTTTGGACAGCCGTCAATACGAGGCAGGCCTTTATCTGTTTGCACAAAAAAGATGGGAAAGACTATAAAACAATACATTTACATCAGTAGGAACATTTCTGTGCACACCCAATTTAGGATATTGATAAACAAATTAGGCTAAGTTAAAAATCTTGTAAGCAGACCAGCATCAGTAGGCTATGTCTTTCATGGACAGATGTTGAAGTATTTTTTGTGCCTTTCCGCTCACTATATCAACACTAAATTAACTTCAAAACAAATTGGGATTGGGCCTTTATTTGAAGTTTTACGGTAAATTAGGAACGCAAACGGACAAGTAAGCTAGCAGGCTAACGTTGTTTTTCTGGCTAGCTAGCATGATGCAAAATATCATTTCCTTACAAACTCTACGCATGACCAAAGTTATAAAGGCAAACATGATGGATTTTTTTGGAGCAGTCTTACTTTGGGGTAAGCTTCAAGTCACTATTTTCACATTTACTTGTATTTTTGTTAAACTAACATTAGGCTTTACACAAACAGGACAAGTAGAGGGGAGTATCTGTAAGGTATGCTAATGTACACTTGCTCAAGTGGGGACATTTTATACTATTTTATATTTAATTTCTTTATTTGTACAATTTTGGGAAGCTTTATTTAAGTCACTTCATATTCCTTTTTCTTTGTATAGCTGCACTGTTCAGGACCAGACGCTTATTGTGCTCTGTATGTCACCTTATTTACTAAGTGACGATTGAGTGGCATTACTATTGTATAAGTCTATTTTATTTTTTAGGAAAAAGCAATAACTCTATCTTTACATACACAAGGCATACCCCTATCCACTGGCAAAGAGTTAGATTGGAAAATATTGTGAACTTTGTCTTATTTAAAGGAAAAGTAAGAGTCTTGTCCTGTTTATGTCAAGTGGTTATCAATTTAATATATTTATATTTAGTATACTGTGAATGGGTCACACTTTACTGTATTTTTTATCAACTGTGCAGTCATATCACAAGTTTGAAATCAAATCTTAAAAAAGGAAATTATATTAAATATTTTACTGTTTTCTATTTGCAGCGTGTCACTCTTAAAGAGGCCAGCCCGAGTAGCAGTGATGTTCATCTGTGCACCACATGTGATGTTATCAAAAGTAAGTCTGATAGTGTGGAGGAAAAGCTCAGGGCCTCTGAAGAAGCTCATTAAAGGTTTATACACATTTTAACACACATAAATAGAAAAAAAAGAGGAAAAATTATGACTACAATCTTTCAATTGGAGATTTTTTTTGAGCTGTCTGTGTCTACTAAGCACAATAAGTGCTGTAATTCTGATGGTGAAGATGTGTCTCATCATTTTAAAGGCTGTGATTCAGTGTAACCTTAACGCCTCTCTTCACACTCTGCCAACACTGTTTTCTTAAGGCCCCTGGGTCCCAATGCTTGACATTACATCAGCACATGGCAGGGAAGGATGAAAAGATGCCTCCTATCTTGGACTTGTGGGACTCCCTCAAGGACTGTGCAGGAAACCACACGACTGGTGTGCTGAGGTGAACAACTCTCTCTCTCTCTCTGTTTGTTTGTTTGTTGTCGTTTTTTTTTGTCTGTCTGTTTTATTTGTGTGAGAAAAACTGTTTTTGAAGGTTCAAATGTAAGGCCAGGAAGTAAACCACAGACGTGGGTGAAGCACAATTTCAAACATTGCGGTCAAATTAAGTTTGGGATTTCTGCTCTGCACATGTGAAACATTTTGTTTTTGGTTTTACCCATAGACCTCCTAACTGACTAGGGAGAAGCCCCCAATCTTTAATATTAACAGCATCTTAAATTCTACCTCTTCTGATGTTTTAAACGTTGTATTCTTCCCTATGGTACACATTCAGGGTTAGGGTAGGTGAAAACAGAAATGCACCAAGGAGCCAAATGCTTCATCAATATTGACAACATTGAAATGTTTAAATGTTACATCTTTCCCACTGAGTTTCTATGTATTACACAGGTATCAAAACACTCAGGTATCCTTTTAGCCAGGTTGGTATAGGTCAGTTAAGCTTGGTACAGTCAAACTTTCTATTTAACAATAGCAAGGGATCCGTGATGCTAATAAGGAAACAACAGCATGTAGCCATTGTTCTGTGAAAAAGTATATTCTCTGCTATGAGGGGAGCTGATCCCTGAGTAATCAATGATATGGATAAAACTAAGTCATCATACAGCAAGTCAGCTGCATGCTGGTAAGAAAGGAATCCACAGGTCTATTCAGACTTTCCATTGGGCGGAAAAAAATACAGTTCCCTCAGAAGACAACCGTTGCACCTTTTTCTGTCGCCTGAATAACTATTCCTTGTGATGCTATGGGGAAAAGAGGAAACACTAGCAGTTTATGTCACTTCTGAGCATGTGCAGGAGATCCATCAGTGCTGCATTAGATCGAGCCTGCAGTCCAATCCTAAGCTTTTTGAGTGCTTCAGAACTGTTGAGAAGAAAAAAGTGACCTCAATACAAAAGAATGCAGTGCGGTCTGTTCTCCCCCCCTAACATCCAGCATGCGCTAAAACGACTTCTCTTAACCCACTGTTTAGCAGAGGGAGTGTATACAAGTCGAGCCATTTAAATGGCCACAGCCGCCGTCTTCTCCTCCTTACTACTCTTCCACCGTTATTTTCCCCTCCTCTGTTCATGGGGATGATGTGAGTGAAGTTGCCACGTTAGATGCTTTCTCTCAGTCCCTTTCTGTGAATGTTCTCACTATGCAAAGAGATGTTTGAAGAAAGTAAACAAAGACTTTGCTGGAAGACATCTTGATCATCATCTGAATGCAAAAAAAAGCTGCAATTGCTTAGTCATTACAGTTTACAGAAATCTATTTTAAAAGCTACGCCGACAGTGTTTAAGAAAAGTGTTACAGAAAGAGAGGCTTTGACATTTCTTTCAGTGAAGTAAATACTCAGACTAATTATGCTGATAGCAGTTTTTACTTCCTTTTCCCATGAATTGCTTTCCTTTGGTTGGTTGTGTGTTACTTCTTGCCGTAATTAGAGTTACCCAAGTAAATACGGACACCTTAAAGGAGAGTTTCATGATTGTTTTATGATTTAAGTTAAGCTTCTACATTTACTAATTCAGCATTTCCTGCCTGATGTTGTGGCGTTAGAGTCTCTTCCTCTGCCACTGCTGCATGCATCGTTTGCCATGTCTACTATGGAGGCCTCAGGAGAAGAAATTTCATGCATGACGAGGTATCCTGGTACCAGCCACATGTTCAGAAACCAACTCTGCTGCTACTGGAGCAGGAGGAGTTAAGATTTATACTTTGCCTCCTGTGTCACCCTGCAAATGGTGAGGGCTAACAGCTTTCAGATGTGAAAGGAAGTATGGAGGCTGGTGATGGTGGTGGGGTCGGAGAGGGGTTTGTTTGGATTGTGCTTTGCTAGAAATCTATCTGAGACATTTTACATTTTATTCATTTACAGTTTGTGGACCATTGGAATACGTTGTAGGTGCATTGACTGAATATGTTGAGGGATGTTCACTACCACTGTGGTATTTATCTCTTCAGGAGTCTTGTGTGTGCAGGGAGGTAGCCTTGACTGTATTTTATTGTTTTACGAAAATTAAATAGATTTTCCTTTGTTTCCTGTGAAGCTTGCATGTTTGGAGTTGAGCCCATGCTGGATAGAATATTTCTGTCACATATTCTTAAAGTGACAATCAGCGGTGGGAATCACCAGAGGCCCCACGATACGATATTATCGCGATTGTAAACATTTTGCGATATGCTGAGAATTGCATATTATGTCCACGAAATTCAACTAAACCAAGAACTGTTTTGTCAAATAAGAAAAACCTTCTCAGTCTATTCATCTCACTTCAGTCTTTTTATTTCTACACTGGGGGTCGAGCCCACAGACTGACCGACACTATGATAAAAGTCAAACCTTATAAAAGGGTGCATGCACCTCACAATCTGAACTGTTAGTATTTCAGTCGAATCGAACTAGAACATGAATTTTTAACAATGCAACTTGTTCAAAACGAATAGTGTAACCCCTTTAGCAATTAAAAATGTAAATAGCATATTTGCTATTAATATAATAATTATGTGGATACTTGGCGGCCATGCGACGATATAATATCACCAATCAAAAATATCGCGATACTATGCTGTGTTGATTCCCCCCCCCACACACCTCCAGTGACAATACGCTGGTAGCTACAGCTGCACGATGTGTTGCAGTACTGCAAAAATAACTTCAATACTTAAACGATTAATTTGTCTTATAACTTGTGCTTTCCATATACACACCCAGATGTAAGTGTACAATCATTGGTTAAAAATATTAGCCAATGCAGCTCTGGTAACTCTTTAAAACCACTCTTTGTAGTAGTTTCAAAAACTTTGTTAAATCATTAAAAAAAAAAGACCCACCGTAAAAGTTCCTTTGTCTCCTTTCCAACCATTATTATCATGAAACCTGCCAACACATGGGATTTATCCCCTTGTGACCTCAAATCCAAGTCCATAATACAAGTCTAATAAATAGTTGAACATATTTAAGGCAGGTAGATTGTTCTGCAGTTCTGAGAGCCATAGTGTTGGAGCGGCTAAACGGTGTGCAGTTGTGAAAAATTCTTAACCACTTACGCTGAAGGACATCCACATATGTTTGCTTTTGTTTAACAAAACGGGGGAAGTTCAAGGTGTAGTAGTAGTTGACTGGGATAATTGACCCAGCTGGTGACTTGTGAATTATGGTTAGTCTTCATGAGATATTCTGGTAGCTTTTCCAGCTAGGCAGCCCTTTCCATGGCAGAAACAACTAACTAAGTTATATTTCTACATGAAAAACAGTCAAAAGAGAAATCAGATATTTGCCTGGATGCTCTTAAATGTAAATATATCTCATCTCAACAGCTCACATAATGCCTCCTTCCTCTCCATCATTCATCGTTAGTGACAGTGAGGGCTCGGGCCATGCCCACTGAAGCTCTGCACTGTCATTACACCAGAAGAATGGTCATTTTCTTTTGCTCCGTTCTTTGCACCTGCACACGCAGTTTTGTTTGTTGGACACCTGGATAGTTTTGAATCCAGGTGAGCTTTCTGACCTGCACACAGAATCCACCTTTTTTTGGCATCCTGAATTTTAACAGAGGCTATATTAACCCGACTATTAAAATGTCATATAAAGACAAAACAGCCAAACTTTTCCATTCTAGTTTCCTCACATACTCTGGCTATCAGGTCATCAATATTTTCATTTTTGTCCCACTGAGAAACCCCAAAATGTTCACCTTCACCTGTGGTCATTCAACTGTCCTGAAACTACAGTTGTTGTGATCGACTTAGCTCAAATAAGCTTTTCAGTGTTCTTATCCTGTGTTGGAAAAGCACAGAAGTTTTAGTATCCTAACTTTAGATTGACGTCTAACACCACAGTGATTTAAAATAAACTGCTGTGAAGCCCTTCATCTCTGGTGCGTAGTTCATAAATGAGCGGAGAGGGCAGTGAGTGACTGAGTCCCAGGCTTTTTGCACTGGACTGAGCTCAATAAACCCTCATCCTAAAATAAATGCTAAATTAGAGGGTTCTAGAGTGGAGAAAAAAGAAGGCCATTGGGCTTGGTTCTTGGACCCACGCACTCTGCCGCTGTAGAGGTTTCTTTCCTGTCTCCTATTATTCCTGGTCTTGAGCCTGGATGAGTCAGAAGAGAGAGAGAGAGAGGGCCGAAGGGAAAGCTGAAAAGAAAGAGAAGGAGACGGGGGTCATATCAGAGATTCACAGACAAAGAAACAAGAAAAATTCTGAGGAGGAGTGGCAGTGGAGGGATAGGGACAGACTGGCTGCACCACTTTCCCTGTGGTTTAAACTGGATGCTGTTTAATCAAGGAATTGAATGACAGAGTAAATGTGGACAACTTGGAAGGTGTTCAAGCTCTAGTTACAATCCACAGTAACATTGAAAGTCAAATTATAAGAGCTCAGATCCTGGGTAAGAAATGCTCGTGTTTGAAGGCTGTCTTAAAACATAAACTCAAAGGACTTTTCATAGGCTTTTTAATTTATGGCTTGTTAGCGGCTGCTACTTAAGCTAGAGAATTTTTAGAGTACAGAGAAATTAACTAAAAGATTGGAGAGCAATTGGGACTCACTAGAAACCAGCTTAATGGTCTTGGCTAGCTAGTGTGTTAGATTCAGGCTTGTCCACTAGAACATTTTACAAACAAGCTCTGCAAGTTGTCAACAATAGAACCTCCCAGAATTTTCAATTACTCGACCTCAGGGAAAGAACCAATAGAAAGGTCATTAATAAATGAATAAAGGAGTTTCTATCTCATGTTGGTGTTAAATAAAGTTGATATCTAGATCCACAGTGACTGGTAGCTCATTGACAATCTGTTCAAATGGTTAAAATAAAGAGAAACTTTACTCGTGTTCCAGTTGGACTAAATTTGTCCAGACACAGGTAGAGATATCCTCCAAAAACTTTTCCTAACACTGCACTGTTCAGCTTCTCTCCACTTTCCTCTGTCTTAATTCCTTTTCCAGTCACATCCTAGTAAGCTGTGTTTTATGGCTGAGCCGGCAATGTGTCCAAGAGTGACAAAACCAGATGGTTTTGGATGCCGGTGCAGCAACCTGATAGAACATCGGCACTGCGAAAGCCAACTATGTGATCGATAGTCACACTCAAAAAAAAGTGTTCCTCAGTGAAGACTGATGTTCAGTATTCAGTGCGTCTTTGGAACATGTCAAATCTGTAAACTATCAATATCGGAAGGCAGCATCAAAGACTTGCTTTTGTTTGTGTGAAGGGAAAAAGACGCTTTTACTTTTATTGGAGAAAGTTGAGATTCATATGCAGAGGCCCCTCACAGTGGCAGGTCCATGTTTAAATGTTGCTCTTTCAGTGAGCTCATTATTTACTAACTGAGAACATCAAGGGCTCTTTATTTTAGGTGTTTCAGCACCCCTGGGTGTTTTACAATAGCTCTAGGTTCCTTTGTTGTTTAATTTGGAGAGAGAAACCATTTTGGGGCCTTTGCAAAATGTACAAAAGGGGCCCCAATTAAGAGCTGCATAGGACTTCATTGTATTTTGTTTATGATGTTGGGCAGTGACTCATTCATCACTGGTGTTGCACAACTGTTCTAATACTATATTTATGATGCTAACTTTTTGTAAACGTGTGTCATATTCATTGAGAGACAAAAAGATTTGTGGTATCCTGATGAACCCGGAGGAGAGACACGACGTAAAAATGACTCTGTAGGAGTCACAGTGCAATGTTTACAACAGATCCAAAATGGCGGACGAAGCAGCAGAGTCTGATGCTATGATAACAGTTTTTTGACTCCATATCATTACTACATGTAATGGGACATATACAGTGGAACTGAACATGCTGGCGAGCAGAAAAGAGTATAAAGCAGCGCGGCGGTTGTGCAGCCCGGCTGGCTTTGAAAAAGTCGTGATAAAGTCGTGGTGAAAATTTTGGACATTTTCAGGAGTTTTATGCATGTGTGAAAAGGCTTTTACTGTATGAGTGTGAACTGTTGGACCTAAAATCTCACTAGTTTAATATTTAGGATTGTTAATGTTTAAACCAAAAGGGCTGGTTGTTGCCACTGGGCTTTTGCTGGTTATTCAGCTAAAATCAGGCCCCCCCAGTGACAAGGCTCTATTAAGCAGCCTGCTTCCCCTCAGCTAATGGGTAGCACACGGCAGGTAGAGGGGCAAAGGTACCTACAATGAAGATGCAGGTTTTAAACAGCTTGAGACTGTGCTTCCAGTTCAACCTTGTGTGTGTGTAAACCTTAACCCCCTGCCTGTAAGAAACCTCCTTTTTTTTCCCTATGTGCCAAGTGCTGGCCATAAAGCTTTAAGAGATGCTGACGTTACTGCATCCTCTCTACCAGGTAACTGTGCGGCTACTTGTTTAGATTATAAAACAATCTCTGACTGAAGCTCCGTAGATCGAGAGTTTCCAGACAGCATTCAAGCATGTGAACTCTAAACGCCTTCTGTCGGTGGCCACGAGAAACACAATTTATGTGACGTTGGCAGTTGCTCACGTTTGGGGGAGGGGAGCAGTGATTCAGCTGGACAACACCTTAAAGGCCTGATGCACTCTGCAAGAATTTAACCAGATTCAGCTCAGAAACTGCACAAGTTAGGTTATATGTCCATGTCACAGCTTAGATTTAGCACCTTGGTTTCAAAGGTTTGACTTCCAAACAAGTTTTCATTTGATCACGTCTAAGGAATCAGACTGAGACCGGCTGTTTTGGAAATAAATGAATGTGAAAATGTAAGCCCCCAGAAGGATTTGGGTTTATGCTTAAATGTCCAATAAAGAATCATTTTGTTGAACATTTCTTAGTGAATTTTGCTGTGATGCTGAGAGAGTGATCTGCAAACATTGTTGTATACTGTAGCACACTGCCAGTGCTTTGGTCAGGAGACAGACGGTCTTCATACCATGGAAGAAATGCGAGACAGACTCATTGAGCTGAAACGAGTTAGGGATGGTGAGAAGGAAAAGCAGCTTCTGAGGTCTCCACGTCGCATATTGAACTTCAATAAGCACTGGGAGAGAGTGATTTGGGAGTGGGCGGGAGGTAATGGAGGCTCAGATTCTGATTGGCTCCAGCCGGGTGCACATATTTAGATGAGTGTCATGTCCCTACCTGGTTTGTGTTCAGCTGTGCTTTGGAATGAAAGGCAAGACGTGTGGATGCTCTCCCTTTCTCTCTCTCCCTCTCTCTTTCTGTCTCTCCACATAACATCATGGAAACTCATGGAGAGCTCAGTCATTGGCTCTCAAACACAACTTCCCTGTCATTTATTTATTAGACAGATTTACATGTTGGAGAAAATGAAGGCAATGAATGTTGTGTTCTTTTTCCTTGCATATTAGTGACGTGGATAAATAACATTTTCTGATAACACTTTTAGTATCTGCCTTTCTTTGTGGCCCTAAAGAACCAAAAAGTGAAATGAAGTTTTGGTTCAAAGGGTAAAGCTATTGGATGTTAACGGCTATCGTTTATCTAAAAGAGAATATGAGTGTGCAGTTGTGTCTTAACAGCTTAGATCACAGCCCATCGATATAAAAACAAAAAGTCTAAACGGAGTGCTTCAATCATGAACAGGGGGCCCAAGTGGCTTTTTTTTTCCGGGGCAACACAAGCCATTTTTTAGACCTCAAATTCTGTGTCACTGTGTTAACTTCCCATAGTACCTTTTTTTTCTTTTTCTTTCTGTCCACGTTTGCAAGCAAAAGATTACAAAAAATGAAGAGGAGGAGCTCTTCTTTGCCTGACATTAAGTATCCACTTTTCATTTCCCAGGCCTGCCACATCAACAAAGGGAGTATACTTGGCTGAGGTGCAAAGAGGAGGAACAAAAACGATGTTGAGACAAAAAAAAGTAAGAATCGACCACAGAGGGGAAAAAGGAGGGGGGAGGGAGGAGCAGTCTACTCTGACAAAAATTGAGTTTGTATGGCAGTGGTGGATGAATGCACTTAAGGTACCCTATGACACTGTTAACCTTCACTAAGTCTCTGTGTATTTATTTTTAGAAGACTTATTTAGACCTCTGTAAAAGTTCAAGTTAATTTAAATCGGTAAATCATCAACCGATTCCAAATTAAATCTACAAAAGAATTATTAAAGAAAATACTTTACATGTAGAAGAGCACACCTAATTCACACGCATAAATACTATTAAACACAGAAAACAACAAACAACGATACGTTTGTTTCAGTATTAGTACTGATTTATTTATTTTTTTACTCCAGGGATGTAAATTGACAGTATTTCTTTGATTACATTTTTTAAAAACAATCATATATTTAATGTTTCTTTGTTTAAGTACATGAATCTAGTATAAAGCCACCCACCACAGTTGTTTGAAGTCTCATGCTAAATGGGTCTTTACAAATACATTAAACTAAATAACAAACGGACAGTGAGAAAAACAAAAACTTCAAACTGTGTTCAGAAAGAAACACAATATATGGAAACATTCAAGAAACAAACCATAATAACAACATAAAAGGAGGCCCCAGATCATGAGTATGGACTGTATGAACTGTATAGATGTATTCTCAGTGAGGTCACCCGTTCGTTTCTAAAGAAGCACCTTGAAGCCCTACAGTCGCGCTCGCCATATTGATGCTATCTCAAACAAATGTTCAAACAATCCAGCAATAGTCAAAGAGGTGAAGTTCAGGTGGGCACCAAGTGTCCTGGCAAGCGCCCACCTGCCAGTCAACTCATCCACATCCCTAATAATGCATACATATGCATAACTCTTGGCCTAAATATAATTTCAATCAAAAAGGATGGAAAAAAAATTACTTCCACTTCAGTTTTTACCAATAAATGAAAGAGCGATTCAGACCAAATGTTTTATATGTTCCAGGCTGTAAACATGTTTGTTTATGCCGTAAAAGTGGGCATTTCAAAATGTACAGTTCAACATGGGACCTCAGTTCAATATCGGATCCCATTTCAACCTATTGGGACCCCAGTTCAACCTGGGACCTAATGGGAGTCTCTTTGCTTGGCCTCAAGTGGACACTCAAGGAACTCTGTTTTGTTTGCAAAAAGTTGCTGCTTGATCATGACCACACAACCAAGCTCTTAAAAATATGTTTTAATTTGTGTTTAAAATGATGTCAGTCAGAATCAAGTTTCAGCTCTGCAGGCGAGGAACTCGTGTTTTCTTCCAAATGAGGATTTAAACCAGGTAACTTAACCATTTCTGTAAGTTGCTCCACATGGACTTACTATCCTTTATATAGAAGTAGTATATAAGAGGGGTATTGTTTTCTTAATGGGATACGATCTTTTCTGTGAGTTGATCGGAGAAACACTTCGTGAGGCGGTTTCTGAACAGAGTGAATCATCTTCGCAGTGCACTAAATATCTGAGTTCATTCACAACAGATGGTTTTACTCAAGCACATTGTCTAACTCAGAAAAGAATCTGCAGGTTTACAGCAGAATATAATCTGCAGATTACACAAAATAAGATGAAGATTGTGATGTCATAAAAAAGAACACAGCTACATAAAGCTGAAGACTAACTTGGGTGTTATGGTAGGATTGGTATCATTTTGCTATTGGGTCAAGGCACCTCCTTATTTCAAAATCACTTCGACCTGTGACCATAAGTCACAGAGGTGAGACTTTTCATTAAGTTTAATGGTTATACTTAACCTGGTAATGACAGTGACCACACACGTTTAGGACAGGATCCACGGCTTCCTGCCCCTTCAGACCCCTCCGACTCTAATGACAGCTCTTAAGCTGCACAGCCACCTGGGTTATTGCTAGGGCAATTTTTAAGCTTCCTTTTTAAATGTGATATTCTTGTAAACATGGAAACTTGTGGGTTGTGAATGAAATAATCTTAATGGCATCTTAAGGTAAAGAAATGAGTTATGTCTAGGATGACGAGGGTGGTTTAGTCTCTTTCTAAAAGGCTATCATCTTTCATTTGCTGCAGTGATCATAGATATTAACCTCTGAGATTATGGAGGATGTAAACCTCCAGGACTGGACTCCTCTCAGCTCTTCTACTTCTCCCTCAACATGTCAAGACACTCAGCAGTCTGCATTCCTCCTCGGAACAGTTTTCCTGGAGCTCAGTCGTTTTACAAGACAGCACAGCTGAATGCTTTCTGCTTTCCTTGAGATCTGCTGTAGAAATAGTTTGATATCCTTTTAAGATCTTGCTGCACATGTCCACTGTATTTCTGAACTAAAACAGACACTGAGAAGCTCAGGATGTGATTTGTTCATGCTTCATCTGCCTTCTTTTTATCTGCCACATCTTCCCCCTCCATTAACAAATTTCACAGCCTCTTCTTCCCCTCTCTCTCTCTCTCTCTCTCTCCCCTTTTAATTTTCGTCCTGTCTCTACCTGTCTTGCGCATTGCTGAAGTTCTTTATTTGACTTCACACCCCCACTCTGCTGCTCTCTCTTCAACATATGTAAGCAGAGGGAGGGAGAGATATAGCCACCCAGGGGCGTCCTGCCTTAAGAGTTCACAAGGTAGGAGTGTCAGACTTTACCTTCTCCCATCCGCATAAACCCAGCCCAGTCCCACCCAGCCTTTCCTCCCCTTACCCAGAGGAGGTGTTTTTTTTCATAGAGAGACACATAGCACCACGCAATAAAGGCTTTTTCTTTTGGATGGTCAATTTAAATGAGGCTGTCTTTCTTCATGCAAGAAGATGCAACTTTGCTTCTGGGGAATGTCCCTCCCTGTGTAGTGTTTTAAAGTCCCATGCAGAGATTTTTATTGACTATAGTTCACAGCAGTAACATCCAAGTAAAGACTGTAACCCTGAGATTCTCCTCCCTCTTCTAACCAGGATTGCTTTAAAACCAAATTTTCCAACCCTTTGCTTTGAATTCATGAAATCTGATATGAACGCTTGAGGAAGGCTCTTTAAAAAATGTTTTTACATTATTACATTCAAATGCTGCGCAGTCAACAGTTTGGGTGAAAGTAGGAAAATAAAAGAAGGATGACAGAAACAAAGAGAATAGCTCAGAGAAAAATGAGCGGAGAGGAAGGGGAACATCTTTTTGTTCTGTCCGTGCACATGCGTTCAATTCTTAAAGCATCTGGAATCACTTAAAACTGTACTGCTGGCTGCATCACGCTCGGCTCTGCACTGTGGCTTCAGCTTCGGAAACAAAACCTTAAGGAGGAAAAATGAAAATAGACCGTCAGTCTCAAAGAGTAAAGAAAAAAGTGTATGAGTGCAATAACAGACGTCGCATCAATTTTCAAACAAAACTCACCTTAAAATGATGAACTCTGAAATATTCACAGCTCACTTACATTTCAGTCAGTGAGTAACGATCCCAACACTCAAATGAAACCAGATCACTGTGACGGATTAAAACCAGACAACTAGTTAAGGTCTTATCAAACGTTGGAGAAGAAATTCACTTATTGTGTTTCTTTCCATTTCAAACTAATGTTATCATGTTGTGATTTGGCTTTCAGGTGCCTTTGTATCCTGAGTCTGTCGCATGGTAAAAATTAAGATCCAACTAAACTACACAGAGAAACTGTGTTTGGGCCACTGGCCAGTGTTAAATAAATAACCAGTAATACAGATGCTGTTTAACTGTCTTGGTTGATTGTCCATGACTAGATACTAGGGATGTAACGATTCACTCAACTCACGATACGATTCACGATACTGGGTTCACGATACGATTCTCTCACGATTTATTTTGAGAGAATCGGGAGGTGATTGGAGCTTCTCATTGTGGAGTCGATTAAATGCTGCATCATGTTGGTTGTGCTATTTGTGTAGTTCCCCGTCTTGTTGCAATATTTGCACTCAGTTTTTGTCTCGTCTGTTATCTTCTCACCTCTTTCATTTTCTGTCTTGGGGAGGCCAAAATGCTTCCACTGCCATGATAACGCCTGCTTATTACAACCAACCGCCTCTGCTCTGCAGCTGCTGGCGCTCACGATATTTCTGCGATTCATTTTTCAGAGTACCGATTCGAACCTTGACACCTTTGAATCGATTTTTAACTGCCTCAGGATTCATCTTTACATCCCTACTAGATACAATTTACTTTGTGTGTAGCCTTAACATTTTGTCAAAACATTTTAAAAACAGTGCATTTAGGAAAAACAATTATTTTTAAGACTCTGCTGAACTAAAGGAAAATCAGGTCTCTTAAGATGCAGCAAGTAATGAAGCGAAAAAGAAACCTAGCCTAATGTTGGATAACATTAAGAGTTACAATACCCTGATTGACCATGTTGTATTTCCATTAAGTGTAACAGGAACCGTTCAACTCATTGACAAAATGACTGTATATTAATATTGACAGGGCGTCTCTGTTTCCTTCGGTTGTCTAAAAGTGAAGCCAAAATACCCCCGTGACAGGCGCTGTTATGTTGCACTAGTGACATTATATGAATCAAGACAGATCCACAGAAGGGAGCTGGCTGAACTGATGCCCCGCCCCTTCCACTAACCAAAGCATATATTGCACTTACTAATAAAAAGGCAAAGATACCTCCGTTCTTGAGCAGACACTCACTCAACGTTATGGAAAGTTCAATGACTGTATTTTTATTCTTTGTTACGTTTTCTCTCATCTTTCCTCTTCGCCTCTGCTAATCCAGTTAACATCACTGCAAGGAGACACATATGTCAACAGAGCTGTCGATCTTCCAGTGTGCATGGTTTTGTGTGGTGTGTGTGTGTGTGTGTGTGTGTGTGTGTGTGTGTGTGTGTGTGTGTGTGTGTGTGTGTGTGTGTGTGTGTGTGTGTGTGTGTGTGTGTGTGTGTGTGTGTGTGTGTGTGTGTGTGTGTGTGTGTGTGTGTGTGTGTGTGTGTGTGTGTGTGTGTGTCTGTGTTTGTATGTGAAGAGAGAGAAAGTGATTCCTGAACTCCGTTTGTTGCTCCAGCACCTTCAGGGCTGTACAAGCCATAACAAGTAGGCCACCTCTTTCTTATCACCTGTAGCTACGTATATTCCACCAAACACACCTCCACCAGCATTACTATAGCTAAAGCATGAACTTTACCACTCTCAGATGCATTATTTGGGAATCTATATATGAAATTTTTTAAGAGTTTTTGTCCCCACTCTACTTAAAATAGCTACAAAACCTCCACATTTGTTTTTACAAAGCATGATCAACTCTGCCTACATTTTATGTATCTGTGGATGGCTACTGCAGGAAGGAGAAAAGCTTTCCAGTAGATCTAAAAATATAATGCAAAATACTCAAGGTGCACACAACATGGACACCCACTGTAGTCAAAGAACACAAAAAGACTAAGATGGGCAGCTGTCATTGTTGGAAACCACTGTCTGCTCAGGAGGCAAAAGGTGGAGCCTCCAGTCGTGGTGGCAGTGTTGTCTTTGTCTGTGGAGCAGCATTTTCACTGGGAGAGTTTAATCACTCTCAGCCGGCTGGCAGACCAAACATTTGAGTTCAGAGAAGATGAATCATGGGCTGGAGAATCTCCTCAGTTAACGAAAACCTCTAGTCCTTTCTTATTTTTTCGCTCACATTATGTTTGATTAAAGGAAACTTAATTGAAAAATGCTGGTTGAGAATGTTTAGAAAGCTTTAAAAAGGGTTGAATTATGGCCTGTAATGATTAGTGCACAACAGTGTATACATTAAGTGTCGACTAAACTGAGGTCATCCTGCAAACATGGCCTCAGTGCGGAAGTAGAACCATGTAGGCACGACCCCTCTGGGATCGTCCTACTGTGAAGCGTCGTCCTCAGCAGAGTCAGAGTAAACAACCGCCCCGGATGGCAAAGCAGACTTTCAATTGAGATCTCACAGGAGGTCAGGACGGAGGTATTAGTGTCAGTCAGCTGGAGACTGGAGCTGAGACGCAACAGATGAAAACACAAACCTTGTGCATATGTGTTTTTCTTAGCCTCAGGGGTAATGGCACGAGGAGATTTATTCCCAGCACCATAGAGAGCAGATATTCTAAAGTGGTTTATCAGTTTTATTCAGCTGCAGTTCTGTTCTGGCCTTTTATATAGTAGTGTTTTTTAACACATTAGACATGATGTGGCCAAAGTATGAGGCTGAATCAAAGGCCTTTGAGACCGTGTGGGACTGGAGTGTGCCACCTTCTGGCTGAATGTTTCTCATGTATGTGCTAAGTGGAAAAGTAAACAGTTTGTGTGTGAGGATCAAGACGGAAACATGTCTCAGCAAACTGTGGACACTTTGCTTAATGTAGAGAGAGTGAGCCCTGGCACAAATCCAGAGAAGTGCATTGAGACATTTTTGTTGCCTCTTCATGCAACAAAATCAAACCTCAAATTAACAATGAAACGCAAAGACGTTCAGTCTCCCTCTTTTTCTGTTCCCCCCAATGACATATTTAACTTTAAAGTTTTGAAATCTGTACTGCTGTTTACAACTTCTTTTGTTAAAGCCTCGTTTTGAACAAGGAAAAACTGCCACATAAACCCAACAGTTTTCACTGTGTGTATCCAAACCATGTGTTGAGGAGTCATCTCTTTGTGAGGGTTGGCTGGGATCACACCCACCAAAGAGCCCCCTCTAGTGCATATACTGTCTCCAATATTTTAGACTCACCAAAAAACGACACAAGCTGGCTCGCCTTGTAAACACTGGCGATGACGAATGCGGATGCATTAGGCTGATGAGGTTAAAACTCAGCGGAGGGTGGGCTTTTTAGATGGGGGTGGGGATGGGGTGGTGGGATGAAATGTGAGAACTGTGGATCATCTCTTAAGCATCTGCTGGGAGGAGGAGGAGCTGTAGACACAGTGCAGATGGGTGTGAAAGATTTGAGAGAGTAACTCTTTGATTCAAACAGAGGAGTGTTTTTTTTTATGTTATTAGTTTGATGTGTGCGTGCCCCTCCTGTTTAACTTAAAGTTTTGCTAGTTTTGCCATCTCCTGTGACCGTTCAAAATCTTGTTTTTTTTCCCCTATAAACTGACAACCATCTAACGTCAGAACTGGATTACAGCCAGCGATTCTTATCCTAAGCCCAGCTCTGAAGCTCTGTAAACTATGATCACATAATATAGTGTTGTGGCTTTGTGGTTCAGCAGGTGGTGATTACTTTAGTCGTCTCTATAACAGTGTCTCCATCCCTGTCCATGTGTAGCACACAGGCAGAAAAGTTGAGGTTGACAAGAGACCTTCGTGTCATAGTTAAAATCTTTAAAAGCAGCCTGGATGTCAGAGGTCAGTGGTTTGTCGCTGCCAGGTGCAGAGGGGGAGTAAACTTGACTTTGGAGGAGGAGCTTGACTGCAGAAGTAGAGTGCATTATGACTCGCTTATGAAAAGATGTGGTATTACTTTATACAAAGTGTACAAAGCTCCAAATGTTCTCCTTTCTCTGGGCCTCTCTAATCCTGCCTCTGCTCTCCTTTTCATCCAATCTGGATCATGCAACATAATTTACAGTCAAATGTGCAGAGCAGCTTCACAGGGACTATTACAAGCAGCTGAGAAGGGAAAGTAGAGTCCTGCCGAGATACATTCCTGCTTCAGATGGTAGAATCCGAAAGGAAAAAAAAGTAGTGAAGCAGGACGTTTAAGGTGGCAGCATGACACGTTATCCACAAGAGACAACTGGGTTTATGAGGACACACCATAGTTTATGTAGATGAGATCAAAACTCACTAATTATTTTAACTTCTAGCTGTCAGTCATCAATCAAGCACTTCCATCTTCAATGCTGAAATCACCGTCTTCTCAGCGTCTTGCATTTTGTCGGATTAAGTTTTCTATTAAGGACAATGCCACCCGTTAGTCTGCAGAACATTTTCTTCTTGAATTTAAAGCAGCTATAATCAGTATTTCAATAATAGCAATGTATAAACTGATTGCGTTGATTTATTGTGTTGATGTTGCTTATAATGAAAATGATCACCTGAATCTGCAGCTCATCTTGGCTTGACTTCACATGGACCTTCAGTTATTAGTCTATCTGTCTGGTCGACAACTTTCTGTTTTGGTTTACCGTCATGACTCCAATAGTTGCCGTTAAGCCCTAGCAGGATAGCTGTTTTAAAGGTTGAAAACAACGTCCTACTTAATAGCCCCAAACAGGACACAGAAACAATGAGTCCATTAACATAGTGGAGGATTAATCTGGTGAAGAGAGAGAGATCATTTCCCTCAGGCGCTGGTAAAGAAGAGCTAACCAAAGTGAATTTGGACTTAAATCATCACGTTGAAAGAAACACAACTGCAATGCAGACGTGAGTGTTCCTGTAGTTGGACGGGTAAAAAAACAACAACGGTTTGCTCAAGCATATCACCTTAAGATATGTCTGTTAGGTAGTCACAATTGGTTTATAAAATGTCTTGCCTGGCAAATCATTGCAATTAAAAAGCATAGACTGGAATTTTTTGCATTTCCATCAGTCGATTGTCCAAATGGTTGTTTTCTACCTAGCGATTAACCAACAATGAAATTAGACACTTGAGTTTGGAGCAGATCATGCAGAGCAAACCAAAGTGTGCAGACAAGTAGACCAGTAGTGTTTCAGATTGTAGAGAGATTCTTCAGGCAGAGCGAAGATTTGGGGAAAATGCCATTTTCCTTGGATTTTCCATTTAGCTCAACAGAAAGTTGGCCTCCATCAGCGGCTTTTATCCAACACCAGAGAAGAGGTTTTTAGATCTCTGCTGAGAAGGGAAACAGCTCTAGTCTGATTTGGTTATATAATTATGTCATTTTTCTCTTTTCTATTTTAAAGCTAATGCTGATTTTTAAATACTAACTATACAAATGGAAAGTTCTTTTGAAAATTAACACCTATGAAGGGTGTGATGCTTCATAAATAGATGCTTGTTTAGCTGGAGTAGCCCTTAAAAAGAGCTGGTGTTGCTTTTTATCACCTGTTTATGCTTTTAAACCCAGTCTAACCCTCAGTACTATCTTCAGACTGGGTCTTCCTCTCATCTGGGTTGTCTGAATCTTTCTTTTGCGAGTCTTCAGATTGGTAGCAGCTGTGGTTGCTGGCTGGGTTCAAGCTGTGGGAGGCTCCGGCAGGCCAGCAGGGAGGAGCTCCAACATCTGGAAAAGACGGAAAGCTGGCTGCAACTCAGAGACGAGAGCATAGCAACATGAATTCTCTCTGAGCCAATCCTGCTGCTACAGTGTTTGCAAGTTCACTGTAGGCTTGAAAAATTGTTTTTTTTTAAGTCTTCAGAATTTAGTTTGGTTGTACCGCCATTGAACTAAATATTCTGATGTATTAATTTCATGTAAAAGTGTATCTTCTGCATGAAGAGTGTTGGACAAAGTGTAAAGAGTGGACTGCTGTTTTGAGATCGAACCCTCTGGGCCTCTCCTCCTGATGTAAGAGCGTGTCTAAACATGTGGGAGCTGCCTGCAAGAGGAGAAAAGAGGAAGGGGGTTGAGGTGGTGCTTGTGCTGGTCAAGCAAACCTTAAATTCCTCCTCAGATCTGCCCATTGTAGCCTACTGACTAAATAAAAGCCGAGCCAAAAACTGAAAGTGTTAAATCAAAGACATGAAGAGTTGACATGTCTTATGAACAATTAAATGTGACAAATACTTCATACATGTGTCTCCTGAAAGACTTGGCCAACTCATTACACTTTGAAAGTGATAAAGGTTTTAATGAAACTTCACTAGTACCAGAAGGAAGATATCAAATCAATCATGGCTGTAAAATCAATGATCTGAAAAAACAATATTGTCGTTACTAAGGTTGTCAAAACGTTCAGTACTTTTAGATACGTGTTTTAAAAAAAAATCTGTTATTGTAATGATCGATAATCATCCGTATTGTGTCCAATACGCTGCCAACATATTTGTCCAATTTAGAACCTTTGCAGGAATTTGCTTTAAATGTTTGGTATTTAAAAATAAAATTACCCCTCTTATTCCTCTCGAGAAGTTGACTCATGACCTTAATCACAAATCGGACAAGTTTTGGAGGATCTGGGAACCTCTACATTCCTTCTTACAGAAGATATAACTCATCATCTGTCCCTGGAAGATGAGGACTGTTTGCCTTTTTCATTTATTTCACTTACGTGCTCTTTGATTACCCGTCTCCTGTCATCTTTTTATTTATTTACTTATTTTATATATACGTACAGCGCAGCGCTCACTGTTAGTTTGGGGTGGGACTTTTCTGTTTTCTTTTTGTTTTTTGTTTTTTTTGTGGTCTGTTTTGTCTTGTTCTAATGTTTGTCTGTGTTCATAAAATTGAAAAACCAATAAAAAAAAATAAAAAATAAATAAATAAATAAAATTACCCAATAGTTGGTGCCAAGGACTTCTGTTTTGGTTGCTGTGGTATCAAATCAGGTATTGATATCGTTTGATTTACACTTGTATCGTATTGATTTTTAAAATTCTGATGTTGCGACAGCTGTATTCATCACTGAAAACACTCTAAGTCAAATATCTCAAATCGTGTCACTGAAGAAATACTTGTACAACATTTAATAGTATCCACTTCAGAGGTAAACATGAGTCATTATTATTAGAGCCCAATTTAATGTTAAACCCCATCAACATGTCTGTAACACTAGCTCTAGCCTCATGTACTGGTTGTTCAAACAAAACCAAATGAAAACTCTTTCATCACTGATAAGTTGTTCATGAGAACAGTTTTAAGTTGCTAGCTTGTGGTTGGCTATCAAACTCTAACACAGCTCCGTCTTCAATCCCTTAATTCAGTTTTATGTCCATGTACCTTTTTGGAAAACCACTGCAAATAATCTGTACCAAAATACATGAATTAACAATGGCAGAGTAGATAGTTAAGTCAAAATGGATTGAAACTTAAACAGTTGAGTGAGTTTTGACAACCCAGACCTTTCGCCCAGATGTTGAGCTCAAATATAAACTTTAAGTGTCTATAAAGAACTGATATATGACGAACAGATCATTACTAAACCCATTAGTTTTAAAGTATTCTTTTTACGATAATATCAAGGACATCAGTGAGGTAACGAGAAATATTTTCACCAAAGTCAGTAGGATTCATCAACGAGAGAGACGGCACGCAGATTTCCCAAAAATCTGTCCAGTAGATAATTTTGGACTTAAGTGGTGACTGACCATTGCCCCAAAGACACGCTGCTAGCATGGCCAAATGAGGTTAAACTGAGTTAAGGTGGGTTTGTTTTATAGCTAAATGAGTCAGTCAGAACAGAGCGTAGTAAAGTAAGAGTTAGATGCTACAGTATGGGTTTTTTTCTGGGGAAGTACTTGCCTTTATCATGCCATGGTAATTATATGTTATCGTCTACTGAACTTCCAGCCAGGCAAAGTCAATATAATTAACTTTTCTCCCTGCCATTTTGTCATTTGTTCCTTGAACTTGCCTTGGTTTTTGCCTTTTTATTCAGAAGTACAGTATTGAAAGGAAAATGGTAGCAGTAGAGAGCTGCACATCAGCGCTCTTGTAGCAGACTGAGCTTTCCCTGGGTTTGTACAGCAGAGGGATGGAGGTAAACTGAGCGAGTGAGGTACTGGCATCCCACCGGCTGCCTGGACAGAGGGGGCATTCTTCTCCTCGGATCCCACTCTGTCGTCTCCTGCAGACCACAGTTTGTCAGCCAATCTGCCCTCCGTTTACTGAGGAAATGTTCACTTAGTGCAGGAAGTCTGAGGTTTCCCCCCATACGTTTGATTCAAGCAGTTACCCAAACATCACCGGGGTTATAAGTCAGGTCAGAACAACATAGGTGGGAACTAAAACCCAGAGGGCACTTATCATCTCAAATCACCTTTAGGCCTAAGTGATTTATAAATAATTAGAAAAAAAGACCCATAATAGACATTGTAATAGATAAACAATTTATTTTTGGCTGTTATTTTACTTTAGGATAATTCACAAAAGAAATGTAGGTTTCTACGTGCAAAAAAGTTTCTTTATAATAGAAATTTCCAGGACTGTGTTTTACCGCTAGATACACCGGTTGTGTAGATATTTACGACTAAACTGACAAAATTGTGCAGGGATACAAGTTTCTTTACCTGGTTACACGAATAGATAGAAATGTCAGTTTTAGCACATTGAACGTTTTATGATTAGGTTATTTGGATGGACATGAGTGTGTCTTTTAAATTGGTTTTATTGGGAAGGCACTGCAGAAAATGCAAATGAACCTTTTTGGTGATCCAAATACATCGTCAAAAGCTTTTCTTCATAACTCACTTAACAAGATATTAAAAGAAAAAGCAAATGTGTTCATCTTCTGATTCTAAAGTGCTCACAACCATCTTAAAAACAAGAAACCTACTGCATACTTACAATTCCTAAGATATACTACTTTACCTTAAACGTTTAATTTATTATTGATTTTAGCTTGAATTTGGTCATTTCGGTTCAGATCATTCAAGTCAAGATCCAGTGCATTATGAGCATCGTAACACTCTGTGGTTACCTTCTCAGGCAAACAGCTGACAATGAAAGAAGCAGCACCAGCAACCCCACAAAAAGTAACCCCATTCTCTGGCATATATACATAATCACTGTAATACTATAAGACCATCATCTTAATACTGAGAATATCTTGTTTTACATCCATCAATGTATTGTGAATTTTAACCAAAATGGCTTCTCAGTCCATGGTATTTAATTGTTTCCAATGCTAATTGCTATGCTAGCTCTTGTTGTGCATGTTTTATTTACATATTAAGCCACAGGGAAAGATCCTACTGGCAACATATTGACATGATTTAAGAAACAACAACAGATTTGTATTACCCAAACAGCTCTATGTTCTGTGTTATGCTAGAAGTTGCTGAAAACTGGTCAATCTGGTATGTTGGCAAAGATCACCAGACTAAACGATCTACAAGAGACTGTTGATCATTCTGGATTCTTTTTCAGCCATTTTTCTCAAGCTTAAATTATTTGGCTGACTTGTTTAAGGAAAACAACTTAAGGTCAGAAAACGAAATGCATATATTACTTATTGATGATGTTTTCAATTTGAAAACTAGCCATTTTGTGAGAGTGCTCCATTTTTTCCATTGGGCCTAAACAGGATATGACGTCTGTTACTTGTAACTGACAGAAAAGTGCACTTATGGCATGACTACATTGAAACCCTATGATGCACGCAAATTAAATAAATCTGGGACTTAGTGGTGGTGTGTCCCTTTTTTTAGCTTCCCACAACAATCAAGGGTCCTTTTGCATCAGGATTGTGTAGTTCCACAAACGTCCTGCAGGGGAAGTAGAGAGCCCTCTCACTGCAGCTTCTTCTTTGCCAGCTGGGCAAGCTCTTTGGCTTTCCTCTTCTTCAGCTTCTTCTTGAGGAAGAGCAAGTCAATGTAGACGATGTGATCTAACACTGTAGAGGCACAGAGGAGTCCACCATGCAGAGCACCTGCTATCCCACAGCTAAACACGTCTTGGCCTGAAAAAGAACAAACACTTGAATATAACCTGCTGGATGGGACAGAAGTAGCTTTAGTCTGGATTCAAATTATTGTCTGTGTTTCCCTCCAGCTAGAGTTTTTCTTGCAAGCTTTAGTTCCTTCCTCTTTGTGTCTTAAGTGTTTAACTGTACCTGTTGCAACAAAAGCTTTCTAATTTAGTGAGTAAAAATAAACCGCACAGAAATTCATCATTTTTCAAGTCATTGCCAGCGTCAAGTCAATCAATTTTAGGGCCTGTTGAGACATTTCCATACCTGTGAAAACGTCTTCTCTCAATCAAAAAGAATAAAGTTCTGACTGTGCTTGCAGAACTTGTTTGTGCATAAAAGCCTGGGCCAAGTTTATAAGTTTCATACCTGAGATGAAGAGGTTTTTGACGGGGGTGTCACTTCTGTTCCTTGCCACAGCCTCAGCTTGGAAACGGTCGAGGTTGTGTTCAGCAGAGTACATGGCTCCGCGCTGGGCTCCAAGATAGTGCATGTTGCTCAGTGGGGTTGCCACATCTTGGAAAATTAACTTAAAAAACAACATTAAAGACAGTCTTTAGTCACTGACACACACGCTAAAGATTAAAGCATTTAGACGTAACCCTTGCAAGCTTTCATAGCTTTACATTTTTGTTCCGTTGCTTTAAAAAGTTAAAGAAATAAGTTGTATTTGTGCAGAAAAGAGAAACATCCTCAAACATATTATATATGTGTATTACATACGATAGCCAATCCTACCTTGTCTTTGATTTTAGGGAACAGAGTGCAGGCCCAGGCAAAGAGGTTTTCAGCAAATCTCATTTTGTAGTTGTAGTAATCATCACCCCTTTTGCGCACTGTGGTGTTGCTCCATTCCTCAAACCATTCATATTTCACCATCGTCAGTATTGTCATGCAGGATTTGCCTGTGACCAAGACACACGACAGGACACCCTTAGTAATCAGTATAGTCAGTATGAACCCTTAGATACATTTCATTTGTTGGCATCCTGTCTTCAAACATAATCAGGAGGGGGTAGGGGGGTTTACCAGGGTGTCTTAGTTTGGCCTCTGGGTCTTTGGAAGATGGCATTGTGATGAACATCATTGGAATATTGTCCGGTGCTTCGTCTTTACTCAGTGCAAAGAAGTCATCCATCCTTAAAAGAAGAAATAAAAACGGAGGATGTTATTTTGTTCAGATCATCAGTCCTCCGTGTCAGAGCATTCGTGGCTGCTTGTTTTAATCAGAAGTGAAGAAAGGATTCACAAGAACACTTTTTAAATCCAGGAGCTAAAACATGGCTGATCCTGCACTCCATCTAGAGGACGAAAGGGGGATTGAAAGGTAATGTATGTTGCTTTATGTTTTCTCTATGGTAATGCTCATCAGTCTTAAGCTAGATGTGAAAAAATAGTTGCTAAAGTAGCAAAAAAAAATCTTTGAAAGACAGATTTTCTGTTGCAAGAATAATGTAAATCTGAGAATGTTTCTTTGAGCAGACTTTAATATGAGAAGTTACTTCTGCATCTATAAAGTTATTGAATGCCTACTTCTGATACAATAGCAACCTCTATTGGTAACTAATGCTACCCATGCATACAGTACAAATTGAGATGAGTGCTCTGCATGCTTACGATTTGTCCATATCATTATCTTTGAACAGCCAGAAGTTGGTCGACTCGAGACCCAATTCTTCCTCAGTTCCATCAAAGCCACTGAAGACCAAGAACGATCCTCTGCCATGTTTCATCATGTCCAGTCTCTCTTGGATATCTTAAACATGGAAGTTTAAATTCACCTTTTTCATGATAAAATGTGATACTTTTAAGAAGTCAATCATTTGAGTTCATAACGTTTGGTTTTTCACCTGGCTTCACTCGTATCTCAGGGGGAAGAAGTTTCTGGAAGGTGGTGAAGATGCCACAGTTTGATACAACCACGGGTGCATGAACCTCCAGTTCTTCTTGACCTTTCTTCACTTTCACACCTGTCAGAAAGGAAGGTTACCTGTTACACTACCTGTAATTTATCTTTCTTGTAACAGTGAAAAAAACCCAGCTGGAATAATTTCCTACCATAAGCAGCTCCATTCTCATTAACCAGGATCTGGGAGACGGGAGCTCTGACCAGGCAGTTTCCACCATATTTCTGAATGGTGCGTATGATGTGGTAGGAGATCTCACTGGCTCCGCCTTTGGGGTAGAAGGCACCCCGTTTGTAGTGATGAATCAGGAGGGCATTGATCATAATGCTCGAGTCCCTCGGAGGCACGCCTGCAGATGGACAGAGAAAATTATAATTTATTATTCATCGTATTTACGTCCAGTTCAGGAATTGGTGCCAGGCATGAATTAACTCAACCAATTCTGTATTTAAGGATTAGTAAACACTTAGTCAGGGCTCTCGAGCATCAAACATTACAAAGAACAGATAAAACTGAGGCTTAGTATAACTTTAAGGAGACTCGAGTATCAATGTCTGACAATTATAACAGTGCAGTCCAATATGTTTGGAAAAAAATCCTGTATTTGGTTGCTTTGTATCTTTCTATGGCACATTGAATTCATACAGAAAGAGTGTCTATGGGGCGACCTAGCGGTTGGGTCATTCCCCATATACAGAGGCTGTGGTCCTCCGGGGCACCCCCCGGGTAAGGGTCCGGGCTGCAGCTACTTTCCCGCAAGTCATTCCCCGCTTTCACTCCAGATATCCCACTCTATCCACTGTCCTATCAAATAAAGGCATTAAAGCCTAAAACAAACTTGATTCCAGAGAATAATACATTTTCATTGTCGAACTTTTAAACATAAAGATGCGTCTCTACTCTCAGTGGCATTTTTGAGGACTCACCGTAGAAAAGATATGAAAAGATGACATGAAGATCCTTGTTGCTCGTCAGGGTGTTCACGTATTCTGTCGCATTTGTACCAGTGATGCGGAAAATTGGAGAGACAAGGTCTGCAATGCCTGACTTAAGCAGGAATAAAGAAACCCACTTTGGGATTAGCTTCATGGTTGCCAGGTAGTGAGTCTTCTTAGCTGAGATCTGTTAGGATGCATAAAATGTGGTCAAATTTAGACCTTGTTGTTATGTTTTGGTTATATGGCACTGGAACATTAGTCTACTATCTAACAGTACCTTCATGATTTTGAAGAATGTCTCGATGGCCTCTGTGTCGTCTGGGAATTGCTTCAACAGATGAGCTTTCATTTCAGTTTTCCCAGAGAAGATGGTGTACTCTCGTTTCTCATCGCCGAGGCCAATCTGGATGGTATCAAAGTGTTGTTTCAGCTCCTGGAACTCCAGCTGACCCTCAGAGATCTGGTCAAAGGCAATACGCAACAGACTGTTCTCATGGACCTGACCGATGTAGTGGAGCCCTGGAGAGGATACACCGGAAACAGGAGAAGTGTTTATTCATTGTCAAAAAAATAAGTCCTATCCCCCATTGCATTGTTTATTTTAGAGCTCAATCAGTACCGGAGTTCATATTTTTTTTAAATTTCGGCACACTCCCTGAAATGTCTCTTGAAGACTTTGTTGAAATGTTGAAAGCCGAGTGGTTGATCAACAGCAAAAGATGGGAGGCTCGAACTAGACTGAAGTCGCCAAAGAATCTGATTGATTGATTAATAAAGTATTTATCTAGTCTGCGGCTCGTCTCCTGCATTTCCTTATTGGACATTATAGTTAAATATGTTTAGATTTGAGGACTTATGGTAGGACAAATACTGTGAAATTGTAGAGTCTGTTTTTTTTTTTTCATTTTAAAAGTTGATCATTTCATCAAATAACTGGCAGACTATTCAATAACAAGAATAACTTTTATTTGCTGCACCAATATCAGCCAGGACTCTTCTGTTAGGACTATAGCTGAATGTTTTTCTTGCTCTGGATCCGATGGTAGACCTGTTGTTAAAGCTTCCAATCGTCCCCTCTGATACAATCTTTGGTTTTTCCCATTCTTATTGATAACAGGTAATAATACCTGTTCTTTTGTCCATTTCGAGGAAGTCGAGGGAGGAAAAAACATTCATTGACAGATTGTACATTATCTGTTTGAACCTTGAACACACCTGACCAGCAGCTGTTAGCTGCCATAGGAAGACGTTCCAAACCCCTGAATATATGTCTTGCAATGCCCTGACATTGTTGATATAGGTCTATATAAAAACTCTGGCATGTTTGGCATGAACACAGTATTCCTAATGGGAGCTAAGGCGACGCTGTTGTTGGTTTGTTTGGGTCCACTATGTCCTCTTTGAATGTTGGCAAATAAGTGTCAGTGACATTAATTTAAAGTCCTCTTACCAACATCAAACTCAAAGCCTTTCTCTATGTAAGTGTGGCAGCAGCCTCCTGCTTGGTCGTGTTGTTCCAGCACCAGAACTTTCTTTCCCGCTTTGGCCAGAGTGGCTGCAGCTGTCAGCCCACCAATACCACTCCCAATGACAATGGCATCCAGGTTCTGGGGCACTTTGTCGAGGCTGAAACCTGAACAGAAAAGAGCAGAACAGATGTTCACAGACAAAGATATCCTTATAAAGTCATAAACGTTATCTTGAGCAAGTGCTGAAACTGAGACATCAAAACAGGTTGCATAAATGGGTTACATAATTATCCGACAGTTGTAATGCACACCTTTCCTGTCACAAACATACGTGTCTGCTGTACCCAGTTCCTTAATCTGTAATCTTCTGATGGTAATAAACATGATAACATAATCTCGTGGTCATAATCTAATTTAGATAAGGCTCACAGATGAAGTAAAATGACTGCCTCTGCTAATTTAGGTCCAATTTAAACTATCAGTTATGACAGCAGATAGGTCAGATAACTGTGTCAGCACACCTCAGCAGATATAAGAACTACAGTAAATGATGTGTATTGTACAGAAGGCCTCATATGGCCCAGGTTTACTCTTTAAAGGTGTTTATTACCAAAACCGAAGACTCTTATGAATTGATCTTAAGGCAGTTAAAGGTAGAAAGACATTCAGGGCAATTTCAAGTTTCTTAATCTTGAAATATCCAAAAACTAGTTTGTATACGATGGTGCAGTAAAACTTTGGCGTGCTCAATAGTATTATGCTGTAACCAGTCCTGACAGAGGTTAGCAAAATATAATGTAAGGATGCCTTGCTCAAGGGCACCGCGGAAGTGCTCGGAAAGTGAACTGGCACCACTCCAGCTACCAGACCAATTTCCAGACTGGGACTTGAGCCTGGCCACCCTCCGGTTCCCATTCCAAGTCCCTACAGACTGAGCTACTGCCGCCCCATTTCAGTACACATAAATAGATTTTTCAGTGGACTTTTGTTCATATATTTCTTTTATAAGAGGAAAATCACAGGTTAGTTAAGTTATGGTCTTGTTGCCTTTAGGTGAACCTTATCCAGGACGCTTATTAAAGTCTATGTTAACACTGTTTCCTCTGTAATTTTCCTTCTTTAACAAATTTAAATGATTACACTTAAAAGGCTTATTATCCGATAGTTCTAGAAATCCAAATTTACTGTGAGAGAAAGATTGTAAATCAGTTCTTCATATCCTTTGGAGTTATCATTTTATAAAAGAATGACTTGGGATGGTTTTCAAATTAAAGGTATTACAACATTTTCTACTCCCACTTAAAATAAGTTGTACCTTAACTTATACTTTTAACACAAGTAATTACTAAAGGTGTCAAATCCCTGTGAATACTAACATCTTTATCGATGATGACATAATTCTCTTTCATCTGAAATTATCTAACCTTGTTTGATGACTTTGTCTCGCTTCTTCTGATCGAACTCCCGTGGGCCGGGGGGTCTCACTGACTCCAGGGAGAAAGGGCTTCTTTTCCCAAACAGGTACCAGTACGTGCCACCGGCCCATATCGCCAACCAAACCAAGAAAATCACGAGCCACATCATAGCGACTAGACTATCAACCCCCCCCTGTCTTGTGCTCAGTGTCGTTCAGTCTGTGCTCTGCTCTCCTCTCAAGGCTCTTTTTATATAGCGGGGTGTCAAAGGTCTTTCTAGGGAAGCAGCGTAGAAGTTTGACATGTCACTTTTTTTTGCATGTTATGAAAGCAATAAAGATAAAGTGGTGAAAGATCCACTTTACATTGGTGACATTGTAAAGATCACAATAATGATGTGCAGTACAAGACAACGCTGAGCACGCAAAAACATTGAGAAACACATTAACTCTTTTTTCAATTCCTCATCATTAAAGTATATTCTTTTAAAATGATCACTATTTAAGCATAAATTGTGGAAATAATCTGATTAAAATTGGAGAGTCACTGATTTAAATTATAACTAAAAAGTTCCATTTCCTGCTAACATGTCTAAAAGTTACACGTTTATAACTCGTCTGGTTGTAGTCTGAAGGTTTTCCACATTCTGTTTCCCTCCTGTGTGCAGGTACGTACATGTTGTGTTATAGTTCAGTCATTCTTAAGAGTATGTAAAAGCAGGGGTTACATATTTCCACAATGTCTCTTATCTGATAAGACAATTAAGATAAAACACACTAAAGTCACCCTTTACTTTATACATGCAGTTATAAAGTTTACAGCTTTACCACCGCCTCGCTGTGTGAAATCACTTTGAGTTTTTAACCTTTAAGGTCTGATAAAGACGGAGTTGGTGTCCTTGTAAGAACATGGGGGTCAAAACTTTCTGAGAAATTTCACTGTCGAATTCTCTCTGATAACATTTGAAGTATCAACAAAATGTTTCTCTCGAGGTGAGATAATCATTGTTTTTGTAAAATGTAAGTCCATAAGTTACACGATGTGTGTGATAACTGTGCGACCCTTTCATGTAGTCTTGCGTGGACTTTGCGCTCGTCTTCGACACCGATTCATTTGACTTTGAGCCAGAGATGTAATCTGAAGTGGCGATAACATGGTAAACAACAAAGAAACAAGCTGCTGCAGTCACTGAATTTAAAGGTCAGATGAATTAAGTGTTTTTTTAATGCATGAAGTGAAATGTGACCAAAGTAAGTATATATTATATCCCATGTTTCCTCTTTTTTCATTCAAGTGACATTTGTCCCAGCAGACATTTTCATTAAGTGAGAGAGGGGCGCTGCTTGTATTAGTGGGCCCCAAGAAAAATGATCAAGAGCGACCCTGAACAATAACCACACCTCCATGATGACAAAATAACATGAAAAGGTTAAATACAGCGGTGTGCATACAAGGTCATTGAACTGAAAAACCTTTTATTTCACTTTTAAAACTTTAAACTCATATAGAAGTTCCTCGTACCAAGTTGCTGTGTTTCAGGTGTTGAATGTATTTGTTGTAGCCCGGGTTGAAAATGACACTAATTGGATGGTGAGCTTGAAATGGAAGCCGGGATGAAGCTGCTGGAATAAGCTTAAAGACTTTGATACAGGAAGCAGCTCGCGGTGTCAACAGGCCTGTGTGACCGACTTCAAATCCTATTAAGAATTACACTAAGCAGTAGCTGCACGACTCCTGTGACTTTGTCCTGCTTTGTGAGCGTCCTGATTAACTATCAGAATTTCCACAGTCTGTCGTCAATCCTGTTTTATGTTAACAAAGTGATACCTTGACATCGAAGTGTTGTAAAAGTGTAATAAAAGTGAGATGTGCGAGAGTATATCAAAGATGACAGAAGCCAGGTCAGGTCAAAGCTTTATACAGCTATTTGGATTTAATTACAAATTGATAAAGAAACATTTTCATATCAACAGGTACGTACAGTAATCCAGTGACGGAAAAGGGTCTCTCTCCAGGTGAAAACACTGTTACAGATCTTACATTTCTCCTACTACTGCACATTTTCTCCACAACACTTCTACAGGGACATTACAGCAGTGTAACCGTCTCTGGTCAAAAACAGCGTGACTTTTCCCTGGATGTCTCTGTGCTATGTTACTATACAGCCTCCCTTGTCTCCCTTGTAGGGGTTCTTGTCATCTGGGACGCCTTTAATCAGCGGATCATTTGGTAGCAATTCCTCCACAAAAGCAACTGTTTCTGCGCAGTTTGCACCCACCTGTTATTCAGAGAAAAGAGAGGAACACAAGTGAGGAAAGTGCTTCTTGCTACCTGCATCCATCATCTTTATTTTAAATCCTGTCATTCTTTTGGATAAGTTATGTTTTGGTGAGATTTTTGAATGGAGTTGAAAAAAACAAACCGAGGTCATTTACTTACTGGTGTCCTAGTTGTGCTAACTTCCTTCTTCAACTGATCCAGCTCCATTTTCAGGATTTCCTTATCTGACATATCCCGAGCCATCCTGGCTGTAGGAGAAAAGTTGACATCAAAATGTTAAAATATTCCAGAAAAAGCTTGAAAGTCTACTTTTGTCATGTTTGTCTTTGTAAAAGTGTGACAACATGCAGTTTCATGCATCATGCTACTTTTCTGAAATAAAAAACAATATTTAACATTCAAAAACAGCCCATTGACAACATAAACGTAAACCCAGCAGAGAACAATCTTTACCTGTTGAATGGCGGGATCCCCAACAATCAGAAAAAAAGTATTGGCTCCTAAGAGCTCATCGACTGTATTCCTTCCACTTGTCCGGTCACTTCTTCACTCTGACTGATCCGTTATGTCCCACTGCTCTTCATCCAAGCTGATCCCCCGCTGCTCGGCACAGGATTGGCCCTGATTTCGCCAATCCCCCGTGATGGGATTACACCATCAGGAGCCGTAACCCCTGGACAGGAAGCAGGAAGGTAAGAGAACACAGATCAATGCAGATCTGCAGATGACATGGTGGAGAACGTGAGACACTGAGAATAAACGATAGTGGACATCGTATGGTCTGCTGCAACCCTGAACTCTATCTGAATGTATAACAATATATACACAGTGTTTGGGTTTTAGTACACATCTAAGTGAGAATATAGTAATAGGTGTACGTTTGTGGTAACAATGTTCATTGTGCTTTAATACATCTTCAGCAGTTACTCTAACCCTTTGCAACACAAGGAGGCCAAGTCTTCTCCACTGATTTGATTACAAACTCTAATCTTGCAGTTTATGCAATCAGTTGCTCTAAGTGTTGCAACATCTTTCTAATGATTTGTGGACACTAAAAGGCTACATCCACCTTGTATACAAAACAAATAATGCTTTTTTTCATGCATTTTTGCAGGATGTATTTTGTACCTATTTGCATCTGGGCATTTCTGACGACTACATGGATACAAATGTGCATTATGCCTGCGGTTTTTGAACATTGTACTGAGGCTATTTTCATTTCTTGTTTGCAAAAAGGAAAACCCTAGAAAGTAAAATATCACTTTCCTTGTTCATCTATCTGTGAGGAGTGTATATTTTCTCCTTATGTCTGTGAGCTAAAGACATGCAGGGTGAAGAACTCAGGTCTTTGAAGTGTCTGTAAATGCTTATAAAGGTGTACAAGTTATCTTATGTTTAGCTATGACAGTATGTTATTGATAGGCATTTGATAGTGTGGAGATCTGTCCAGTGTTGGTGTGATGTTAGCATCAAAATGACTTGTTGATATCACAGCAAAAGCTCCAGTGAAAGTAGAATCTGTCTGAATGTTCAACGTGAAGTGCATACCTCTTTTTCAATCAATCGAACGTCTCTGAAGATTTAGTTAAAGATTGAATGAAAATGTATTGCACTATGAAACTAGTCCAATTACTCTGCGCTTATCACCTCCAGCTGACATTTCATCTGAGACATGACACGCCCCTGATCCTTAACTAAACCTTCAGCAGGACTCACACTAAGCCATTTCAGGATCTGGGTTAGTCTCATCTGCTCAAGATTAACCCGAGGTACGTCACCCTCATTATGAAGGACCAGTGAGTGCAACTTGTCACCTGATGAAAAACTTCCCCCCCCCACCTGATGCATCTTATGTTGGCTCCATATTTTAAACCACTCACACTCACCCACAAGATGTAGGCAGACTGTCTCACTGACACTAATTAGTGTATGGGCTTTAAAAAAAAGGAAGTGTGTCTCTCTGCAGAGATCATGAGGAGGTAATATAAGTGCTGAAATTATTATTCAACTAGAAGGAACCTCTACCAATCTGCAAGTTTAACCACAATATGTGACTGTTTTTTGTTTGAGTAAATGTGCTTCTGCATAGAAGTATTTTATACTACACAAACTTTACATACATAAGAAAACCATTAAATAGAATCATATTACTGATATTGTAAAGAATAATTTAAAATAGTGCTTTCAGTTATTTTAGAATAAAATGTAGTAATTATTGAGTATAAGAAAATACTTCTTACAGCCTTTCTGTGAAGAAATAAAACCTTACTCGCATCTCTTTTCTCTTTCGAATGATATCAAATAAATATAAAGGCAGACGGGGAAATGGTTAAAGGACATTTAGGATTTGTTAAAGATGTTTCAGTCATTTATAAATGTTAAGCTCATTAATTAACTTTATAAATCAAACACTTATTGCATTTGATTCACTGACAGCTCTTAATTGCGATGGTTGTTCCCATTAATAAGTCATTTATAAACATTAGTTTTGACTCTGTATGGGTTACCCATTTGTTGGCATTTGTCATTATTTGTATGGACAATAGGAGCACGAATAAACAGATTGATGGATGCAATGATCTATTCACAATTAATAGAAACAATAGTTACTACCATGGTAGCATTAAATGTTGTAAACAGTTGTGTAAGCGGTGATGGACTTGTATTTTAAAGTGTTAAAGTAAGATTTAGTCACCTGAGATGTGAACTGAGCTAGAAATCCAAGCTGCAGCAGTGTCCTCACTTTATTAATATATGCATTTTTTACATTCTTGTATAAAAAGCACTGAAATTTCTGTGGATATTTGGTTAATTCTTGAAGCTCAATGTTTAAAATGTATTATTATAATTACTAAATAAAAATTGCATATATCGTTTTCATCATAAATTTAATGTAAGGGTCGCATTTGTCCTCTAGGTGGCGGTGTCTCTTCTCTCCTGCTCCTGTGAACGAAACAGTCCCGCCCACTTGGATCTATCAGCCAATTGGAGAACGTCTCTGCCTTGTTACCGAATTTATTTTCAAAATAAGAGCACCAGCGTTCGAAATCAAAGAACCGTCTCCGCTGTATGACGTTACAAGCTTTTATTTCGACACGTGTATGTATTTTCCTTCCCGGAAGCTCATTGAACTTCACTGCAGTGTCGTTGGCAGCGCAGCAACCATGGCAGCTCCCAGTAGGAAACAGACGTTACGGTTTCTCAGCCAGTTGGGAGGTTTTATCTTGACCCGGTTCGGGTTTTGGAACTGCTTCAGTATGTTGATGCTGTTTGCTGAACGAGCGGACTCGAAAAGGTAACAAAAGTGACTGAAGAGAGCAATGATGAAAGCTAATGTTAGCTAGCTATGGCTACATGTACAGATAGCCCACATTATCAAGATGGTTATTCAGTATATTGCCTAATATAGTTTGGTGCTAGTATAGTATGAGTGCTAGCTTTGTCATAGTGTGTGTTTAAAGTGTGAAGTCAGCTTGTAGTTCTGCAAATAGACAAACTTCAGGCGGTAAATTGCAGCCATATGGAGATGTTTAAACTTTAAAGGATGAGTTATATTTAGACTAGTCTCTAATTTTCTGCCAGACAAGGGAGGGCTCCAATTTTTCTTTTCCAACTAGGACCTATCCGTGGTTTTTAATCTCCAGTGTACATTAGGGGGTGTATTGTTTCAGGTCTGTGGTGGGCGGGTCCTACTTGAAGACAGCCACACCCTCAGAATGATCCTGTAATTATGGCAACATGAGAGCAGGATGTGTACAACCTTCATCATCATACCTGTCACTCTCTTCTTCTCTTATTTTTTCACTCTCAGCCATTCATAAAAAACTTTGTATTCTACTTTAGAGTTATTTTCTGATCAGCTGTTATAGGTCACTGGATATACTTGTTTTGCGTTGGTTGAGGGATCAAATGCTCTTTTATAATGTAACCTATCTTGTTTATTTTCAGGAAGCCAGACATCCATGTCCCGTACCTGTATGTGGACATGGGTGCAGCGGTGCTCTGCGCCAGCTTCATGTCGTTTGGGGTGAAGAGGAGGTGGTTTGCAATGGCCGCTGCCGTTCAGCTGGCTGTCAGCACGTATGCTTCTTATATCGGAGAACAAGTTTACTACGGCGACTGGCTAAAGGTGAGTAAGCTCAACTTTTTATTTATGTTTTGATACAAAGCATTAGTTGTCGTCTTCACACTCCCATCAACACCCTTCAATGACTATAACTATTTCAATAACAGGAATAGCTCATCAGGAATGTTGTTGTGTTTTGGTCCTTTAACTTTTGTAGCTTGTGCTTATTTTAAAAACATAAAGACCCACAATGCAACAGCAGATTATTTAAGAACATAGAAGTTGCTGGTAAAAATAAAATTAGACAACAGATAAATGTTTTTGTACAACTATGGTATGACATTTTTATACCATGTGGGCAGCAGAAAGGATGGCTAGAATATGTTCCTTTGTGTTACCTGTAGTAAGATACACACTTGAACACATTAGTCACGATGATCAGATATTCAAATGAATTTTTAGAGGCTTTCATTTTACATGGATGCTCTTTCTGCACTGAGCTCTTTAAGTCAGCCAACTCTGTCAATATGCTTTTTGCAATGAAGCAATGAATTTGAAGTGAATCCGCCTGCTTGATTCCGACTGCATTAACATCCGATACATAACAGATTCAGGAGCTCGTGTAAAATTGGCACAGATTAGTGTTTAAATATTGATAACAGATCTGTGACACACATGAGGGTAGAAAAAAAATAGATCTGGGTTACTGCTCGAGGTCTGACAGTAAACCGTTCTATCAGAGGATTGATTTTTTTAGCAGTGCTCGATTATTACCGCCTGAACGGTGTTTCCCCTGCAGGTACGGATGTACTCCAGAGCGCTGGCCATCATTGGAGGCTTCCTGGTTCTGGCCAGCGGGGCGGGGGAGGTGTACAGACAGAAAGCTCGCAGCAGATCCCTGCAGTCGACGGGACAAGTCTTCATAGGAGTCTACCTCATCTGCATGGTAAGTTTTAATCAGTATACGTATTATTATTTGACAGAAGAAGCTCGAGGCCAAATATCATGCAAAGAGAAAAAATTACGATTTAAACCCAAAGTGGCAAAATAAAAGTTAGGCAAGTTGATAACAGCTTTTCTCCATTTGTATTATTGTGACACGAAAATGAAAGATTCATTCATTCATATACATGTTTAAGAATCTAAATTACCAAGATGTGAAAAAAGTTTTGGAGCCATAATGGCTGCGACATCATTCTTAGAAGTTCCTGAAGCTGATCAAAATCGTCTACTAACGATGCTTGTTTTAACCACTTTTAGGCAACAAGTGTACCTCTGCTTCCCAGCTCATATTTCCAATGTTGTCAACCTGCGACATTTTACTTTTTTACTGCAGGGTTTTAAAGCAACACTTAACAAAGTTCTGTCACTATCAGTGATCCTGAATATTAGAAAAACAATCTGGGCCTAAAGAAATGTGTCAATCAGGAGCAAGGTTTATAAAAACATGAGTTACCCTTAACAGCTTCTTTACTTAGTATTCACAGTGTCAGAAAAAGTTCATGTTTAAGATAACATGATCACATATTTGATCACTACAGTATTAGAAAGAAATACTCAGAATCTATCTGAGGCTAAATAATTCTCATTCGGCTGCAGGCTGTTTATTTCTGCACATGAGAAACTTGTACTTTCTTCACACCGAAGTAAACTTCAACCAAAGCTTGTTTTGTGTCATCTTAAATAATGCAGTACCACTTTCTCCCACTAGGTGTACTCCCTACAGCACAGCAAAGAGGATCAACAGGCCTACCTGAACCACATCGTCGGAGGAGAGATCACCCTGATGCTGCTCGAGGTTCTGTTCGGCGTGCTGGCGCTGGCCTTCCTCTCCGGCTGCTACATCCGCCTGGCGGCTCAGGTCCTGTCCACCCTGCTGCCTCTGGTGATCCTGCTCATCGACGGAAACCTGGGCTACTGGCACAACACGCGCAAGGTGGAGTTCTGGAACCAGATGAAGCTCATAGGACACAACGTGGGCATCTTCGGCGCTGTGCTGATCCTGGCTACAGACGGTTGAACCCCTCAGGCTCTCACAGATAACTTTTACAGACCGAGGTGTCTGCACAGGATCCGACTGCTGACGTCGAAGTCACAGCCCGACTTTGTGTACAAAGCTGGCCGCTCCAGTGATCTCTCAGGATTCAAACGCTCCAAGCGGAGACTGTTGGATGTAAACACACTCTGCTGTCTTCGCTCTGCCAGTTGGTTATTTTTGCTTTTGCAAGAAAAGAAAAAAAAAACACTTGCTTTCTTTTTGCAATGTAATAATTTATTCAGATTCATGTTTACATTTTCTGTTCTCTTAAACATGACACTGAGCATTGATTTTGTATTTCTACAGGGAGCTTACACTTCTCTCAAATCAAAGTCTTAAACTGTTTCCTTCATGTTTTCTTTCAACACTTTAGAACTAAAGGGAAGGAACGTTGATTTTATGAGTTATTGCATATCAGTTTTTTTGTGTTACTTTTAAGTTGGGAAATGCAGCAAATTCAATAAGCACAGATTTGAACCTTCTGTGTGAACGATTGTTTTATGTCAAAAACCGAACACAGACTCTTGATTGTGCACTAAAGGCTGAGAGGTGTCGTCTGTGTTCAAGTATTGTCATCATTAAAATGATTCTCTTCAAAGGTTTTGTGCTAACGTTGATTACAGTGCAGAGCTGTTCACGTTCTCTTCGACCGACTCCTCTCTCCATGACTTTGAAGAAGATAAAAGCTTCAGTGAACTTTAGATCTTTGACAATACTCAAAGCTCAAATTAACACAAAACTTTCGGTTTGAGGTTTCGTTTCTCACTTTGAAAACTGATTGTTTCCTAACTTCAAAGACTCGTTGGATGAACATTACAACGGTAGAATTTGCTTATTGATGCAGCTTTTACACATTTTGCAAAGTTTCAGTGTTGACATGAAATAAAGATATCAATCTCGCTTAACTACCTGGGATCTTAATACGTGATAGCATATAGTCCTGAAAAATAAACTTGTATAAATAAAAGATGGAGCTGTCATAGTTTGTCCTGCAGGTTACGACCAAATACTGGGACAAACATCTGAAGAAGCAGAGCGGGATTTTCCCGGCTCAACTTCACCAACTACCTACATGAAGAGTGAGAGGCTGGAAGAAACAAACATCGTCACTCTCATGGACGTTCAGGATTAGAAATGATGATTTATGGAGGGTTTAGAACACTTTTAAATATGAAACCTAACATCTCTTCTCGCCTTTTTAACCATAAGCTTTGCAGCCATAACCTGCTCAAGTACAAAAATAAGAAGTTCAGCTCTTTTAGCGATGTTGACTATTAGAAGCAGAAAATTATTAGTCATCTGTAGCGTCTGGGAAAATTATCATATTAGGCTTTTTCGGACCAGAACTGTTTTCCACGTATTGTTTGTCCTGCTTGTATCAGCTGTATTGATGTAACCACTGACATCACTTGTAATACACTACCGAGATTGAACATGATGGTCTGGAGGTTGTGTTGCCTGCTTCATGTAACGAGGCCGTGGTCCTAAGGTAAGGTTAGACTCCAACCCTCAGCACTTTACCACATCACTCGCTCATCCCTATTACCCAATCTATCCGCGGTCTAAGGTATGGAAAGCTGAGCAGGACAGATCAAACACTGGAGCACAAGTTTCTGAATGCATAAAGATGTGATAAGAAGAGATTATTATGACAAAAACATCCATTGCTTTCTCCAATCCTAGAACGGCGGGTGATGAATAAAGCCCGTCATTTTTCTTCTTTCTCTGACTCTGTTTCACTCGCAGTCTGATTGCTCTTCCGGTTGAACTCTGCTTTGACCAGAGCCCCGATCACGGCGAGCAACACGGTGATGGTGATGATGAGCACCGAGGCCGTCTCGGCGACACACAGCTGACTGTCCAGGGACGACAGGGAGCTCCCGGCCTGCAGAGGAGGAGCGTGACACACGATGTCCTCGTAGTCGTACACACGCAGACGTCTCACATGCTGGATCTTGCTGAAGACTCGCTGCAGCTCACAGTCGCAGATCCAGGGGTTGGAGGACATCAGGAGGTGGGTGGTGGTGGTCTGGAGCTTTAGGAAGGTTTTGAATCTGATTCGCTCCAGCTGGTTTCCTTGGAGACCGAGCAGAGTCAGACTCCTCAGAGGAGCCAGAGCTTCAGTCTCGACCACAGAGATGTTGTTGTGTCCGAGCAGCAGCTTCTCCAGACTCTGCTGTCTGCTCAGGAGGCCGTCTTTCAGCACGTTCAGCCGGTTTCCTTCCAGGTTTAGGAGGCTCAGACGAGACAGGCTGCTGAGCGCTCCGACATCAATCACCCGGATGCGGTTTTGACTGAGGTCCAGTTTCCTCAGGTTTTCAAGTTCAGACAGTGAAGCAGAGTCCAGGTGCTGCAGCAGGTTGTGCTCCAGCTGGAGCTGCTGCAGGGAGGACAGACTCTGAGAGAAGTCCTGAGGGAGCCAACGCAGCCGGTTAAAACTCAGGTCCAATCTCTCCAGAAAGTGAAGTGATGAAAAAGACTGAAACACAACAGGGCAGAAGTCAGTCGTTTAGAAAAGGATCTGGAACAGTTTGTCAAAAACAGAGATGGAATATAACTTCAGTTGTAGTAACTCTCTCCAGGAGGTACTCAAGTGCTTCTTCCTCAACGACCGGGGTTCAAAGAAAGTCATGGGGACTTAATATTACCCTCAAAGTGTCCCTTGTAGAGGGGTAGTATGGCAGGCTCTGAAAATCCTGAGACTTTAGATACAGACAACAGACAGGAGAAAAGCTGCTGCCTATGGGAGCTGCTTTTGGTGGAAACATGGCCACCTAGTTTAAGGTTAAAAGTGAAGTTTAAAGTTATGAATAAGTCAGGAGTCAATTGGCATGTTTCAAACTAAAGTGTGAAACATTTGTTCATTTTAGCTTCTCAATTGTGATTATTGTGATTATTTGCTGCCTTTTCTCAGTCTAATATCTCCGGTAAATGTGTATGGGCCTCACCAGGATAGATGCTAGTATTTTCACTCACTTACTGCTGATTCTACCAAGCCCCCAATTTGTCTAATTTATCCCATCTATGAAAAAAGGAAAGCCAAAAAACGTAAACCTTTACTACGAGAGTTCCATGAATAAAAATGTATTGACAAGGGACACCAGGTAGCCTGGCGGTATTGTTACGTGTACGTGCCCCCTGTACAGAGGCTATGGTCCTCATTGTCGCCGCCGTCGGTTCAAATCCAACCTCAACCTTTTGCTGCACGTCATCCCCGACTCTCTCTCTTCAGATGTCCTATCTAGTAAAGGCATTCCCCCAATAGAATCCACCAAACATTTAAACCACGAATAGAGGAAATGATCAGTAATGGAAACATGAATTAACTGTTGCAGCTTCAGTAAGTAATGATTTTGTATATTAACATTTTTACCAAAAAGTAAAAATAAATATATCTTGTGCCCACAATATGATTCCCCCCCACTAGTTATTATGTTGTGCGCTCACGTTATTATCTAACATGTGCGTTTTTTCCTTTTTGGGACTTCGGGGACTCCGTACATTTCCTTACACTAGCTTATAATACTTGTGTAAAATTAAACACCGTTCCAAATGCAGGGGTTTTACTTTTGCAATGTGGTATTGTCAATTTTGCACATGTCTCGGATACAGAAGTAAAACCACTGGTCTAAAATAAAGCATTAAATACACACAATACAAAGTGGTGTTTGGTACCTGTGGCTGCAGAGTTTGGATGCTGTTGTTGGACATCAGGAGGATCTTCAGGGACCACAGCCCCATGAAGGATCTGCTGCGTACCTCCGTCATCCTGTTCCCACCTAAATCCAGCATCCAGGTGCTGGGTGGGATGCTGGGAGGGACGTGGACCAGACCTCGAGACTGACAGTCCACCAGAGCTGAGGACTCGTAGCAGAGGCATTCGCTGGGACACAGCTCGAAACCCATCGTCGAGTTTAGAAAAAGAGGCAGCAGAGGGATCAAGCAGAGCACCGCACATCCACCGACAGGCATCTTTAGTCTAGATCAGGGTCGGATCACTCCAGGCATCGTGACCCTCTCGTAGTATTTCCTCTCAAAGAAACACGAGTGGAAACCAGGAGAACCTCTTTTAATGTCGTGATACTGCTGTCAGTTCAGTGAATCCTCCACGAGCTGAGCAGACATTGAATATTCATGATTGGAGCGGGATTATGGGTTTAAGCAGATAATCACAAAACAGAAACATATCAGGGGGCACGACCAGGTCTATTTTGGCCTGATGCCTGTAAAAAGGATTAACATCTGCTGCTGTATTTGGATGCATTAAGCTTTTTTTTAATGGACGCACTTTCCTTAATCGGACTTTCTCTGCGGAACAAGATTATTAGAATTTCTCATAATCTATTTTATAACTATTTTTGGTCTAACGGGGAGACCATGTAGTCAAAATCATGACATCATCATTTGAGAGTTTGAAATGAAATAGTATGAAGAGAGAGAAACCCGGATGTTGTTAAAAAAGTATAATTTGGCTAAAATAATCAGAATTAAATGATTTTTCCACGTTCAGGTTAAACTTATTTGAAACAGTTTTTCTTACATGCACATTTGCTTCATCTTTTATGAAAACAAACTTTAGTAATTCAGGGTTTGGAAGCGTTTAGCCCACAAAACAAGACTTTTCAACGACCTTGGATTTTGCTAATCTTGGCATTTTACGGATTAATGATGAAAGTAATCGTTGCCTGTAACTATTATTTGTATTCTCAAAAAAAAAAATAACCTGTTGATTATTTTCTAAATTAGTTGTTTTGGGTTGAAATATTGTGAAAAATATCAATCAGTGCAAAATGACTTCCTCAAACGTCTGGTGATGGCCACAACCCCGAGCATCCAGAGGACACCTTCAGGCAGCTGCAGAGAGTCCAGAGGATTAAAACTCATTTAAATAATTAATTTGAACCAGTGATGACGTCACTCTGCTGATTACATGAATGCATCAGACAGGCTACCAAACAACTCCTAACAGAAAATGGTGAATGGACTTGAGCTTGTATGGCACTCTTCTAGTCTTCTGACTACTCAAAGCGCTTTTACACCGCACACACACCTACAGTCACACACTGATGGCAGAGGCTGCTTTGTAGAGTGACAATCAGAAGTCACTAATCCCATACATACACATTTACACACCGCTGGAGCAACTTGGGGTTAAGTGTATTGCCCAAGTACATATCAGACATGTGGCTGCAGGAGCTGGGGATCGAACCGCAAACCTTCCGGTTGAGAAATGACCGACTACCAACTGATCCACAGCCCGAATATGTGGACGATGTTGCCGCCTGATCAATCACGCTGTGGACATGAAAGTCTGAATGTGGAGTTGAGTTAGAAAAATCACAAAAACGCAAGCTTTCACTCTTAAACGTGTCCGTTTCAGTCATACCGGGTTTCATCGTGGGTGTGAAATTGTTCATGACACGTTGAAAAAGTGGCTGAAAATTACAGTCAGAATTTTTGTTACTTTTATTTTAGAAAATGTCCTTTAAAGTGTGGCATTTCAAGTCACATTTTGTTTTAAAATACAGAAAATACAGACAGTAGAACATGGATACAGCAAAAAAGGAAACAATGACAGAAAATAAAGCTAACAAGCCTTTCTGACTGCTCTAGTTTTCTCTTTTTGAAATGGAACTGAAGGCAAAGGAAGGAGGGTGGAAAAAGAAAAGGTTTCAGGGAGAGGGGGGGAGGAGTGGGGGCAGAATGAGACAAGTTAGTTAAGGAAACTATGGTTGCTTTATGGTTCAGGTTTAAATTATTCTTTATAAAGTCTAATTTAAGATTTAATCTTTCCTCTTTCTTTTTTGTCTTTTTCATTTAATGGTATTTTGATCTTCTGGATCCAGGGCCCTCAGCGCTCCTCCTTGTGGTCTCAGACTGAGGACAAGGAATGCCGACTTCGTCTGGCAGTGGGAACAAAACCACCCGCGTCGACTTCCCCGGCCGACCCACACTGCCAACTCAAGAAGATAAAGTGGAGTCCTTCTGTGTTTGCTGTGCTTGTGAACGTTGCATGGACTTCTGACTTTCCACGTCTCTAAAATGTTTCTCAACCTGCAGAGAGGAAACAGAACAAACTTGATCAACAACATGGACAGAAGTTATGTGAAAAAGCAATCTGGAAACCACGACTGAGGCTACACACTAAACTACAGGTGTTGCTGGAGCTTTTTGACTTCTTCTTGTCTTTCTACAAAAAGAAAACATTGGAGGTCTTAAGTTGAAACTTTGTGAGATTTGAGTATGCTCCATCTCAAGCGCCTTGAAGATGGTGACACTTCCTCCCTCTACAAAGTTTTAAAAGTTGGACTTGAGGAGAGGGGTGTGAAATCTACATGACATTCAGGCAGTGACGGGTCAAGTAACACCGGGGTTTAAATGTTTCACTTCAGTGCTCTTCTTGAGTTGAGCTTGGAATTACATGTTAAAATGCAGCTTGTTCTACACTAATCTCTATTTCCAGAGAAATCTGTACACGGGGGTGTGGACAGCATGGGAAGTGCTCTGGTAGTAGTATTTGTAGTCTGAGCTGTATTGACTAAACCTATCAGCAGGTTTTGGTGTATAAAGGAGCAAAAACAAGGCAGGACGTTACCCACCCTAATTACATCCCAGCTCCCATCAGCTGTAATCTAACGGTGATTTGTTGATCTCTCTGAACAGATATATAATGGATTGTCAGCTGCACTTTTATCTCGATATCAAACATTTAAACTTGAGCCACAAATCTGCTTCACGCTGTGTGTTGTGACAGCCAATCAGGGTTTAGATTTCCCATCAGAGGTGATTGATTTGACCTTTATTCAACAAACAAGCTTTTTAAAAGTTCTTTTCTTCTCCTCTCGAGGACAGACCTCAGAAAGCTTGTATGTTTACTTTTTATAAAATCTGTATCGTGATGATGTTATTTCAGCTAACTTAATCCCCGTGTAAATGCAAGTTAACCACGAGGAAATGTTTTGAAGTGAAGTGACATGAGTGAAGCCGCTGTGGAATTCATAATCTGAGCTGAGCCGTGACACATCAGATGAACGTGCACTACTCTTGGATGTTATGGGCCAAGAAATAACAGCGATTACATCGCAACGTAAACGCCGAATCGAAAAGGAAGTCTTGCCTGGAAGTCGTTTTACGCTTACCGCTGGCTTCACCAGAATTCAGATCATGCCTGACTCCCAACACAAGGATAGGTTGATGAAGTCCCGACACACAAATCTGATCTCTGATTAGCCTCAGCCATCTTTGGGATGAAACAATTGTATTTGCCTACAATCCAAACAATGCATGCATCCTAAGGCCTGTGCTCCATTTGGACGTGCTTCTTGTTAACTTAGCAGCAGGTTCAACACTGAATGGTTCCCAGCTGATTGACAGACAGCGGCCGTTCAATCAAACCACTTCAAAGCTTTACGTGTTAACAGGAACTCTTCAATGCTTACAGGGAAGAAGCCGCTGTAGTTTCTCCTTTCTGTGTTTTATAAGATGCTGTGATTAAACATGATGGATACGTGATGAACAAAGTCGTTTATTTAAGTTGGGAGTTAGAACGGACTTTAAATGGAGAAAGTTAAGACTCCATTCCAAACTGGAAATTGTCCCGTTATTACTCAGCTCTAAAACAGGAGAATGAACGCTCCTACTACACAAGAGGAAACACCAATGTGACTCGATTACAAGCTTGGCGTAGACTTTGTCAATCATCGGCAGCAAAATGCTTGACTGCATTGTTCGCCACATCTTTACCAGTCACTCATTTTGTACCAAATATCAACAACTATGAAGAGTCGAGGTGAAGTGCTCGTTTTTATGTATGTGACGCAGCAGCTCTGATGTACATGTACGTATTTAGCCATACGGAGCTGAAAACACGAGTGAATGGTTTGATACGTTAATCGACAGAAGAGTCACAGATATGATAATGATCATTTCCTTGTGTCTGTTTTTATTTACTGGTTCCCAGAAGTGAGACTGCTGCTGGTCAGCGTCACATCTGACACTGAACTTGAACATTTATTTGTGCCGTCAACTTGGACACTGAGAAACTGTGGTGTATTTTATGTGTATGGATGTGTATGTATGATGTGTGTATTGATTTTTATGTTTATCATTAAGATATAAAAATCGTACTTACTATTTTGCGTACATGACTTAAAGCGCTTCCCTCTTTGCCTTTGCAGTTTTCAACCTGGTAAGGCGGCGAGATTACGACGTCGTCCATCACAATAATGTTCTTCTCCTGCCATTTACAGTCTTTGATGCTGCAAGAGAAAAGAAGAGCAAGGTTTTTATCTTCAGCTGAAAAGAGGTTGATGTTGGAAGATCTGACACTGAATGATAAATCTGGTTTTCCTTTAATGTTCTCTCTACTTTTCACAAACACGGTAACAATCTTCCCTGACTTGCTTGTGTTGAGCAGAGAGCCAAACACAGCATCCAGTCATGTATGACCTTTTCTTCATCAAACATGTCGCACAGAGGAAAATGGCTGAACTGCTGAGTAAAGCCTTGAGCATGTCTGTCATGTGGGGTGGAAGTGCGTCAAAGTGAAACTCACTAAAGATAAGTCATCAAATTAGTCATCGTGGAAAAAGATGAACACTAAACTTCACGTGACTCATAATTGTTGAAGATTAAAGAAAATCTGTACAGAAAGAAGACGATCATCAAATCTCTCAGAAATACAGAAGACCTGTTTTATAATAATGCCATCACCATTAACCGATGCTGCATCTGGCCAACAAAGTAGAGATACACACATCCAGATGTGCAATAAAGGAAAGAATCTGTGCTAGAATGTGAGAGCATCAAACATGTCCCAGCAGATTCATCAGGAGTCTGGTTGTGCTCCAGGTTTCTGCCTCTTAAAGGACGTTTGTCCTCACCACTAACTTTGCTAACTGTTGCTCAGGGATGGATTCATGGCGGGTCTCTGTAGAGAACATAAAGAGTAAGGTGTTTGACCTGCTCTTTTCTAAAGTGAGGTGACATTTGTTATGAATTGGTGCTGTACAAATAAAGATTGTATGTTAAACGTCTCCTGACAGTGACGGGAGATTTGTAGGAATCATTTTTTTGTCTTTGGGGTAATTCAGAATCAGATCTGAAACATGTGCACGCTCTTGTAAAGGTCATGACATTAAACGATGGTGTTTAGTGATCAAATCCACGTCGTGCTTTTTTAATTCACAACTGGAATCAGTCAGTCTAGTCAGCTTCTCTTTGTATGTATTCTCAACTGACAAAGATACACACAGCTGAGTTTCTTCCATGGACATGTCGATACTTACTTATTTAACCCTGCATCCAAAACATTCATTATTTGACGCCATGTAAAAGCACCTAACCAGAAAGAGTAGAAGTGTCTGGACTGAGGGTTTGTCTTAGCAGCAGGAGCTCAGAGGAGGAACATCAGCATCAAAACTAGAACAGCTGTTGCTGTCAAATATGCACAAAGTCATGTCAGACTTCGAAAAAGCATTTTCTCTTTCCTCCCTTCCACCCTGGCTTTTTGAAACTTCTTGGATCAGCAGCATGTTTTGACTGAATTGCTGGTTTTGTTTTTTTTGAAGTTTTGTCCACAAGTTCTCTCTTTTTTTTTTTTTTTTTTTTTTTAGCCCTGGGCTTGCATGACAAGCCCTGGAGGTTCCTAGCCACCGAGAGCGAGCCAAAGTTCACATTATTTTCACTCTAATGAAGTAGAGTCTTGTTCTTTAGCTGCAGGACTCTTAACCAGCTTCAAATGTCATGACGCATAATTATCACTGCAGGAGTAAAATGTGCATATCAAGGCGGGCTGACACGTGTGCTCTATTTAACTGCAGCTACTTGTTCACTATTGGAGCATCATACTGCTGCTGTTAGTGTTTGTCTGCCTTTTATATTAATTATAGTGAATACTTTGAACATATACTTCTCTCGGGTTCTTCTGGATCTGGTCTCCTCCTGAAATTAAATCTACTGATGTGTTTGGATTGGCTAAGGACGCCAATAACAGATGGCATTAATAACTATCAGCATACTGTCACCTTCTTTACCATCTACTCAGTGCTAAACATTTTCATAGGATCTGGTGCTTTAGATGTTCAGTGTTTAACACCTAGCAGGGCGCTGTTCACCATACAACAGTACACAGTTCTTACGTTTTGTGAATAGTCTGGAATAGCTGTTGGCCCTCCACAGAAACCCCGGCACTGATTGCATAGGCTTGGGACAGCTTGTCTTCCTTTTCTGTCCTTGCTCGATTGGCAAGCTGTAAAGAGACGAAGAGAACAAAAGGCATTCTTTATCAAGCGTTATTTGTTTGGACAGGCTTGAATTCGAAACGGCTTATTTTTAATAGAAGAAGTTTGGACAGTTTCAGCGTTGCTTCCTTTGTGTTGAAGTCAATGGCTCAACAAATCATATTTACTGCCAATAAATCCTCTGCATAGACTCTGAAAAAGACGGCAGCTGTAAGTAGTGCATGTAGGCGCCATGGAGATCCACTGTACCAATGTGTTGGAGTGACAGTTTGATCAGCTTGTACACAGGCAGAGGTTGTAAAGGTGTTCATATTTGAGTACGAGTATCCAAAGACACGTTTTTGTTTTAGCAATGTTGATGATTAAAGTCGTCAGAGGCGGATCCAAGGGTCAGCCGGGGTACCCCAACATTCATTTTTTTTAATCCTATTTGTTATCTGATAAAATGGTCCAATCTGGGACTAATCCATGTTCTGATCCAAACTATGAGTTTAGTGACCCGTTGTACCCCTGGTGCAGAGTGTAATGCAGCTTTTACGGTATCAAAGATGCTCTGAATGGGTCACTAGTAATTACCCGGGTGTAACTTGTGAGCAGATATAGGCCTTTTTAAGACGTATAATAGATCATTTCTTTTTCTTAAGTGTCCCAAGTCAGGGGCTTCACCCGCAAAATCCTTTATTTAAAAGAAAGGCCTGGATGATTTTAAATGCTCCCAAACATGCAACTTTAATTTGTCCACACTTAATGGACATAGAGCACAACACAGCCTCACTGTAGGAGAATCTAGTGTGGCTGGTTTATTTATTTAAAAAGTGTACTGACACCTGTCAACTCAGAAAGTCAGGTGTTCTTAGTGACTTCATCGGGTATTTACTATCAGATAGTTCAGTCACTTGTTTTAACAGAAGGAAACTAAATCAACACAAGTTAATAGAGGCCTACATGTAAAAAACACAGAAGACAAAGACAAAGAGGACAGACTTACCTTGCTAACATTCAGTGATGCTAGTGGGGGTGGAGTCTCAGTGCGGTCATTAATTATGTCCACATCAGAAACATAGGCTAAGTTGATCAGGATGACGTCGCTGAGGTTTGGCTTACCGCTGGAGGAAGCACATTCTGTGGAAGGACTTGAGTCAAGGCGCAAAACTATGTGTTCAAGTGTGACCCCAGATGAACCTGGACACCATCAGTGGCTCTAAACAGAGGACCTTATGATTCAGAGAACAGACAGTGAAGGGTGGTGCCAGTTACAGGATGCAGCCATGGAACACAGTGCTGCCATCTATAGTAATCATGAAGGAATGAATGAAGACTTGGTAGAAATGTTGTAAAATGATGTGCAGCTTATAGAGCATGTGTAAACTGTCATTTTAAATGACTTCATAAATAAATCAAATGCAGCATGCGCTATGCAATTAAATGCAGTACGACTTATTCTGTTACATGCTCAATTTAGACAAATCCCACCGTGGAATCTTAATCTTTTACACATTGGTTTGCAGTCATACAAGGTCATATCTCAGTTTTTCAGGATGAATGTCTAGAGCTAAAAACTGCAACCTATAGAGAAACATAAAACGGTATATTGTAAATGTATCTCTCTGTAAATCTGTGGTTTTCAGAGACCCTGACAGCATAGGGCCTCAAGGCATTGACCCCACTTGCCCTAACAGTAATACAAACACAAATAGTCAGAGTGAATCTGGTGTACAGCAGCTTTTAACCCACTTTAATATACACTATAATATATAGTTAATGGCATCAGTTATGTAGGTGATTCAAGATCTTTTGGCCCTGATTTGACCACTGACAGCACGCAATATGACCTTAACAGCTTGACCTATGACATAAAAGAGCTCAAATAGAAGTCAAGTGTAATTCATTTGCATATTATTTACTCTTCATATAATTCTGAGCTAAGACTACTTGTTAACCCTGGAAAATGAAAGCTTTACGTGCAGGCTAAAGGCTCGACTTCACGGTGTTACTGGCTATATTGGATGGTACAAACCAATGGAGGCCCATGAGCCCATCTGTCAAACCTCCTCATTGTAGAAACTTCATTCATTCTGCTTCACGACAAAGCTCTGCCGATTCGAAGTTGTAAGCATTTTCAAACATAAGTCAAAATAAGGCATGGGGTTATCCAGCACGACACCTTATTAATATTCATTTTTACACATACTCGCACGTCCAACCATGAATGGGTGTCGGCATGTTACCCAGCCAGCTAACGTGAGATGAAACTGTGCCAGTTCAACCTGAATCCGACTGAAATTACACAGCACTGTGGCATAATCCACCTCTTAATCACCCAAGAATTAAAATGTGAGCAGAATATAGTAAAAAAAAAAAAAAATCCTACTTGATAAGCTTGGGAATGCTAATGCGTTAATTGAGCTAGCAGCGGTGTAATGCCGATAAATGCATCCCTTTCGAGAATTGCATGCACCTCGCGGAAGTGTTTGAAAACGGTATACATCTTATATCTGGGGGCAGATCTGTGATGAAAAAGTATTTGAAGTGTGTACTTAATAAAAGTGCCCTTATTGTTCAGCAGACTCGGTAGAAATGCATTTGCGTAAATATGACCGGCAAACACTGTTTTCGCCCCTAAAGTACCTGTAGAGGAAATTTAAAAGTGGATGGAAAATTCAGCAGCATTGTATTTTAAGGGTGGATGGAAAATTGTGCCTGGCATATTTTGAATTGTTCAGCGAAGTGCGTGCAATTCTCGGCAGGGATGCATTTCTCGGCGTAACAGCGGCAGTGTGGGGTTGACCGAAAGTTAGCATGTTAGCCGAGCGTGTAGCGTGGAAAGGGGAGGCTCGATATCCATTCATTAATTGTTTTTTAAATGTACCCGTTTAGCATCACCGACTGACGGCGTCGCGAACCATGTGCGTAAAATCTTTGGAACGCGACGAGAAGCCAGCGCGAGCTGAGCCGAATGTCAGTTAGCCTTGCTAACTAGCAACCGTTTGTGCCTGTTGAGAGCACACAGCCATGATGCCTAACCAGGATCCGTTGCCAGATAGTGATCCATGTTGAGGGCTGGCAATACAATGAGTGGATTCAAAACACATGCACCTCCTAGCAGATAACGTGAAGCCATGAAATACCCGGCAACACCATCACGGCGTTTACCAGATAAGGGGTGGCTGGGAGGCTATCGAGCAGTAGAAAATATTTAAAAAACGGACAAAGATGTGTAAGTCAGCTCCCACCAATTACGCCTGCGCGGATCACTATTTGACATATTTTCGGTTACCCTTACAGGCCCTTGCAGCCAGGCAGGCCAGCAAAGCGCCCACAGCTCGAAACAAACAAAGGATACTCAGAGTTAACATCTTGGACTGGTAGTCAAACGCCACCACTTCTCCTTGTAGACGTTGGCCCAAGCAGGTGAGGCAAGAGACATGGCTCCCGACGCTGAAATACTCCCCCGGTCCAGGAGCCGCCATCTTCTCCGCCAGGAAACCGGAGCGCCTGCCTTACGTAAAACGACGCGATGTCGTAGAGAGACGGAACCTGGGCGTGTCGATCTACGTCCTCTACGTCGCGTTGTGGTCATTCAGTCTACAACAATGACTTATTTTTTTAACCAGTTAATCTTTATGAAGAATTAATTTAACATATATTCTGGTTGGTTGGTGATAAATGATGTAACGCTTCTAGACTTAAATAGGTTTCCTTCAAATGTTGTTCAACATTTACCCAGAAAAAAACCCATTAAACATTTCAGAATCAAAATTAGAAAAACTTTATTAATTCCAGGGGGAATTTCGGTTGTTACCTTTGCTCGAAAACACAATACAGCAGTAGGAAAATATAAAAATAATTTCAGAATGTAAAATTAAATAGAATAGAGATAATAAAATAAGCAATAAAATAAGCAATAAGTACCAAGTAGGACTAGAATAATAAGCTATGTAAGCGCAGTGACTTAAAGATGAAACAATATTTACAGTTATTTATATACACAAGGAGTTAAGCAGTGTGGATATTGCATGTTGTATTTATAGGGCTCAATATGAACAAACATGTATGACCGGTTTGTAGACAGATTGCACGATTGAACAGATGCACAGTTTTGAGTTTAAATAAATAAATAAGTCCAGGTCAACAGTCCAGTGTCCAAGTGTCTGACTCTCAAAGGGTCAAAGGGACTCTTCAAATTGACATTGAATATTCTTGAGGCTTCTGTGGACTTAAAGAATAATTAATATGTCACTTGTTTTTGCAATGTATGTACACTAAAATATTTCTGGTAGAAGTTCAACATTATATAAGAATAAAAGGACAAATGGTAGACAGAAAAAAAGTTTTTTTTTTATGTGTTTTGAAGGCAATGTAAAGGATAATGACAGTATAATTTTCGTTCAATTGCCATGATGATGGGTAAATTCAACATACAAGAAGAGGTAGATGGGCTACAAACGAAACTTTGGACAAAAACAGGAATAAAAAAAACTAATAATAAGAATAAGAAAGCTTTTAAAACGAAATATAATGCTGTAAAGTTTCATATATGGACGTAATATAATTTGAGACGTATCATTTCTTTCCTCTTTGTGTTAATTTATCTTTTTATGTAAATATTTTTTGTTAATTAATAAAGTTTGTATAAAAGGAAAGTCGACACTGTTATGGTCATTAGTTCTAATTCGATTAATTTTATTTGCCAGCTATTAAATTTAACTTCACATTTCATAATCATGATTTTTAAGTAATTTAATCAACCGAAGTAGAACGCTGTGGTTTTTGTCTCCATGTCAACCACCTTGTAGTCGAAGTTCTCCACCTACTGGACGTATGACGTCACTGCTCACTTAGCTGCAGCACATCCGGAAGTACAAAATAATCAGCACTACATTTTGAATTTTTTTTCCTCTACAGTTCATTTTTACATGGGTTAGGAGCTTATTATTTATAAGTCTATGGTTAGGAGAGGACGAAGCGATGGAGGCTCTTCACACCCAAGGCATCCGGATCGCTGAAAGTCTCCAGCAAAGGACGATAAGTCAAACAGATTTATGGCTACTTGTCACACATCTAGGAGACCCAAAAGCAGCATTTCTGCTCGTCTTTCCCTTCACATATTTTATCAGTAAACGAGCTGGAGTCGCAGTGATCTGGGTAGCAGCAATAACGGAGTGGTTGAACTTGGTGTTTAAATGGTAAGAAGGCTAAAAAAAGAAGGCTAACATCTTTTTTTAAGTATTTTATTTTTCTGTTAGCTCTCTCAACGTCAGGGAGGTACAAGGACTCGTGTTGTGTTTTCTTTTTGAATCACAAACTCAACCTTGAAGTTTAGAAGAGTTAAATTATATTTCATTCTGTTGACGCTGCAGCTTCCGGGTAGCACGTGAAGTCAGTCCGTGTGCGCGTGTCCGGGTGGAAACATTTGACAGCGGAACCTTTTAATTTTCAGTACAAAGTAGTTAATATGGGGGGCTTTTGATATTTTTATTTAAAGAGACCTTAAATGAAAGGCAAAATAGTGTTCAGGAAAATTCTGAACTTCTGCTGCTTATCACATCATCATATTGTGAATAACTATCATAAATATATATTGGTATAGATGCATCCTGGAACCCAACTAATTAACATGTTTATTCAATGTAATATCCATCAAATTCTCTGTGCATACATCAAAATACAACTGTTCCTTAAATGTGTCTCAGTGGAGATTAAAACAATCATTAGCTACTGGAAATTCACAGGTTTTAAAACAGGTCAGACTATGATGAACATATCCAACCCTATAAACCTTCAGAAACTGGGACTGAATGGACGCAAGGTCGCTGATTGATTAGCAAAATCTAAGAAGTTAGGAAAGTGAAAATTATGTCCTCAATCAATAAAAATGGTTTAATTTGTATAGTCCCATCTTTAACATATGTCATCTCAAGACACTTTAGAAACTGAGCAGGTCCAGACCATACTCTTTATGATTATTTACAAAGAGCCTACATGAATCTACCATAAGGACAGCACTTGGCAACATTTAGCAAAGTAACAGTGGCAAAACCTCGAGCAGAACCAGACATGTAGTGAACGAGAGAGAGAGAGAGGCAGTTTGGCAGAATGAAAGTAACATCATTTAAAAGTGTAGAATTATTGGTTGTGAATTTGAGATATCTAACAATAGCAGTATGGGATTTTATATATTGGGATTTAGTGAATGAAATGCAAGTTTTTCCTGATATATTTGAGGAGGAAAGAAATGACATGATGGGACGAAACCCAGCCTTAGTAATGATGTTACACACTCTGGTACAGCAGGTGGCAGGTTACAGAAGTGAACATTGTTGTATATTACCGTATGTGTTGGGATTCTAAATTTTCCCAGGATGCTGTTTGGAGAAAGGCCGTTCTGGTGGATAGGCGAATCAGGTCTTTTTGTCAACAAGCAACCTCAAGTTCAGCAGTTTTCCTCGACTTGTGAAACCGGCCCAGGTGAGAATTCATTACAGAAAAACAATATCTATCACTCATAGACAGAACACTTGACTCACTGCAGAGTCAGAGCTCTAAAGAAGGCGTCTGTGTCTCAGGAAGTCCATCGGGTCATGCGATGGTGACGGCAGCAGTCTGGTGGGTCGTGGTGTCCTGGCTGGGGTCATTCCTTTATTCCCGTACTCACAGGTACTCTCATGTGAAATAAACAATAATGCTGCTTTTGCTTTTGGAAATGTACAGATAAAGAGAATACCAAAGCAAATATACCTAATCTCTCTCTCTCTCTCTCTCTCTCTCTTTGTGCCTACAGTGTGGTGGTATCAGCTGTTCCTTACCTGCTCTATGTGCTGATGCTGGTGGCAGTTGGACTCTCCAGGATCTTCATCCTCGCTCATTTCCCTCATCAGGTCATCGCGGGCTCCATTACAGGTCTGAGAACAGCCTCAAGCACAAGCTGAAACCTTCAGTATGGTCACTTTGTACAAACCCTGTCTCAGTATACATTAAGTTTTTAATGGTGCAGGTATGGCAGGGTAGAGAACAAGGGCAGAATGTCCACATATAAACAGATCACAGTGGTTTTGTTTTTCGGATGGATAAAATAAAACGTGGCGTGATTTGATCACATTTACACAAAACTGCTGCTGAAAGTTGAATGATCAGCGACGTATGACTTCAGAGTGCGATTAATCAGTGTTCATTTTTTGATGCTTTATTTGTCCTGTGGTTATTTAATCAAAGTGGACAAACTTTATCTTTACATGTAGGCTACATTCCCTGAAAACAAAAGTGATCAAAAAATGATAAACAACAGCATTGGATGCTTTTTAAAGATAATATCTACAAGTACCTATAAATAAAGAGCCTTCTCGCTTATTACAAACAGTATAAACAGCATGGGAAAAAACCTCCTGCAGGATAAGATGAGCATTTATTTCACCTCATAACATCACGGGGATATTCATCTTTTGCAGGTTTTTCAGGAACCGACAGGATATTCTGAATTTTTTTTTTTTTTCAGGTTTCATTCTAGGGATCATTCTTGGCCGCAGAGTCCCAGAAGGGCGCCCCCTGCTGTTCTTCTTCATGTTAAGCACCGGTCTGCTGGTCTGCACTGTGATGCTGCATGCTGGACTGCAGCAGCTGGGGATCAACCTCTCCTGGTAAGACTTTTTTCAATATTTCTATGTGTATCGATGAGTATCTGTATCTGCTTAAGAAGCCCTGTAAAGTATATTTAAAATGTGTTGGTCGTGCTCTGACCATTCCTCAGGTCTATTGCTTTGGCGAAGAAATGGTGCAGCCATGCAAAGTGGATCCGTTTGGACACGGCCCCCTTCTCCTCTCTGACACGAGACTGCGGGGCTCTTCTGGGTTTGGGGATGGCTCAGTACTGGAGGCCTGGCGGTTTTTCTCTGCCCTGGGCTCCGCGGGCTTTATCTCTTGCCGTTTCTTCCATGGGTCTGTACCACGTCCACCGTCTGCCGCTCCCTGTTCAACCACAGGGCCTCTTCTACGGCTTGTTCTTTGTCAAATATGTCATTGTGCCTCAGATTGTCATGGTGCTCGTGCCAGGCGTCGTTCACCTTCTCACTCATAGAAAGAAGGACTAGGATGAGATGTTTAAATCCTCCAAGAACAACAGCCCATTCCTTAGTGTCTGTGTTAACAATGTACATGTCTATTTAAACTATGTTTTGGCTTAAAAGCTGAGCTTAGTTTTACCTTTTTTTCCCACATATAAATTAGCAATAGTGTTCTGAGGGTGTCTTCATGTTTATTTTTCTATAAGAGTTCGCGAGCCTTCACTGTGGGGACTGTATCAGATGTTTAACTGCTGCATATTTGCAGTAAATATATACACTATAAAAGTTAAGGTGTTCTAAATACTACAGTGTTTTTGGGAAGAGGTAACTGTATGACTTTGGAGGTTTTAAAGTTCTGTGCATCATAAAATATGATACATGATACGTGTGCTTTCTGATGTTGCCTGAAAAAGATCGTGGGGAAAAATATTTTTCCTTGTGTTGATCATTGGTACAACTTTCCAGAATTACAAAAAAAAGACCTACTTCACTGTGTTCTGAGGATATAGAACGGGTTCATAGTGTTCAGAATGAATTATTTTACTGTTAAATGTTTATGTGCCTGTCTTTGTTTTTGTCTTCATGACATAAGAAGGTCAAGTGGACTCATTTAGTGTTGCACTCCTATAACAGTGTTGTAATAGTGATTGACAGTTACAAACACAAAACAGATTGAATCATTGTGTTGCTTAATGTGTTCTTCTTTTTGGCTGAAATCTTGCCTACATTTCCTACAACGCAATAAATCATCAACTGTTTATTTAGTAGATTTGAGCGTTATGCTAGTGGGGTTGTCACAACAACAGAATTTTAAACTTGAATATGATTCGAGTAAAAATCGATGTCGATATCTGTTTCGATACCATGGCAAAAATAAAATCCTAGGCACCAAATATGGATTAGGTTCTTTTGTCTTAATGGCACAAATACGTTTGGGTACTGAAACGTTGACAATGTATTTGTGCACTTTAGACAGTGCTCGCCCTCTTTTGCTTGCGGCAGCTTTGGGTTGAAGATATGACTTAAGATCGGATGTTTTGAAAGCTCAGATCCTTTTTTTTTTAAGTTTTATTATTTGGCTTTTTATGCCTTTAGTTAGAGATAGGACAGTGGACAGAGTCAGAAATGGGGGAGGGAGAGAGAGGGGAATGACATGTGGGAAAGGAACCACAGGCTGGATTCGAACCCCTGCCGCCCGCCTGGAGGACTAAAGCCTCCATACATGGGGCACCCACACTTCCCACTAGGTCACCAGTGCCCAGGACCGCTTAAATACTTTTTGATACTATCAATCTGTACGGTCTTAAAACGTGCTAGCAGAAAGGGTCAAAGTTTGACAACCTCGTGCTTGTAGAGGTTAATGTAGCTCTGAGCTGCTAGCCTCAAGCAGAGATGAAAAACTGGCTACAGACTACTTATCTCAAAATGTGATTTAAAAAAAAGAAGCTTTAAGTAATAGCAATAATCCCAAACCAACATGACTCAAGTGATGTCACTTGAGGCCACAATTTCGCCGTCCATAGTTCATATCACTTCATTTTTCCCCCTCAAATATATGCAGTGGTACTCCGCCTCACCTGTAAAGACGATTTAAGCGGAAACGTTGGTAACATTAGCATCTAATAATGTTCTGTGTAGATCTCAAATCTGGACCCAGAAAACAGCCCCACCTTGTGGTCAGACTGGCGTTAAGACTCGGGTTACGAAGGTCAACTGATGAACATTGATGGAAATGACTTTAACACTTCACAATACAATAAAATACAAATTAACAAAACCTCCAATTAAAACATTCAAACTTTACAAATGTTGCTTTTTTTCTGAGTTGGGTTGGCTCTCATTGTGCTGAAGGTTGTTAATCTGAAGACTCTGGTGTTTCATGTTTTGTGGATTAAAATCTAAGAAATATAAAAAATACACTGGACTGTTCCGTTGAGATAATCATGAAAATAAATGACGGACATGCGGGGCGTGTTTCAGTTGTAACCATTTATAAATATGTTCTTTTTTTCCAATACATAGGTTTGACTGTACAGATTACAATCAGTTATCATGAGATAAAAACACATTCTTTTTTATTGTTTTTAATTAAACTTTTTATCACAGCGATCTCAAAGCTCACATTTACAGACAAGAGAACTCTGCTCAGCAAGCAAACACGTTTAAAATCAAATCAAAAAGAAACCGCTCGCTTCTGCCTGGTGAGGTTTGTGAAGGAAAAATGATGAGGGATATCGTTCAGGGCTAGCAGTGTCCCGATCGTCTTTAATCACACACCAGAGAGCCAGAACACTGCTATACATGTTTCTGCTGGAGCTCATGGAAAGAAGAGAACATGCATCAGACTATTTACAGCAAACTAATATACACACACAGCTTGAAAACCATACACCCTCTTGTTTAAATTAAGTATGATACAGTTTATACCTTCATTTCTGTAAAGATATCAGGGCATCTCTCTGGGAGCAGGAGGAACAGAAGGAACCATCCCTCTTTAGATATTCTTGAAATCAAAATAAAATGTTACAGACAAATGGTCCATAACTTTCCCCACATATACAAATATCTTGAATATTCTTATTATTCCACTTTCTCTATCACCCAAACTCCAAATATGGAGTTTGAAACCACAGTTTATATTTCTTTTTTTGCAGTAGATTTGACTTTATTTGAACATGTGCGCAACACCAGTGACTTAGACTGGTTCATTTAGAGTTAAAGTACATCTAGGGATATCTTTTTTTTTTTTACGATGCAGAATATTTAAATATGACGTATCGAACCCGAGCTGGACTGAGAGGAGTGTCTGAGTCAGTATGTACAACTTGTGCTAGAAAGTCTATACATCTTCACCAGTTTTTAAAAACGTCGTCTGCTCTTCATCGCGTCATTCATCACTGCTTTGTAAAATCATACAATAATAAAGAGTCTCATGATAGTCTGGTATCACTGGTCAGACGTCTGACTGATCACACACACCCACCAAATTCAACAATCGTTACAACAAAGTAAGTCAAATTACATAAAGTGCACCCTTAGTTGAGAACTTAACAGGCATTTTTAGTGCAGAAGTGGTGGAGAGAGAAAAACAAAAAGCATTGTGGGTAAAAAGAAAGGACACAAAATAATGCAGGAGAAAAAGGGGGGTGGGGGGGGGACGTGTGTAACAGGGGTCGTGTATGCATTTACTTGCTTTGAATCGCTGAGCATTACCCATGTTAACCCGTCTCTTAACATCTGTACGCTCGACTCTCTCTCTGAGGAACACAGTGTCTCTGTGTGCGGATGAGGTACAAAGGCGAACTTTGATTCTCACGTGACACTTGATAAAATCACCTGCTGTACCACAGGATTGGTTCTCATTCGACCAGCGTCGTTCTTTTTAAGAGGATTCAAAACATTGCACATTGTTTTGTTTCCTGCAGCGGTCTGTCCTCGTAGGAAGCCACTGATACCTTTGACTTCTCATATGACCAGACGGATAAGAAAGTACTGAAAGTTGATCAATAACAGACGGTTATTTGCCTCTAATACGCCTGAAAAGATTTGAGTTAGCAGCCTTTAACGTGGATTAACACAACGAGGTCTGTGATATGGTAAAGATAGGACAAAAAGAAGCACGTCATTGAAACCTCATGAAGAGGCTGGTTTAAAAAAAATGTTTTAAACCTATATGCGATGTTAAAACAGACTGTGTGCAATAGTTTCTCTTTTCTTACACAAGTATTTGAATACCATCGTAAAGCTAGATTATACCCAGACGGTCACATTTTGATCTTCTGGGTAAGGGTTCATTTTTTATCTGTGCTTCTTTAATTGGATTTAGGGTGAATTTGGATTGATTGATCGACAGACAAAGACTCATAGGACATGATATTTGTCATTTTTTAAGCTTTAAATTCAAAGATTATCTTGTTTCCACCTCTCCAGCGTGAGGATGAGCTGCTCTCCTCTTCTTTAAATGACTGTTTAACTGAATGATTGTAGGTTTTAAAGTAATCGTTGGACAAAACGGAAGATTTGAAGATGTCACTGTGGACTGTGGGAAATGATACCGGTCGTTCTTTGACATTCAGCAGGTGAACAAAAATCACTGTGAGATGAATCAAGAAAGAAAATAAACACTCGTTGCAGTGTGAAATCAGAACATTTAGGATCTATTGCAGCATTGAAAGCATTTTTTTTTTTTTTTCATTAAAGAACAACAAAATGGGATTTATTCTGACATAACAGAGGTCATTCTATCATTCAAAGTTGGTCGATGTCCCTCGTTCCTCACCCTGATCAGTTCTCCACGTCCATGTGACACAAAGGCAGGGTTAACAGAATACAATTCAAACGCAAACTATGCTTTGTTTCATTTCTATGTACAATATATAACTTAATTATAAATATTGTCATTTTCTCTAAGTACTGAGTTGTTGAGCCATTTGTATTTTCTGAGCAATGTACAGTATTGAACATATAGTATTGTATTACATAGAATAGAGCCTACAAGCAACCTTGGTTAAGAGCACACTTTGAAAGAACAGAGGATGGATACAGAGTCCACGAGTAGAGTCTGATGATTCGTACTTTCACTCTCACAGTCCCACCTGTCGTGTTCACCTGTGGGGAACTTTGTGCCTCGCAACATTTCGGAAGTGCACTGGTCTTTGATTCTTAGAACTTACGACCCTCCTGTTTCCTCCCTGTGTGCAGAATATGATAATGAAATAATCGATCTTATTTATGTTTTCATAGAACATCTTAATCCCTAAGTGTGTGAGCCGGCTGTGTGGTTTCTCTCTCACTGGATCCGTCTCTCGTGAGTTCTTTTGAGATGAGTTTGTCCGTGTCACATACACACCGGTTGAGCTAAATATTTTCCTTTTTTCACTCGTAACAACATCCATCTCCAGCCGACCAATCACAGACTGGCAATCACACATTCGACTCCACAAATGGTCTCTTTGGTTTGATGGGGGAGGGGGGGGCCTTGGGTTCGGGAGTCACGTGAGAGCTGGCGGTACATGTTGTCCTGGTAGGCCTGCGCCACGGGCAGAGTCCTCGCCACTTTCACGTCCGGGTAGGTGGGCACCTGGCTGACCCGCTCCAGGATGTCCCCTCCGCCGCCACGACCGTTGGCCAGCTTGCCCAGCGAGGGGGGGCTGGGACTGGGTGTAGTAGTCCTCTTCCAACAGGTGTCCATTTTGGGCGTTGTTTGTCTTATTGTAGTAGGCGATGTTGCCCAGCGAGGCGGGGGGGCTGTAGGTGGAGCCTTGATGGACCAGCTGGCCGGGGGAGGTGGGACTGATGGCGGAGTCCATGGACGTCATGGGCCTGGACCTTGAGGGCTGGTGCAGGTACTGCTGAGTCCGTGCTGTCTTGTCTATGATGCCCATAAAGGGTGTGTTTCTGGACCGGGTGGTCTCACCCTGATACAACCCACCGCCCTGGGAGGGGGAGATGGGGGACATGTCGTCACAGGCGTGCTCATATGTAGCCTGCAGGGGGATCTCCATCTGCTGAATGGACGAGGACGGCCTGAAGCCCGGCGCTAAATTTGTGGTGGATCCAGTCGAGATGTTGTTGCTGGAGGGGGAGAATCGTAGGCCGACGCTCTGAGAGTGGATGAGGGGGCGGGGGGTGGGCACGTGCTGCTTCATCTCAGTGGTGTTGGCACTGACGGGACGCCGTACCATATGGGGGATCTCGGGAGAGCCCAACTGGCAGGGGGGCATGGCGTTGGCGCGTTCCATTACGTGTTCAGAGACCGGGTAATAGGCGGCTGACTGGCTTCGGCTGATTTGAGGGGTCTGGCTGTAACGGATGCCCCCCGGGCCCCCACTGCTGGCGCGGTAGGCAGAGGAGGGGCGCTGGGGTAGCTCGTCCTTCAACAGGCCCGACTCCATAACCCCTCCTCGGCCGCCGTGCTGACAGAGGGCCCCAGAGCTGAGGCTGGCCTGGACCTGGGGCATGGACCGTCCGTCCAGGGAAGGCTGGTAAACCAAACGGCTCTCCACGTCCACTGATCCTCCTTGGTAACGACTGCCCATCGAGTGTCCCATCTGGCCCCCATAAATGCTGTTTCCCATCACGTTACTGGGCTGGTTTGTGCGGACGATCTGGGCTATCGACGGCTGCAGACGGAGGCCTTGGGCTTGGTGGTGCTGCGAGGACAGAGAGGGCTGTGAGCTGAGCTGGAACGAGCGCTGGCTGCTCATCTTGGAGAGGGGGGACTTGGGTCGACCAGGGTGCTGCTCTGTCTGGTAGCGAACAGGAGACCCGGACTGGGACCTGTACAGACAGACACTCTCTAGAGGTGGACTGGCTCTGTACTGAGCAGCCCGGCGTAAAGGTGAAGGCGGCGGGCTCTGGTGATCCATACCCTGACCCCCGGAGCCCAGTGGAGGCGAGCTGTAGCCATAGGATTGCTGGTGCACTGGGGAGGTGTGAGGCGGGCTGTGGCGGTAGTGGGAGTTCTGGTGTGTGGGGGACAGGGAGGGTGATGTCGGCTGGTATGACCCTCGGGTCGGGGAGGACATGGAGGAGGAGGTGGGGTGATATTCGTAGGGCTGTCCCATTGGAGAACCTCCTCCTAAGTAGATCTGGTCAGGATGTGTGGGGGACAGCGGGGGGCTCTGAATGATGGGAAGGCTGGAAGGATTGGCATGACCCTCAGGTGGAGGCAGACCCACAGACATGGCCTCCAGCTCCTGCTCCAGGTAGTCCTCATCCTCGAACAGGTCCTGGACGGGCTCCATGTCCTCCAGTCGGGGCTCTGGGGGAGGGGGGAGAGGCATGGACAGGGACAAGGACAGGGACTCCTCGTCTTCAGGGGGAGGCGTAGGAGGAGGGGAGGGGGGAGGCTCCAGCTCCAGGTCCTGCTGCTGTTGTTCCTCCTGGTTTAGCTGGTGATACTCCTCCTCCACCCTCTGCAGCAGCCTCTGGATCTCTCGGTTGTTGGGGCACTGCTTCATGGCTTCATTCAGGTCCTCTAAGGCTTCAGAAAATTGTCTGGAAACAGGAGGACGACAGTCAGTTATAGAAGAAACATCATGTATGTCCAAAACTGGCTAAAAGGGACAACTGCATGTGCGTAAATGTACTTTTGTGTGTAATTTTTTCATATAAATATCAATAACACAACTACTCTACACATGACCTCTTGACCCCCTCGTTCCAGAATTTCTCAATCTCAGTTTGGAAAAAGCCTACAGAGGAAATGATTGAATAAATGTGTCTTCACAGCAGCTTAAAAAAAAGCTCTGAAATCAATTCTTCTAAAACAAACATTTCTTCAATTGACTGCCTGCCTGAGCTGGTTTCAACTTTTACTTTCTCACCAAGTTTATAGACATTTTTGGTGCGATTTTCATTCGTTCATTGTTTTGTTTGTTATTTATCTTTCTTGTACTTATGAATAGCTTTTAGCAATATCATGCTAATCATTGCTATTGTTTACTTAGGCTCTGTGTCCACCGAGCGTTTTTCCGGGCAGAAAAGCGCTGGCTGTGCGCTCAGGTGTGTTTGCACGAAGCGTTCGTGCACTAAGAATAAAAGCACAGCACGCCGTCCTGTCTCTATGACAACAGTCTGTTGACAACCTCCGCTGTATGACTGACACTGCTCCGTTGCTCTTTACTGTACAGTATGTTTTGTATTTGAGAAAGATTTTCTTCCGATCACGCACGGAGCAAAGAGGATGTAGCTACAAGACACGATCGGTAGGCGGAAAAACTACAGGAAATATCATACAATTGGAAAAGAACGCCTGTGACGTCAACAGCGCCTTTCTGAAAAGTTCAAAGATTTTCAACTCGCAGTGCTCGGAGCTGCTGCTCCAAACGCTCTCTGCTCATTGAAAACAATTGGAAAAAGATGCTGGCGCTCAGAAAAAAAAGCTAGGAGGACACAGGGCCTTATACATCCATGTAAAGAGGTTATAGTCGTGTCTGACTGATTTCAGTGATCAATACACTTGCTCAGCAGATGGAGATTTAAGGATGCCTTGCTGCCAAGTACTGTCCTGATACGTCATGTTTAATATGTCTTGTATAGATTCATATGTATTGGGTATAATAACCCTCCACCACCCACCCCACATTCACATACAATCATATTCTTTGTCTTCTTAATTGATTTGTTTGTGCGTAAATAAAATACATAAGTAAAGAGACATAAAGGAGAGTTTTTAAACGTACCTGCTGCTACGCTTGGCGCGTGCCCTGGCATAATATGCCTCATAGGATTTTGGTTTCAGTTCTAGTGCCTTTGTAGCAAATTCCTCAGCCATCCCAAAGTCCTGAACAACAAACCAGGAGAAGATAAGGAATATTTAGTCAACAGCTTTATCATCATTATGTTATACAGTTACAGATAGTGAATCTAAAAGAATTCTGCAGAGTAAATCCTTTAAACTGTGACATTTTGTGACAGTTTTGACTTCCTCTGACTTACGTTCATTTTCCTCCGGCATCGGGACAGGTTGAGGAAAAGTGACACTTTGAGCTCCCTGAATGTCTTGAGATCCTCACTGAAGCCTTCGCGTGGAAACTTTTTGAGGGCATACTGATAACGCTGCGCTGCCTCCTTCACCTTCCCCTTCTGTTGGACAAACACAAAGACATCACGTTATCCTCCCTTCCATTCTACCAAAATAGAAAGCTACTCACAATATAAGTAGAGCTTGACAGAGCAGCAGATCTCACTTATTACACTTCAATAAGCTGCTATGACAAACTTCTATCCATGTGTAAGGAGACACTTTTTAGATGTTAAAACACTTCAAGTTGCAATGACATCAAAACAGATTCTTAAGATTAAGATCACTTATGTCTTGCACTGATTAAGATAAGCTAAGATATTCTTTATATGTCATTGTAAGGGAATACGTTTTGGACTCTGTCCTGTTGTTACAGCGAGAAGAAAAATCTAATCTACACTTTCTGAGAACACACCATCACACCTCACACAGCAGCAGCATTGTCTGAGTTTTCATGTCCTGGGTATGATAAAACAAAAAACTTGATGAGTCTTCTAACAATTGAGGACATTTACTGATCTCCACTTTTAAAGACCTGGCTTTGACATACAAGATCTACGAGCCATCCTGAGGTGGGGCCGTCTCTGTGTTTGCGTTTAAATGTTTTCACATTCAGCACTGTTGTCTTTTGTAAATGTCACTCACCACAAAGACAAGTCGGTCCATAGTTTTCTGTTTTTGAATGAAACACGTCAATATATGGAATTCTACAGCAATCTGTTTGTCTTCGGTTTCATTGAAACCTAAAGATTTGGGACATGAGAGAGTTTTTTTTTTAAACCCCAGATGTTGACTAAGTAGGTGTTTTCGGACCACAGGAACTTTGTTTATAGTTCTAGGAACTTTTGGAAACCCTCCCCCTTTTTTAGGGATTCCACACAACAGGAACTATGAACTACTTTAGTTCCTAGAACCCCGTTTAGAGAAACCTTTGTAGCTCCTGTTTCAGAGTAGGTACTCTTCCAGCACCATGGAGGTGCGAATGCAAACAGAAGAAAGTCCCCATGTTGAGTAGTTCTTAGGGAAATTACTCGTGGATAGTTCCTCTTCCAAAAGTCCCCAGAACTGTTTTGATAGTTAACACATCACAATCAACATACTTTAACAAAAATTATGTTTTCTCCCCTTGAAGATTGTATCTGATTTATCTAAAGTGACTGACTTGTATTTCACATATCAGTATATCTTTTGTCTTTTACATTTAAAGGCGTTTCTTCTCATCACAGATTGAGCTTTACTACAAACTATGAAACTACGAATGTCAGACTTCTCCTGTTCCCGTTCTCTGACCTTGTAGAAGCTGTCCCCCTCCTCAATGAGTTTGCTGAGTAAGATGATCATGATGTCGGGTTTGGAGGTGGCCATGGCCCATGTGGCTGGACCTGTGTAACACAGGAAGGAGCAGATGAAAGAAGAAAAAAAAAAACACACAGTGAGAAAGACACACAGTAATAAGAAGACGAGGAGGAAGGAAGGAAGGAAGGAAGGAGCGACTGGGAGTCACACTACACACAACATTAAAAACAGGGATGAGGACAACAGTCATAATGGGGGATGGAGGAGAAAAGACGAGGCAATCCACTGCAGAGAAAAGATGACAAAAATCTGCTCTGACACCTCGAGAACACTGTGACCTCGCTGTGGGACATCAGACCGGGGTCAAATACGATTTGACATTAATTGCAAGCTTTTTGTTTAATCCTCCTGGGAGGCTTTGTTCATTTGGGTGCAGAAAAAAAGCACAGTTTGCTCTGGTGAATAAACTGAGTGTTTGTTTTGGCCCAGGAAAACCCCAGAGTAGATGTGGGGTACACAGAATAAACAAAAAGAAACCCTGAAATGTCTTTCTTTTTCTGTCTCGTCAAAAAGTGCAGCTGTACAGTTTTTTCTTTACACTACTGATGACTGATTCAGGGGAGAGGATTGGCTTTTGTTTCTTTATGATGCAATGAAACAAGATATGTTAAAGAGCAAAGGTTTGCACACTGCAATTGACATTTGTTTTATTGAAAGAAAAATCAATTTGTGAAAAAAATCAATTATTGTAAATCCCAAATTGTAACTTTTAGGTCAAAGGGGTTTCCAAGATGTCAGTGATCGAGGCTCATCAAAGACATGTGTTTTCCTGCAAAGGTTTCACTGGCAAAAATGCAGTTTTTATCACACAATTATTTCACTTGCAATGAAACATTTTCGACTTCAGTGCAGACAGTTTTGCTCTTCATACAACTATTTGATTGCAGTGCATTGCATCTAGTTTTGCTTTGAACCTATTGTGTTTGATTGCATAATAAAGACACAAGAGTCACCTCACAGGGGTCGATTGAAAACGGCGTAGAAGCAGGAAAAAAACTCTTCATAAGCTAATGGGAGTTTAAAAGAAGAAAAAAACACTCCATCCCTGCGAATTGCTAAAAAACAAAACAGAAATGAAACAGAATCCCTTGGCTGAATCTGTCGGGTCTTTTCTGTATCTGCGCAACAGCAGTCCTTGACACATGTACACACCACAGAGATGAACAGGAGGGGATCTTGCACAAGGAGACACGGGAGCAGGTACAATTAACAAAAAGAAGGCAAGCAGGAGGGAGATAACGGAGCTCTGCAGGCGCTAGCTGTCCTCTGAGCTTGTGGTAGTGGTGGAGGTGGAGGTGGGTGTAGGAATGCTGCTGACTGGCCTAGCTGACAGTGAGGAAATGTCTGGAAGATGAACGATGCACAGCGCAGAGGCTTATCGCCTCAGTCTGTGGTGGCGGTGGAACAGAGGAATTACAAATACATGCATTTTTTGTTCAGCTAAATCACGACCACGCAAAAGTGTTACTGAGGGCTCCCATCATGCATCTGTGGGATGGAAAGTAAACAACTCGATACGACGTCACAGGCTGGAGGCCGGGCATGCTGTCATTAACAACTTGGACGTTAGCATCTACCTCTAGGGAAATCCCGACTGCATCACTGTCAGTGCTAATACCTTTTGCATGTTATTTTTTTGTCAGTTTGAGAAGGTTTTTTGGGTAGCTAAGCTGGCCTGCCGACACTTAGGACGACACAGACAACACAGAGAGAGGAGATAGAGCTGTCAAAATGCCTGGTGGGGTGAGAAGTCGACAGCCTTGGCTTTACCTCGGGGCCGACTGGGCAGCGTCTGACATCCTGGTGCCGGAGAGAGAGGCGGGGGATATTGGGTGAGGAGGAGGGGGGGGGGAAAGGAGGAGGAGGTTATGAGCAGGGAAAGGAGTGTAAGTGGGAGGGAGGGAAGGGGCAGATAGGCCAGAGAAAACAGCGAGAAGGTGAAAGAGGAAGAGAGGTGATGGCATCGGTGGTAAGAGGAGGAGGAGAAGTGAGAAAAAGGAACACAAAAAAGCAGCAGTGAGAAGCGGAGATAAGTGCCTGAGCAAAATAAGGAGAAGAAAACAGAAAACAGGTACCAAAAAAGAAACAGTGCAAGCGCTAATAACAACCTGTCTCTGAGCAACAACCGCAGAGGAACAGAGAAAGAGCGTATGATCGAGGGAGAAAGACGAACAGGCGCTGACAGAACATGACAGAGAGAGAGAGAGGAAAGCAAAACAACACAGCAGCAACAGTAGTACAATAAAAAAGAAACACATATCAGAGCCATAAATAGCTGAGGAGAAGCAGCACGATGCAGCCGTGGAGGGGGGCGGACGACATACAGTAGCAGGTAGTGGTTTAAGCTACATGGAGACACAAACCTGAATCCATGGCTCAGTGCAGTAAAATGCTACAGTGCTCTTTAATGACCAGCAGGGGGTGTGTACTTAAACCAAAGTAAATGTTCCATCTTTGGATTCTCCTTTCATTCATGCAGCTCATGCTTGAACTCCAATGCATGACCTTTTCAACCAGAATGCAATCTCATTTTGTATCTCATTTCACAGCAGGCAAATCATCTTTTATTATGCCGCGACATGGACAAAGATTCTGCACAAGAAGAGGTCCTTTTGTTTGCTAAACTCTCAGCTCTTTTACTCTCTTGTACTGCTCTTACCTATCTTGGCTCCTTTCTTCAGCAAGGCGACCACCACCGACGTGTTTCTGCATCCCACCGCCCTGTCCAGAGGACGCATCCCGCTGTAATCTACGTGCTCTATCAAGGCCCCGTGGTCGACCAAGAACTGGACCTGAGGAGACGGAGAGATGTGGTGAGAACAGCTTTTTTAAAGAACAGTTTTTGACACATCTGCCTGAAAATTGAAGCTGAAGTTTTATTTTGTATACTTATTGTCTTGTATATCTCATTTGGTTACTAATATTTTTACCTGTATTCTTGTTGTATTGATCATTTTGATGAATGGGTTACTGCCCTACTTTGTTTGTTCAACTTTGAAAATGCTCATAAAAAAAGAGAGGGGAAAAAAGAGTGAACCTCTGACGTACTTTCACTAGAAGAAGAGAGCGAGATCCAGAAGGCGGGCGGTTGACATTTTTCTTCGAGATCAGTGTGTAACAAAACCCAACCGGGATAACAAGAGAACAAGATGTCCTTGCTAAAGCCCCACTTAAGTGCCTGAAGTGACACCTCCATTTAAAGTTTTTGCTCTGCTGGGTTCATGTTTCCACATCACACGCCTGTCAGTACAGTACTGGATAAAAATTGGCTTCCCAGCTAGTTACAGTTTCACAAACTCAGGTTACTAGCTATACGTCTTAGAATCAGGTGACAGTTGAGCGCAGGTAAACTTTTACCCCTTCAGCAGACGAATATGAGAAACAAATCCATCTCTACAGCAAAGGTTATACATCCGAATGAGGTTAAAATACACAACACACATTTCTGGGTGTAGGGAGACCTCAGGGTACGATACTCGGCCCTTGTCCTTTTTGGGTTCTCTTTGTTTTAAATATACATATATATACTGGAAACATACCACTTCAGAGTCACCGTAGAAGGCAGCCAGGTCGAGCGGCGTGCGTCCGTTCTTGTCCGCGTGGTCTGTGGCGGCACCGCTCTCCACCAGGCAGCGGACAACGGGTAAGTGACCTTTCAGACATGCCCAGCTCAGAGCGGTCAGACCCTCCTTATCCATTAGAGACAGCGAGGCTCCTGGGAAAAAAGAAAATGCAATGATGTGATAACTTTCATAACGCTAAGTTCCATCTGCATCCTTTTTTCTTAAATATCTAACTGCTTAATCTGTTTTGATGGCTTTTTAAAAATGTGTTGCTGATTTAATTTGGCTGTAATTATGTAAACAAGTTATAATTACGCTCATTTTTATCAGTGAGGTACTTGTTTGTTTTAGTGTGAATAACTTTGGTATGAAAAAGTAAAAAATCTCGAGCACAACAACAACTGTTCGTGCTTACTTAGCTTTTACATTTTTTTTAACTTCAGACGATTATACGATCATTTTCTATAAATACAGAAAGGAAGTTTATTCTCTTTGGCTTCACGGACACATCTAATCAGACTCTACTGCACATCTGTCAGGTCGGACTCTCTGTTTGCACCCACTCCCAAAGATGGAAAAACACACAGGAATTGCTGTCAAAAATCCCTGAGAGCAGCGGCAGAGTGATTGGAGTTAAGAAGACGTGTCTAACAGAGCAATTCAAAAGGATGCCTGCATAAATCTCAGTCTATCCTTCAAACTGACCATCCAATGTCACTTTGATTTATTTAACACATTTTCTTCATGGCCGTCAGGCTTGGAATAACCTCTATTTTTTTGTGTAGTCTTTATTTTAATACAGCACATATAATCTTCGTATTTTTCGACTTGAGTTGTGTAAAAGCTCATAAATGTACTTTGGCTTTAGTCGTATGAGAAAATGTTCTTTTAAGGGGAATGCATGAAGACCTACCTTACCAAAATGTGTTCTTTCCTTTTTTATCTTAGTTTAGTGCCTTACCTTGAGCCAGTAAAAACTCAACAGTGCCCAGATGTCCCTCTGAGGCCGCCATCATTAGAGGAGTACGACCCTGTTTGTCAGGCAGGTTGACGTCAGCGCCATGTGTGAGGAGGAGGTCCACTATCTGAAATACACAAATATAGAAATAATGTCATTATATAAATAAGTGTCTTATTCCTTTGTGTTTGTGAGATAGAGCAGTTAAATTGTTTTGTTTCTGCAGTGTCATTGCTCCATCTTCACAGTCTTTAAGAGCTAAGCAAAGTCTTGATGAACTCAAATCAAATTTATTAGATAAAGTAGACGGATGAGTCGACCACTTACCTGCCAGTGTCCCTGTCGGACGGCGCTGAACAGCGGGACGATGCCTCTCCTGTTGGGCTGAGCCACAGCAGCCCCCTGCTCCAGTAACAGACGACAAACCTCCAGCTTCCCCCGACCAGAGGCCGCAGTCAGAGCTGAACACACATACAAAATAAGGGATGAGATAAGGAGAGAAGGGTCAATGTTGTGGAAAGAAATCAGATTTTTAGTTTTCTTACAGTGACGTGTTTCTTGTTGGAAAAGGTGTACGTTTCATCTGAGGTCATTATTGAACAAGCTGGAATAGATTTTCTGGCCACTTGGGGGCAGTGGAACCACATTTAAACTGAAACACCACTGACTCATGTATAGTCACTCTCAAGGTTTGTTAGAAAACAGTCCCTCATTTTCTCATCCAGCAGTAAAACAGCAACATTATGGTTCATTAGGAGTTTGTTTGTGTCCACGAGATGAATGCTGAAAGTCCAATATTCAATTTTTAGCTGTGTTTTTGCTTCCGAGGGGAATATCCGTGTCAACAGCTGCTATATGCTTCCTGCTAGTAGCTTACTGCCTCTGTGCAGGTTGTGTACACTGGGTTTTAGGTTTTTATTTTTCTAAACACACCTTCCTTCTGCAGGGCTAAATATGCCACGGGGGCAAGACAGTGAACTCAAGCACTGAAGTTGTGGTCCAGATAGTTTAAGAACTAGCTGAAACTCAACATGAAGCTCCACAAAGTCAAGAAATAATTCTCATAATGTTCATGTCTATAAGCTGACTTTTCACAGCATCAAATAAAAATATTATAAATGAAATAATCTGTGCCCTATGGGGAAAAAAAACTGCAATTCTGGGAATCAAAGTCTTATTTGAAGAGAAGAGAAAAAAGAGGAAAGGAGAGGAAGGAAGGGGTAAGGAGAGGAGAGGAGAGAGGAGAGGAGAGGAGAGGAGAGGAGAGGAGAGGAGAGGAGAGGAGAGGAGAGGAGAGGAGAGGAGAGGAGAGGAGAGGAGAGGAGAGTTTTCGTTGGAGCAAAGGCCTTTGAAAAGACATCTGCTCAAATGTAATGATTATAATTTGAATAATTTAAGCAGAATGAACAAATCTTTAAGTAGAATAGTAGAAGCCCTGAAGCGATGACCCCGACTTCAACTTTTGTCCGACTGATTCTGGATTTTTCAGGCTGATACTGATTAGATTGATCAACTACAGCATACTAACATACGTTCTCGTCTCCACCGATTATTAGCAAAAGGGAACCCCAAATATTCCTGAAAACATTATTTCTTATTTAACTAGCCTGCCAGCATGTCTCTGCATTCATTATTATCGGCTCGATCCTATTTCCACCCGTGAGGTTTCCCTCAAAAAACGAAGTAGTAATTTCAAACATCGTTATCTTCATCTGCCCTGACTTTCCCTATCGGTGCATCTCTAATACAACCCTGATAAAATCAATTTAACCAACCATGACTCTAATATCATCTTTGAATCTGTGTGACTCCAAATAAAACACAAAAACATGCAAGAATAAAAGATTTGCAGCTGTAATACAAGAACAAATGGCGAATGCAATGCACTGGGATTTAGTTATGCATTTCTGTACTGCAAGTTCTGACTCTCCGGCAAACATACGCTAATACAATATATCTGCAATCCAATTCTAACTTTATTGCAAACAATGAGTAAAAAAAGTTGATTTATCCGTCTGGCTTTAGTTTCATGTATTAGTTGCTGGAGGAACACTTTAATCCATACAGTCCAGTGAGTACATCTCTGATATTCTGTACATACTCTCCCTCTGGCTGCATAATGTATTTTCAGTTGACCTATCCAGTAACTCTGTGATTACAAATCATCCTCCAGAACGACTGTGTTCCCTTATAAACATGAAACCACGGCTGAGTGAGTAGAAGTCCCCTCTTCAGCCGACAGAGAAGAGCTGCAGCGAGGGAATAACAACCCTCACGATGAGGTTTCATCGCTTTAGGTTACATTGATACATCACATTTCTCAACAGCCTGCCTGCTACAGGGCCATCAAACGCGTCATTTCTGAGCACCCTGGATCACATTCATCCCCCCCCCCCACATTCGTCCTCCTCCTCCCCCCTCCTCCTCTGTAGGAGCCCAGCCCTGTCTGTGCTCTAATGACACCACTGCACCGCCGCCAGCATCTGACGCAGCAGCGAGCAGACACACAAGAGTGATTCCCTCAGAGGCCGCACTGCAGCGCTCTGCCTCGCAGCCACACACAGAAAAAAAAACCCTCTCACAAAAACACTCATTCTCTAAACTATAGGACAGTTCATTTTTGTGCAGGGATTTTAAGACAATGTGAACGATTAAGCATTCACAGTCGTCTGTCAGTGCAGAAGGAAAAAGGTTTTATTGATGTTATGTCTGGCTCAAGTCGGTATCCCCACCTGTCTCCCCCCACAGGGTGTCGAAGTTATTGATCTGAGCGCGCTCCACCTCCTCTTCATCTTTCTCTGGCAGGTCCAGCAGGTAGGACACAATCTGATGGACGACAAGATTGAAGATGACACAGATTAATGTCCGAGTTTGCCTCCAATAGACACAAATATTGACCAAGATAACACCACTTGTTGCTTTGACCATACTTTCCTTTATATTTTGTTCATCTGTGCACCACATGTTAATAACCACGTCAACAGTTAGACCTCTATCAGCTGCAAATTGTCATTGCTTCAGTGGATATTTGAACTTTTTATTTAACCTTTATCTAACCAGAAACATAGAGAGGAGGCTGCACAACGTACAAGAAGAAGAAGAAGAAGAAGAATGAATCTCTCTTCTGTTCCTGATTCAATTCACCTTTTTTATTTTTCACTAACTTCTTTTTTCAAACTTTCAAACGTTATGTGTATCCTCCCCCTCTTCCTTAAATTTAAACTACTTTCAGTTTTCTGGTTTGCAAAGAAATCTTCTACATTTCTAAACTTATAACTTATATACTTATATACTTTCTATAATCTCAGCCCGTATCTTCAACATTATACACTCTGGATTTGACCTTACAGGCACTCTGAACATTAAAGGTCACATATTATGCAAAATACACTTCACCATGTTTTTCAAACACTCATACGTGTCACTAGTCAGTCTACAAACCCCCCAATGATGAGAAAAGTCCATCCCCTCCGTCTTTTCCCTGCTCCACTTTTCAGAAAATGTGTGCTCAAACAGGCCGTTTGGAGATTTTCCCTTCATGACATCACAAAGGGCACTAACCCCTCCCCCAGGTGGGTGACACTCCCACAGCCTGCCTTCTCAGAGTAAACTATTGGGAACGGTATGAGAATGAGTAATGAGAACGCCGGAGCCACCTAAGCTCAAGATAACATTGAACTTAAGAAAAATGTGAGATGTTAAGCCGTTGAAATACGAATTTAAAAAAAATCATAAAATAATCAATCAAAAGAAATCCTAAGGCCAAAAATATTCAAGAAATATTCACAAAGTCAGCAGGAATCCTGTAAGGTATTTTCCTTGGTTTTTCTTGACTGAACAAATAATACTACAAGGTTATAACAGCCTTGACGTGAGTGTGGTTCACACGGCAACATAATGTTGCAATGAAACGTGAATCCCACATTTGAATATTTGTCTCCTCTGCAGCTTCAAAAAAAGAGGCAAAAACTACAACAAGCAGAGTTCAACTTTTTAAACATAACAAGTCTTAATTCACAATGAGGTCAATTTTTTGGTCACACTAGAGAGCTTCATAATTAAAACCATTACACGTCTTTAACCCGTCCCTGCTGTACCTCTGTGTATCCCATACTGGCTGCAGCGATCAGAGCCTGCTGAACCGCGTGGCTCTTGGTGAAAGAGGCTTGTTGTTGTGTTTGTGACGACTGCTGCTGCTGCGGACCGAGGCTCCAGTCACACTGGATGAGGAACTTCACCACCTCCATGTGACCCCGCAGGGCTGCATGAACCAGAGCACACTGGCTGTTCTTATCCAAGTGGTCCACCTGTTAACAGCCAAAATATATTTCATTAAGGGCAACGAATAGCAAAAAAAAGAGTTCAATCTGAGTTCAATCTCTTCGCACAACCGCCTCTCATCGCCAATTCTCCTGCACACACCTTTGCTCTCCTGCGACACAGCGCCGTCACTATGGCCATGTGACCCCCAGCGGCGGCGTAGCCCAGTGGCGTCAGACCGCTTTCAGACGGAGAGTCGACAGAGGCGCCAAACTCGAGCAGCAGAGCCACCATGTCCATGTAGCCCAGGTGGGCGTGAACACACAGGACGGGGGCGTTGTTCAGCACCTCTGTACGGTAGTTCACATTGGCTCCGCCTATCATGAGCAGACGGCTCACCTGGACGCAAAAATTTGGAAAAAAATAAATATTTAACTATGTTATTCCAGAGAGAGGGAGAATTCTGTGAAGCATATTTAAAAAAAAAGGATGTTCATTTAAAAGTCAGATCATGTTGAAATATTCTTTAAATCTGAATCCTTCTGTACCTTAATGTTGGGAGTGTAAAGGTTTCTGAGAGAAGAAAGTGCTGCAGAAAGGCCCTCTGTGCTGTAGGATACCCACAGGCCTTGCAAGATAGATGAGGAAACCCCGACTTTTTTGCTGAGGCCCTTGAACAGAGAGAGAGAGAGAGAGAGTGTAAATATTCATTACTGTGGAGTCAGACCACAGCTGTGTGTGGGCTTTTGTGTGAGTGTGTGTGTGTGTATGTGTGTGTGTGTGTGTGTGTGTGTGTGTGTGTGTGTGTGTGTGTGTGTGTGTGTGTGTGTGTGTGTGTGGAGACAAATAACAGTATACCTTGAAGATATGTGCTTTGAGGATGTGATGGCCCAGCTCAATAGTCTGCTGCCGGTTCAGCTTGCTCTCCAGCCGAGAGAACCAGAAGGCCAGTAGTGTGTGACCGCTCCTGCAAACAGGATGAACGCACAGTGTTTCAGTACATGAGACTGACTCATCCGGTCATCATATCCTGTTATCACCTCAACAGTTGGTGCAACTTTTTCCAATTATAGGACAGGAAATAAAACGCTTCAGCTTCCTCTGCTAGATGAACATAGTGTACCTGTGACTGACAGCAAGATTCCGTTTTATAGACGCCTGATAAACAACACAGGCATGGCTGAGCTCTCAGTAGCACTAATTAGTTTCAATTACATACGGTACAGAAGACAGTACTGACTGTGAGAGGTAAGGTTATCACTACAGGAGAATGTCAAACTAAGATATGAACTAGTAAAAATCAAACAATACTGATACCTGTTTTGATACCACAGCAACAAGTCATAGACACCCGATATTGGGTCATTTCTGGTAAACTTCTGCACACTGTCTTAAATGCAGGGTTGGTAATTTTCTCCAGATACACTTTTTAAGATTTTGGTTGAAACTGTCTTTGGGTCCTGACAGAAATTAATAACTCTGAAAAAGGAACGAAGAAAATCCGTCATCTGTAGCAGTTGTAAGCCTGTAAAAAATTCGACCAATGTCTGCCACGAGGTACCAATCTGATGAACCAATCACGCCTCCCTGTCTCCCTGCTCGTTCTCTACCCCATGCATTCACGAGCCCACACTCAAAGCATGAGCTGAGGTCCGCTTCTGGACCAATGGCGCTTGTGCCTATAAGTGAGGGGCGTGGCTTTTGAGAGAGCACAGAGGGGAGGGGGTGGGTGCAGACGGAGCACTGAGGGAATGCTACTTTCAAAATCATGCTAGTTTTCGCTAAATTACCAACCCTGCCTTTAAATGCACAAATACGCTTGCTGCAGCTTGTGGTTAAAAATACAACTGAAGATCTGTAGTTTTTTTTTTTTTAAAGCTTTGGTACTTTTATTTGTAGCTGAGGTAATGCAGCAGGGAAAGGCAGATGCTGCATGCATTTATCCTGGTTCATGAAGGGACTGCTGCCATAAAGGCCACACAAGCAAGAGAGCACAGCTTTCTTGGTAAGTACTGAGTACTACTGGATTACCATAATCTACGGCAAAAGTTACCTTTATAACCAAGCAGCAGCAGAGTTTGAGAAGAGACAAAAGTTGCTAAACATTCACTGTTAATGATCACGTTCAGCCTCCCCTCTTTTCCTCCCCACAGTCCTCACCTCGGGTCGCAGAGGAACTTTGTCTTTTCCCCTTCTTCTCTCCAGATCAGCCACTCTCTGAAGGACGGGTGAACAAACATCCGGGTGCCGTCCCTCCTCTTCACCAGGAAGACTGACAGGTTGTCTACGCGTTGCTGGAAATCCTCCCAGTCCAGTGTGCCCTGCAGCGACACACATCATTGTTATTTGTTATTCAGAGCTGGCTCATGATGAAACGATCTTTGCACGCAACAACTCACATCATTAAAAACTGCTTTTAGAAGTTTAACCTGATATCTAGAATTTGGACACCATGTATATTAAACCTTTTAACAAAACCCAGGTTACAAAAACATTTGCTTTACATAGAAGTTTGAAAGGAGACATACATTGAGACATTGATTTCGACAGGATCAACAAGGTCACCGTATCAAATACCTACTCCATAAAACATCTTCAGGTATTAAAGACTCTCTATGTGTACGTTTTTAAATATTTACACACTACTACCTGCAGTGAGCCGGCGTTGATGGCCTGATAGATCTGCTCATCATTCAGCGGATGAAGCGAGGCCACAGCCACGTTGAGCAGAGGGAGCGCCCGCTCGAACGACGACTGTGTGGGGAAGCGCATGTTGCACTGCAGCAGGTAAACCTCTGCAAGGTTCACTGGAACCACCTGAGGGAGAGAGCAGAGAATGTGAACTGTAATGCTGATTTGGATCAAGTCTACAGAATATAAATAATGCAATGTGTTTGCGCTGCGCGTCTTCGACTATTCCACGTGCTCTTCCTCAGAGAGGAGAATGTAAATTTATCTGTTGTCATTTTTATGGAGTCTGGGAGCACAGCTGAATACATGAAATGTAATGAATCTGCTGCTCTGAGATAAAATATTTCAATACAAAACAATTCAGCTGCATTATTTATCAACAAGGTGCTGGGCTCAGTCTGTCAAAAACAAGAACTTGTGAAGTACTTTTCTTGAAACAACATCAGAGTGCAGGTTCATTAAAAAAAATGACTTTCCAGCGCTGCCTTTGCAAATTCTGCACACTAGACGTCGATTACATATCGTTTACAAAGTCTGACAGTTTGAGCTCCCTCTCAGACAATATCAAAACTGCCCCTCCCTCGACTACCCTCGCATCACGGCCCCGTTGCTAGGGAGTTCATCGGTGGGATGCAACAAATAACCCTGTGGTATTAGCTTACTTATGTCGAAATTTAGCTCCATTAAAAATACGCTGAATTAGCTTTCAGCAGTGATACCATGGATGTACAGATAACTATAACCAAATTGCATTTATACTAAAGCAAACTTAAATGATGCCTGCACAGTGATGCAGTGGTGTGCGCATCACAAAGCAAGAAGGTTCCCGGTTCGAATCCCTCGTTGGACTTTCTGTGTGGAGTTTGTATGTTTTACTCGTGCATGCTTCTTGGTGTACAGTCCACAGATTTGCGCGTTAGGTTAATTGGTGTCTCTAAAATTGCCCGTAGGAGCGAGCATGAGTTTGAAAGTTTGTCTGTCTCTGTATGTCAGCCCTGCGATTGACTGGTGACCAGTCCAGTGTACCTCGCCCAATGAATCCTGGGATCAGCTCCAGCCCCCCCCGGGACCCCAAACAGGACAAGCAGTAAAGATAATGGATGGAAACTTAAATGTTATAGTCCTAAGTTCAGTTGTTATGAGGTGTGTATTCTTTTTATAATTCTTAAGCAGATTTCTAGATGTGTATATCTGTGAGGAAAACGACATGATGCTAATGGAAAGTGTAAATCTTAACAAGTCGAACTATAGTTTGAAATGCTTGGCGTCACCATCCCTGCTTTTTTAGTCTATCTGCTGAATTTCTCTTTATAGATGACATCTCTCTGAGCTTAACGCGAGAAAACCTCATACAAACACCAACCACATACCTTATAGCTGGAGCTTTTTAGCACAAGGTAGCCCTTCTCGATGAGGTCAAAAGTGAGCTTGAGGTACAGGTAGGAGCCCTGGCTCAGGGCTTTGAGGTGGGCGCTGAGCTTGCCGAAGGTGGTGTTGTCCATCTTGCCATTAAGCGAGATGTTGTTCTGGATTTCGGGGCTGCTGTGGATGCGGTGCAGGATGTAGCCCTGCAGGTCCTGGTCTATGGCGTCGTTCTCCTCCAGGCCGTCCAGAAAGATGCGGTGGAACGGCAGGGCGTTGGTGATCTCCTGACCAGTCAGATACATTTCAGTCAAAAACAGTTTTTTGGAGGTTTCGTCCAAAGATATCTTTCAACAGGCTACATGCTTAGTCATTTTAGGTAAACTGAATAATATAAGGTTTAAAATAAACTTCATATAGTCTATGACTAACTAGTCGACACCTCATGAATGAAAGGTAACGGAAGAGGTGGCAAAGGAAGCAGAAAAACAACAAAAAGTAAGATTTAAAAAAACTCTTTTTCTTCTATCTTCTATACTTTAAATAAAAAGCTCAGACACAAAGAGACAGGAGCCTTTAGCTGGCAACAGCAAAGCTAATAAAACACTACAATAAAAGACTAGTTCTTCCAATGCCAACTTTGAAAATACATAAAACCTTTTGAATTAGATTAAAAATTAAACAGCAGAGGAGTAGTTACTGAACAAGTAGAGAAATGTACAATCTTTAAGCCCACCGAGAGTCTGTCGTCTACCTGCAGCGTGGTTCTGACCGTGACCACCAGTTTGAGCCAGGGAGGGAACTTGTTGATGGTTTTTGTGAGGAAGGACACGATGGTGTCTCCATAGTCCGGCTTGTGGAACTCTGCCTCATTCAGACCGTCAATGAGGATGATGAGATCCTCCTCGGAGTTGATTTTCCTCTCTGAGAAAGCAGGGAAAACGGGTACAATTCAGAGGATGTAAACATAAATGAATAATGTGCGTCCTTCACTTCCAGGTTTATTCTCAACTTTCTTTAAATCTGCACCTGCTCATTGATTCAGACAAAGCCACAAAGTCACATTTTAAGTACTAAGCAGATTGTGTTTCATTGTGTTGTTTTAATTAAAGAAAAGTTTCTGATATAACTTATTTTTCTTACCTTTGTAAAGGATATCCAGGGGCTCCAGGACCCCCCTCCTGAAGGCAGCCAGGGGGTCCTGCACGCAAGAGCGCAGACTCAGGATGCTCTGTAGGTGCGGCTCCCTCAGCAGCTGCTCCCTGTAGGCAACGAGGTGCGGCGAGCGACACAGCAGAGCCGCCACGTTGTGCACAAACTCCGGAACAAGGCAGGTGTAGGCGTTATCTGCCTGGCAGTAGTGGTACGCCACCACCTGGGGGCGACAGAGAGTTGGGAGAAGATTGCAGCCAGGTCACTCAGAGAAACATGAGAGGTGAACGCTTCCTAAACAAATATTTGGGTTTTGCACACAGACTCATGATGAGTGTCAGGGAGGCTGTGAGGCAGACGACAACCTTTTAGAAAAACGTTTTTTTTTCAGGGTTCTGTCAAGTGCAGAGCCAGTGTTGCCAGCGTCTGCTCTGGCTACGACTCATCTGGGATTGATTCAACCTCATGGTAGATGATTGCGGTATAATGAAACATAATACTTCTCGTTTCACTGTACGGTTTCAGCCATTAATAATTCATCTATTCCGACTGCCAAGAGAGACTGATTCGGGGTTAGCTCATGCATGCTCATGTGTCTGATGATTGTGTCATGAAGGAGTCAAGTGTTTGACAGTGAAATTTCACAGTCTTGAACTTGTTTAAATAAATGATTGGTTGAATAGATGAATAAAAAGTTAATGCACGGGCATGTAGTGGCTCGGTCCTGGAACATAATGACTCAGGGTGCATCTGAGATGAAAGGGGGTGTGGCTACAGTGGCCGGCAACTGCAATGAAAAACAGCGTAGGTGTTATGGGTCCTGCATGTGGTCCACATGTTCGGAGTCACTGCTGTCTTTTGAAAGCCTTGATTACTTATTGTAACGACAAAATGCCGGGGCCTGGTGGGATTAGGGAAAAAGTGGGGGACAGGTGAATTTTTGGAAGGTTTTTGTTAACACAATTGGAGCAGCAGGTGTGACCAGACGCTCCCTGGGACTGGGCGATCACACTGTGTCCGCGATCAGAGGGCGGTGAGGGAAAGGCTACGGAAAACAAAAGACTAATCAAAAGGGAATGCTAATTTTTGGTCACAACGGAATAAAGGGCTTTAAAATAAGAGGGGTGAAAAAGGGAGTGAGCTCAATTATTAATGTACAGAGTTAACAAGATCTAATAGCTTGGCTGGGAAATGGCTTTCTGCAGGTATAAATATTTCATAAGGCTCCCTGGCAAAGTTGTTTTTTCTTTTTTAAACACATCTGCATAATGCATCAGGCGGGGACTGGGGATGCAGATGGCTTAGCAGCAGGGGAGGGGGACCGAGGGGCGACAGAAGACGGGTAGAAGAGCAGGAAGAGAGCAGCTTTCACACCTCATAGAGGTTTACACTGCAGGCAGGTGAATATGAATACTTCAGAATATTGTTCAAAAAGTCAACGTTTAACACTAAAAAGGGCTGCACATACATTTCAATATCTTCGTGTAAACAAAGTCCCAACATATCTCCACCTGTTTTGAAGTCTACCCCCTCAGGTGACCCCCCCCCCCCCCTCCCCGTGAGCGTTGAAGCTTGAAACCGTTTCACTCTGAAGGAACACGAGCAGCGTCTGCGCTTTTATTTGGGTAAGAAGCTTTCAGAAAGAGCAAATCATTCGCTCTCGCCACCTATGCTGTCACTAATTGAAGAATTAAGACTTAAAAAGGAGCCATTTAAAATTATCTTGCAGTTTTTTTAATTACAGAGATACTGAGGCCTGAACAAATGTCACGCTTAAACACAAACGCAGACATTATGCTCACGTGGCCATTTCAGAGATACTGCACTTCTTTCTTATGTATGCACTACGACTTTATGAAGAATGGACAAACAACACAAATGTATGCAAATAAGCCCTATGACACACAATATGACAATAGAATATATGCCCTCTAGGCTGAAAGGAAAGAGAGGAATGAAGGTGTGGAGAGGCAGATATGTTCGGAGGGAGCTTGGGATTTTGCACTCATCTTGACCTATTTCATACAGCTGTAGTGCATATACTATTTCCTTTTCAAATCCCTATAAGCACACTTATTTCTGCATCAATTGGCTGAAAATGGAGCATTTGGATTTTTAAAAGTAGCCCATTGGAGGGGAAGCAGTCAATTACAAATTGGAGTTCTTGCGGCCCAATGATTTTACAAGTCCTAGGTTTAAATATAGAAATGTAAATCAGGGTCTGAAATGGAAATACGTGTGTGTGCACATGGTCACAGGTGTGTCTTGTACCTGAGAGGCCAGCCTCCTCATGCCTTCTTCCTGACGTCGCCTCATCTCAGGGGTCCCGGGGCAGCTGCCTCCTCCCAGGGTGCCGTGAGTGGGCTGAGGCTGGGTGAGAGGAAGCCCCTCTCCATCTGGACACAAGACAGCTCAACATGCTCAGTGACGGCTCGAAAAAAAAACGTGGCACATTCATGCAATCTTTTCACGCTGAAGACAGTATCCAGATTGTACATCATGTCAAAAATAGCACAGTTTAAAGATGTCATTCAGTAAGTTATCTCCATCTTCACTGCGATTTAAAAACCAAGCTCATATGAAGAAACAAACGAATGCCTACGTTTGGGAGAGGCCTGCGGGCTGTCCGAGGCGATCTGTCTCATGCGGGTGCCGTGGCAGCTCAGGGCCACCAGGCGCGAGATTATAGCGGTCTTCCCGAAGCCAATGTTGCCTACTACTGCCACGCCACGGTTGGTGCTGGCGTTGGGGCTGTTGAGGTAGGCGTCGATCTCCTGGAAGAGCCACTCACGGCCTGTGAAGACCGAGTCCATGGTGATGCTGGGCACCTCAAACAGCAGAGGTTTGAGGGCGATGTCTTGAGGCCGATAGGGTGCAAAACGTACTGGAAACAAAGAATGTGCAAATGATATCAGCTAGAGGCAGAAAATATACTTTGATAATGTTTGGAAAGCACAGACTCTTTCTCTTTCTTTAATACAAGTGTTTGGAAACGGAATTAAGGAAAGTTTTTGGAAGGCCATTGTACAATACTAGCTCATAATTCTTAGCCATGGGGCATACAGTATACTTTATCTGTCTTTGAAAATATGTGTGCAAACACATTGCACACCCACAGATCTCTGCATAACAAGCTAAACATTACATCCCTCATACATTTGTCTTCTCTAGTAAGAGCTGGAATGAATACGTTGCTTTAAATTAGATTTTCTTTCTGCACTAAATGGGATTAAATTCAACACAAATTTGATCTTTTATGTATTTATCTACAACAATATAAGTGTATTTATCAAGATTTAACAGTGAACAATGTAAATTAAAAAAAAGGGATAAATCAGCGGGATGGGTAAATAAAAGGTTTTTACTTTGATCTCACTTTAAGCTAGAGATGAAGGAGAAACATAGATTGTATTTATTGTTGGAGGCGTGACATTTGAGCTTCAGTTCAAAGCAGAGGACTACTTTAAAAGTCCAGACTTGTTGGCTTTAGACTCGTTTGTTTTCGCAAAATAAAAAGATTCAAAAAGTCAAAAAGAGCATCTACTTATCAGCCAAGGTCGACTGATGATTTCTCTCACTAGGGGGAGGCATTAAACTGAAGTCCTCCAGAAGTTGGGCATCTTTTCAGCACAACATATGGACCATTAAAGACTAATGAGGGTAAAATAAATCTGATCTGAACTTCTGAAGCTGTGTGATAAATGCAGTGTAAAATGTAGACCGCTGCTTGTGGGTGTCATCTCCTGGGGTCGGGCTTCTTAAACCGACTGGAGCTTTGAGATTAAAAACATGCTCTCTTCTATGTGCTGCGTCTTTACTTTAAATGTTATATCAGCATCTGGTGATTTCGCCTGATTAAGAATGTGAGTGGTACGTGAATAATCCAAATGCTTTGCGGGCAGGAGTGTGTGTGTGTGTGTGTGTGTGTGTGTGTGTGTGTGTGTGTGTGTGTGTGTGTGTGTGTGTGTGTGGGTGCCACTTCACTAGCGCATAAAGCAAGTAGCCAGCGAGCAGAGAGAGCAACAAATGAGAAGAGGAGAAACTTACGTGATTGGGATTGCCAGGCATGGGTGTTATTAGCGGAAGCTGAGACGAACAGCAAGCATAAGACAAAAAAGAGACACAGAGAGAGAGGAGACAGAGAAGTGAGGGAGGGGAGAAAGAAAAGCAGTGAGAGCAGGAATGAAAACTGGCAGCTGTGTATCAGAGCACAGGGCAAACGATGCAGCTCAATGAAACAAAAACAAAAAAAAGCAGCAATAGCATCAGCACATCATGATGTCGGAAATACGGGGAACCACCAGACCCAGGGTCGATTACTAATTGAAATCCTCTGAATTACATTGAGCGTATTCCTCCGCATGTCTGGAGGGGAGGTTGGGAGAGGTTCGCACTTTTGGGAGAATCTAATTGGTTCCATTGTGCCGGCCAAGATCAATCAATCCCAATAAAACATAATTGAATCCAGTTCTAGTAATTCCACCCCGGGATGGGAGACTCCAACCTGAACTCCACTGACTAACGTGTGTGTGTCTGTTACAAGCTGAGAAAGTTAACAGGATCTGCAAATAAAGTAATTAACCTCAGCGCAAGCAAACCCCTGCATTACAGAGCGCTCAGTCAAACAGCTACATGTTCTTCCCCAGGTTTTCTCTACTTCTCTTTTACTTTACGTTGAATGTAATCAGATTTTTGCAGCGTGCAGGGGAGAAATAGCTGCTGGTCAGAAGATATCCAGCGAAGCAGTTCATTCACACACTAGCAAAGAAAACTCTCTGAGTCGGAGCTGTAGGAAATATGCACCGTACGTTGGACTTGTCGGATAAAAGATGGAGAGAGCGTGCAGAGTTTTTTTACGTGCAGAGTCTGCAGAAATCTCTCTCGTGTGTGCAGGTACAGTGCTACAAAGAGAGTGAGAGTTGCATTAGAGCTGTATATCCTCTGTAAATGACTCCAGTGTGCTGGATTAGCTGTTTGGCTACATCACATAATGAGCTGATATCGCTCTTAATGTATTCTTTTTACTCCAAAAGTGCAGCTGCAAGCATTACTTTCATCACACGAGAAACCGCCACGACCATGCGGAGAATATTCCCCCCCCCAGTTTGCAATCAGCAAAAAGTACAAACACATATACCTGTGAAAGTGGGTGAAAAGCTGTGCTCGTTTTTGTACTGAATGCAGGGCCAGCGCTGCATTTTACTGCTCTAAGCTCTGTGCAGGCTGCAGCTCCATGTCATAAAAGACGGTTCATCCTTTTTTTCCCTGGTCGGATTAATTTACAGATAGCTCAACAAACATATGAACACAGGCAGAGAGAGACAAAGAGACAGAGTGACTCCTCTACGATTCAAAATCTGATGTAATATTCCTCCAGTTGGGTGTCACGCTGTAAAAGAAAGGCCCTGATGCAACATATGTGATGGGAAATGCAAAAGCTACCCAATGCTGTCGTTCACAATACCATAAGCAACCAAAGTAGGGGCTGCATACCCAAAGCTACTCTGTTTTAAAGTGGTGCTAATCCAATTATCTAAGGGGGACTGGATGCCAATGTCTGTAAAGCTCCTTCCGTCCTAGTGGAATTAGTAAACACACCCTCGCACTATTGGGCGCCATCCTCCAAACGGCAGAAACGATTACACCACTTTATGCGCGTGAAGTCGTGCAGCCACTACTGCTCCTCTGTGGCAGGTATTCCAGGAAAAAAAACATGGCAGCCATGTTGTGAACGGGTGCTGAGGGAGTTGTTTCCAGGACGGTGAAAGCGAGCGTGTGAGTGTGGATGGATGGATAGCAGTTGCTCATAATCCTGCCCATAACACTCCCCCTCAGGCGACATTGAGCAAGGTATCACTCCCCCCCTCCTGTACAACCAAACCTCCATGGCCAGACGGAGCGAGAGTCTCAGACGTTTTAATTATTCACCAGGTGAGGATGACTCACGGTGGCTGAGCAGCGATGAGAAGGAGGAGGAAGAGGAGGAGGAGGAGGAGAAGAAACGGTTGATGGGAGGTGGAGGAGAATGAGAAGGAGGAGGAGAGCTGGCTTGAGTTGGCACAGATTTGGAAGGAGGGAAGGAGATGATGGGAGGAGGAGGATGATCAGTATGGTTGTTGTGAGGGAATCTGGGGAGTACAGCGATGGGTTATCTCAGGTTATGTGAGATTTTCTTTTACATCTCATGTGTGAGTTTATACGAGGTTTCGTCTTCTGCCGTCTCGTTTTTCAGACACACAGTTAAAAATCGACTTTTTTTCCTTCAACATTGCACGCAGAGCTACAGATACCACATTCAACAGATCTTACATAATTTGTGTTTTGGGAAAATAAAACTAATCTTACGTAATTTGCACTGCAGGCTTAGAGCGACACAATAAACCTAGATGTGCGTATCGACAATGCAAGTCTTAAGAAAATGTGTTATAATCTTCCTCCTTGGCTCCAAATCCATTTCAAACATACTATTTTCGAGCTGGCATATTTTTACTGACTTACTTTATGTCTTGCAGCCAAGCAACAGAAGAAAAAAGAAATTGTGTCAATATGTTATATAAGTTGATGTAAGCGCATCAAGTACGGCCCTGCATATCACATCCTAGAATCTCTCTCTTTATAAGGATTACTATTGATCAAGACAAGATTACGGGGAACAGATAGAGGCAGGGCTGTCAGACAATGTGAAAAATAAGAGATAAGGGCGTGATAATCATCTGGAAGCGTCAGTGTCAGTTGTTTTTTTGGCAAACACGTTTGTGCACTGTCATCAAATCTCGACCTGGAATCTAGCTGACTCGGCTGAGGCAGCAGTGGGGGCATCCTTTAGTCTGTGTTTGCTGTAAATAATTGACAGAACTGTAGTTCAATTTCGGGTTAACCTGCAGCTGTTTCTTTCTACGGTTGTTCATTTTGGCAACATTACTGAATATATCGTCCTGTTCCCAACAAATTAAAGCCAAAGCGTCCAATATATTCATGTGCCTTTCAATTCTTTCTGACTTTCCAATCCTGTTGGTGGCAATCCTCTCGCAGTCCTATCACTCGAAATGAATCATTTCCAATCAAGCTTCAACAAAGCCGACAGGTAGGAACTAGAATGTGAATAAAAAGTACATTTGTTGGGAACACTTTTCAGCTAAAACTTATTTATACCTTCTATTAGCGCTGGAAGTGTTTGGCAGCAGCAGAAAAAAAAGTATGTGGGCTGAGATGAAACAAACAACAATGTCCTGGTACAGCGACAACAATAAAGGTCTATCTTTAGAGAACAAACGAGATAACCTTCAGTGTCTGCATGAGAATCATCAGGTTTTATCTTCAATCAATAAATCAATCTTTATTTGTATATCGCCAATTCATAACAAGTGTTATCTCAAGACGCTTTACAAAAAGCAGGTAAAGGACCTTACTCTTTGTCTATTAATATTACAAAAGAGCAGGTAAAAAGACCGTGCTCATTGTTATGTTACAAAAAGCAGGTAAAAGACCTTACTTATTGCTATATTACAAGGACCCAGCTGAATCCATCATGAGCACTTTAGCAAAGCAGCAAAAGTTACATTGGTCAGAAAAAACTGCCTTATTAAAAGGCAGAAATCTTCGGCGTGATCCCAGGCTCATGACGAAACAGCCTTCACAGCCTAGACTGCGCCTGACTTTACTGTGTACTCTCATATTTCTGCCATCATTCTCACTCAGAGCACCTCCTCCTGCTGTCCAGCATGTTCTTACTCAAAGTTTACACTGAAGTCTTTGAAAAAAGGGACAAATATTTAGCTTCATTATTTAGTACGTCTCAGTAATTTTCTCAAAGAGGTAGGCGTAGTCTTTTTTTTTTACTAACATCTTTAACTTGAATAAACAGTGCATTTGTTAGGGACTATTTTCAGCTGCGGATTAATACAAATGGATGCACATTTGTTGCTCTAGAAAGTATTTGCATCAGCAGATTAAAGTATGGTATGCTTGAGTTTAAAGGGGACATATTAAACCCCCATTCCGCCCTTTAAAACAGTCCCCTGTTGTCTACATGAATCGTCTGTGTCGTGCTTCGGTCAAAATATAACATGGATCAAGCAGCAGAGGAGGTTTGGACCCTGTATAAACCCGCTCTGTCAGAACGCTCCGTTTCGGTGTGTGTCTCTTTAAATGCACAAATTTAGCTTTGTGTTTCCATGGCAACTTGTCAGCGGTCCCCCCTGGGAAAAACATGGCTGCCGGACACAACACAGCGGTGCAGCCGTAAATATTTGAACCTGAGTCCGACCTTGCTAGAGAAAGATCTCCTAAAGAAGTGAGTCAACCAAGACTACAAGAAGACATTTCTGAATGGTAAGTTATTCACTTTATGCCATTTCGACATTGTTTTTGTGCCTCGGCTTGCCGGCCATGGTGAGTGTTGGAGACTAACCTGCAGACCGGAACGTGCTGTACTCTCTTTATTTCCCTTATACTTTATTAAAAGTAACTCACATTGCATTTAAATTAATGCAAGTATCATAACATAAGCAAAAAACCTACCATGCCCAAGTTAAACTACGACAATAGAGGTCTATCTGTGGGAAAAGTTAACCTTCAGTGTCTGCATGAGATGCACCAGATTTCTACTAACTTCATAGTTGAGTGTGGCAATAACATCACTCAGAGATCCAGCTGTCCAGCATGTCTGACATCAGTTTCTGTAGTTGAAGAACTCATTGAAGGGCACCTCGAATAACCCTCAAATTGTTAAAAATAAAGAAACATTAGTCAAATAAACACTCAAGGTTACTTTGTGAGTGCGACTAAGCATCCCTGTTTGACCGACTGGGATGAAAACATGTTGGATAGATTTGGATATTTTGAATGCAAAGGATCTGGAGCGTATAAAAAGGGAGTAAATATGGGAGTAAGAAAACCCTCTGGAGTAGAGAATATTTTTATCAGCCTGATGCTCCATCCATCAGATAACAAAAGGCCTGTTGTTGTGTACGTGAGCAGAGATAGAAAGACAGCGAGGGAGCAAAAAGAAGGAGGGGGAATAAAGGAGGGTAAGGTAAAGAATAAACGAGGGAGAAAACGAGTACGCAGTGTACAGTTATGTGAGTGAGTTTGCACTGAATAGATAAGGTGGGTGGTAAATCTTAGAGGTAGGCAGGCAGGAGCACAAGAAGGTCCATTACAGTCTGACTCACTCTCCTCAAAACAGAAGCACAGCTCGAGCCCCCGATGACCGGCATCAAAAGAAGCTTCGACAAAACCAAACCGAAGAGAAAGAGCGAGGGGGAGAGAGAGAGAGACAGAGAGAGAGAGAGAGAGAGAGAGAGAGCTGCATCTGTCAGCTGGTTACCACCTGACCAACACAGAACCAGCAATCTTCTTCTCCTCAAGCTCATCTGTAAGTCTAATGGTCTCACGTAAAAGAAACCAGAGAGACTTAATCTGGGACAAAATGTTTAAAAGATGTCTGAGCCTTGTGAGGCTAATAATATTAATGGAATGATGACTAATAATCATCTAATAACTTCCTAAGATTCATCACTTGGTGGATATCCCTGTACTCATCAAGCTAACTGCATGCTCCCTCAAACTTTAAGACATCTCTGACATCATGTCGAGCGATTCAGGAGAAGATTTTAGATTAGCCTCTCATTGTGAGCAACCCGTGCACACCTGTGGAAACACTCATGCTATGTAATCACCATCTTCATTACCACACCTGTCAGGTGGATGAACCTCTCTGAAATGCAGACGTGCTCAAATGATTTACAGTTCCCACGACATGGCTGGCAAAGCTCTATGACTGGGCGTGTGTGTTTACTTTCAAAACAGGACGCTCTGGTATGAACGCTGATGCTGTTTGGAGTCTCCAGCAGCCATTGCGCTAAATTTAGACACACTGACCACATGTAACAGCTAGCTTAGAGCGTACTCGTAGGTCTAATGTGTTTGTGGGGAGGTTCATGAATTATAATAAACATTTCATGTGATAGAAAATATGTGACCACCCATTATTACAGTATACCTCATGATGAATATGAAATATCCTTGTTTGATCTAGGCTGAAAATGAGAGTGTTGATGAGGAGAAATTAATGAGGTGCCTGGAGTAAAAGGGGTTCAGGCTCTTAAGAGAATGAATGTGCTTATGATTTCACGAAAGATCTATATGTGTACGTTTAAATGTTGTCAAATGAGCAGACAAAGGGGAAAGGGAGGCCATAAAATCAAGAATAATCGCGTGGGGACCAAGCGGCACCCAAAGGTGTTGACAAATGAAGCCAATACGGAGATGTTAAAAACTGCAGTTCCACGAGTGTCCACTTGAGGCTGGATGCAAAGGCCAAATAATCCCCATTAGATCCCCAAAATGCCCATTTTTACAGCAAAAATAAACGTGTACAGCCTGGTAGAAAAAGTAATTTGGTATCAATAGCTCCTTTTTTGATTGGTTCAAACAGTACAAGGGCTTTGGTGACATGGAGACTGAGAGTTATTCTACATTTGCATAATAAGGGATGTGGCTGATTTGACTGGCGACGAAAGTTCGGCTGAGATAGCATTACTTATACAGCGATTTCCCCCATCTGACTTCAAATGTCTCTGCAGAAACTGATGGCTGCCGTCACTGAGTCTACAGTCTACATCCGTGTAGTCTATGGGGGGTGGGGAATCTTACTACTTGCTCATGAATGTGTTTGACAACATGTGATGCAAACACGTAATGGATAAAATAACAAACGGCTTTAGACTGAAGCTCCGTCTCTGTAAGTAAATTAACTCAAATTTCAGGGGGGGAAAAGCATTTGGAATTTGCCCTTAAATCACCTTCAGGGGAAAACTCCTGTCCTCCTGTGTCTCCTCCTCTGTCTCTCCTGGCGAGACCACGGGAGCAGAGCACTCAGGAGGGCTCTGACACTGATCCAAGGAGGCACAACGCATGCTAGCACGCAGTCAGTTGGCATGTAAACACACTTGGCTGCCCTTAGAGGGGGAAGGTTGAAACAAGTGGCTCCGGCAGTAACAGTGTAGCTGTGAGAGGAACAAGCACTTCCCTCTCCTCCTCTCCTCTTCCTCGGTGTCCGTTTCCATTCCTCTCCTTTACCTTCCTCGTTCTGTCTAACACTCTCTCACTCTGCGTTTTTCTGACTCTGTCGGCAGGGGGAATCGCATCACAACTCAGCCGAGTGCACTCACAGCTAAGTGGGGTCTTAACAGGTGTTTAAAACACACAGGGACGCATATTTGTGTTCGCTTGGATGGCGGAGGGCTGCTTTACGGTGCTCATTACTGGCTAAGTGACAGAGGAAGAAGGGCGAAGGGACACATAATGTTGTGACATGAGGCCATTTGGCCATTTGGTGAGGAGGCTGAGGAGATTTGCTCGATCACGAAGGCGCCTGATGTGTGTAAGACTTGAGCAGTGTGCAGTGGAGCGCAATCTGTCTGTGAATGTTAAGCACTGAGACAAATTTCGGCGTGGCGGTGACACAACCTGACAAAATGCTCTTGTGCACGGCCTCTGTCTCTCTCACGCCTCAGCTACACACAAGAGCACACACACAAACAGACAACATCTGACAACCTGCAGCGTCCTACCATCTGATACGTGAGCATAGCTACACAAATAGACATCTGCATCTGAAACGCACTGCAAACAACAAATCATCCGTCACTCTCTTTCTTTTGAATTTTAAAAATAACTGGCCCGTCATGCAGCCTCGCCTCGCGACGTTCAGCTGCTTTGAGTTGTTTGTGGATGAAATACAGAACAGTGCCCTATTGTGTGGCTCCACTCTGTGTCTGATGGAAGGCAACTGAATAATCGCAGCCAGACCTGAGACAAAAGAGCTATTTGAAAGATTAAAGTGAAAGTAAATGTTGTTTGAAAGCCTTAACTGTTGTTCTGCACAGCTCACCCTTTCCATTTTATTTACAGTCTAGCAAAGTCACTTTTGTTGCAGCTCATCCTCGTGAGTCACAGAAACACATGAAACATTCTCAAGAAAATCTTTTTAAGACTTTTGTTTTGTATCTATCTTTACATTTTCATTTGGGTTTTTTGAAGGTGACCATGAAATGGCAATATCCGCCTTTTAATACAGCTGCACACTTCTTGCATGGCATCCTCTGTTTCTTTCTATTCTTTAATTTCCTGTGTGTGCTCAAACATACCAGGAGAAAATAAAACGTAAAGCTCCCGTGAGGAAGTTTTTACTTTCTTTTGTGTTATGAAACAGACTGAAATAGTGATAATACTGATGCTGAAGACCATCAGCAACATGACTGACTAGTTCTATATTATTATTCTGAATATCTGAACCTGCTGCCATGTGGTAGGTGTCAGATGAGGTCATTACCAGCGTGCTGCAGAGACAGCAGACTTCAAGCTGAATGACATTACTAATGTTAAAAGGAGTCAAGATGAGACGTCCAGAAAAAACTAGATCAAAAAAACATAACGAGAGATACCATTTTGACAACAGGGAAGCGCAAAAATCAACACGACCTACAAATTCCCCACAGGAGCTTTAAAAGAAAAATTGTGCTTTAAAAAAAAAAGATTTATTCCTGTGCTTTTTATGCCTTTATTTAAGAGTCAGAAAGTGGAGAGAGAGAGAGACAGCTCGGAACTCATCCTCCGTACACGGGGAGAGCGCACTAACCACTAGGCTACCGCCGCCCCCCAAATTAAGCTCATTTTAAAAGCAAACCAAACTCTTTAGATTGTGAACGAAAACGTCTTCTCTCTTTCACCCTGTCCTGTCCTGCACTTGCTTGTGTATTATACTTAAACAAAAAAACATGTTTCCTGGTTGACACACTGCTCCCTCTGAAACTTTGCACAGAATCTTTACAGAATGTTAACAAAGGCTCTTCAGGTCTGCATGCTGTTTATCACTTCATCCAAACCCATCCAACGTCAGCCAGATGTTTCAAACGACTACAAAGAAATAGTCTGTCTCCTCACTGATTGTCTGGTTTGCTCTTCAAGGACATTCAGAAGTATAAGCTATAACCAGACTGTCTCATAACCAGAAAAAAAACCTAATCACAGCAGGTTTAAATTGTGTATTTTTCTGATTGTGGATTAAAGAAGAGAACCATGGAGGCCTCTCTCTTATGTGTTAACTGTTTGTTGTGTAGACATAAGGTAAAAATGTGAATATGAGCAATACAGACACACAGAATAAGACACTGCTTGCACCTCACAGACTGAACGAGCGCAGCTTTCAGTGGACATGACGGGGTGTGTTTGTGTGTGCTCTCTTTAGCTCCGCCTCGTTGCTCACCTCTCAGGTCCTGCCCGGAGCGGCCCGGCCCGCAGGTGGTGCTCTGTCTGGGCATGCGCAGCGAGGTGCGTAATGGAGTGTGTCGCTGCTCATCCAGGTATGCCAGGTCCTCCAGGTGGGCTGAGCTGGTAGCTGTGTGTTTGTGTGTAAAAGAGAGAGAGAGAGAGGGAGAGGAAGCAAAAAGACACTTCAGTCAGCATGTATATGAACACAAGGAGACACATATAGTAAAACAAACCCCTTTTAAACACACACAAGAAGGTGGTTCTGGTTCATGCCAGCGTCCTCAGGCAGCTGTCAGGCTCCCGCTCTCACATTTGCTAACAGCAACGGGAAGAAACGAGCCGTCCCTACATGGTTCTGTCCTAAAATCTCCCTCCTCTCGGTGTCTGTCACGCGGCATGGAGGCAGATGCCATCCAGCCCCTCTCAGGATTAATTAGCTCAGCAGACAAATGTCTTATTCATGGAGTGAGCGCCGTCTGACGCTGGCTGCCGATTGTTCACACCACGCTGTGTCTTCAGGGCCAACGCTCGGAACCAGTGAATATTATATGAGATTAGACACCGCCAGTGTGGGTAAGCAGCGGACCTGATTCTTTGTCACACCTGATGCCCCACAGCTCAGTCAGAGGTGAGGATGGGGAAAGACAAGAGTAGTAACTTCCAGGAGAGATTAAGGGACTTGGTGGGCAGAGGGGATTTAGTTTGTTTCATTAAAACAAGCCGACATGTGAAATCTGGTCAGAATAAAATCTACTAATGCAGAGATAATGGAGAAGCTAAAGAATGCTGCTGGAGGGCAAAATATTAAAGACATAAAACCAGCCACAAACTTGCAGTGTGGGACCGCTGAGTAACTATTTCATGGGAGCCTGTAAACTTTGAAGCCTGTGTATTTCTTCATTTTTATTCCAAGTTATACAAGTTGATTACAACGTGGGTTTTCAGCTCTGTAGCTGTTTTTACAGCAGTTGTGAAAACACTGTTCTCATTGAGGAACTTCCTGAAGCCTGGGAACATCTTAAAAACAAGTCTAATGAGAAACGATAAACAGGAGGTAAAATGATAGAAGGGGGCTGTGCAGGGGGCGCCTGTGACCTAGCGGTTAGTTTGCATGCCCCATGTACGGAGGCTGTAGTCCTCAAAATGGGCGGCTTGGGTTTGAATCCGAGCTGTGGCTCCTTTCCCGCGTGTCGTTCTCCACTCTCTCTCTCCTGATATTTCTCTATCCACTTGCCCTCTCTCTCAAATAAAAGCTTTAAAAAGCTTAAACAAAAAACAGTATCAGAGCATCTGAAGTTGAGAACAAACAGCTTTGGGTTTGATTTCATCCTGTCTGACAATTTGACTCTTGTGTTTCTCAGCCCATCTCATTCAATCTCAGATATGATCAATTAACTTCTTGAGTGTGATGCTATCACAATCAGCAGAGTTTACAAAGCTACAAAAATGAGACCCCAGTTGTAATTAGCCAGATTGAACCGATGAAACATTTCACTGACACTGTACCTGCTGAGTTTCCAGGAAAAACTCAAAACATTGGGGAAAGGTGTGACTGCTAGTGCATGCCTCTTCACACTGATATCCTCGGTTTCTCTCTCCAGAAAGTAAAGCTTAAAGTAAAGTAATCCCTCCGTGTGGTCGGCCCCTGAGAACATTCTTTCTCACTGGTGTGTTAAAATCAGCAGCACCTCAACCTTGATCCTCTCCTTTCATCGGTTCAAAGAGAGCCATTTCTGTGCTACTGGAGTAAAAGCTCAGTGAAGTAGTGAGCTCGTGCATGACTCTCTGTGTGCATGTGTGTTGGTTACTGCCCCAGTCACCCAAGCCCTGGACCCAAAAATGAGCCACATGGGTTTCCCAAAATGGAGGTAAAATGGCAGCTGAGAATGCTGGAGGCTAGGGCCTGATGGGAAAAGGGGGTGCTGGTCATCAAACGGGGCTAAAAGTGGAGACAGAGGAGGCATGAATCTGCAGCTCAACCAAGGAAGAATGACTCAGAGTTACGAGGCCGGTAAGGCTCCTTTTTTCTCTCTTTTAACTGTGTTTGAATGTGAGGACTCAAATCTGTGTGCTCATCATCTCTATCTGCAATGCAGCAGGCTGCTGGGGATCACATTCACAGCTCCTGAGCCAATACGCTGAGGCTGCACGCAGAAATAAAAGAGGTAAGAAAACCAGTACAGAAGAAGAAGGACAGTGAGCACAGGTCTGACTGTGCAGCAGAGAGCTCAGCTGCTGCGCTCGGTGACAGCCACATCACACACTTCCTGTTTCAAAGAGTGACTGATGGCATAAACGCATGCGTGCACACACATGTTCACACACGCTCAGAAGACCAGCTGGGCTGCCGTCCAGAGCCACTCGCAGTATCAGCCCGGGAGCCGACTCGTCATCTCAGATATGAGGTGGCTGCCGGTGCTCTAAACGCCTCTCTGTTCTCCTCTCATCTCCCCGAGAGATGACTCGAGGTGATAAATAATGGAGGCCCCGGTATTTAAACAATAATATTTCCGGGTATTACATCGAGCGTATAAGCTGAGGTGGGATCAGGGACAAAAGGGAAATCAGGAAAAAATCGAAGTCAATGACTTGTCCGCCCCCTAAATTGAAAAATGTTATCTCTGGTGAGCTGTTATCTTCATTTAGAGAATTTAGAGACTATAGAGTCATTCAGGGAGTCTTTAATACCCCTTTAGTCTCTGCTTGAGCAGGGTTTGCACAATCTCCCTGCAGTTATATAAGCTGCTGCATTTAGAGCCTCCAACATGCCAATTTTTGAAGGTTCAGTCCACCTAAATTACATTCAATACAACTGCCTTTACTGGAACGATTCCCCCCACCCTTAGGGGGGGCCCTAGAGGCTCAAGAAACCCCTGAAGGCTTCTTGAGTTGGGACTTGTGATCGCTCTACCTCTTAGTTAGGGATTCTGTGGCCTGTGGCTCCTTTCCCGCATGTCATTCCCAACTCTCTCTCAACCTGATTCCTGACTCTATCTACTGTCCTATCTCTACAATGAAGGCCCAAAAAGCCCCCCAAAAAACTACATTTGATCCGTCCACATCTCGTATCTGTCATGGCAAAACGGTCGCTGACAACATTTATCGTCCCTGGAGGTATACCTGGAAAAGACGGATCTAGAATTTATCGACTTGAGTCGTAAAAGGAAACTCAGATTTATCAAAATGTAACATCACTTTTCAAATATGGCTCTTGTGGGTCGCTCTAATGTGGGGATGTTTGAACAGTTATGAATGATCAGGTTTATGCTCATCCTTCTTCCCTGAATACAAACTTGGAAACATTTTTTTTTTTTTTTAATCCCTGATGGGCATTAACGACTCATTTTTAAATTCAACTCTGCTCCCCTCGAGTAAGAAGTATAAGCACCATAAAGGCAGAGAGAAAATTCAATACACGGCCTTGGTTACTCCTTCCCTCCATATCCATCTTAAGCTCTACCAACGCACTGCCTTCATTAGGTAATAAAGTACCCCCCCCCACCCTTCCTTCCTCCCAGTTTCCCTCCCCAGTCGCCTTCTGCTCTCGCTCCCTATCTCTCTCCCTCGCGCTCCCCGCACTTCAAAGCGAGTCTCTCTGTCACTCTGGGGGATAGAAACGGTTAATGCCTGGGGCTTTGATGTTCCACTGCTGTGTGAGCCCAACCAATCCTCAGCCTGTGCTCGCCTCCCCGTCCCTACATCGTCTAATAATTCTTTGTGGAGGAGAGAGAGATTATGAAACTCCCTTTCACTCCTCTTCCACATGTATGCATCTCCAGCTCCACAGCACAGAATTCCTGCTCCTGACAAACACAAACACCCCTCTGAAACGCCGTCGCTTCCCCTCCCTCAGTTTCTCTTAACTTTACTTCTTGCATCACCTGCAGCTTAAAGTATATCTCTAAAGCTGTCTCCAGTCTCCTTTGAAGGTGGGGCGGGGATGAGAATCGAGGGTGAATCTCTAAACCCGGCAGAGTCGCAGCGCTGCCAGACAGACAGCAGTGTCAAACAGCAGAACATGACCAGCATGAGGAGAAGGTCAGAGCTGCAGCGACGAGCCTTGTCAGGCATATTACAGTGTTTAGTGTTATGTATATGCGTGTCTAAAGTACGTGCACACACACTTTTTCCAGTGGGAGTGAGAGAAGTGCATAATAGAGCCCTCCGTCTGTAGCAGCCTCTCTCTGATGATGAGAACAATAACACAATCAGGCCCATTAGGACTGGCTCAGTGTTATGAAACTGACATTTCTCCTGATATATTTACTGCTACTTTTGGGAGCCTTTTGTCTTTCTCAGTCGACAATAAGAAACACACATCAATGAGACCTCTGTCAGCATCACAAACGCCAGCTTTCCCTATGTGATATCCTTCCAGCCGCAGTCTGTTTTTCCTCTTCCCCCAGACTCTATTATGCTCTCGCTCTGCGGTTTCAATCCGCACCACAGAGCTGTGAGAGTTTAACAAAATACCACTGCGGATCTGCAGCTCCCCGAAATCTCAACATAACCCCATGAAATTTAAAAAACAAGAGTTGTTTCCTCCCAAGATTTTGAAAAAGAAAAATGTTGTAAAAAGGACGACAAATTGAATCACATGAAACCACAATTGAGCTTCTCCCAAGAGCAGGGCTCGTATTTTAGATGGTTGAGGCTGATTTATTCAAGATTTGAAGGAGGAATGTGGTCTTTACTCATGTTTGTTCACAGAGTTTCTGGTAATATGAGCAATTAGAAGATTAAATCTTCTCCCTGTAAGTCTCTATAAACATACGAAGGCTGAATCTGTACAGGCAGAACAAGATGATGGAATTGGATGGGTTTTGATTTCTTTTCTCGGTCTATTTGTAGCCCAATTATTATTGAGTAATCACATTTAAGTGAATCGTATGCTCGCTTGTATGCAGGAAAACAGTCTGTGTGTAGAGCAAAAGAAGCTGAATGCATCGGCAGTGATGCAATACCTGAAAACTGTCGATTAGCGAACGACAGTTAAGCTCTTATCTCTCCTGATAAACAGATATGGGCAGAATGAAAGTAGATAAAACACAGATATCGTCTGTCAACTTCAACATCATTCTTGCATCTCAACAATGACAAGTGCATGGATGAGGAAGTCTTTGCCCGGCTATCCCTTGTCCCCTTTTTTTTTTTAGATACTCACTGGTTACTTCCAATATGGCGGCGCGCACTGACACTGCGGCCCAGAGCTCTCCGACAGCAAGCAGCGATTTGATCAAAAGTAGGACTGGCAGACGAACCAAACGTATAAATACATGACTGTTCTGCCCTGAACGGCTGACTGGCAGACCAATTATTAACCAGAAACATGTGACATTTATGTAGAAAACACGAAGAGTTACATCACTGCTCATGGCCAGTGAAAGACCAGAGAGTTTGTGTATGGGATTGTAATCCCAGTTGAGTTGGATTAAAAGCTGAATTTGATTTAAGGAAGAAAAATGAAGGTGTACAGATAATCTATTGGGCTTTATAGTTACAAGTAAATATCATACAGATGATTTGGATTTGCTCCCCTTAAATGTGATAAATTGTTTGGCATACCGGTGTAGCCTGAGGTAAGCATCGTTCAGCCGAGACTTCTGTCTATTGTTCGCTGCATTGTTTACTACTTGTGAAGCGGCTGTGTGTTTAGATCAAAAGCAAAGCAGATTTATTTAATCCAGAAATGTCTGCAAACCGAACACCATCATTTCTTGGCTCAAAACACCCCCGAAGGAGTGCATGTTCATCGGTTTCTGGTGAGTCTCAGTTAAACTGTAAATAGTAAGTCACACAGAGGCTTCACTCAGGAGCACTTGTGGGCGGTGTGAGCCATAAAAATGAAACTGATTTTCTTGTGATTTACTCTCAATCAATTGGTTTAAATTGGCAGAAATATCAACATAATGCAGATCTGTAAGAGGTAAAAATTCAAGCTCTGTTAGGTCTGCCCTCAAAATGAGAAGAAAACATCTTTTGAAATGTTTTTTCTATCTAGAGCTGATTGATGGCTGCACATGCAGATATCTGTTTATAGAGATAAATTAAATGTTGTCGGATTACTGCCGATGGGAGTCGGTTTGTCATCACGGCAGGATCAGTTCAGCCTGCTTTTACTCTCCTTACAAACTGTTCTTCCTGTGCACGCTAAAGCCTGCTCGAATGTTATTGGTCAATACTATTTGGACAAGAAACCAGAACAATTCAAATACTCACATCCAGACCCGGCCTAAAGTTTCTACTTTATGTAGAATCTGTATAAATCAGTGTATCTCTCTACTCTTCATTGTCAGATTTGTGTTTACAGAAAGAGATGTTGAAGGACTGAAAGGGAAGCTAGAAAACAAGCAAGGAAAGGAGGCTTGAATAGGAGTGAAGGAGGGGCTACCAAGGAGTCAGAAATAGAGGGTAACATGACTTGATTTTGCCCTTAATTAACCCTTATTTCTGTCATGTCTACTTTCACAGGAGAGGTAGGGATAGAGGAGGGGACTCACCGGCCACAGAGTTAGGGCGGGGCATGAGGTACAGAGGGATGGAGTGGGCAGAGTGGGAGGACATGCTCTCCAGGTTGCGTTCAGGGATTTTGTTGAGGCTGTAGGTGGAGGCGGTCATGTTTTCGTCCACCCTGTACAGGAACGAGTCCATGCCTGATTTCTGCGACTGCCACAGTTTCAGGTTCCCCCGGGAGCCCTCGTATTTGCCGCCTCGCTCCATGTTCTCGGAGTAGCTGGTCAGTGTGGCTGTGAAAGAACAAAACATCAGGGCGGTTAGGTTACAGCTGTAATGTGTGCCATGCTTTAAAACCATTTTCACACTCCATTTTCCTGTCTTTTTACTATCTTTCCTCAACCTCATCCAGCTGGTTATCCTCTCACATGGCTGTTCTGAATCGTACCGGGATTTGTTGATGTAACACTTTCCCCCACCAAACCGCAGGTGTTCAAAGGAGTTGCCAGGAAACCATGTTGGCACAAGTTTCGACTCACGCAAAACGCCTCACAACAATGAGCTCTTCATCTCTCCTGCTTTCTGAATAACGATGCAGGAATGACACGCTTCATGTCAACATGACATCTTCACCTGAATCATCCTGCAGTGGGAGTACAGGCTGCCTCTGACTGCATGAACCACAGTGTTCAGGTGGAGGTTTTTTTAAGAACAGGCATTCTGGTTATGACATTTAAGGTGCAGCTGAGATGAGGAACAGAGTTACAACCTCATGCTCGTTCCTACAGTACATACAGTCACAAGTTTTAACAATCCCAGAATTTTGGGGGGGCCTGTCAGAGCGGGATAGGAGGACTACCTTCGGACCTTTTGTTTAAGCAAATATGTTACAAACAAGCTTTACTAAGTTTATTATTTGACTTTTTTCCATAGTCAGCATTGCTGCAGTCTGTATTGATCAAAAGATTTAAACTTTTAAAGGCTATTTCACACCTTTTAGATCCTGTCTTCAAACAGCCATAAAAATGTGTTACTATCAGTCCAAGGTTTAGCCTGCTGTTCATTAAAAGGAAATCCTAAGGCCCCTGTGTCCACCTAGCGTTTTTTCCGGGCAGAAAACGCTGGCTGTGCACTCGGCAGCACTTGCATGAAGCGTTTATGGGCTAAGAAGAAAAGCGCTGCACCTCCGTCCTGTCTCTATGACAACAGTCTGTTGACAACAACCGCAGTATGACTGACACTGCTCCGTTACTTTTTACTGTATGCTTTTTATTTGAGATCGTTTATTTCCCGCTCAGACACGGAGCAATGAGAATGTTGGTACACCACACGACCTGCAGGCGGCAAAGACAAGGGGACTTTCATACATTTAGAAAAGAGCGCCGGTCTGGAAAGTTGAAAGATTTTCAACTCCGGGTGCTCGGAGCGGCCGCACAAAATGAACACTAATAAAAAATAATTCAAAGAAGACGCTTGCACTCAGAAAAAAACGCTAGGTGGACACAGGGCCGTATTGAGACTGGAAGTGGACGATGATTTGGATTAAGGCCTTGAAACATTATTCATCGATGAGATGTCGGACATTAGATCGATTAGTGTTAAAAATCAAGTAGATATCAAGTTTCATCATGTTAAGGTCAAACATCTTTGTGTTTTCTTGATGAGCAATAGCAGGAGGGATAGAAACAAGGCTGCAATTTAAGAAGACACTGACTTGATATGTGTTAGTCTGACTGCCTCAGTTCTACTTAAGAATGCATTATTGAAATGACTGAGGACTGCACATCTCGTCTCCCATCACTTAGGAGAAAACTGCTTGAGTCAGGGATTTCTAGGCAACCAGTAAAGACATGAGGAATGATGATAGCCTAAAACATTTGCACATAATATGTACGGCATGTTAATGTTTGCATTTAAAGAGTTGTATCACAGTGTGAGCTGAGGATGTCAGTTTAGATGATGATATATATAAATCAATGCTGCACAAAAAGCCACTGTTAAGAACACATCAGTGATCCACTTCTTCACACTGTGTGACATGTCCTTTCACTGGGATTGACCCATCACACTTGGCTTTTTTAAGGGGTCAATCCCCAGCTTGTGTACTTACAGCAGACGCTTTTTATTTATTTTCTAATAAAGATTGTTTGTACTGAAGATGCAGCAAACACATCAGGGAAGTCAAACAATAGAAATAAGAGAAATATTAACAAAGTTGAGCTCTACATTTGACATTTTTAGCAACGTTATTTCGAGGATTGATACTTTCTAAACGTGCTTTAGAAGATGAACCTTTTTTGTAGCAGAATTTATCTGCAAAGCCTGCTGGGAGAAAAGTCAGAATACTGTTTAAGACGGAGCTGTGAAAGGAACAAGCAACTCTGTAATGTTGTGAAATGTTAAACCACTGCGATGAATTTCTGGTGTCTTATTAACCCATGAGGGTTGGACACTTTCTGTGCATGACACATAAATAAATACAATCAATCAATCAATCAATCAGCACCGAAGCTTCAGAAAAAAAAAAACAGATCTTCAGTCATAATTTTTAACCAAAAGCTGCCTGTCGAAACAAGTATCAATACGGTTTGACATTTACTAGAATCATCTTGATACTCTGGTTTGTTGACAAGTCTAGTTTGTTTTGAGTTTGTTTTCGTGTAAATCTGTGTTCAGATCTCACCGATAATCCCGCTGTCCCTGCTCTCCAGGGTTGAAGTTGGACTGGTGACAGAACCGTAGGCACATTCCTTATTTCCAGCCTGGCCTGGCATGGCAGGGGGGAGGGTGGAGCAGGGGCTGCCTGCAGGGGGTGAGGCAGTGCTGCTGGTCAGGGTGGAGCACGGGCTTATCCTCTGGTTCTGGCCCTGAGATACACGCACACACACGCACACACACACACACATTTGAAAAGCTTTGCTTGGATCCAGCAACTCAATTAGTGCACACAGGTATAAAATGGCAAAGTACAATGTTTGAATTTCAATAAGTGAGTCACATACATGCCGGCAAATGTCACTTCAATATTGTTGTTTTTAAAAGCTCAGCCCTCCTGCTGCCTTTCAAAGTCTCCCACATGCACACAAAAACATATCATAACAACTAATCGTTGCAGCATGTACCTAAAATACATGCCTGAAAGAGCTTTGCAAAGAAGATGATGACACACAGCTTTCAAAAGAAATACACAGGTACATTTGAGTTCAGTGTGATCGCATGGAAATACTTTGTTTGTGCCGTGCAGAACAGCTGCTACAGAAATACAGATGAGGAGTATCGCAGGAAAAACACAAACGTTGAGGAGTCGGTAAACATCTCAGGGATGTGAGCCAGAACATCAACATCAAGGATAGGAAGTTTGTAGAAACTAAAGGGTGTGGCATTTCCTCAATCTGCTTCTGTAATCACATAGCACGTGTGTGCTTGTGTAGTGTAGTTCTTACTGAACATGTAGGAATCATCAGACTATTTCTCTTCTGGATTTTAACACTAATACAAATTTAAACGGATGTCACAAGAGTTCAATGAACACAAGATTTGTGAGAAAAATAAAAGTGCCAAAAGAAGAGCAAAGGAAGGTTGTCAACACAAGATACTTCTCGATTCATGTGTTTTTAAAGGATACAATCAATGCAAAATTCAACATCACATCCATTTCGTAAGACGAGAGAGGAATGAGTTCCTGTACGGATATGTTGCCAGTGTTTTGTGCAGTTTAGACAGTGTGCAAGAGTTGTGTGCAATTTTTTGGCAATTCAAAACAATAATGGCCGGTAGCCTCGTGGTTAGTGCGTGCACCACATGTACGGACGCCATAGTCCTCCACGCGAGCGGCCCGGAATCCAACCTGCTGCTCCTTTCCTGCATGTCATTCCCTGCTCTCTCTCTCTCCCTGAAATTCGACTTTATCCACTGTCCTATCTCTTTAATATAAACAATGAAAGCCCCAAAATAAATCTTAAACAAACAAAGAACAATAAATTACCAAATATTTTGTGTCTAGGACTTTTTTGTTGTTGCCGTGGTATCAAAACAGGTATTGCTATGGTTTTATTTTGACTTGTATCAAAGTTTGAAGTTCTGGTAATGAGATAATCTTACCCCCCACTGTCACCTATTTTCATTCATATTTCCTCCTGAAAGCTATGAAGACAATTTAGCATAACACAAAGCTAAAACTGTGATCCCATACACTTTTTGAATACACATTTTTTCAGGTCCCTGCATTGTGTTGGCACCCTGCGGTGACCCTCCTCTGCATCGGTTAGCAGACAAGGAGAAACAGGGGACAAAATCAAAACACCGCTGCGGCTGTAAAACACCCACAGATGAACGTACCTAAATAAGACACGCACTCTGCGTCGACGCAATGCAGAGGCGCATGAAAAACAGGGATGTCAAAAGCTTAAGTGTATGTTCAAGACAGCGAAACACAATAACAGAAGGAGGTCTCTCTTTAAAGGTGCTGATGATGAGTTCAGGTTAAAAGTGGAGAGAGCTAGCGGCTCCATGTAGTCGCGTCTAAAGAACAGCGAGAAGACTGAACTGACACAAAGCTAATAAACACCTACACACACATACAGCTGAGAGAAGAGCGTTTATTATTGATTCATCTGTTGAAGGCCTCATGAGGCATGCACAGGATGCCAATAAATCATAAGGATGTTTGGTTTGATGCACGGATTGTTGTGTCAACATTTAAAAGCGCCTGTACGCGAGACACTGATCCCAAACGGCTTTTTGTTTGGTGAATGTAACTGTTAATGACACCATGACAAATGCTCTGGTAGAACAAATCCTACGTTAATGCAGTCAATCTACAAAGAATTGTGATTGTTTATAAAATGTTAAAATGTAATGGAAACAATAACAATATGGAAGGGGGGTCATGGTGTTCATGTGTTTCTTTTTACGACAGTAGTCAAGTGTGAAGCTTTTGTCACTGCGGTGTATCTTTCTAGGCTTCAAGAACATTTCCAGAGCCTCTTGATATGCTTTTCAGGTGGTTGCGACATATTTTCCGACGCGCGCTCTCTGTCCGCTGGTGGGAGTGTGCTCACCTGTGTGTGCCGCACGTCCGTCCTGTCTCTATGACAACAGTGTGTTGACAACGGCCGCTGTATGACCGACACGGCTCTGTTACTTTTTACTTCATGTTTTATATTTGAGATTGTTTTTTGCCCCAGCAGACACGGAGCAAAGAGGATGTGGTTACAAGACACGATCCGTAGGAGGCTAAAATACGGGGAATATCATACATTTTTACAAGAGCGCCGGTGACATCAACAGCGCCTTTCTGAAAAGTTGAAAGATTTTCAACTTGAGTGCTCGGAGTGGCCGCACAAAAACGGCAGAGCGCTTGTTCAAAAGACGCTGGACGCTGGGCTTTTCATCCAGGCGGTCGCTCTCTGCTGCAAATGCTCTCTACCCATTGAAAACACCTGAAAAAAAGACGCTGGCGCTGAGAAAAAAGCGCTAGGTGGAGACGGGGCCTAAGACTGTATATATATATACATGGGATAAAAAGGGTCCAGGAAGTGATTTCAGCACAGCAACACTGGCTGGGAGGCTGAATAACACACTGTGACATCTGTAAACCTGTCAACACATTGTCCACTACGGTACATGGCCTCTAACCTGTGCTAAGTGTGTGTCTGTGTGTATAAATGTGTGGGTGTGTGACTGAATGAAAAACTATTTGTCAGCCACTCTCTCAGTCACAGCTGCCCTCTGCTCTCACCGTGGACGAGACAGCTAAAGTGTTCATGTTTACCTGAGCCTGACCTCGATGCAAACAGACATACACATGAGCGGATAAGCCTTCAAACCTCGTGCGCACACAGCGACATCACCACTCTATGCGCGGAGGCTAATGAACCTCGCCTTGTGTAGGTCTGACCTCAAACGGCGCACAAGGATTGGATTGAACTCTGAGCGTTTCGTCTATTCAGGGAGCGAGAGCAAGAGAGTGTGGAAGGCAATTAACTGCACGCTCTGCCAGTTAAGGTGACCTTGTTCTGTCAGCCGGTGAGGTCGTCCAGCTCAGACACCAGCTATCAAAATGTAACCGTGTCAAAAAGTTGGATGACATGTGTTTTAAAGAAAAGGCAATCACTCCCTAACGATTGATTTTAAAAAAAACTATTTCCTGTACACGATTAATATCCAAGGAGATGACGTTTTTTTGATGGATTGAAATGTTTGACAAAACAGATTTCCCACTGAGCACAGTGTAAAGAAATTAAATCTTAACAAGTGTATCTGTCTAATTTCTAGTTAAAGGTAGATCTTATCACACTTAAGTTGAGTCTCATTCATGTGACAAGCCAGATAAGCATCTTATTTCAAGATGTTACGTATAAAATATTCAGCTTGAATTGCTTGTAATGAGCAAAAAGAGCTGCCTTTATTGGACAGGACAGCTGAAGAGAGACATGGACATGTTGGGTGGTGAGAGTGAGGGATGGCATGATGCAAAAGGCAGAGGCTGGTTTCAAACCTATGGCCGCTGCAATGAGGACTACAGCCTCTGAACATGGGGTGCCCGACATAACCACTGGGTTTAACCGGCGTCCCGTCGAGACGCATTTCCAAGTGAAACGGGATAGAACCAGTCACAGGATAGAAGGCGGGACATGCATGGGATTCATTTGATTGGATCATTAGCTTCAACAAAGCTTTTGAATTAGTCGAAAAATTAGTAAACACCCCTGAATGCAGGATGAGAAACCCTTTAGATAGAGAATCTGAAACATCAGTCGATAAGACACTAAACCAATCTACACTACAATATCTGGTCTTTTGTCTTTTCTGTTGTGTCCATGTTCAAAAGCAATGCAGAACAAATAGACAAAGTTATAAAAACTGGTAAAAAAACCAGAATGAATAGTACAAAAAAAAGAAAGAAAAAGTGTTGCTCTAACCCTCTTTGGAGGGGTCAGCCTGGTTAGGAAGCAGGGGCGTGGCCAGAGGGCTGGCCTGGGTTGGCATGGGCCCCCCTTGAAATCCTATTGGCCACCCCAAATTCCTAAACTAAGATTGGCTATTTTGTTTGTTTGTTTTACTTTGTGACTTTGGACGTACATATTTTTTGAGTCCTTGAAGAATCAAGCTCAGAAGATGTAAATGTTGCCATTGTCTTGTGTTAATCAAAAGTCAATGTGATTAGTGCGGACAGAAGGGGTAAATAAAGGCTCTTCATTCAGCTGTGTGCACACAAACTTCAGGCCACCCCAGTGCCCCAGTTTGGCCACCCCGGCCCAAAAAAGTCTGGACACGTCCCTGTTAGTAAGACAGCTCTCGTTAACCTTAGCTTACAAGCTAACTAAAAGGCATCAAAACCATGAAAGGGACCTTTTAAAACAACACTGACATGCATTGACAATTTGAGAAAGTATTGCGCTGGAAATACTTCAATATTCAATATGATCACAGATATTATGGCTCTCAGCGTCACGGCTGAATTAGCAGCATCCTTGTAATGTGAATCTTACTATATTACCGTACTGATCTGCATTCAAATATCCCAAGCAAATTATGAAAGCTACCACCAAAGCCCACCCTCTATGGTATCTTGATCCTTATCACATTGGTTGGTAAATGTATCAAACAAACTGCACCAAGAGAGCAGTATTTGGGGCAGATATCTACAATAATAAGTTTGCACTGTGTTCACGATGCAGCAGGGTGCTAGTATGAGTCACGTCTCTAAAAAGGGACGCTTGAATAAACCTCTCTCAATTTATACACCCCCGCTGCTACAGCAGAGCTCACACCAAGCACAGGCAGTCCATCAGTGTAATCGTTTATCCACACTGCTTTAGAGCAAAACCATACCTAGACCTGATTTGAATTTAGCAACAGGTTTCACCCCCTTTCTCCTCCCTGCGTGTTTCTCGTTGTCACTCTTTGCCGCAAATGTTTTCTTCCCTCAATTTGGAAAATTCAAACCTGTCACATCAGGTTTAGGTAGAGAAACCGGGGCATCTGCTGCGGAGCTCAGAGCAGGCCAGTAGTGCCAGAAGCTGTTTGTTGCACAACAGCCAAAGTCACGATTTGAAAGGTTACAACAGAGAAATGGAAGCTTAGCCTGCTGCATGTCAACTCAGACATCTTTCTCCCAATAAGCAAAAGTCTAAAGCATGCAGAAAATAAATAATTAGGAGGATTTGCTTTATAAAAAATGAATAAGACGGGTAGATCTCTGATGCTTGATGGCGGGGCATTGATAAGTCTGAATTCAAGGCGCTGTGGTGTCTGAGGGTACACAGAGAACTCTTTTGATCTGGCTATCCAAAGATCTGTCAAAAACCAAGTGTAAGCAAGGAGATTATGAAGATAAATGTCAAAACAGATCCAATCAGAAGGTTTCGTGTTTGCTCATGTTCCAAAGCATGATCTCTTACAAACGAAATGTGTCAAAATCTCACACACAAGAAGACAATTGGATTAGGATAAACCACAAGAATGGCAGGGGCGATGAAAATGAAACTAAAACAAGCCTGTTAGTGCCAATTCTTTATCTAAAGAAGAGATTTAATTAAAACTGACTGCGTGCATGTGATGACATCACAGGATTTCAATGCCAGGTTGGCGCAGAAAAAGCTCCAAAAAACAAAATCTGTCTCTTTTTCAGTTTGTATGTGTCTGAATGGTAACTTCTTTCAAAGACAAAAATAAGTTTTCAAGGCACATTAGGCGGGTAACAAATAGTCCAGTTCCTTATTGGGACTATTACCTGTCTCGCCTCGGGTTCCTCCATGCTGTACTGGGTACCGGCCGGCCCCTCGCTCACTTTGTCTCCCAGAAGGAAACCCAGGCGCGTCATCAATGTGTTGGCTGCCTCATCCACCGACGGAGGGGGCCCCAGCTCCTGGCTTGACTCCGCTGCAGAGGCGGGAGGTGGAGTGGAGTGGAGGGGAGGGGGTGGGATAGACAGGACGAGAGAGAGAAAGAAGCAATGAGTGTTAGTGGTGGGAAGAAACAAATGAAAAAAACTTTCAAAGCTGCGTATCCACCTCCTCCATTCCCTGAAACACACGGAATATCTACACTCGCTTTGCATAAACCACAGCAGCGAAAAAACACACCCGGATACAGGACGCACAACAGCACCTGCGCTTAGGACATGAGGCAGCCTACCCGAGTTTCCCCGGAGCTCAGAGCTCAGAGTTACCGGCACATTCCTCCACAGCCCGACGTCTTTGTTGAGGTTTCTTCTTACATAAACTCCAAAATCCCCTCGGCCACAAGTACAACAATCCTTTCAAAGTGTTTACAAAACCCCTCTCCACGCCGACTGACGAAAGCCTTCCACACTGACGACAGCTCCTTCCTTCCGCACACCGCTCATCACAGCCACAGCTCGCGTGACGTAATGAGATACACCCTTCACCTGTGTGTGACTGTGTGTGTTAGAGAGGGAGAGAGAGAGAGGGAGAGAGAGAGAGAGATAGAGAGAGAGAGAGAGAGAGAGAGAGAGAGAGAGAGAGAGAGAGAGAGAGAGAGAGAGAGAGAGAGAGAGAGAGAAGGAGAGACCGTGTTTATGTGGGTGTGTTTCCACCTCTCTATCCTGTTTACAGAGACTCCTGGCTCTGAAGGGAGAAAATAAAACACCAGGGGTGGTGAGGCTGCGTGATGATCAGATGATCAAAAACCACACAAACACACAAAGAGAAAACACACACACACACACACACACACGCTGGTAGAGCTGTGAGATTTCAGTTGCAACAGGACCCAAAACAAATCCCTTAATGACCTCATCTTATCGCCGTGTTGCCTGGTTACTCTTCATCCATAACAAACCCTCAGTGCTGGGATCATGTGTTTTTCAGTCACACATGGCTATTTGATGCCCTAGAGGTGCTTACAATATCAATTATATTTCCACTGTATTAACCAGAGTGTCACTCTCAGAGCTGAAGCTTTCGCTAATTACTCACCCAACAAAAAAGACTAACCAGTGTCTGAATACAAGCAGCTGCTATTGGATGTATAAGGCTGAGAATTGGCGCATACATTAATGACATTGAAGGCAACAGTATGAGAAAGCAGGTGTTTAAATAAACAGCAGCTAGCGGTAGGGCCAGTTTTTTTCCCCTGTCTCCTCTCCCCAGCTCGTTTTCCTGCCGGGCAGGTCTGACCAGACAGGCAGGTAGCTGCGCTAAGTCCTGACTTGACGACCATTAGACAGTCTCAGCCGCTGCAGCTCCTCTCTGTAGACAGACAGCTTGTCTACAGCCTGTGGCCTCTCTCTCACTCGTCTGTTCAAAGACATATAGACAGACAGGCAATCTAAAGCTCGCTCTCCCTTCTACTACTCGCACGTGGAACGGACAGGCGAGCCGCTGTCAGGATCCTCTTTAGATTGATTCCGAGTCTCTCAGTGCGAGTAAAAAAAACGGGCACCTTTTTTTTTTCTGAGGAAGGACAAAAAAACCTTTGAAGCACATGGAGATGACATGTTGCAGAGCTTCTTTAAAAACACACAGAGGCCACCAATAATGAAGTAATCTCAGCTCACATTAGAGTCCAAAACAGCTAATTACGGATGAGGCTTGATGGGACGGATAAAGCTACTCACTACAGCAGCTGGATTCACTTTTATATAATGCCTAATACATTTAGGAGGGCCTCCAAGGTCACCGAATCCCAGTGCATCCCTTGAGGATGAATGCAGCAATGGAGCAGATGTGCGTAGCTGGAATTACTCTTCCTCCTCCTTAAAGCTAATTTAACAGGGGACGTGCAGCCATCAGGAGGAGAAAATTGCAGGCAAACAAAAGCTAAGCCGGCCTTATGTATGTATTCTGTACGTGTTAGCTGCAGTGTGTGAGGACATGGAGGCAGGGAAGGCTTCCCAGTCGACAGACTGGTGGTAGTAAGCAGTGAATGCATTAGCACTGATTAGTCAAATGCTCCTGAGGGGTTTGCAGGCGTGACCGTGATTTGACAGGGGCTCTGCCTGTCCGTCTCTCTCTGGATCTGAGAGCGTTTCTCTGAGTCCCTTTCACTCATCTCCCTTTTGTGTGCGCACTGAACAAAGCATGAGGACGTAGCCACCTTGACGTCATCCATCGGTTTGTGAGACACTTCTGAAGCCTCGAGTTCGACTTATTTTTTTAACTTAAAAGTGACCATATTTAGATGAAAGGGAGGATACACATTGCTTCCTCTGCCTCATGGTCAACTATAGGTCGCATAGTGGCAGCTCCTCAATCACACATAACCAAACCCTAAATCATACCTTGCTTTATCAGCGATTCCACTAAGAACTGGATCATGATTTACAGAATAAATATCCACTGACAGTAAAAAAAAAAAGCAGGACATGACATGACAGCTCCCCAAAAGAAGAGCTCCCCGTGGCTGCAGTAAGCTCTGCCTCCTCCATGTTAACATAAAATAAAATAAAAACATGTCAAATACATTTTTCTCAAACAGTTTCTGTCATCGTAGTTGGTTCCTATCGTGCTGATTCCTGTCGTAGTCAGAAGTTAGACTTGGATTAGTTATCCGCTGCTATAAGGAGGGGTTTAACGCCATGATTGACAGCTCTATCCAAAAAAACATCATGCAATATGTCGGTGATGATAGCAGAGGTCTTTTGGCTTTAATTTTGTAAAAGGTGGAGGTAGAAGCGCATCGTCCATCTTTATACACAGGAAAGTTAAGTGTCATGTTAAATGGAACATAACTGTAGAATGAGACCGTTATTTTTTAAGTGGGAACATTTTTTACTGAGGTCATAAATCACTGAGAAGAAGGGGTCATTTCCCAGTGTGGACATTTTTTGCAACCAGTTGAATCCCCCCTGCTGGTTATCAGAGAGAATAAAGGTTTAAGATAGTTCTGCATTAACTTTGCTTTTAAAACCAGAGGATTATTCACTTCTTCTACGCAATCCATCCAACATTTCCTGCTTCTCAGAACATTGTCACTGTCGCAGCCAGCTGTTGCAGGGATGAGCAGTTTGTTTTTCTTTTGATGTGGGAGCCAAATCTGGACGCTGGAGTCCACGATAACTACCTTCGAGCTGAACACTGACAACCTCTTTGTGCTGCTTTTACACGACAAAAAACTGCAACACTGTCAAACATACGGCAAACATGCAAACGACATCTTTTTAGAGCAAAGAAGAAGAAAAACTTGATCATAATGTCCAAACAATATCACGTAAATCTGGTACTGAGATGTCCTCTATCGCTAAGCTTTGCTAAGGAGCTACCATGAAAGGAGAATCACTTCACATGACCATCATTTAGGGCTTATACGGATTGATTTCTTTGTTTGCAGCTCTACCTTTTGTTCTGAAAATACAAATCTTGACAATCACACTGAAGCCACTGAAGACACAGAAGCTACATGACAGAAGAGAGAACATAACAAGCACCTTAAGAGAAACTTCAGGCGTTTGTCAACACAGTGACACCTCATGCTAAGATGTGTACGGGGGGGGGGGGGGGGGGGGGGGAAGCGGGAAAAAACAGCATAAAACACATATTCCACACACAAAACACACACATCCAAACATGCACACTCCTCGACCAATGGATTCCTGAGCTGCGAAGGAGACAGATGGTTGCCATGGCAACTATCTTTGCGCGCAGCCAGGAATGTGTTTCTGTGCAAGCGCATCTGTTTCTCCCTGACCGTCCACAGAGCAGCCGAGAGGAGACGGAGGGAGAAGCATGTGTGCTGCAGGCGGGGGACTGGACAGGACAGGAGGGGGTATTCATAGGACCGGGCTGCAGGTAAGATAACACATGGCTCCTGTTTCACCGAAACCTGGGCTCTTTTACCTTTAGCTTAGGCAGGACAAGTCCACAGAGAAGCAATACTCCTATTACAATCAATGTCAAGGACCGGGAAAGTAACCTGTGCATATTTTAAGAAGAGTAAAGATAAAAGGATCCCAGCAGAGAATACTTTAAGAAAAGGTGACATACATAATTAAAGGTGAAAATGAATTTGCATGAAAACTGATGACAACGAAAGGAAATGAAAGCAAGGTAGATTCACACCTTCTTTTTTTTTTAGAGCTTTGGGAATACACGCACAGATATGTATGCAAAGGCAAAAACCCCATGGTCTGCAAGGCGGCAGTATTTAAGAGATCAGAGGAGTGAATTTCACATTCCTCATGTGCACCACAGTGATCTTATCTACACAAAAACATTTTATAAATCAAAGCACGCTAGGTCTCAGGACACCAGGCCTAGAACAGGAGAGGATGATATAAAGATAAAGGTCTACACTTTAAGGGCCATCATCTATCCTGCAAGCGTCTCTGGGTGCATTTGGTCATTAAGGACAAAGTTGTTTTTGAATTTGAACAATGTGATGAAAAACTTTGATATTTTCAGCATTTTTTAAAGCCAACATAACAAAAGCTGATCAGTGGTAGAGTCGGTGGTATTTCAACTGGAAGGAGGGGGGGTAGATCCCCACCTCCTGCTGACACTTTCCAAAGTATCCTTGGGCAAGACACTGAACCCCAAATTGCTCCTGAGTGTCATAGCCTCTGATGTGTATGAATGTGATTAGTTAATAGTAACACTGATGAGAATTTTCTTAGCAGCCTCTGCCATCAGTGTATGAATATGCTCAAATGGTACATTTCTAGTCTTCTCACTACTCAAAGCATATTTTACAGTACACCTCAAGTCACACCTACCCATTCACACACTGGCGGCAGAGGTTGCTACGTAAAGTGAAGAGCCCTAAGTGCCCTATAGTGTACTAACCAATCCCAGTCATACACATTCACAGGCCAGTGACGCAGCAGAGGAAGCTATTTGGGGTTCAATGTCTTGCCCAAGGTCACTGTGGCTGCAGCAGCTGGGGATCTAACCCCCGACCTTCCAGATGAGAGACCGACTCTACCACTGACCCCCAGCTGTGTGAATGGGTGAATGTGACATGGAGTGTAAAAGCTGATTTGATTTGTCTAAAAAACTAGAGAAGCGCTATACAAGTCCATTTACCATTTTTCATCTAAAGACCTCCACAGTTTCTCAGTTGATTAACCAGACAACTTTCATCGTTTGGTTGTTTTATGCAGAAGCAAATATCGTCTTCAGCTATCAGTTTTATGTGATTATGTGAGCCATTGGAGCGTTTGACTATGTTAAGTAACATTTTGCTGCTTTATAGAAGCCGTCTCAAAAATCTCTTGGGCCACACCTTTGGTGAAAAGCAGTTATCAGCTCGTTTTGGGAACATACAGTCTACTCCCACTGACGAACAAAATGATGCGGGGTGAAGAACACTGCAGATGCAAGCTCTTTGAGGGGCTATAAGCACAATCACAGAGTCCTTCAATGACATGATTTCAACAACAAAAAAACCTTATAATTCTAATCCTTAAGGTAGCCTCTTTTAGTTTGCTTTTCTATTAGTTGGTAAAGTTGTTTTAGGATGTGTCCAAAGCGACGTACATCTGAGAGTAAGTACAAAACAGGCAAGGATCTAGAGAGGAGGAAACAACGTCAGTGAGTGCTAAAGAACAGCTTTTAGTCTGATCAGACACCGGTGCTGACAAGGAGACAAAGCACAGGTTCTTTTTGTTTTTATATCGGCATCATCATCGGCATCACTGACGGCCTCTCATGAGAATGCTAATCAGTATCAACAGCATCCTAAATATCATCATCGTCGTCATCAGCATCATCCTCTCCTGTCTGCCCAGAGCTAAGAATAAATTGCCTACACCTTATCTGCTTCCCAAGTGCATTTCTGTCTGTCTAAACATCTTTGTGGATGGAGATGTTTATCTTGTATACAGCCATATAGTCAATCAAATTGTACATAAAACAAATGACAGTTTGCTTCAATAAGAAACGTTTGGATTACTGAATCGAACTGCTTACAAAAGCTCTGTCTGCCTATGGCCTTAAAGCTGCAGCACAAGTTAACTTGTTCCCTGCTGGAGCTCAGCCTGCAAACTGCTGTCAATCAAACACAGACATCGACTCGACCATTAAGAGGCTGAGATGAACAAACAACATAATAATAAAAACACTATGGTGTTAAGATTCTTATCTTGTGAGATTTTAAATAAATTCATAACTTCCAAAAATCGGGGGGGAGTACCTCCCTGCTAAGTGCTAATGCTAGCTCTTTAACTCAGTAGAACGCCAAATGGAGCAGCAAGAAATTCTGCCAGTCTCAAAGATGACTGGAGTACATCCTGAAGTATGTACTCATTCAAAAATAGACTTTGAATCATGAATCGAATCGAATCGTGAGACACCCAAAGATTCCCAGCCTTAAAAGACACAGTTAAAGAAACAGTATCAATATTGTGACAGAGAAGGAGACATTTCAACTGGCCTGTATCTTAAAATATAGAGTAAAATATATTCAGATGTATTTATCATAGACCATGATGTCACTCTCCGTGCCTGATCCCAGTCTGTGTAACTACTTTAACAAGTTTTTCCTGTAACATCATTAGAAAAGCTTTAAATCTGATTTATACGAGGAGGATGGCAGGAGTTGAATTTTACAAGCTAACCCACAAATATTCACAAACCATATTTATGACAGCGTAAATATTCTTTGTGGGCCGTAAAACTCGGCTGATACCCGCCCTCCTCCAGGGGAACAGACCTTGTCAGCAGCAGCAGCAGCAGAGAGCGGGGCTGGCATGTGATCAGATGTAAAAGTCACAGCCCCTGATGCTGCTCATGCCCGAGAGTCCTTGAAAAGAGCTAAGATGTCCATCTGTCCACCTGGGAGGCTCCAGTCCTCCTCCTCCTCCAAACTTCCCCCCCTCCAGCTCGAGTTCGTTATCAACCGTTTTCCTGCCTCGATGGGCGCTAGAAAATTTCCATTTAGACACTGGCATGTCACATCTGCAGGAGCTTTTAGCAGCTCATCACATCTGATAGCTTATTCCACAGTCGATTTCACAGGATTGATGCAAAATAAAAACAGGTTTGACCGTTTTTCATGCATGAGATTCAACAGAAAGCCAGGTAAGAAAACTCAACCATCTATCCACACAGGTACCACACACTATTTAAATTTAAACAGAGAAAATGAAAGACTATAAAAGGTGTATTCTAGTATGTTTATATAGACAGATCACCTACTTAGAGCTCCCAATGAGCAGAGACTCAGCAGGAGAGGCTGACAGGCGGAGAAAGCTGGTAGCACTCTGTCGACCATTTTCCCCTTTAAGATATTTAAACCCTAAAACCCCACATCACTGTTTCTCCTGTGTCTTAATCCAACCCTCGAGAGTTTCGGTATCTATCGAGAGGGTCCACAAAACCGCCAGAGGTTGAGTCAACAGGATCTGTAAGAAAGCTAACACTGTGCTTCTCAGTGGCAACAGGAAGAGGAGAGGCGAGATGAGTAAGCAGATACACTAGAACCAAATCTCAGCAGGGCACTATCCTGAAGTGACCCGCTTTGCTGTTCGTGCATGCGAGGAGGGGAAGAGAGGGGATGGACAGAGGGGTTAAGGTAAATCTGGACCGTCCACAGGATTACCCAGCCACCCCTGACTGTGAAGTGTGTGACAGAAAACAGAGGCGGCACCTGCACAAGCTCTGCGTCCGCAGGAGAAGCAGATCAGAGTGACAAAGCAGCATGGGAGGATTAGAGGAGCAGAGAGGGAGGGGGGTGATAAGGATGGGCTCTGTAGGCACCGGGAAAGCTATTTCAATAATGATCCTAATGTTTTCAAACTTGCAAAGCCATAAATTCTCTCTTGAAGACAGGAACCAACATGCAAAATAACGAGGAAATGTGGGATGAGCTGGCTAAACACTTACCCGGGCAGTATGTGTCCAGGTCTGGATTCTTGGCAGTGGTGGAGGTGTGTGTAGGGGAGCCAAGCTCTGATTGTGGAATGCGAGGGCTCTCCACAAACTTTGCTTTCCGCAGAGGGGCTGGGAGCAGAAAGCGCACACACATATAGAGAAAGGAAGACAGCACGGACACACGCAGAGACACACAGACACGCACAAACGTACAGGGAGATGGAGGAAGACGAGAAAAGAGAGGTGTGACAGGGACAGGAAAGAGAGGGAGGAAGACAGAGAGCTTATGAACTTGAGGCACAACACTGATAAAATGAACAACATCCTTTTAAAGGGAGCTTTGTACTTGCCTTGGGGTCAAATAAAGCTAAAGCATGAGTAAACAAGCATTATGGGTAATCAGGTGGTAGGCAAGGGCAATCCAATTCAGCAGTGAAACCTCAACCAACCACTGAAATGTCTGAATAAAACCATGTTTTCTTCGTCCAGGCCTTCACTCACAAAGCAGAAAACAAGATTGACTTTCTCGCTGAAAAGATGGAGCTTGTTATGTCTAATTGTCCAGTGTCATAATCACACCAAGAATGCAAATGAGATCCATTTTTGGGCTGTTCTCGCGCCTGACGCAAGCACAAAGTCTGAGACATCAAACGAGCCTCTTCAACAGAAGAAATTCAGAGGGAGATGAAGAGAGAGAGAGGGAGAGAGAGAGACAGCGTTGAAAGCCGGGGGTGGTGGTTGTGACACGATCTTTTTCTAGGTTCTTGGTCACGGCACACAGAGGGATTGTAAGCACTGTTACCCACAGCAGCTTATACTGTAGTATCAAGCGTTTCAGGTCGACCAAGCACAAGAATTCAAAAGGCAGAGAAGTCCTTGAACGCATGTCACACACATACACACGCCAAGAGATGCAAAAGAAAACGTTTAAGAACATCCTTTAAGTGGCATTCCCTAGTAAAGAAAGCTTCCTATTGGCTGTCCACAGTTAATACAACTTTAATGCTTCCCCTACTCCTTCGCTATGAATCTGTAAATGAATAAATAAAGGAGACAACGTGTTTTTTTTTGTTTCCTTGAGACTAAAAGCAGACGTGAGACATCTAAAGCTAGGCTAGATTTCAGCAGGAATCAGGGAATCATTCCATATTTATCAAACACTGCTCACTTTTCTCAAAGCTGCTTCATTGGCGGGCGCTGATAGCCTAGTGGTTCTGTTGCGAGCCCCATGTACAGAGGCTGTAGTCCTCGCCACAGCGGCCATGGGTTCAAATCCGACCACGGCTCTTTGCTGCATGTCACCCCCCACTCTCTCTCCTCCCAACACTTCCTGTCTCTCTTCAAAAACAAACAACAAACAGCTACGTTGGTGCATTGGGGGAAAAAAGCCCCGATTGCATAAACAAACTCAGATCTTTCCCGGATCAAAAACTTTGAACCTCTACCAAGTTTTTGATGTTATCAAGGCGTAAAACAGTGATGTCTCCGGTTAATAAGAAAGTGATCCACTGAAGGTAAGACAAGGTGGCACTAACAATGTCTTTGAGTTGTGTTTTTGGACCATAGGAGGAGTAATACAAATGATGGCAACAACTTAAAAACTCACTTAAAAAGGGATAAACTTCAGTCAGCACTCTGCAGGTTTATCCATTTGAAAATGATTAAATCTTTCTGACACACAAAACAAATGGTCATGATACCAAGAGGTTAAATGTATACGGATCAATTATTTAATAGCGCAGGCTCTACTTCTTCTACACATGCTTTGTTTCATCTGGTTAGAACTGGTCTTTAAAATGTATCCTGCACTGTATTCTACAACTGTTAACCAGTGTTACTATGTGACTATGGGTGAGCGCACACGTCCAAAGCTATCTGGAGCAGCAGCAGAAACACACTGCTGGAGCAGAGTGTGGGGTGAGCAGGAAGTCACGAGCAGCAGTACAAACATATGTTCAAGCAACAATGAGTGCAGAACAAGAGCAGGCTCCTCGCCGCCGCTGAATGAGGTTCATGTTACGGCTAATACCAGGATAACGTGCCCGTGTGCGAGTGTGTGTATTATGGGTGGAGAGGAGAAGTGTTGTTTGTCCAAGTCAATGCAAAGACAGACAGAAGCCGTTCAAACCACTGCAGCAGTGCAGACTTTGTCTCTTTGGAATATTAATAACTAACCTGTAGAATAGAAACTATATAGAGTTAGAGCAGCACAGCTCTTACGGCCAGAATATAACAACACTTTGAAACATTTACCACGCATGACAAAACCTCTGAGAGCAACACGGCATGCTGCACAGTAATCGTTTGATCTTGATCATCTTGTTTTCATGAGTGTGAGAAGCCAACATCGTAATTGAAACTCGATTCATTGCTCAGCTCTATAAGGGAGCCTGTCAGTCTTCATTTAGTGACATCATGATGGCTGCTTTCTGAAGCTTTACCGAGTGTTTCGAGCCGAATGCAAGTCCGTCAGTTTGCTATTCAACTTAAAGTGACAACGTGAGCATAGAGACGTTCAGGAAGTGTATCAGTTTTCATGTTCACCGTCTTAGTTTGTGTTCGTAGTTACATGTGTTTTCATATCTGCATGTGCACACGTTTATTTAGATGCTTGTGTGTTCCTGTTCTTGCACATTTGATCATCTAGTTGGTGTCAATGGTGTATGCATTCTGCAGAAATAATGTATTTCTTAAATGCACAAACATAATGTTATTTTATAAAATGTTGGAGAAGCTTTTTGTGCCTGTGTGAAGCACGTTGAATTACCTGGTGTCTGAATAAACTCGCCTTGCCTTGAACGTGTATGCAACGTCAGAGGAGGAAACCTCAAAACACGATTAAGTCGCTAGAGACTGTAAATATCTATCAAAACTTCCTGCCAATCCAATCAAGAGCAAAGTTGTGGATGCTGCAACAATCGTCTGATATTCGCATCCCTTCAGCCACCACAAGAGCATGAATAATAATAGAAGATCAACGTCCTTGAGGAAAATACTTGGATAAAGGTGCAAGGTTGGATATAAAAGCTCACATTGGCCTACTTTTCAGTTAAAAGCATTCCTTGAAAAAGCTGCACCAAAAATCTTGTCACTTGTTGCTCGTCCCAACGGTGCAACTTTCCCCAATTCACTGCAATCTGCTGTCAAGATTTGAGATATTCTGCTAACTAATGAACACACAGTCAAACAAACAAAACTAAAGCTCTTTGGCAGGGGAAATAAAAACATCTTTGTGTGTATGTGTGTGTGTGCGTGCGTGCGTATGGCGTGTGTGCGTGCTTGCGTGCGTGCGTGTGAGTGTGTGTGTGTGTGTGTGCGTGCGTGCGTGCGTGCGTATGGCGTGTGTGCGTGCTTGCGTGCGTGCGTGCGTGCGTGTGAGTGTGTGTGTGTGTGTGTAGAAGTAGATGAGTTTGGTTGCCAGACACAGAAAGTTAATATTGTGTTGTTATGGTTTGGAGAGGACTCTTCTCATTGGCCACATCTAGGAAGAGAGCCAGCACAGATGCTACAGTGAGAATCCAAGACTGACAGCCAGGAGGGAGGAGGGACCCTGAGTTAACCACGACTGGATCTACCGCCATGTCAGCAATTTGGACAGACACACACTTGACAAGCTTAAACTGTATCTCTAGAATTACTAGGTAAAGGCAGAATGTAGGAGTGTAATGGTATTCATATTGGTCCCAAACCGTCACGGTTCAAAGGTCACGGTTTGGTGCATGGAATCATAAAACAAATTTCTCCATGTGGATAAAAAAAAAAAAGCAGTCACACATTGCAGTATTCACACAATGCAGGTGGAGGTAATGCTCGTAACTGATTGCTAACAGCTATTAAACAACACACAAAGAAGAGGAGTAATAAACGATAGTAAGGTAACACAGTCTGCTTCTTTAAATCAGCTGTGTCGGGAGTTTTGGGTTCTCAGTGCAGGATGTCATTGGAAACACGTCAACATGCTAACGAATATTAGACGGCATCACCCTGAGGTGCCAATCACCACAGTTAGGCAAAAGAAAAACAGGTGTCCAACAACTTATGCCTCCTGTTTTTACAAAGCCTCTGGATGTGAGAGCAGAGAGGGTTGAGGACATGACTTTAAGGCTATGCACACACATGCAGCATGGACCACCTTTAAGTGTGTATTAAAAGTAATCAGGTCTGTTACAATGTCCCATCCTGTACGCACATAAGCTAAACGAAACCGTGACCCAAAACTAAGTTATGAACTGAACCGTGACCTCTGTGAACTAAACCGTTACACCCCTCAGAGAATGAGCAGAATATTTATGAACCTGTCTGTTTACTTAACAATTAAAGTTGGCTCCTCCTCGCAAGCCTAACATCCCCACCATCCTTTTTAGATGTAGCAAAAGACCTGGTACCTGGTCACATGCAAGCTGTTACTGGTTGATGGCCACACACCGAATGCAAAAAGGTGGACGCCAGGAAACATCCCAAACATAGCTAAATTGGAAAATACAGGCAGAGGGTGGAATAAATAAAGCAGAAACAGACGCCATCACTAAAGTTTAGTGTGATCTTCTATGTTTCTGTTCTTGTTCTTCTGGAAAATCAAATTTTTTCAGACAGAAAAATTTAAATGTGTCAGTCAATAAATGACAAATAATTACAGACTTGTGAGCTTGTAAGAGCATGTCTAATTAAAGAGAAATGACATAGCTCAGTAGTTACTGAATGAATGAACAGGTAAGTAATTTCTTGGATATGATTAAAGCGTAATCAAGACCTTCAGAGGGACAAAGCACGGACAGGAAGCCAATACATACTGTAGAAGTGTTTACATGGGTCATCGCTGGATATCTTTCATTTTATATCCTTAGTTTTTAAAAAGGTGGAGACTTAAGGAGACTTCAAAATGTCTTTAGTTTGAAGACACTGGTCATATCAGGTGTATCCACAGTATCTGTCTGCAGAGCTTTGATCTACCATTATTCCTCAAAGGGAATTAAACATGTTGGTCAAGATCCTCCATCACTAAGAAAACCATCACTAAGAGCTTGCAAATGATGCAACTGATGCATCAAACCACCGTGCACTGTGCTTATGGTTGTGAAATGTTCCTCTGTTGAAGTATACTTTGTCATGTTCCAAACCACAATTAGCCATCTGGCGTCTTCAACTTTCACTCGGAGCAGAAATCAGCCTTTAAATTTAAAGGAAAAAAAGGATTTGACATCCTGATAATTATCGATATCGACTGATGTGTTTAGTTCTACGGAGCATTTAAATCTGGGTCGTACATACAGGAAGTATCTCCACACAAATGGGATGAGCAAAACATTCAGAAGAGAAAAAAGACATCAGAACTACTTTAAAAACATACGGCAACCGATCAACAATAGTAAAATCCATCAGAAAGAAGTTTTTTTTATATTATTTGGAACGTCATCGGAAGGAACTTAATGGGAGGGAAGTGGCGTACTGAAACCTGCCGGTCAAAGTCTACAGTAGCCAGCAGGTTTGGCAAGTGGTAGCTCAATAAAGTGAAGGTTTAGAAGCTTGCAAAGGAATAGGAGCAAAGCCTGGAAGTGTCTTAAAAGCGATTAAAAGAATCTTAAAATCAATTTCTGAACTTTAGTGGCAGCAAATGCAGTATCAATAAAAAAACAGTTCAGTGAGATCTTCTGCCAGCCTTCAGTGAGAGCTTACCTGCTGCTTTTCAAACAAACACATAATGCAGAGTACTGTAATTTCATTTGTTGTAATGGAAGAAGGTAGACGTGTTAGTGGAAGTGTTTCCTGAACCACTGCACACCACCATTAACCACGAACAGGTTACTAAAGATTTTCATAAAGTGCTTCTCTATAAAGCAGTTCACATGGTGGTCACATAGGAGGAGAGCAGTGTCTGTAGTTTCTTTTAACGCACCAAAATGGACAAGAATTAGATTTTCTTTTTAACCACTGTCCTTACTTATTCCAAAAAGCTGCTCTTGCACCTGCAGAGTCAAGCTTGCAACAGCTTGGAACTCACTTCAAAGAGAGAGTGACAGGCTGAGCTTTCATGTTACAACGTGTCTGCAAAAAAAACACACAACCAGTTCGCCATGAATCAATAGTTTTAAAATATTTCTCTGTATATTTGTGTATCTGCACAGCTAGCATGCTGCCAAACACCATTAAGTTCCAAGAGACTTAAGGCATTTTTAATTTTCCCTGCAGAATATCAGTTTCTGGATGGCGAATGGGAGATTACCAATTCCTTTGGTGCTTGTCTCCCTGGTCTCACCTCTATAAAACGGCAAAGTGAGCCTCTGTCTATCGCACTAAATCCCCTCTATAGCAGCGGCTTCAGGAGACTAAATCCCGGGGACTTTCTCCCCTGCCGTTCTGTTGTCGGTGTGTGCCAGGCTAGGGATGGGTGACAGTGAGATGGATGGCAGCAGGCAAATCCACTCCTCTAATGAGCTTATGAATAAATATATCTAGTCTGTGTGTGCAGATGCATGTGGCCGTGAAATGGATATCTGTTACATGCTCTGGATGTGAGGGTGTGAATATGAATATGCATGCAGGCATGTATGCAAGTGTACATGTGGGATTAGAGGGGGAGAAGGGTAGGGAGGCAGAGAAAGTGGTGGCAGTAAATAAGCTAAAAGGACAATGAGAGTATTTCAAAGAGCGGATCTCTATTCCCAAGATAGTCAGCACACATAGACTAGATTATTATAACATCATGTGCAATTACAGATGTGCTAAATATTCACGGGCAATAACAGATGTGCAAAATGTTCTTGTGCAGTATTACAGTATATGCAAAATATATCTTGCAATAATAGTAGTTCAAAATTTAACAGGCCATTGCGAAAGTTTCATGTGCAATAATTCTCAGGATATCCATCCATCCTTCCATCCATCCCTCCAACCATCAACCCACCTGCCCATCCACCCATCAACCCACCTGCCCATCCATCCTTCCATCCATCCCTCCAACCATCAACCCACCCATCCATCCCTCCAACCATCAACCCACCTGCCCATCCACTCATCAACCCACCCATCCATCCATCCTTCCATCCATCCCTCCAACCATCAACCCACCTGCCCATCCACTCATCAACCCACCCATCCATCCATCCATCCATCCCTCCATCCATCAACCAATCCGTCCATCCTTCCTTCCATCCATCCATCCATCCATCCTTCCTTCCTTCCATCCATCCATCCATCCATCCACTCATCAACCCACCCATCCATCCATCCTTCCATCCATCCCTCCAGCCATCAACCAATCCGCCCATCCATCCATCAACCCACCTGCCCACCCACCCACCCACCCGCCCATCCATCCATCCATCATTTAAATTCATAAAGCTGACTCTAGGAGCGTTGCACAGAAAATCAAATGTACCTGAAGTGTCCTGTTCTTGTGCAACTAAATATAGATCTATTCAATTCTATTATAAACAAAGAAAGTCAATAATGGGATTTCGATTCACGTATGCAGGGTGTTGTGTTATGCATGCTAAAGAAAATAGCTGCTCTTGAACATGACATTCGCTGTGATTTAAACAACAAATAACATGAAAGGATCTGAATATAAATTAGAAACTCTAACATGAAATGCACAGTTTCCTATTTGTTGCAGATCATCAAATGATAAGGGAAGTGAAAGGAGACGTCTCTACAGCAGTGAAGAACTGTCTGTTCCACTGTCTCACTTACATACGACCTCAGGCAGCCACTCAGACAAAGACACAGGCGCCTACGCATCACTGCATTAACATACACACACAGAACAAAAAAAAAAGTGGGTGAGGACATACATTACCAAGCTGTCTGCAACCCAAACAGAGCTTTACAGAACAGCGAGCATGTGGCCCTGGTCGCTATGGCAACAACAGAGCACAGGCAAACGGTGCAAGTCTTGTCCACCTTTCAGAGGGGGTGGTAACGCAGGGAGAGGGGGATTCTTTACAAGCACCAAAAAAAAAAAAAGCTTCAAGGTTTTAACACGTTGGCTCGGATGTAATCAAACAGGTTAGGTATTGACGACTGCAGCTGCTCTACGGGTCCAGGTCTTCACCTCAGCACCTCTATTCAAGGAATTCAGCCTCTCAAAGGTTCAGGCTGCTGCAACTGAGACTCTGATCCTTTGTGTTATGGCTATCTGTGTCTGCCTGGCCTCGTGAAGGGCTGAAGTGGTCTCTGTGAGGTTTATTTATAAGTTTGAGGACCTTTTAGTAGGCACATAATATATTCACAAGGCCGGCTGTATGAGGTGGTAAAACCAACAAATATTCATGTATATACAGCTTATAAATAAAAGTGTCCTACATCATAGATCAACTGAAAGACAGATGTGACTTATTCTCACTGTAGGCTTGAAGCAGAGAGTTGTTGTTTGACATTCATTTCAGCAGTCCTTCTGTTCGGCCCAGAGGCTTGTTCTCAGCGTGCACACTGTGATCCGGCTCACAGACCACTGATGATTTTGTGAGCTTGTCTCGTTGACTTGTTGAACTAAACAATGCAGACCAGATGTTGCTGTGCAACACAGCGAGCTGCTCAGTCACAGCCTGAAAACACAGGCTGCTGACAGTCAGCAGCAAGTGCAGGTCCATTAGCTAGACTGCCTCTCCCTCTTTCATATGTGTGTGTGAGTGTCGACACACACACGCACACGCACACGCACACGCACACACACACACACACACACACACACACACATACACACACGTTTGGATCTATCATTACAGCCTTGGGAGGATTAGCAGAGCAAGGTGAGGCAAAGGCAGAATTTTAAGAGGGCGGAGGGAGGGTTTGATTTTCTAAGAAAGCTCATTAGCCGAGCTCTCATTCGTCCCAAAAAAAGCTTCATTCAACATTTCACAGAACCTTATTGGGCCTGGATTAGACCAAATTCACAAAATCAATGATGTCAGAACTAAATCAACAAAAACATCTGCTCGACCTACAATAAATATATGCAGGGGATGATTTTGTAAACGGTGCCCTGAGCTGTTAATCCATCAAAGAGTCCAAAATCACATAGATTTTTCACAAAGCACTCACTAGTATGCCACAGTTCAGCCTTGGAACAAGAGTAGCGATCTAAAATCAGATTTGATACCTTGACAACAACTTCACAGGAGGAATTTCTTATCAGGGCCTTTAAGGAGGTTTTTTTTAAAGCAGTCAAGGCTGAACATTAAATCATCTCAAGCACCTTCACACAGCACTTTATAATGTTGTTGATGAAACTATAATCACAGGATTTGTACGTTTTTGGAAGTCAACCACTATATTTTCAAGATGATGACTATGCTTAAATGTCAACAAACTTGAAAAGTGCTTGATTTGACCATCATTTGTCTCCTTTTTTTTCCTTCTTCTTTTTTGAAATGAGAAAGAAGTTATCCATCCGGCAAAGTGAAGACCAACTTGTACTTTTGTTTTGTTTGATTTCAAGATTTTGTTCACATGAATGATTGTCTTGATTCACACTTGTAATAAATTGGGATGCTCTGATGTATCGGTTGAACATCAGTATCGACAATATCCACCGGCCAATCGTCAAATAATGTGGCGCTCACCAATGTCAGAAGCCTGGCAAGCTAGTTTACCTAACTGCTGATTCAAGGAAGACGTCTTTCATTGGGCTAAAAAAAGTCAACTGTTAACCAAACTCTAAGTCGTTTTCAGTCATGCTAAAGAAAGGGGACAGGCACTGGAAATTAGCATTAGCTATAAATGCTGTGGTGCAGTGCATTGGGAAATTGTTGTTCAGTTCTCCATGTATACTACATCTGTCCCTGCCAAATAAACCAGAGAAGAAGAAAAAATGTCGACAGTGTGGGAGTCTTTAACCGTCTATGGGAAAGATCAGTAACCAACTGCAATTTCAATGCATAAAATCATATACTGTAGCTCATTTGGAAAACAGACACGAAGAATTGCAGAGAAGTAATAAAAAAAAAAAAACACATTGGTATCTGAATCAGAATCAGCTAAATGGTTATTTTAACATTAGTATTCAGCCCTGAGTTTCACATTTTTAGAATCTGGTTATCGAGCAGAAATTGATAAAGACAGACCAGCAACACATATTTTTTTTAAATTCTTATATTAAAAGATGTTTGATGAAAAATCTGGATAATGTTAAAACCTATTCGACACCTTGTAAACGTAATAATTTAGCTCTCATATTTTCAAGACTAATAACACAAACCCTACAATCGGTTGTCTTACTAAACTCGTGTTTCAGCACTCCACCTTAACCCATAATCAGAAAAATCATGATGCTTACAAAAATTAGCCTCACAGGACGATTTATGTACTCTGAGCAGATTTTATCTCCATCATGCTAACTCTGGTTTAAATCTCTGGTGTGTACATCCTCCTTACGTCCATACTGCAGGCTTTCTGGGCAGCTGTCTCCTCCAGTGAACCAACTCTTCATTCCTGAAGGACTCTGCCCTCGTGACTCAGCTGCAGAAGCACAGCGGCTATTGTTACCGCCAAGCAGTTCAGACACTATTAACTTTCTTTTGTCATGGTTCCCCTCCTCCGGTGGCGGGTGACACAGAGGTGTGACTGTGAACTTTACACATACGCTTCCTCAGCAGGACTCGGGGGAGTTGTGCACACTCATGAGGCCTGAGCATGACAGCAATCTGTAACGTTATATACGATACCGGTGAGAGTAGCATAATTGCCAAGGACACCGTTTCATACACTCGTCTAATAATAGCCATGCTGCCTTGACCTCTGCTCCAACTGGAGTTCAGCTCCTTGTGCGGATATTTATAACATCTCAGCTGCAGACCACACCCTCACCATTGAGAAAATCAGGACGAGCTGCATGTTTCTCTGTTGTTATTCAATTAAGGAATTCGATTAAAAATGAAAATAAATAAGAAAAAGATTTACAAGACTGATTTTTAGGCTTTGGATTAAGATGTTTCTGATAATCTAGCAGCATCTTTAGCAGCACATGAAATGAACGTCAAAGCCTTTTCCTACAAACTATAAATTCTTTCATGTCTGATAAAAGCCGGAATCAATTGTTGCTCTTATGTAATCCCATACTGTTGTTAGCAGACTGATTGCAGCCACACAAAGTTGGAGCTGTGATCCAGACAAATGCCTCATAGCGGTGCAGCGCCCTGAAATGACTGAGCAAATAAGTTAACAGCATACAGACAAGTGGTGAATGTTAATACTGCGGCTGGTGTCATTGTGCGGCCCTGAGCAGTGGTGTGTAAGGAGGGTTTTGATACGCATGAACACACTTACACACACAATAACACACTTCTTTTAGCCTCTGTGTGTGTAGAGAGAGAGAGAGAAATGTTTGCTCAGCTCTCCACCATCAGCACTCACAGAAAGCAGAGAGGTGGTATATGTAACCCACTGCTCTGTTTTGTAAGCAAATCATTATCATGGCTATTAATAGCACACTGCGGGCCTCTTATCTCCACTCAAGAGGGTTTTTTTTTCTCCAGCAGGTACCACAAAATACCTGGTTTTAACCGAAAGTAGACAATGACCACATGAAGTAACTTTCTCATGCAAAGATGCAACCCCAAAGAGGATCAAAATGACCAAAGATGAAACATGAAGTGAAAATATCCACGTTTTATGTTAATAATAAATATTAAATGTAATTTTAGAAACGCACTAAAAACTTAAGATGAAGAAAACAAAGGAGAAATAAATGAAAGCACAGGATGCCACATTGTTCTAAATTTAAACCGAGTAGGAACAAATTGATCTTAGTATTTCTAAAAAACAAAACGAGGACGTTTGCTTTGAAGGTCAAAAAGCTCTGGCAGCATCATATATAAGAAAAAGTCAGTAAGCAGTGGGGCTATGTGACGTATTCTTTTGGGTTTTATATCAATTTCAGTTCTAGCCACTCCTGGACTGATACCTCAGTAATATGAATAATTATATGGGTTTTAAGAGTCCAAGTCTGGCATTGCTCTTAATTCTGTATGAGCTTTAATCTACTTGGATGGAAGCTGGATATTGATTAAAATTCCTTTATTTCAGGTGATATCAACCCTGTCATAAACATATTACACTTTTTTCCTCACCTAGTTATTCCCTTCATTGCATGATTTTGCCATGTGAGATCATATTTTTGAAAAATACAAAAGGATCAAGAATGGTACCCTGAGGAACGCCAAAGTCAATATAAGATAAAGTATGTTACGTTTGAAAGGAACTAGACAAGTACTAACCCAAGACTGCTGTCCATATCTCAAAACTGTGAATAAAACTGTATTAACAAGAGCAAGAAAAATGTGCCAGCCAAGAACAGATACTTTGTTTGCATCGTAAATGGTTTTCTGCAGGGCTGTTTCCATTATCAAACCTTTTAGATGCCATTTGTCATTGAAATGATTCGGTGCAATGTTTAAAAACAGTTTTCTTTCAAACTTAACCTAGAAAAGGGTGATTGCATAAGATAGGCCAGTCATTTCATAAGGTCAGCACTGTCTGGGTTGCATTTCTTTAGCAGTTCATATGTCGGCTTTTTCTGAAAGCTTTTGGGAAGATTTCTAATTGCAGGTTGTTACCTGGCATTGACACTGGTTGCATGGCTGGAGGAGGATCAAGCACACAAGACGATGACTTCATCTTCCTAATGGCAGAAATAACCTTGTCTTCTCTTGTCAAAATAAGAGATTGTAATTCTAGATCCTTGGGAGTTTTTACAGAGTTGGAAAATACTGGCTCCCTTGAATTTAAACTCCATTTTGAGAAGTTCTGGTTGACTGTCTGGGAACCGATTTAGGATTATGGACAAAATGGATTTTCATTTCTGTACAGGGCTGTGAGTTTCTCCACTGAATCACCTTTTGACAACATGGGGGAACATAACACCCACCAACTAGTTTTGGACACCTCCAGAACGGAGCTCATAATCACATTCTCCCTCTAACCTTTAGCACTGTGAAAAAATGGGTTTTAAAGGACACTGGTGTCGTCAATACTTGATTTATAGCCAGGGAGTCATGCATGGAACAGACTGTGCCCACCCGCCAATACAGTCACTCAGCAGGCTGCTTTTGTAATCAGGATTGAGTGTTGAAAAGGGCCTGCAGCTCCATCAGAAACCCAGACGTCACACTGCCACTAAATGGTGCATACAGCCTTGAATCCACTTGTCAGCAAATTAACATCACATTTATTTTAAGAGGTGTTGAATATTATAGTCCAGCAAGGGCTAATTTGTTTCTAAATTAGGTCAAATAAGGCCTCAACACTGACCCCAAAGAAGCTAGATTTAGACAGTCTGACAATTTTTTCATAACTATCTTCAGCAAACAAGCCATTTGTCTGATACACACTCAAGGGATTGGAAGGGAGGGAAATTGGGCAATTACAAAAATCAATACCACTCTGAACCATCGCAGAGGGTATATAAGGTTTGATTTGGCTGATTTTCAGGTAAGTGGGCCACATCAATTGAGACGCCCTCGACAAAAAAACTAAAGCCTTCACTGACTTGCCTTGTGAATAAATACAAGATACTTGAAGATCCTAGGAGGAAAGAAGATATGAGAATAACCTTGGAAAATTCCCTTCATCTGCCACATCACTAACTTTACGTTTTCTGACGTTAGAGCTGTCTAAAACAAGACATGAAATAGTCTAGTCAGTTGAAATAGTATCTTTAGATTTTCTTGGAATAAAAACTTCTGAATCATCACTCAGCTAAAGTGTCCAGAGAGGCAGAAACAGAATACAAAAATCATTGTGTCACAGTCCTGAACAATAAAACAAGAGATGGGAAGCGGAAGCAGGCACGGTCGTATCACAGGACATTTGGAGGGAGATATGCACCGAGGCACACCTTGTTACAAAGTCAAACACATGGAGGGAATTCAAATGAGAGACTAACATTTCCTAAATGCCAGAAAGAATATCTAAGATGGGTGTATCCTGCAGGTTCTCCAGTATGCTGGGATGTGTTCGACCTGAGGATAGCTGTTTCATGTCATCTTTGAAGAGGTTGCTCATCAGGTTATCTCACAAAACCCCACAGTGGCACTACTGGGAGTGATACATGGAGGCATAAATGGTTAAGCCAAGGAATACCTTGGAGTACATTACTTAAACCAATAGATGGCCTAAACTATACCCTCCCTATACAATACATGGATCAATAAGTGCTGGACCTTTATCAGATGTAGCAAATTACTGAGTGATTCTTTTCCCTATTATTTCAATTGCTTAATATTTGAAAGTCATTTGTGCAAATGCTATACAAACATACAAAGACATGTAAAAGGGATTACAGTGTCTTGCATAGTTAATAATCCTCCCTTTGACTTTTTAACATATCCCAGTGTAACAGCCTGGAATTCAAATAGACTTCTTTGCGCATTTTGTTTGATTAACAAACAAGAGCCGTCGGAAAAAAAGAAATTTGTTGGATGCTGAAGTTTTAACCTAGAGGCAGCTGATCTTGGTTGGTGGTATTGAAGCAAACAACCAAAACTTTTCTTTTTATTTGAATACCATACGTTAGTACCCTGAAACTTAAAAAATGTGGACTATTTTGTGTTGGTGCATTAAATAGAACCCCAATAAATCCCTTCACACTAAGAGTTTTAAGATGACAAAGTATGGGAAAGTTGAAGGGAGTGAATATTAATACAAAGCACTTAATCTAAAAATGAATGTACTGTTGGTGATGAACACTAAATGAACATTAAGCTAACTGTAGATTATTGCTGTTTATAACCATGAAAAAGACATGAAATGATCATAGAGACACCAAAAAACACCCAGAAACATTCCTCCACTGTGGACAAAATCACCAGGACTATTTAGCCAAACTGAAACTAAACTTCTTAGAGACATACGTCCGATACGTCCTGAATGACAGCTGACAAAGTAAGCTCATCAAAGCACTCTCCAGGTGGTTATACTAAGTGATGTGAAAACTGGCCGTGGGCACCTCATCAAAAAGCGTTCACCTGAGACTAGCAATAGCAGCTGCTGATAAGGTGCTCGTGTTTCGCTTGCAGACGGTGTTATTGAGACATTTTGTTCTGTTCACACACCAGATAGATAACGGTCCCTGGGGACGAGGCGAGGGAGGCAAGGAGCCTGCAGCACTGGATCCTGAAGGAGGAACCGTATCCCAGCACATGACAGGGTGATTCTGGTACACAACAACAAGCTGCTGCTGCTGCTGCAGACTGCAAGGTGTGGGGGGGGGAAAAAACTATCCCCCACCAACTTTAACCCATTTATGCAACCATATGCTACATATGATGCTGTGCTCTGGAAGGAAAAGTGAGACACACAACAACAAGAACAAGCACCAGCAGCCGCCCACAGCTTGTGCTTAGACACACACTTCAAACAGACACACATATGCACACACGCACTCAAAGACAATTGAATGCTCACCCACGCTGACGCATGAAACAGAGCAGCTCGCCACGAAAAACACTTACATTATGGTACTCAGGTTGATTCACAGGTCCTCGAGCCTACATTGTCATTAGAGTGCAGCCCTTTGACAAATGCATCATTTCATGGAGAGAATTTACTTTCCTGCGCTCCTCCCCGTTAGCCCCATGTCTGCAAAAACGTCATTCAAACCAGCGGACGACACGGCCGCTCCAGCTGCGAGATCAGAGAGCAGACAGACCTGAGGCGAGCTCTGGCTGAGCACAGGTGGAGTGGCAGGTGAAAGGTGGAGGGGGGTAAGACAGTTTGCAGGCACAGATGGAGGAATGTAACAAGCAAAAGAGGGTGTGGCAGTGCTCACCATTCTCAAACCAGATTGCACATTCCTGAAGGCTGGGGTACGACACCAGCTCCCCTCCTTCCCCCTCCAGCGACACGAGCAGTCCTTCCTCCCTGAGCGATGACCAGTTCATCAAAAACCAGAACAAAAAAGAAAAGAATAAGAAATTCGGAGGAGAGAAACACCCGCAGCTGAGCCGGGGAGGATAAATGAGGTGGAACAGAAGCTCTCCCTCTTTTTCTTCTCTCGTGTTTCCTATTAGAGGAAATCTCCACAGGTTTCAGTGCTGATGCTGCCCGCTCTGTTCAGTCGCAGTAAATGATACAGAGCCAGGCAGATATGGCAGTGGCGGGAGGAGTGAGTGGAGGAAGAGGTGGAGGAGGAGGAGGAGGAAAGAGAGGCAAGTAGGAAGGAAGAGCGCAGCAGTCACTGTGTCACTGGGGGACACAGAGGTGACACCTCTGCGATGGCGTTCGTACCAAGGGCTGACAGGTGACCGCTACCTTCACCGCTACGAAGAAAAAGAAACAAAAAAAAAGAGGAAAATAAACAGCATGGGAAGCGTTTCCTGTGAGGTGCCTGTGAGTACAGATAGCACTGAGCTCCTCATTCGCCCTCCGTGACTGCATTAGCGCTTAGCGTGTTATGTATAGATGTGAGAGGCGCACTCGCTCTACAGGAACAGGAGCCCAGGTCTCCAACAGATGAATGGTGCAGTGCTGCTGTTGTCATGGCAACCGCAGAGCAAAAAAGGAGGGGGAGGAAAAGGGTGGGTATTGAGGGAGGAAAGAAAATGGCATAAAAAAAAGGGAAAGGAAAGGAAGGAGGGAGGGAGGGTATTATTAAAGGGACACAGTTCTGCCGTTCTTAGATGGAGCTTTGGGGACACATCAGATCATAAGTGGTGGAAAAAAAGAGGAGAGGTATTATCTGAAAGGAACAAGGGTCTCAATAAAACCTTCTCCTTTCTTTCCTCCAAGGCTCAGGCATACCTTGCTGTCCTTGTTTTACCCTTGAAAGTGTATTTGTACAGCTGCAGCCATTTTTTACGGCTATTCAGGGGTTCAAACCCACAGGGTAAAGAGTTTATTGTGTACCGCCTTAGTTTTTGTTGGGGCTCATATCCGTTCGAAAACAACGGACTTAAAGCCCAAGTTATTTTTATTTATCTCTTCCAGTCACACTTATTTCCTGAGGGTCACATATCCAAACGCCAGCCACGTGTAGCATGTTACAAACAAGTTTTAAAGGTATGACATCCGGTGGCGCTGCTCTGCTTGAGACCAGAACATGTGTGTTGCTGCTTTCTGAATCTTTTATTGTTTTGTTTTTCAACTGTGGAGGCAGCTAAATGTAAGCAGCACTTAGAATCCAAGACAAATTTCCCGAAGGTGATCGTATTGTATGGTATTGTAGTGTTTCGTATCGTGTCCTATCGTATCGCATCGCCTCGCATGTCATAGTATTGTGTTAAATTTGCAGGTCAATGCTTGTTGCATCTCCAGCTTCCACTCAATGAAACCTGGATCTCAAACTGCCCCTGCTATCAAACATCACTGTTGGATAATCTGATTTTTTCTCTTTCCATTTTTAGCTGTTGTGGCAAAAATATAACTTTACGTTTACTCATGTGGCACATTACAAGTGATTTGTATTGCAGGCTTGTTTGCACATTGTCACCAACATGCAGCATAATCTATTGAGATGACAAGTGGGGGTGTTTGATCACATGCCTGGCTTTAACTGTAGGACACTATTATCATTCAAATGAGCTCACATGATAAATGAGCTCAGGGAGGTTGCATAAGAAGCATCAGGACACAATTATAACTCAGACTCTGATGATGACTACGGTTTTAGAAAAATGAAAAATCTTCTTTCAGGGAATTTGAGTTACTGTTTCCTGATTTTTGTGTTTGTTTGAATCACAAACCGTGCTCAATGAAAGGGTATACATCTTGAGCAATCGTGTGTTCATCTTTGGATTCCCTCATGTAGCTTTCTGAAACTTGAGGCTAAAAAAACATAATCTTTATTCCCTTTGCAATAACAGACACCTCTGCTTCTAAAATGTATTTTGCTCAGAACATGGCAACATCACCTTCCCTGGGTATTTTTCCTATATTGACATGACAGACGTTGGCAGAATCACCCTCCTTCCTTGTGATTTTCCAAAAGCAAAACAACATTGAAATTTAGCCTACAAAATTTCTTAGTGATTTTACAAAAAAAAATCATGGTTAAAAGTTATTTAAAATATTTGTGACTGAATTTTTTTCAAAGTGTTGTCTACTTTTTTCTTTCCATATTTTTTATTTTTTAGGATAAGGATTTCTATTTTTTGTCAAAATATCTTCAAATATTATTATTCTTTAGTGACTCACTGAGTTTTATTTGAATATTTAATAAATAATTAGTAATTGTTAGTAGTATTAGTAATCAGTAATTCACAACATTTTGTGAAAGCTGAGCTTTATACAGTAATTAAAACATAATACCGAGAAACAAACTGTGAAATAAACAGAACCATTTCTGCTATCTCCTGCCTAAACTGCAACACTTCATCTTTACAGGGAAATAGAAAAGTGGAGATGTTGGAGAGACGTTAGAGTAGGCCTACCTCGTTGAACTTTTATAGTCGTCAGGTTAAGTACAGTATGCGTATGTGCGGCATCACTAAGGCATAATATAGTATATTGAACACACACTACCGACAAAAGAACATGTGTTGTGTAAAGCTCTTTTTTTGGAAAGCAGAGTTTTGTTCAATGTTAGCTTAGCTTAGCTTAGCATGGAGGCAGAAGTCAGGGGGCTAGCCTAGTTCTGTCCAACAACAACAAAGCCACCTTAACAACAAGCAAGTTCTAATTCCAAGTTTAACCCAAACAGTGATATTTGGATATTTGGATATTTGGAACAGTGCTAATCTAAGCTAAGCTACTGGCTTGCTGTAGCTTCATATTTGAGAGATAAAGAGACTCCTACTCCGCTTCATGTTTCTGTTCAACAAAAGGCTACAGCAGCAAGTTGGTAAGCTAAGCACAAAGACTGGAAGCAAGAAGAAACAGTTAACCAGGTTTTGGTTCAATGATGCCCTAAATCTACTTCAATACTTAAATACTTTTCACAGCCTTAACTATACAACTAAACAATTAAGCCAGTCAAAAAGCTAGCTAAGGAGGTGCTTGTAGCAGAGGTTGTTAGTATTGACCAAAACAAGGAGAGCCCCAGTTTCCGGTCTTTGTGCAAGGCTAAGCTAGCTGACACCTGTTGTAGCTTCATATTTAAAAGGTAAGGGGACTCCTACTCTGTTTATTAATCTGTTAACCTAAAAGCTAATACAAACAACATGGCATGGTTAGCTTCGCACAAAGAAGAAAACAAAAGGAAAAACTGCTAGCCAATTTTAGTTCAATGATAACAAAATCCACCTAAATATTCAATACTTTATATGCATTTGTTTTTCCAAAGTATGCCACTGAAACAACTCAACAATTACAATAATGAAGCCTGATAATAAGTGAGCAAGAGGTTCTTGAAGCAGAGATGTTTGTATTGACCAGAGCCAGGAGAGCCCCTGTTTATCTTCATGCTAGGCTAGGCTAACTTGGACTAGCTTTGATTTTACCCTACATGAAAAACTGGTGACTAATTTCCCCTCTGTGTTAGAACTTACTAAGCGAAACATTAACGCCTCAATAGCTTCAGTTTCTTTAGTGGAGCAGCTTTGATTTATTTCCCCTCAGACATTTCTGAACAAGAGAAGTTAATTTATCCCACAGGTTATTCTACAGAACCATCTATAACATTTAAGAAAAGGTATTTTTTTTTTATACATTTCATTTTTAAAACATCCAGACTATTTTGCGAATGCTTACATTATATCAAGATTTTTCTGTCACCGCACCTAATCTAAGAGGATCTTTGGTGCTCCCCCTGAGGCCACCATACTTCAATTTCTATTATACCGTTCCACACTTAACCTTCACTCTTTTTTTTCACCTGTGACAGAGGAGCTGAAAATGTCACATTTCCTTTCAGCCGAACAAATGATTTGAAGGGTCCGTGATGGCTGGGATGGTTAAGGGAAGGCATAATAACAATAATTGTAAAAACCCTTTTCTCCAGGTGCATTCTGGGTGAAGCGGGTGTGTGGAGATTGAGATGTCCCAAATGTCAGTGTTCATTTAAAAAATTCACAGCAGATGCCAGGTGCCGAATAAAACAGGAGGCTGGTTTAAGACGCGTGGAGACAGGGAGATTGAGATGTCCCGAATGTGAGACTACATTTAAAAAATACACTGAGGGGACAAGATATCATAAAGTGCAAAATGCTTGCACTGCAGTGCAGTGAAATGCAGGTTTGAGTCCAATGACATCATGGCTTTAAGAAAAAAGTCCTTAATGTTTGAGATTTGAAGCAGTTAAGACCTATGATGTCACCAGTCCAGCTGTCGCAACTGAAGCCCGAGCTGGCATACATGGTTACTCTGCAGGTAAACAAATCACACGTGTGATGCAATATCATACATCAAACTACACAACTGTGCATGAAGCAGCTAAGATTCACTAACTGCTACAGTAAAATGTTGCTCACACACTGAAACATCACATGGGTCATATGAACCCTGGCTGCACTGAGCACTTTGAAGAAAAACGACTTGAACGACTGTGCTAATTGTTTGCTGTTTTATTACTTGTGCTTTTCTCTTACATGTTCCTACTGTACATATTTAGAGTATTTTTCTTCAGTAGTGTCCTTTTAGGTATATTTACTTATTTTGTTTTGCACTACTGTAGGCTGAGAGAACAGTATTTATTCTTTGTTTTACGAACGCAGAAAAAGAAGGAAAATGTCAAATAAACCGAAATCTTGAATCTCTTGAAAAGTTCTGATTCATTTATTTAGTCCTTTGTTAGTTGATATAAATGTAGCTCATTGTATTAAATGTGCACTCGTCTCATATGTTTGCAGGCCCCTGAACTGAATCACATGCAGAAGTATCATTAGATACTTCAGCAAATATTACATTTGTAAAAAGGCTAACAAAATAACAGGGTTTATTTTGACTGAGGAATCACAGAACAAAAAAGGTGTTCAAAAATGAACGCAAATCAAATCTCACTCTGAAGTCATACGCTACTGATTATACAACTGTACATAATTTGTCACTGTAATAAAAACCCATGCTAGAAGGGCTTTCAGTTTTATTGTTGTATTTATCTAAGAGGAAATGACCAGCCGCATCATTTAGTAAGTCTGCCCCGATCTCTCCTGCCCCTGCACATGACGTGGGGAGGGTCCACAGGAGGGGGCAGGAGAACTGAAGGGAAGCAACCTGATCAGATTAAAGTAGTTTGTGAAGTAACGACTAATAAAGTGGAGATACAGAATACTACTGAAAAGAAGAAGTTACAATAACTTACTCCCAATGGCTTAATGTAGTAAGTCTGCCTTTAAATCAATGCTTTTTACATTATTGATATAATTGATCACAAAGCCTGTTAGATTATTTATTGATCGCTTGATGGCGCTCGTGATCAAACTTGTAATATGTTACCTCCCTAGTAACTCTCGTATAAAACATGTATATCAATCAACAGTCAGGACAGTAAACACAGTAACTAGGTTTGTTGCAAAGTACAGTTATGTACTAATTGTTGGTATAACCTACACTGAAAATAATCTGTTTTTAGAACAATAGAGGAAGAGGTTTTTGCAGTTTGGATTGTCCTTGAAGCATAAAAAGCATAAACAGCTTTCACTTATTATTGCTTTGTCTAAAAAAACAAAGCCTTAAGGTGAATTACTGCAACCTTGTGCATTAGATTTTAAATAAATTTGCTTCACTGACAGAGCTAATCAGTCATGAGAGAGATCAGGTTTAGTGCTTCAAAGAATTTCAGAAGAAGCTATAAGCACCTCAGGCAAGCATTGTGATGTTTTTGCACATCTTTTTTTGGTTTGAATAAAGTTTGTCTCTTTCAGAAAGCTATTCTAACGCATACATTTTGTTGAACAACACCACAATCAAGAAACTGAAGCAGTTTCATTTAACCCGAGCCTTTCAGTGTAACCGGGCTTGTTCATGTTCACACAGAAGTCAGCCTTACACTTCCCAGATAGAATTCTGAAAATACCAAACTGATGTGCCAAACTTTGCTTTGTATAAGAATGGACGCACTCTCAGCGACGTCTCGCGATGGTTTCTGAAGAGGCGTTATGAAGCCGATTGATGGTCGTCACCATGTTGAAAATGCTAACACATCTCAACTTTGGGTCGATCAAGAAACCGGGAAAGAGTTGGAGTTTGGGCTTTAAGCCTCGTGGCTAACAGCCGCAACACGCTAACATGTCAGTCAACTCTAATTCTGCAAATTAATAACTGTTATAAAATTAAAAAAAGGATGACTTACAAAAACAAATCACCCCTGTAAAGTATGTAACCATGAATTAAGCTTTTGGTACCAAATTAGTTTTGTTGTACCAGGTTGTAAACATGTTAATCTCTGCTGTAAAGAATGGGTATTTAACGTGGAACTAATGGGGATCCCCTTGCCTCAAGTGGACACTAGAGGAACTGCAGTTTTTTGCATTTCTGCATTGGTTTCATTTTTCAGTGTCTGATGTTGCGGCTTGGCCAAAACAGGAGTTTCATCAGAGGGGTTTAAGACAGAAAAAAACCTAACTTAGCAAGAAAAATTCACACAAGTGATCATGTCACCTTCATTAGGAAACTTTAAAAACCACCAAACCCTCACTGCAGGCCCAGGACTGAAGCGTCCATCACTAGCAGCTAATTTAACAGAGCTCGAGTGTTTTAATGTGGATTCCTTTAATTCCACCCACACATTGAGCTGTTAAACCTGACTAAGCAGTTCTGCACACACTCTGCCTTGTTAATCCTGACCATCAACACTGCTGCTGAGCATCACTATGCCTGCATCATGTGACCATTTAGAAGTTAGCTTACTGTAGTAGATTGCCACTTAATTACACATCACTCTTTCACTGTAAGCACCAGTGAGACAATTGATTTTAGATACACTCATATCACTGTGATAATCGCGGCGAAGGAGTGGGAGAAAAATTAGGGGGTGTAATTAAATCAGGCCTATTCTCAGGTTTTAAGGCCAATGCAATTTTTCCTGCTTTATGTGGCAACCCATTGGGAGGCAATAATTGCATCGATTGCTTCCATTAATTAGGGCAGAGGAGGGTAATCTGGGGAGGGATGCTGAAATAATTCTCTTTAAATGTTTCCGAGTGGAGCAGGTCCAATCAATCAAAAGGGGGCAGCGTGTCTGGAGAGCCTGACACTTGAGCGAGGTGACTATTAAGGAACAAATAAGCAATCAGTGATTACAACTCAAAATAGCTACAGAGATATAACTGGGTGAATTAGCAATCATTGCCACTTACAGTCTCAGACAACAGTAGACTAAATATAGAGCATGTAAACTCAGTGGTCGGGGGATCAGTAAAACATGCATGAAGATGAAGGAATGCTGCAAACATGTGTTTTCATGATCGCACAGCCGGAGACAGAAAAGCTTTAGATCAGGATTTGCTCTAAATATATCTTAAGAGTGAACGTTTTTCTCCAGAAATGGCTTGTAATTATGCCGAATCAAAGAGACGCAGCTCTCTCTAAGCAGACAATCGAGGTCACGCCCAGTGCTGACAAACATTGGGTTAAAGTGCACGCAGGCTGTGAAACTCTCCTGACTGTAAAGTCTGACCTTTCTGAAAGGCAGAGGGATTAAAGACTCTTCCCCTTTGAGGTTAAACAAAGTGTCAAAACATGAATGTTACTTCAGATGGATTTAAAGGGACAAAGAATCCAGTTTGGAGGAAAGCAAAAAAATACATCAGCACAGCAGACTGATAGTGAGATATTTGGATTAAGAAGTAAGAACACCAAGTTACACTACGACTATTCATTTAAGTTTAAACACATAATGGATCCTTAGTTTGAAACATAAGGCAGCAAAATGAACAAAGTGCGAGGCTTGGACTACTGAGATTGTCAAAATTAGATTTTCCTAGATAGTTTTTTAAAGGTCTGTAGATAAAACTATGTAAAAAGTTTCCTCACATGTATTGACATCCATAGATAATCATGTGAAATCAACTTGTTATTCGTCCTACAGCAACAACACATATTCAAAATTTTGCACACTGTTTAAGCGTGGAGCGGCATGTCTCTTTTCACAAGTCGACCCCTCGAGCGTCTGAGGGCCCCCCCCTTGAGAGTCTCCATGCGGGCAGCGGAGAATTACATCAGAAACTCAATGATTCTCTAAAAAGGTCAACGCTTTCATAGCTTCTTCATTCTGACAGAGCCTTGAGGTTGAAGAAGTGCTCCCTAAGGCTAATCAGGGACTACGCATGAGGGCGGGCAGAGAGAGAGAGAGAGAGAGAGAGAGAGAGAGAGAGAGAGAGAGAGAGAGAGAGACAGAGAGAGAGAGAGGCCACCCGGGGGAGATCAAAGTGCTGCAGCCTTTAGACCTGCTGCTGTTTGCTCTATAATGTGCTCCTCTGGCACCTCTCTCTTGCTCCCACCTCTGCCATTCTGCCATCTCAGGCATGGGAGGGGCTCTGGCCTCTGACGACAGCACAGCACACACACACACACACACACACACACACACACACACACACACACACACACACACACTTCTGACTGTCAAGCTGTGCAGGAAGTGGCGCTCAGTTGAATTAATTAAAGGGTGAGAGAGCCGGGGTGGATGAGACCTGGTGCAAGCTGGTGCTCGATGCCAGCAGAGAGCAGGTCTTTGTGGATTTGGAGGGCAGAGGGGACAGAGGCCACACGAGGCTGTTTGCGCACGTTGTTGTGGAGTCAAACATCCTGATGCAAGAGCAGTTACCCTCCTATAAGTCCTATTTCATGAAAAGTGTCATCTGAGGACGTTATAAGGTGAAAGTTTCTAATTAGGGAGTCAACATGACTTTAAAAGCTCCTGTGAGGAACTTTTGCTTTATGTCGATTTTGTGGACAAAGCGATACATCATCTCCAGCGCTATGAATTGTGTTCTTCGACACAATTTACTGATGGCAGCGGTTAAAGCAGTGGCGATTCTAGACTCCATTGGGACCCCAGGTGAAAATTCATTGGGGGCCCCTCAAACCAGTGTTCAACACCAGTATGTCTGCCAGTGTCCTGAGGCTGCCTCCACTTCATGTTTTCACCTCCAGACTCATTGACACGTTTTTTTTCACAGAAATAAAGCATGCAACACTTAGCAGAGCAATGAGAGTGAGTGCTGTCAGATGGGGGGCCCCCTTAGGGAGGTTTCCGACTGTCATTGCAAAAATGTGCATATTTTGAGCCACAGCTTTGGTTCAAAGTTGGTCAGCCCTCAAGGGGTCCCCTACTGGCCTGGGGCCCCCTAGCAGTTGCATGCCTTGCCTATTGACCAGCAGTGCCTCTGCGTTAAAGGTATTAAAAGTGACAGAATAGAAACAGTCAACCTTGTCTGCTGATGGTCTTGTTTGCTTTTGCAGGTTATAAAGACGTATCAGTAGTCATTTTAGTATTCTTTATAACCAGCTAAAAACTCCACACAGGAGCTTTAAATGAAGCAAATAATTAAAAATGTTTAGGCCACATCTTTGGCCCAATCAGCCAGTACTCTTCGGCTGATTGCTTTCACACTACATGTCACATTCAGCTATTCACACACACAGCACTGATAGCAGAGGAGGCTACATTAAGTGCCCATCAATGCTCATCTGATATTCACACACCTTCACACGCCGATACCCGAGCCATTGGGAGCGATTTAAGTCTTTCCCGAGGACACTTCCACCTGTGGGCTGCAGGAGCATGAATCGAATCTCCAACCTTTCGATTGAGAGATGACCCTCTCCACCACTGAGCCACAGCGGCCTGAGAGTATGTAACGTAACATACTGATTGTTAGTCACGTCATCTAAGGCAGCTTGCCTTGTAACCCTTGTTACTTACTTAAGGAACTTTTGGTTTGTAAAGGTTTTGGTGCAGCATCTCTTATCTCTTTGCTGATCTTGACTGTACATAACTAAGTTGTGTCTTCAGATGTAAAGTCTCATCCTGCTGTCTTGTAACTCTCAAACTCAACCAACTCTTTCTTTTTTTGCTACAACATGGCTGCATCATTTTGAGAGTTTAAGTTGAGGTTGCATTTTCATTGTTGCTCACTTGTAGGCAAAGCCCTGCATGTGCCGAACTGATGCAAAAGCACAGGGCAGCGTTTAACAAGTTGGGAGAGAGAATGTGTTGGCACAATAGCTGCACAAAAGTCAAGGAATTTCATGTTATCTTTGTCAGTGACTTACTTATTACAACAGATGACACTAATACACACAAAAGGTTGTGTGACAGAGACATTAATCTGGAAGGATTAACACAGTGAAGAGCTCATTTTGCCAAAATTGTATCTCTCACTGTCAGACAGGCATGAACACTTAAGATGACACATTATGCAAAGGTACAATCACAGCTCAGAAACTTCGAGAGCACAGCCAAGACATACAGAATATGAAAAAAATGATGAAATCCCTAATTCCCCGAGTTAAAAATCTAAAAATTCAAACAGCTCACACGACCAGCAGCACCTGGCTGTCAGAACGAAACAAGCAAAGCGGCGAGAAGTGTGACAGTACTATAAAGAGGCCGCTCCACACGTCAGCCGGGGAATAAGAATACTACAAATGAGACGCCACAACACACCATTGATGAAGCTATTATTAGCCTCCATTGTTCTCAGTCACACACACACACACACACACACACACACACACACACACACACACACACACACACACACGTATAATTATATGTAGTTCTTGGTTCACATACGTCCTGAAGATATTATCAATCCTCTTTGATTCACACAGATAAAAGAGTAGATATTGAATTAGGCTGAAAAGAAAAGTACAAATAGAACAAAGATGGCTCCTCAAACCGCAGAGAAAAGGTGTGATAATATTGGCTTGGTCTGAAATCAAATTTTCAAGTCCTGATCCCCCCTAAGAGCAGCCACCCTGGCACCCACACAGAGCCCCTCTGCAGCGGCGTGGCACACCCAGTTAGAATGAAAGAAAATCCGTTTTTAAAACCCCACAGTTTGGATGACCCGAGAGAGAGCATAAATCATTCTGTGTGATGTAAAAAGCCCCCACTCCCCCTCGGCATATCACAAATGGTTAATGATGTGAGGTTGCTGAGAGGTTGGTGCACCCTAGTGGCGACTACTGAATCAAGCTTTAGAGTCCTTAACACCCACTCCGTACTTTGCTATGTGGAGGCTGCTCTGCAATGTCGATATTTCATTTATGCAATTTGAAAAGCAGCACAGCACTGAATGTCCAGGCTGCTCTGTGTACTAAACCACAGCTTCTCCCCCTTTATTAACAGCAGAGGGAACACGACACACTCATAACCCAGTTAATGGGAAGACAGGGGAGGGGGGGGGGGAATGTCAGAGATGAGTGTGCGAGGAAACGATTAGTGGTGGGAGATAAAGGCCGATAAAGGGAGGACAGAGGCGACCACAGCTTGCAGTCCGTCAGCTGGTCTCTGCAGTGTCATTAGGTAGGACTTGGGTGATTAGAAGAATTGGAGATTGCAGTGTTTGCCGCAGGCCGGAGCCGGGGTGTCACTTTATGTTTCTAATGATTAAGCAATACGGTAAGTGATCACTGCTTATCTGCAAACATGAGGGCGAAAAGCCACTCCTGTTGTCTTCAATTTATCTTATAAAAGCTGCTTTGATTCTTTGATGCTCTGATTGCCTGCAGTGGTACAGTAAGGGGTTAAAGGAGGCTGTGTTAGTACAATGAGTCTATGGGGGAGGACAGCTACAGGCAGGACAAATCTGAACCAGATTCTCAGCCCACAGCTCTGTCAGCTGACTTTTTTTTCTCTCTCACAAACACTGCTTAATTAATCAGGCCCTCTTCATCTCTTCACTCTGACTCCACGTTCAGGCGCGTTTACCTGTGAGCTTCTTCACCGGCTGCAGCCTCACACTGATGGTCTGGTGGGTGAGCAACGGCGAGGAGGGCAGCGAGCGGGACACGCCCTCCATGATGCGAATGTGGTGCATGCCCTCGGTCATGTGGAGCGGAGGCACGGCGTAGTCACCCTCAAAGGCACAGTCACTGTCTATGCTGCCACCTGCAGGACGGGAGGGGAACAAAAGAGTGTGAGAGGCAGCCAGGATTCTTAAATTGAGTGCATGGACAGTAGATGCTACTTTATATAACTTTCTTAAATGACAATCTATCAATGCATTTGTGGATTAATTTATGAAAGGACATCCTTGTGGTTACATGAGAATGATATTCTGCTCAATAGAAGGACCGAAAGGGAAAGAATGACAGAAATATTTGATAATGGGATGAATAAATGTAACAAAGGCAGTCGTGGGAGCATCATTTGTTTTGTTAAGAGCAACCACACATCGCAGTCTGAGTATGAAATGACAGAATCGCTCCGTGTCTATCATGAATAGAAGTAGACACTAGTGTGCGTCATGAGGACACAGTAGTAACGTTTTTTTTATCCACCCGTAGGCGGGCAGTTTAGTAAGAAGTAAAAAAGACACGTTTTTGATATGAAATGATGGTTTAGATCCACATCCACAGGTTTGAAGAGCGAATCGGACCCCATTTTTTAATAACAAGTATAGTCAGCACAGCACTACATTACATAAATTCCAATCATTTTTCAATAATTCACGCTGCTGACATCCAAACCGAGACCTTCACACAACAGTAAATCAGCAAATAAGTGTCAGTTATGAACAATTTTAATGATGTGAAATCAAGTCTGTCACTTTTATAGGTTTATAATCGGCTAAATAACACGGCATTCTTCCAACTAGAGATGCATCGATTGTAGAGTCAGGGCGGATTCTGATACCAATGTTTGAAAGAACAATTTAGTCGATTGCCAATGTTACGCCCCACCATACGGCGGGCCGCGGCCCTATGGGGCTAACAACAAACCACAGATTGACCCAATAAAAAAACACTTTATTAAGTCAAAATCAAGAGATTTATTACTGTTACACAAACTAAATGATAACAAAACACAACAGTCAATCCCTGACTGAGAGGCACAGCAGTCCCAACTTCAAAAGCCTCCCTTCCTGAAATCAGCACTAGGCTTTCAGGCACTGAGGCCAGGTGTGCCTCTTTAGTAGCTTCACCTGGGCTGGAGACAACAGGAAGTGGACAGCATAGGGAACATACATCCGTAACACCGATTTCGACGTTTTTTTAATGACTTCTTCTGAATTCCCTGTGTCTGTTTTTCTAATGAACTGAGTTTGCATGCATGGAGAATGTTAGTAGCAGTCCCTCCTCTTGAAATGTGACTGGAACGTGTCCTACAAGCGGCGTGTCGCTGATCTTTCTAAGAGACGCTGTAAGACTCCCACACTGACGACATTCTCTTTCACGTTTCACCCTGAAAACAAATCAGAGCTTTTCCTTCTTCTGCCCAATAAAACACCTGTTCTCTGAATCAGCAGTTAGGTAAACGAGCTTGTCAGCATTAAACTGATGCGACACAACAGAATCACATCTGCTTCTGACATTCTGCAGACATGCACGCCACATTATTTCCCGATTGGACGATGTCTGTCAACAGGGACGCATCAGCGCATTCTTACTTCCAACTAATTATTAATTCAATCAATGAAAGAATTGATTGCTTAGTCTATTAAGCATCAGATAAACAGAAGGGAGAAATGGCTGTGGATCAGTGGTACAGTCTGGCGTCTGTCAACCGTAAGGTCGAGGGTTTGATCCCCAGCAGCCACATGTCGATGTGCCCTTAGGCAGGACAATTAACCCCAAACTGCTCCGACTGCTGCATCTACGGTGTGTTAATGTGTATGAATGGATTAGTTAACGTTGATGGACACTTCACACAGCAGCCTCCGCCATCAGTGTGTGAACGTGGTGCGGATGTGACGGTGTGACCTGGGATGGAAAAAAGCACTTTGGGTAGTCAGAAGACTAGAAAAGCGCTGTACAAGCTCGAGTCCATTCACCATAATGATCACAATGTTCCAGAGCTACAGGCTGAGTTTCCCTTTTTTCCAAACAAATTGCAAAAATGTCTTTTTCAGTTCATTAACAAAAGCAGGAAACAGGAAAAAGCAGCAAATCCTCATTTATGACGAGCTGTGAGGAGAAAATGTTTGTTCAAAGACAAACCATTGATTTTCATAACCCATATAATGTTCCATTAGCTCACTAATCGTTTCGGCACTTGAAGAGTTTATTGTGTGCTCTCTACTCGTGTTTCTATCAGTTCACTCCTGTACAAAGTATTAACCAGAGTCCTCTAACAGTACCTCAGCCCGGGCCCTGGTCCTGATGTCAGTGAAACAGCAGTATTGAGTTGGCGTGACCCAGAACAGGAACAGCCCTGCAGGCAACACGTGCCGTTTACATTCACTGTAATAAACCTCAGCCTGCCTGACCTCAGGACGCCCCACAGAAACACAATACCCCGCTATTTTCACGTAATAAAAGAGGCTTTTCTAAGCCATCTGAGTTGTGTTTAAACAAACTGAAAGAAAGAGCACTCTCATGACCATGAGAAGGCATTTCATTTAGAAAAAAAAAAAAAGCTCCCACAATGAGGAGTAATTACAGATGGAGCACAAACATCCACTCTCCTAACCCACCCACCCCTTCTCCTCTCTTTTAAAAAAAACGCAAATTATGATAACTTAGGGATTTTTTTTTTTTTTTACTTCACACACACACATTTCCCCCGGTGAACAGAATACAGCAGGCTGTCTCCAAACACAACATCCATTTCGTGAATCAACTCCGGCTGCTCGGATTGAACATTTCCCTGCAGACAAAGCTGCAGAAGTTACTGGTCAGGCTCCAGTCTCGCTTCAGATAGGAGCCGCCACAGTGAGACGTGGAGCTATTATCAGGACGAGTGCGTGTCAAACCCCGGAGGATGTTAGATAACAGTTAGGACGGGGTCAAACCAGCCGTAAGACGAAGTCCAAACTCTTTTCTTCTGCCCTAAAGTAATAAAACAGCTTTTGTAGAGCGTCCTGGGATAAGATTTGCGGTATTACTTTATCATTTATTTCTCTGACATATTTTTGTTTTTACCATTTACAATTAAACAGATATGTTCTTACGCCCCGTGTCTTGTCGTGGCAGCCGCGATGACCGACACGACATGCTGATCGTTGCCGTGGGAACGCTGGATGTTACGTCAAAGACCGCTGCATAAGGAAGCAGGAGCTGCTACTGAAAGCTGCCGTACTGTTGCTGTATGTGCTGCTGTGATTAAAAACGTCATTTAAATTATTGCTCGGATACATCGTCAGTAAACTTATTCTCTTCCTCAGATCGCTTTCGACTGTCTTTTATTTGATAGGGCAGTGATTAGAGTAGGAAACAGGGGAGATAGAGTGGGGAATGACATGCGGGAAAGGAGCCACAGGCCGGACTTGAACCTAGGCCGCCCGAGGGCCGTAGCCTCCTAAATGTGGAGTGACCTAACCGCTAGGCTCTCTGCGCTCCCTTCAAAGAGGTTTAATCAGCACTTCCACTTTTACCCATAATGTTGCACCAGCCTCTGTTGAGTAAAAAATGTGTGTACTTTTCCATCTCTGTGGATAAACAACAAGCCAGAGCAGCGGTTACATCCCCAAGCATGGAAATTCTCCTCATGTATGCAAAGCCTGGACTGAATACCAAGGGGGTAGTTGGTATTCTGGCAGCAATTATGGAGATGCAACTCAAATTTAATGCATTCAATATTGGATGAAAACACACAATTATGCTGCTATTAAGCACTTATTCTCCATAAAGCATCAGAAATAAGTGACACTTCACATTAAAATAATCAAAAGTGATGCTTTAAGAGACGTAGCACTCCTTCATCTCAAGACTCTCTTTTCTGAAACGCCATAAAATCAGACATAAACTGTGTGATGATGATGATGGAGAAATCAAAAAAAGGTGCCACTGAGGGCAGAGAGGGAGGAGAAGCCGCACTTCAGCGCGGAAACCCAGAGAAACAAAAGCGTGGAGGAGGGGGGAAATGATGGGTGTTTTATTCTGAGGCTGTGATGAGAGAGACGTGTTTAAGGGCCACTCCATGCCTGGAAATAAACACAAACACCTACTCATCGAGATGTTTGGCTCAAAACATGCGCGAGGAGGGGGAGAAAACATGGAATCATAATTGCCCTAACATTTCCTGCCAAGAAGACATTCCTGTTGTTGATAAACATCTTCTGTTGTAAACAGGCCGTTTCTCGCAAGAAGAAACTCAGATTTACAGACCAAATTACAAAGAAGATACGATTCATATACAGCTCTCTTCATGTACATATAACTTCATTTCCAGGAGTCATAAAGTGCTCTGCTATAAAAGGGAATAAGACTCCGCCTGGTAAACAAGGCCTCTGTGGCTGGCTTCTGTGGAAACATTAATGGAGGAGAAATGGAGTCAGGAGGGAGACCGCTAGGAGAGAAATGTTACAGGAAATGAGAAGGTAAAGGTGGACATATAGTTACACCTGACAAATAGCTCAGTATAGTCCACGACAGCGGTTGCACAGACGAGTCGACTTCCCAGCTGTGTGATGACGCTTTATGCCTGATGTGGACTAACCGCTCTTCAGGATGGAAAACCTAAAAACTGTGACTGAGAAGGACTATGACAGTGGGTCAGCGGACGCTTTGTTTACCAGAGTATGACTTTTTTCCTTTGCGATCACTTATATTGATTGATTATATGAGCTCGTGTTACTGTGCTTTCAGCAGGACATGCAGGATAAATAGTTTTGCTGGTTGCAAAGCATTCCCTTCTCCTGTTATTTTATTGACAACTTCATCAGCGACTAGTCGACAACGACTCGACTATTATCACATGACTGTCAACTTTTTAAAATAAGTTGTGCAACCCCTGCTACACAATGAGCCAAAGAAGAGAAGACAAGCTACTGCTAGGTTTGTGTGTGACCTACCTTTTTGTCACACACAAAGCATACAGCATGGTATTTTTAAAGCTTGAGCGGGCATATTGTATGGATACACAGAGGACGTTTGCTTACCTTGGCCGACGTGACTCAGGTGAGGGTCTAGACCGGGTGAACGTGGGTCTGCCAAGTCCTCGCTGCCGCCATCTGCAGACGAGGAGCACAGAGAAAAAGACAGGGAGTGAGCTCGGTGGTGCTGGAAGCGTGGCGAGGAGGAGGTGTTGGCCAGCAGCAGGGCAACATCCTCCTCGCCGATCAGCCAGGTGTGCGATCGCAGGACCCCCAGGAGGCTGCTCATACAAAGACCCTCCACACCCTTCCTCCTGGGGCCCAAACGGCTCCTCATGGTGGCGAAGGGTGACCGCGCCGCAAAGCTCCACTTCTTCTGCTCCCCCATGTTTAGTCTAAACAACCAGTGAGCCTCTATCTTAAGGGCCTGCCCGTGCAGATAAAGAAATAGTTTACATTACAGCCATTGTAGCATGCAGAGAGTGGAGTGTTGGAGCCACAATCAAAGAGGGCTTTGCGTGGTTCACTGAGCGAGGACTAGCTGTAAAAACAGTGGGCGTTTCCCTTGATAGATCCACATACGCTTAATGATATGAGGATCAATTACGCCCAAGGGAGCAGGCAGGCAGAATTAGCCACAGTGGATGGAGCTGAAACAAGAGGAGGGGGGGGGCGGCATCATCACCGGGCAGCACAGTCAGTGTCACCGGGGGATTGTTTCATAATCCTGTTCAAGTGCTGACAGATCTACTGTAAAGCACGGCAGGCCGGCAGAGGAGGTGTGGAACAAATGATTTATACTCAGAATAAATACATCCCACTGGATTTAAGTGAGCTATTTATATAAACACTATGAGGATGTATGAAAACCATTCAAAGCTGATAGATTTTCTACACGGAGATGGAAAAGAAAGCCTTTAATCGCTGAAGGATTGCTTGTTTTCAAAAAGCCCCACATTGTGTTTTTTAATCACAGAGCTCACATCAGCCCAAACAAATACTCAAGTTTTATCTCCCTCCATCGCAGATCCGCACACTGTGAGCCAGCAGCCACACAGCAGGCTCGATTGGCTGGCTGGTGGAAACATCAAGCTTGTCGATGGACAGATAGAATAAGCCGCTGGGCATGATTGTGTGAGAACTGGGCCAGCTCGAGATAGACACTGATTGTGGAAGGGAGACCTCTGCAGAAGGTTTTTTTAAGCGCTGCTCGCTTCTTCACCTCAGCCAGCGCGTCGGGATGTGTCAAATAAATAGGCATACTAAGAAAATGTGAAATGTTACACAATAAAAACACATTGTTAAGGAGTGAATTTGAGACTTTTCTGCACTCAAAACCTTTTCATTCTCTGCATTTAGACTCTGCTGCTAACACTTCGACTCTCACCTCCATTTCTTGCATGTTCAACACCAACAAACCCACCAAAAATAGCGTCTCACCTTGTGTACCTGATGAGCCATATCGTCTAGTAAAATCAATGTTGTGAAAATCAATATGAGCTGATATGATATGTGGCTATGAGCGCAGTTTGCACAGTGAGCCATGAAAACAGGCATGCACATGCAAGTCCAAATAAGGAGCGTGCCGCTGTCAGCGGAAAGCTCAATGATATACACTAATAGATTCTGCACACTTGCTATACTCCTGCAGCGTATCTGATTAGTACCTGAGGTGACGTTTTGAGCAAAGTGCTTGTCAGCAGACAGGTTCAGGAGCTTGTAATGATATATCAGAAGCATTAACGAATCATGCATAAAGGATATGCATATGTGGAATTTGTAGATCACAAAATTCATGGGTCTTTTATTCACTTGTTACCGTTTGACATTAAAGGTCACATATGCTAAATAAACTTCACCATGTTTTTCTAACACTAATATGTGTCTCTAGTCCGTCTAAAAACCCCCCAATGATGAGAAAAGTCCATCCTCTCTGTCTTTTACCTGCTCCACTTTTCAGAAAATGTGTGCTCAAACAGGCTGTTAGGAGATTTTCCCTTTATGACATCACAAAGGGCAGTAACCCCTCCCCCAGGTGGGTGGCACTCCCACAGCTAGGTGTTTGTTCTGCCCTCTGAGTCTGCCTTCTCATTGTTAACAATCGAACATGGAGTGAGAAAGCCCGAGCCACATCCCCTTTTAGAGAGGGGCGTGGTCAGACACAGCTCATTTACATTTAAAGCTACAGACACAGAAACAGCCTGTTCTGAGCAGGGCTGAAATAGAGGGGTTTATAGACATGATCAAATACAGGATCAGAGTGGATTGAGAACAAGAAAGTTCACAGACATGTTTTGAGGAGCTCTTTGACTGATTTAAAGTTGTAATAAAGAGTGGGGCTGCTACACAGGGAGCACACCAGAGTTGTTGGGGGTTCGGTGCCTTGCTCAAGGGCAACTCTGCAATAGTTGGAAAGTGCCCTGGCACCTCTCCAGCTACCAGACCAACTTCCATATTTTGGTCTGCACCAGGACTGGAACAGTCAACCCGCCGGTTCCCAACCCCAGTCCCTACAGGCTGAGGTACTGCCACCCAGGCTGGGAAATCTTTGTACCACTTTTATAAGAGATGCAAGGCTTTCTTTCATGCAGATTGTTCTCTTGTTACGCAGTGATTACAGTACTATGTCCTGCCACACAGATCAATGGCCTATTAAGCTGGGAACACGAAAGAGGAGGACGTATATGTGACAGAAGACAGATATACGCGTTTTCACTCCAACATCAGAGACAAACATCAGACATCATTCTCGTTCCTAACAGAACATCTGTCACCAACAATGTGAACACGGCTCAGTATGTCAGCATCAGATTCAGAGTCAGGAGAGACAATCAGCTCTCTGTAACCACGTCCCATTCAGCCGTGAAATCTGACGCTAAAAGACCATCTCCTAAACCAAGGGAATAATGGTGCTCTCGCTGTGTTGGCTGTTCTTTGCAGCTGTAATGCCACGCTGCTGTGTGTGTTAGGATGTCAAAGGAGCGAGGCCAATTTCGCACTCGGACAAAGAGTCATTATGGGAGAAGTCAGCGTGACATCTGATAGTGATCCCGTGGAGCATGGCGGAGAGGATCTCTATCATTACGGCTCAGGCTGACTTTGATGAACCTGTCTGTGGTTCAATGTGACCTCTGCTCCAAAATAAGGCTTCTTTTCCAGGTACCGCCTGAGGGTCAATTGTACATGGTGGTATTTTTTGTGGGATAACCTTTCATACAATAGAAAAGGAAGGAAAGCTAAATCACCAGTTCCTAGAAGGGATTTTTGGCTGGAACTTTTTTTTAACAATCTGAGAAGGATTAAGTTGTTTTTTCTGTGACTGATCAATCACGCCAAACAGAAGAAAATGCAATAGACTCACCCTATAAGTCTAATCGATGCCCGTCTCTTACTTCCACGACTCTCCAAAATAGCCAACAATGGAAAAAGAAAAAAGGCCAACAGCTTAGCCTTGTAGCTGAGACACATCCCGGATATAAAGAGCCGGAAGAATTACATCCCTCAGCTCAATGACTTCACTCAGTGACAGCACGGTGATTCAGTTCTTTCTACCTTATTTCTTAGCTTGGCTGATTGCCTCCGCGGGGCCTTAATGTTGTTGTGTTGCCAACTTGTTGTCAATCCCCCGGTTGCTCACCAGGAGACAAACTAGGACCTCTAATTAAACACTTGTGTTCTCCCTGTTACTCTCCGTGTCAGAGCAGATTTCTCTTACCATTCATCATAAAGAGTAAAAAAAACGAGAGAGATGCATTACATCAGGGAGAGGAATCCTTTTTACACACATCCTGAAAAAGCGTGATTTCTACAGAGACAGAATGATAAATAATTCAGGAAGTTTGTAGCAAGAAGTGATACATTTTCTAATTACGTGCACCGCGCCCTCGCATGATCCAAGCGTCCTTATTTCTCAAGAGCGCTAAATGTTAAACTCTCTTGAATCCCCCCGTGCAGGAACAGAAACAAGGATCATGTGCGAGCAATGATAAATAAAACATGCTGACATTTATTCAGCCCACACACAAATAAAATATGTGCATCCCATATATCACATAGAGTTATCGTGTATACTGTATGTGAGCTGGTGTGCCATGCGTATAGTTCACCAAAATAAAGTTTGATTTCAAGATTACAAGAAAGTAAAGTTTGAAATTGGAGAAGGTAAATGCCAGCGAGTGAATCAGAGCTGATTCCTGTAATGAGCAACGATTGCTGCTGCCAAATTAAAACTTGTGATGTCACCAGAGAAGAGGCTGGGATGTGAGTGTTAGTGCGCCTTTGGGCAGGGCACTTTAAAAAACACCAACTCAAGGGCAACTCAAGCAGCAAGAGAACTCTCAAGTTTATGAAGTGAATCACGGACTGCAGACTTTTTTGTATTAAGACGATCTCTCGCAAATGAAGCTTTTAATTGCATGAATCCTTAGATCTCCTGTATACAATGCCAGATAATAGTAATGTGACACTTTTTTAAATATGTTTAGTCTGATTTAGAGTCCCCGAAACTAAAAGATATTCAATTCTTTACGACACAAAACGGGAAAGTCAGCAAATGTTGATGAATGACTTTTGAGTGATTGTTAATTTTGTTGAATTTCTGCGCTTCATTGTTGCTCATGTCGTGCCGTTTCTTGCGTCTAATTGTTTTGTATCTCGTGACGTATCGTGACGTATATGGTATCGTGAGTAATCGTGCTATTCCCACCTCTAGTAAGCAGACGTATGGAGAGCACAGACATCGCCCTCCTCTCTCCCTGCTGTCTATCATCCAATCTTCAAACCATTTCAGTGCCTATAAGCAAAAGATTGTGTCTAAATAAACAACTGCTCCTCTGCTTTGCATCCATTTAAGCTGGATCTGATAAGAAACACAACAAAGTGGAGCATCTTAATGAATCACAGCAGCACAGTGAGAGCTGCAGCGAGCCGTACGAGAGCGCAGACATCTGCTCAGTCTGAAAGTTGGCGGACATCTTCATTAGCATCAGCCTTGACGGAAGCTAAAGGAATGTATGCGTGCTCAAAAGGGGTAGACACACACACACACACACACACACACACACACACACAAAGTTGATGTTAGTGCACTTGTCAAGCATAATTCTGAGCAGGTCTGGGTCTACCACAGGAAGTGGAGGGTTCTGACATCCTGTCAATTTAACAATAACAATACAGAAGTGCTTCCATTCAAACCACCTCACACACATTTATACAGACACACACATCCACACATGATGTACGTCCTTTGAGTGCTACGATACGAGTAAATCCTGTCATCATGTCTCCCTCCCTTCACAAAAATATACAAGATTTATGAATTCATTTTATTTCTAAATACAAATGTAATATCTCATTGAAAGTAAATCTGTGGAGTATGTTTTCTGTTTGAGCTCCCTCCTGACGTGTTTTTAAGAAACATCGTTAGAGGAAGTGCGTGAAGATGGGAACGAGACTGAGCTGCAGAATCACAGAATAAGAAGACTAAAGTAACACAAGCAGCCAGATATAGTAAATACACTTCTCTGTGTCATATTAGTTAATAAATGTACAACATGGTCAATGTTGTTAAGTTCTACATGGTGTACAGAACAAGCGGCATCCTCTGGTGTGGAAGAGAGAAGCCAATGTGAAAGTGCAGAAAAGTGCAGTTCCTCGTGTGTCCACTTGAGGCTGGATTCAGAAGTAAAACTGTACAGGGGACAAAGTATTTATAAAACTAATCTGTGGCTGAGTTGAATGACAGGTGGATGTGTTGTATCTTAAGGCCCACCTCAGCTCCACCTCTTTGCCTGTTTCAAGACTTATTGAAAGTAAGGTTAACACTGAATTTCCAATATGGAGGCCGCCATTGTCACAACAGCTCTTTAGAAGGTCCACGTCCGTGTTTTATACGGTCTATAGAAATTACATGTGACACTGACTAAAATCATGTGACATGCACTATTTCTTTTGCTCTTTGTAGTGAAAACATCAGAGCTGCAACAGTTAATTAAGTAAACCATTTTGGTATTCAGAGAAGCTAAACTGCTGTTTGGGATCTGGATCAGCACCACATTTTTATGGTTTCTTCCTTGGCCCATTGCAACATCCTTCATCCTTCCACAACGTTTCATAAAAATTGGGCCTGCAGTTTTTAGGAATTCCTGCTGATCCAGTCAACAGCATTAAATCATTACCTCCGTTCAGAGCGAATAACTGGACCGGGTTAAGCTGCAAGAAACTTAACATCCTGATTTCATTCACGATAAATACACATGCATGAGCAATAGAAAAAAGATGCATCAGTTGGACATAAACAGTATTGAAGTGCTCGATGTTTTTTCTTTATGGTGATTCTGAAGTGATACAGAAGGTGAGGGAGGCTGAGAGAGAGCTGAACTGTTTGTCACTTTGTGTTTCACCTGCACTGACAAGCCAAAAGACAATCCTGTCATCTCCTAAAGTAATGTTACTTTGAGGGACAACAAACTGCAGCAGTTATGAGGGTCCCAGAGGAGGAGAGGCGCTGTTATGGACCTCTGATGTTGTGAGTCTGTGGGGACGCTTTAAAGCAGGTGTGCTGAGAGGAATAATACAGTAAAGGAGGGAGGACCGGCCGAGCCAGCAGTTTTACAAGCTGTTAACCACGTTTAGGACCAAGGCCATAACAGCTTTGATTTAAGGTGTTTGTCCTTCTCTTTTACAAGCAAGAAGACTATAGAACAAAACACCGGCCAGCAGGAGAGCAAAGAAACTAAAGTACTGGGAAGGAAGTGGACACAAGTAAAGTTTGAACTAAAAGGGACGCACGGTCGAGTCAGCACATCGGAGAACAACACAGAGAACATGAGAGCTACTTTACTAACTTTTTGCCGTGTTTAGAGTCATTTTAGTCAGATACAGCCAAAACACTGCGGGATTCCTCCATAATGAAGGCTGTCATCGTTGTGTATTCGCGTGCTTGTGCTCGTGAAGGAAGTGTACCGTGCCACAGATCGGAGCACTCACACTGGTCAAACAAACTGGACTTTAGGGGTGAAGGGTGCTTGGGCACGGTACGGATTGCCTATTGCGAGTGTGCCCTTAGTGGTTGGCGCACACGCCCATGTACGGCGTCTGTACAGTAGTCCTCCAAGCGGGCGGCCTGGGTTTGGATCTCAGATTTTCTGCTTGTAGAACTTTAATGCATCTTTCTTTGTAATCTGTTTAAAAATCATTCTAACAATTGAAGTAAGATTTCATGTTTCCAATAAACACATCCATATGGAGTAGTTTAAACATTATGGCTTATTTTCATCTGTCCTTTAATATGAATACAGCTGAGCCAGTATTTATTTTGCCTCTTTAAAGTGGAGAAACACTCGAGTCTGAACACGGAGTATTTCATTTAAAAGATAACAGTTCTGCAGATAATTCAGATTCATCTCTGTTGTTGTTACCGCGGCTCATTTGTTCCTGCTGCATATTGCTTTACGTGTCGAGAGCAAACTGTAAATCAGAGGCGTCTTCTAATTTGCAGAGCAACAGTGGATGCAATAAAAGAAGACATACTCCTCCGTCCTAGTGAAGCCCACAGCACTACAGGGGTATCTCTGTTTGTCCCGTTGTTATGTAACGGCTGATTATCCTCAGGCTATGAAAATCCTAATGTAGGTCCTTTTTTTAAGCTTTCTGTTTTTCAAACCTCACCTGAGTACACTGCTACAACATGACCTACATTACTCAACGTATTCCAGGGACTTCAGTCTGAATGTGGGGCCTATTTCAACGACTTACACTAAATCTAAAGACAGCTAACGCTTCAATATTAATATTAACAAGCGCTACAAAAAGTACCATGAATCAGTCCACCAAGATTAAGCCATAAATTTATTGTGCATACATACTGTAGCAGGAAGGCCGATACCGATAAATATTTTACGGAGAGGAAAAATCTGATACGGCAATATCGGCCGATCTTTAGAGATCGATTGATATAGATATACACACACACGTATCGCGTTGATCCCTCAAATGCAGTTTTAAAACACTTGTGAAAAGATCAAATGAAGACAAGATTTTTTTTTTTACAATTGAACAAAAGCCCCCAGGAGGAGCAGGAAAACGTTGCTGGGGAGAGGGAGGTCTGGGTTGACTTACTGCGCCTGCTGCCACCGTGACCCGACCTCAGATAAGGAAAAGAAATGGATGGATGGATGGATGGACAAAGGCCTTTGTTGGCCAGAATAAAATCAGCGCACTAAAACACTGATTTAATAATGAATACAGTTAAGCTGAATGAACCTAGTTTTCATCGGCACATATCAGAGATAGAATGAGCCGATGCCGATCGTCACGTGATGTGCAAATATCGGCCAATGGCATCAGCCAGCCGATTAATCGGTCAGGCTCTAATACGTATACAAATATTATTTAGGTGTATGACGTTAGCTTCACAGAGCTTCTTCAACAATAATATTATTATAAAAAAACACAAACCTTATAAGCTGCCATTACCATCTTTTGGACCACACTTACAGCTTTGTACCCAAACATTTACACATCATGACTTCTACATGTGAGACAGTTAAGTGTTCCAGTTACACATCCAGCGATCTCACAGCAACATTAACACACATGTTGAGCTGTGTTTCTGACTTAGATTTACTTACCTCAGCTCAGATTTTTTGTTTCTTAAACTTAAAAGGGAACGTTTGGCTCTTGAGCTGCTCAATTCTCCAGACATGCTCACCAGCTGGTCTCTGATTTAGTCTCTCTGCTGTTTCAGCACCAAACATTGCTCCATGAAGTGGTGATATTAAAGTATTGACTAAAGATGCCTGTGAGGAGTGTAACTGGTTATAGAGTAAACTGAAATTCATCCTGATACCTCCACATGACCTACATCAGCGAATCACACCATCAGAGACAAAACGGATTATTCTATATTCTTCTGATCTGTCATTGCTGCCACCAGGCTGGATTCAGACAAAGTGGTTTACAGCATGCAGAGCAAACAAGACTTTGTCAACACTTTGCCTGGTAAAGTTTCACAGTGAGTGGTACTTTCGATGGACATTGAGGAGCAGGATGAGAATGAACTTAGGAGAATAGTAGACGACATAAGAGACTGGATCAGCAGAATTTAAGATGTGAGGTTATAAAAGTGACTGAAAATGATAATGACCTACAAAAGGCAAATTAAATCCTCAGGACAAAGACTGACGATACGTTTGACAGTTAAAAAAACAGCAACAGCATGTACTTAAAGATGTACAGGACACGAACAGCAACGAGAAAAGATGCACCACTTTGTCCACAGGAGGCGCCAAAATCATTACGAGTTAAGAGGAAAGAGAAATGAATAAAATCTTCTCCTTTTTTAGAAAAAGAAGTGATCACTCTCAAATATCATTTTGAGCATTGACGTATTTATCAAGCTTCTAAAGCTTGAATCACAGTGTTCATATCTGATATTGTCAGTGTTTCTATTATACCTGTATGATGACTAAAGCATCCCCTGTGATCCTTTCCAACAAAAGAAAAAAGAGACAGTGTTTCCTTGGCTCAGAATAACACTTTGTCACCTCCCACCTTCTAGAAAAGCCCAGAGCATCTGACCTGCAGGCCACGGAGGTATATGTGGAGGACAGGGAGCAGCACGGTGGCGGCGCCGGGCCAGCAGGGTGACGCATATGTGAGTGGCTGAGTGCGTCAGGCTCTGGCTGACAGCACCACGACTCAGCAGTGTCCTGGATGGATGGAGGTGTGATGATGGAGGAAGTAGGGAGAGAGAATGTGTGTACGTGAAGCAGAGAGAGAGAGAGAGAGAGAAAGAAAAAGAGCGAAATGCCTCGACTCCTACACCGCCATCCGATTGCTGAGAAAAGCTGTGTCGCAGCACTGAGTGGGTGGGCTTCATTCCGAAATAAAATAAAAATAAAGAGCTTGAGAAAAAAGAGTCTGTAAAAAAACAAGCCATAGAGGCCGCATCAAGCTTCTCCTACCATCAGTCTGACACACCACTGGGGTTACATCACCAAACTGAGAAGTGAAAAGCATGCAACAAAAATAACCAAACGGAAATGGAAGTGTTATGAGGGATTTTTTTTGCTTTGGCTGCCTTGAGAATCAGAGAGAACGAAGAGGATGAGAAAAGAAATCAAAAACTGTTCAGCTCCTGGTCTGCCTTCAGGCGATGCAATGAAGAATGATGCTTTTGTTTTTGAACGTTTTTAATCCCTGACAATCACACACACAGAGGGACACCTGGACCACCTCCCTCCTTATTCCCCCCTCAAGCTTACATCGTCTCTCCAGCGCTGATACTAAGTCAAGTGTTTCTCCCAAAATCAAGGAACATTTTAAGTAAGCTGACTGCCACGGTGCATGAACAGTGAAAGGCTTGAAGAGGTCAAAAAGCTCCAGCAGCACTTGTAGTTTAAAGATCAACTTTATAAACAAATTAGACCGACGTGTTTCAGCCGACGGGTTCCGGCCTTCACCGATGAAGGCCACAAGCCGAAACGCGTCGGACTAATTTGTCAATGAAGTTGATCTTTATGCTACAAGTGCTGCTGGAGCTTTTTGACATTTGAAGTCAATTGAAAGTGTTTGTTTGTCAGGTTAAAGGTAATTTAAAATGCAATATTCAGCCGATCTAGAACTTCTCCACTTCGATAAACCACCATAACAAAACACTAATGCTTGTTCTTTATGTCCTTCATTTGGAACATTAACTGGTGAACATTTTGGCTGAACTGTTTAGCTTTAGCTCTTTTAGCACATAGCCACTGTGCCAAATGCTGCAAAAATATGCATGCAAAGAAAATAAGTTGCCAAAACTGCTGGTTGCCAGCTCGAAATGAGAAGAAACGTTTGTCTTTAACGGCTGAAAGAAGCATTCAGAATTGGAGTAGTATGTAAGCGAAAGTTTTGAAATTAAAATACGTAGGTGCTCCCAGCTAATCAGGCTTAGCATTAGCAACTAGTGTGAAAGGACTTAGTGAAAAATCAGACATGAATAACATGAACAAAGTTTTTTTTTCCTGATATGTGTTGAGCATACTGTACAGGTCCAATGCCTTCAAAGTTCATCTGCTGTCACGGAAACCTGATTTTTGGTTACATTCTGCTGCTTTGTTTCACTTCATTTACACATCTCGGTCTGCAGCACTGAAGCGCCTCCAGCTCCCTCTGACCTCTGGCTGTCTGCAGTGAGAGGCGGGGCGTCTGCGACTCCTGCTACGGTCACAGATGCCTCGCTCCGCACCGACACAGAGTGCTTAATGAGAAAAGGTTGGGATCCTGAAACATTCACACACGGAGGGTGAGAGAGAAAAAAAAAGAGCTCCAGCAGCAGTCGGTGCTTAATCATAATGGTGGAAGATATTTACTGCCTTTTAAATTACTGCCTCAGTGAATGACAGACAGAGTTAATACCATACAGCAGCTAAATTTGATCCCTTCGTCATGCAGCTGATGACTCTCTCTGTACTGTAAGGATTTATTAGCTTCACAACAAACCAGAGATGTGGAGACATTTGTAACACAGCCTAATCTCGTATTCTCCAGCTGCAGTAAGGATAAACTCACATTTTTAGGAAATCATTCAACGGAGATTCAAGGATATTAAAGGAACTTTTTTAGAATCAACAATTCTGCTCAACAAAACCCAGAAAACTAAAAAAATACAAATCTACTCAGGTACCAAATGTCACTGTTAGTCAAACTACTCTGCAGTCATTATTCGTTGCAAAGTTTTGCGTTTATTGGCTTTCAAAGGTAACAGCAACAATTATATTTCTTGTTCACCTCCTCGGCTCACAAAGCAGAAAATGTGTTTTTTTTGTTAGAGAGAAACTTGCATCTGAAATGAGAATGTGTCGCATTAAAATTGTACGTACGTACATTGCTGGAGTGACTTTCTTTTGTTGCACCTGCAGAGAAAAGCAGTAATTGCACGTTAGCTTTTAAAAGCTCGCTCGAACAAAAATCCACAAAAGACCCCAGTCAATGATCTGTTACTGCACCTCATGTTCATGGTTGGTACAAAAGTTTATACTGTCACTACACTATGAGAATGCAGACCTGTTGGTGGCACCTGAAGTCTTTCAAAGTAGTCTGGGAAGTAAAGCCTTTGATTATAAGGCCCCACTTCTTTGGAACCATCTACCAGTCCGTGTCTAGGAGGCAGATGGCCTCTCTACTTTTAAGAGTAGGCTTAGAACTTTCATTTTTGATAAAGCTTATAGCTAGGACTGAATCAGGATTGGACCCCAGCTCATATTTGGTGAAAGGCGGGGTACACCTGGGACAGGTGGCCAGTCAATCACAGGGCTGTTACGTAGACTGAATACAGAACTCAACACTCACGGACACACTTGTCAAGTGTGTGAGGGCTCAGATGCGGACCTCTCTACGGTTGATTACGCCCTTTTTCCCTTTTTTCTATACCATCTCAACCCATGGACTCACGCACTGCAGACTTGATGCCATCAAAGTCCGTGAGGGGTAAGTGCTTAGCCTTAAGGCTGGAGATTGGGACGGGATCATAGAGACTGAGTGGGTGACTGAGAGAAATCTGTTGTAGCCACATTAACACAAGAAGAACATGCAAACTCCACACAGAAAGGCCCCTGCTGAACGGTATATTCAAACGTGGAACCTTCTCACTGTGAAGCAACAGTGCTGACCACTGCACCACCATGACGCCCCGATCTGCAATCTGTGTGACTCGTTTTGTGAAGTGGCAAACTGTTGATTTTTGTGGAAGAAAAGATAACTCTAAAAGTAATTTTGGTTCAAAAGAATTCAATCTAATTGAGGGGTACGGTACGCTAGAGCCAAGAAAACACTTCTAGAGAAAAACAGTCTGAAAAAAATCACAACAAAAGCAAAAAAAAACTGAAAGAAAAGAATGCAATCAGTATGCCATCTATTATTATAAGGATTTATGCATGGTTCCCTTTCATTTGAACTTCAACTACAGAGAGCACCTCAACAACGAAAGGCCAGACAAACAACAGACAAAAAAAAAAAAAACTGGCGTAGTGTCTCAGAAATAGCCATGAGCACAAAAAAAACAAGCGTAAAGAGGGTGTTTGATGCTGGATAGGAAAAGGCCAGCGGCAGACAAGCCGAGTGTCATTTTGTTTTTCTCCTAACTCCAATCAGAGTGAAAACCTTTCAGCCTGCAGGCGAGTAACAATTAGGGAAAGACGGAGAAGAGAGGAAGATATGAAGAAACAGAAAAAAATAAAAGAGGTGACCATAGTAACAGACGACGCATGGAGGACGGAGATACGACGGAGGCTGTCCTTGCTCCTGCGCCCTCTTTCCTTGCTCTCTGTTATTCTTATCCTCTGCTTGCCCTACAGCGATGCAATAACTCAGTCTGTTCTCAGTGTCACTGTGACGACAGGACAGGGAAAAACTACAGGCAAGCACGCAGAATACCCACACACAGTCTCAATTGCAATGGAGACATGCTGACTACAACTGCAAACAAGCAGGCCTGAATAATGAAGAAGACATTAAATATAAAAGAGACTGGGGGGTTGCAGAGGCTGCGGTGGCACAGCAGACACTCACACTTACACATGGTGAAGAGAAAGTAGGCTACTGTATGTAGCTGGATGTCATTTTTCATTAACAAGACAGCTACACCTTATATCACACTATGTGCTTCTGTGTGTGTGCTATATTAAGACTGGGAAAACATGTCCCTACCTGAACTAGTGCTGCTGCATCATTATTACTGCTTTCTTATGTTGCTATACAAACTATGAGAGAAGTGTAAGAGAACAGAAACAAACTGCTGTCATGTTTATAGAAATAGACTTCCCTTACTGAGATGAATTGAACAAAGAATACAAAAACAACTTTTTCAAGGATATGGGTCAGGGTGTGACTGCTTGTGTGTGTGTTGAATCCATTTTTCATGTGTAACCTTCAGCTGGGCACCTTATTCTATTTGGGTGAAGATCTCTTTCAAATCTTGCCAGTTCAGCTCTTTCTCACTCGTGAACCAGTCAAATATGGCAGCTTTATGATGGTTTTACTTACGCTTGATGACCTGTTGTCACTGTGCAGATTCTTGTATCAGTTTATTTTATTGTTTTTGTACCTGGTTTTTATGGTTAGACCAAGCGGCAACCTCCGGTCTTGAAAAATGAAGCCAATGTGGAAGTGCACAATCCTGCAGGTTCGCTGAGTGTCCGCTTGAGGCTGACTCCAGGAACACCAGAAGTCACATACATATTAACATGTTTACAGCCTGGTACAAAAAACGGCTTTTTTTTTAACGGCTCCGTTTTGATTTATGAATGATACATGTTACACATCCATAGTTAGACGCGTAGCTGACATGATTGACAGGTGGGCGTGATGTAAAGGTTCGTCAAGAGGCTTAAAACCCGCCTTAGCATCGGCTCTAAGCCGTCGTTAGGTTGACTGAAAGTTAGGATGAGACAGCATTTCCAGCATGGCGGCTGCTGCCGATGAGACTCCGGAGCCCCCTGACGTAAATGGTGAAAAAGATAAATGGACTTCAGCTTGTAGAGCGCTTTTCTAGTCTTCTGACTACTCAAAGCACTTTTACACCGCAGGTCACACCTACACATTCACACACTGATGACAGAGGCTGCTTTGTAAAGTGACCATCAGAAGTAACTAATCCCAGTTATTCACATTCATACGCCGCCAATGAAGCAGCGGAAGAAATTGGGGGTTAAGTGTCTTGCCCAACGATACATCGGACATGTTGCCGCAGGAGCTGGGGATCGAACCCCCGACCATCCGGTTGAGAGACGACTGACTGAACCAACTGAGCCACAGCCACCGTAACAGATGGGTTACGTCACTCAGGCTTTATATCTTAGTATTTACAGTTTATGGGTTAGACCTGTCTAAAAAAAACAATGAAGTTGATGTCAAAGAAAACAGATAAGCTTGAAAAATGAGGGTTGGACTCTTTGATACTTTTTGACACAACATTTTTAAACAATACAATCTCTGTTAGTTTAAAGGACTATATATCCAATATAAAAAGTAAACTAAAAAGACTGTTGAGTAATCACTTTCTAAAAAAAGAGTGAAGTCAAACTCCCTCTGGATTTGTTGTTCTCAGCTCTGCGTTCACACTAACAGGAGTGTTTCGATATCAACATATTCGAAGCCTGCCAGGTATGTTAATTAACACCATCTCCTCATTATGTTAATAGAGTTGGCATTAACTTTCCCTCCAAATATAATTGCTGTTGCAAATTAGAGTATATGAAGGTAATTTCTAGGAGACAGGGCTGAAATTGTAGAAGGATTTAATTTTGTTTCCAGCTGATGTTTCCATTGTATTCTGCTTAAGAGATGTGTGAATAAATCAGCCAATTATCTTCTTGTCAGTTAATTAATTTCTGGTCCACAAAAATGTCAAAACATAGTGAGAAAAATGCAAATCACAGTTTCCTGAAGCCTGAGGGGTTGTCTTTAAATTACTTGTTTTGTTGAGCCATCAGTCAAAAAATGAAGTGAATTCATTCATATTAATTTGTATACCCTCCGCTTCTATAAGCTGGAACTTGATGTGAATATTTTATTTGTGTTGGAAAAGTATCTTAAAGTACAGACTTTGTCAGACTCTAGGTTAGAATATAAAGTTAAGACGATAGTTGCCACTACACAGAGACACATTGGGACCATAGACCGTACAGTATTAAACATCGACTGATTAATCGACAGGCGGTGAGGTGGAGCTACGGTTGGTCTTAGGCCTCCTGGCAAACGGCTACAACACGTCAACCCAGCCACGTCCCTAATTATGCAAAGGAATGAATAACTGTTGAGCTTAAAATAACCAAATATCACCCAGTACAGTTTTAACCATAAAAGAATGAGCTATAGAAACTAAAACCAGTTTTTATACCAGGCTGAAAACATTTTAATTTCTGCTAGAACCCAACCGATTAATCAGCAAACCGATAATATCGGCCGATATCAGCATATCCAGTGACTATCGGTATTGGCTAATTTTATTGCAGAAATACGCTGATATTATTGATTTATTCACCCGTCAAATAGCATTTCATCTGAGTGTATCACACTAGCAGTTCTCTGTCACCAGCAGAGGGCGCTTTATGGATTACAACGAGCATTATCCCTCTCCAGATTGTAAACGGGTGATGCACGTACATGTGCAGTTACTCCTTCCAGTTAAGTGACCATCTTGTCTTCTTCATATATCTTTTCCACAAGTGTTTGATAACTGCATTTCAGAGATCAACGGAATGAATGTGTTTATCTATATCTTTCTCTACAGATTGAAGATAGATGTAAGAGTATCAGATTTTTTCTCCTCCTAATATCGTTATCGGGATGAAAAAACCCACATCGGTTGGGCCCAAATTCCTGCTTTAAAAACTGTGATTTTAATAATAGACTTAATTGGCTTTTGCAGCCGGCCTCAAGGAACTGCATTTTTTTTTTTTTTTTTTTTTTGCACTAACTTCATTTTTCAAGAACAGTGGTTGCTGTTTGGTCAAAGCTTAATGGAGTGACGAAACATGGCTGCCACATAGTCTAACAGTCCAACAGTCAAGTACAGACATACCAGTAGACAGACTGTAGGTTCGAATATAGAGATTGGACGCTATTAAAACAGAGATCCATGGAGATACACTGGGACACACAGCTGTTTGTGTGTTTACTACTGTTCCTCCAAAAACTACAACTTCCTGTGAAGTGAACCAACGCTGCTGTTCCCCTTATGTAACGTTGTGTTTTGCTGCTTTTATCATGCGCTGCAAAGCAACACAAAATCCCTCAGCTTGCTCAGCTAGCGAGGGCACTTCCTGCTATTCAAAGGCAACGCAGCGTTGAGCAGCAATAATGAGCCCATCCACATCAAGGGGCACAATGAGAGCCCAGTTTTCCGACTGGCAAAAAAACAACAGGATGCCCGCTGCAGAAGAGGGGGCCAATAAGTCCTGAGTGACATCAAACAGTTAAATGGGCCACCATCGTGGTATTTCATATTTCTCACGGCCAAATGCACACTGCAGAAGGCTGTTTTTTGTGTTTGTGGGGGATTTGTATGTGTCAGTGTGTGTGTGTGATATGCTAGAAAGAACAAATATATTATGGGAGAAAAATTGGATTTAGGTCTTCTGACAAAAAAAATGAAACATGTAGAGTGAGATGTAGAGATGGTGAATGGTTAGCACCTGTGATAATGAGAATATTTTGATGATGAATGGGTGGAATGAGTGGGTTGTGACAAAAAAGGCAGATGAGTGGGCGTTGGAAAATAACATCTACAGAAGGAGTGAAAGCAAAGGAGGAACAGTGAAGCTGTGATGGAAATGTTCGAGCGTATGGGTTGATGAAAAGCGACGTGAGAGGAGGAACAGGAGCAGCAGTGATGAATGGAGGAGACAAAGATGAAGGAAGTGACTGTAAAGGTGTAAGGAGCTGAAATGACAAGTTTGGTTGTGAGATGATGTGGATAAATAGAGACTTGAAGGGAAAAAAAAAAGGAGGAGGAGGAGGATGGAGTGGTGAAGACTCATTAGCCTACGCAGGGATGGTACATTGAGCCTTCCCTTCTCCGCTGTTTAATCTCCCTCTCTTCTCTCTCCTTTTGTTCTCCAGAAATATCTGAGTGGGCGGGAGAGAGAGTAACAGAGTGTGCGAGGAAGAAGGAGAAAGTTACAGTAAGTGAAGTGATGACAGAGTGAGGGGGAGAGAGGGACAGAGGAAGTAGATGACTCGTGAGCGGGGATGGTATCTTTAGAAAATGCTGAATCTAATACCAATGTGATTCCTGATTTGGATTGGAGAACAGATTTTTAAAAAGCAAACTGATATTTGATCAAGCAAACATCGCTCACTAAGTTTCTCCATTGTATGTTTTGTTTCTGATTCTTGTCCTGTAAGTAATTTGAAAAATCTTTACAAAATTTCAGTAAATTGTCAAGCGCATATTCACTATTTTGCATTTTTTTTAAAGGCCAAAGAGAATAATCATTCCCTTAAACCTGCGAGTCCGACTTCAGGGTCCAACATCAGCAAGACTTACTGATTTCCAACACGATAAGGAATTACTGAGAGCTATAAAGGTAGCCTCGTTTTCTGTTGCTACCTTAACTTAAAGTTTTTTTTTCTGGTTAATTTAATTAACTTTTGATTGGCCTGATTGTTTCAGTGATTTTGTGATTGAATATTGTTCGACTTGTATTAACCAGTGTTTTTGTTTTCTTAGATCTTTGAAATTCGTTTGATTAGTACTAATAGGAGAAGAAAACGACGTCAAAGAATGAACCGGAGCTATTCCATTAAACAAATCGCATTTACCAGAAGATTCGGTTCAGCCTCCCCTTTAAAGCCATAGGAAACATATTAGGGGTTGTCACTATACAACATTTTAAAACTTTATTATACTAGTAAAAATCTAACGATATCAATACCATGTCTGTTTCGCCCGTTCTTCTTCACTACAGTCAACGCAGAGTTGGCAGCAGTGAGCACTCCCATGATTCCCCGCCAGCCTCGACGTCATCTTTTGTTATTGTTTTGATCGAGAGCCCCCTGGTGGCAGAATCTACATACTGCACCTTTACTTATCAAAAATTGCAGGCAGATTCTTGCACGCTGTCTAAATTGCGTAAAAACTTTGGCAACGTTTCAAAACTTTTCTAAATTACTAAATTATTCCTCCATCTTGGTTATCAATTTTCGAATACTTATGACCAATCTCCTTAGTGTGCATGAATAAATCACACCGATTGATTGACGTAGCATATCCTCGTGTTCAGAATTTCATTGGCTTCAAAAATCGTCAGGTATCCACACAGTCACGTGCAATTGGCTGGGTTTGGCTTAATCAGAACAGGGGCAAGCACCTCCATTCAACTTGGGCTCTCATTGGATATTGCAGGCTGGCAACAGTGAATGGCAGGTTGTAAATGAGGTGTCAATCAAAAGGTCAGAGTGCGGCCACTATTGTTATGTATTGCAGTCGAAAAAAGTCATTCATAAAAATAAATGATTACAAAAAATACAGCGAGAAATCAGGAATGGTGGCAAATTTGAAGCAATACATGGAACAAAACACTAAGAATGAGAAAGCAAGATTTGACAAAGCATGAAGCAACCTAACCACTTCATTTAGTAAATTCAGTAAGCATACTTATCACAGAGTTGGTAAAAAAAACAACACAAGTTAGGAAAGAAAAGTTTTGCAGAATTTAAACATTTCTTTGAACAAAACCATTTTTCAAATGAAGCTTTCTTTTGTTTGAGTAGCCTAACAAATAAATACAGTTTAGAAATGATGTCTTCAAGAGGCTTATGAGTTATATACAGTATCAAAACATGTGAAGATATGACACTCTGCTGTGGGTGGAGTGGGAGGAGGTGGAAACAGAGAGAGGTGATATCATTTTGGGTAAGCTGGGCAGCAACAGTAGGCTGAAATGTTTGATGTAATTAATAAACTTGAGGGCAAACGGGAACAACACAAAGTACATGAGGAATAAAGTAAAACATTAAGAGAACAAACTCCATCTTTCATTTCTGTCTCTCAACAATTTCCTCCTCTGATAACCATCCGTCAGATGCTACAGCCCTTCTCTCTTCTATTATTTATTTTCAGCATCTATCCACACTAACACACACACCCACACAGTGTCCATGCTTAAGGTGTGGCACGATGCCGCCAACACACGGATTGCTTCAAGAGACCACATCCTGGGTCAAGGTGACACAATGACCAGCAAACACGCCAGACGTAAAGAGGGTTTGACACATGCTGCTGACACCAGGCAGAAAACAGGGAGACACTCAAACGCTGCTCTTAAATCACACACTTGAACCTTTCAACCCTTAAAAATTACACGCTGAGACGCCCACACAGCGCCTTTTATGAAACCAAGAGCTGCTCAGACTTGCACTTGTAAAAACACCAAAATCCTGAGGAACAATTAACGGCAGAATTTGTAGAAATAGTAGCTCTTTACACAGACAGTTTCCACCACTCCCCATATTCAAAACTAAACTGTACATCCACGAGATCCACCCACCCATCCATCAATACATCTTTCCAATCCAACCATCCTGCCCCGATTCATTCTCACCTTTGTCAGTCAAGCGCCTCGTCTGCCCAGGCAGTAAAAATCCTGCACCATAGTAAGGGAGATCCTAAACAAAAGGAGGAGATTGTAGAGGCACGTAGAAGGCAGAAAAATAACAGCGCTGGAAACCAAAAGGCAGAGAGAAAAAGGACAAAAAATAAAGGTAGGGAATATAAAGGAAAAAAAGGAGAGAAAGAGAGAGGTAAAGAATGGCCCAGACAGCCAGAGAGCCCTCAACAATGTGAGCAGCGAGGGAGGGCGAGCGCCAGGTGTCAGTACGCATACACTCACAGAGCCGCGCATGCACACACACACATGCTCACAGATACAGGCAGACAGGCTACTCTCTCCCACTCTCTCTCTCTCTCTCTCTCTCTTCTCATCCACTCCTCCTCCTCCTTCTTTTGCTCTGTGGCAGTAATAACTCTCCCTCATCTTTCTCTCTCTCTATTCAGCCAGGGCAGATTCCTTAACTCTTTCAAAGCCACCTATCTTAAGGAATGATTGCTTTTTAGTGTGGAGCAATCATTGTGTTTCAAAAAATAATGTTTAAGGTAAATAATTACACACAAAAAAAAGCGGCGTTGAAGAAACCTTTGTCAAGCCTTATCTGCCCATTGTTGTTGGAAAGACAGGAAGTGATGCTGATGAGAGCGTTGAGAGAAAACCCAAACAGTGAAGCTGTGGGCTGTAAAATCAAAATAAATAGCTAAAAGATGCTAATAAGTTCAACAGACCACAGCCAGAGGATAAAATCCCACTACACAAGCAACCCTTTCCATATTTTCAACAATTTAATCACAAAAAAGATGAATTGTTTATATGAAAAATATTAATTATATCAGCTGTAATTAAATTACCATATCAGGAAAAGCTAACGGAGCTGGTGTGAATGTTAGCCTACACTGTATGTTTATTAATAAACCAGTTATTTCCACAACTGTTAACATCAATCTGAGCTAGCTTAGTAGCCTAATTCCTAGCTAGCTAGCTTTTTATGTAGTCCACCATATCAACTACAAGATATAATTTTTGACTAGTAAGTTAACTTCCATTAAATTAAGCTTGCTGCCATCAAATTTAGCTAGCTAGCTTGGTTAGCATTCTGTCTATCTAGCTAGCTCTAACGGCTAATTGTCAAAGATGAACAACCATGATCAAGCAGACAGAGTTTTCAGAATCTCCAAAGTAATGTCTAAGAATTAAAGTAAATTATCTTAAGTAAAAAAACCTGAAACTGAATCTGTCAGTCCTGTGAGGCTATGAAGCTAACGTTAGCTAGAGTAAAAAACTGTCGAGATTATCAGTTTCAGAGAGGACTAATCAGAAGTTCAACGAATTATCAAACCTGTTCTCAGTTGCTATTAAACATATTAATATTTGAATATTATTAAGGACTGTCACGCTAATATATTGGCCTATATCTTCAAATTTTGGGCTAAATTGTTAGCCTGTATTTAAAGCTGGCTGCGTTAGCCAGGTTTGCTAAAAATTTAACTCTTTACTGATTGATATCTGTTGGATTCATTTAGAGCTAAGAACAACGTTTGATTTACCTTTAAGCTTCAACAGCCTGTTTGATGCTACATTGACCAAAACATTATGGAGCAATTTACTTATCAATATCACTGAATCACTGATATTTTATTCTTCAATCTTTCAGCCTTAGCGTGTCCCTTATTGTAGTACCACAGTGAAGCAAAGGAAAGCAGATTGATGCACCACCATCTATGTGTATTCTCCTGAGTTCACATTCACAACATCAGGTCTCAAATTGCCTCTTCGCTTTAGTCTATTTTAGTCGTACAGAAGAGACAGCTTGAAGTCCACATGCTCTTTTATGGATGAGGACCACATCAATATAGGCGACATCTTTAGAGCTCCAATATCACAGAAAAATAATACACCAGGGCGCACAATGACCACCAGGGAGTTAACGCTGAAACATGCCTTTGTGAAGATTCATGAAACTGCTCTATGTTTGGATGCAGAGAGGGGGGGTTCTGGGTAACAGTAATGGTGCATTAAGTAGCCTGATTTATATCTTCAACATCTCCAGTGCATCTCATGTGTATCTGCTATCCTGTGCATCAAACAGGGAGGAGTGTACCTCAGGATGGGACTGGCCTACAACAAGGCTTACCTGTCACTGTCTCTACACACTACCTAGCTGTAACATCACTTATCCACCCTTTAAATGGTGTCCGAAGAGCATTTTGTCAGATATTTTCCCCAAAAAAAAGACTGTATATGTCTGAGCAAAAAAAGGAATTACCACCTCAAAGTGACCTTTTGTTCCTTCATTAGTTAGCTGGACATTTCTAAAGCCTTTTAATGGATTTAGAATTAATTACATTGAGTGGAAATTTAGTATGAAGCAGCAGACACTAATTACAGTACATTTAGGATAATTAAAATTTTAATTATCCTAAATGCACCACTTTTGTAGTGTTATGGCACTCTGAGTTCAAATCAGACTTTATGAAAATGTCTGTCAAAAATGATTCACTCATGCTCTTCCCTTTAGTTTAACTGTGTCAATGTGTTTTGACAAGACATGTAAATACACGACCAAATACATTTTGATTGACATTTTATTTAAATATATTCAGAAAACTACACAACAGGAGCATTTCTATGTTCCCTCAGATTATTACTTGCCTCATTTGCGCCCCCTGCTTGTTCAGTCGAGCTTACATTTTTCAGCTTGAGCAAATAATTTGCGTGATTTTGTGTTCAAATTATAAGCAATTGATGTAATTTGCTCTCGGTGTGAATGCAGCATAAAAGCCTTTACACATCAAGAGCGCTTTATTCTTGAGGGAACATCGGGATGAGGGAACATAGGGCTGACCCCAAGACAACTACTCTTTGCTAAATCAACACTGATTGATTCATATTGACAATGTGGTGGTTAGCAGTTGCAGTGCTAAAATAATCCGTCAAAAGTTGACATCAACACCCACAAATAAGACTAGGGCCCGACCAATATGGGATTTTTGGGGCCGATACTGATATTAGGGAGAGAAATAATCGGATACGGATATATTAGCCAATCTATCTTTCTTCGAACAATTTTTTATCTGTAGAGATAGATAGATTTAGATAAACACCATTATTGCGTTGATCCCTCAAATGCAGTTATCAAACACTTGTGGAAAACATATTTAATGAAGACAAGATGGTTACTCAGCTGCAAAGTAACTGCACAGGTACGTGTATCACCACTTGACACTCTGGAGGGTGATATAATTGTTGTAATCCATATGGCGCCCTCTTCTGGTGACGGAGAACTGCTAGTGTAATACAATGAAACTGAAATGAAATGCTATTTGACTGGTGAATAAATCTAGTAATATCGGCGCATATCTGTGATTAAATTAGTTGATACCGATAGTCACTGGATATGCTGATATCGGCCGATATTATCGGCCGGCCGATTAATCGGTCGGGCTCTAAATAAGACTCATCATTTCTATTTCCTCATTTGAATAGGTAAATACAGTTTTCCTCTAGTTTTATGTTCATCCAAAGGCCGTATCCTCTGCTTAAATAAGACACTATTTGCTACACGTTACAAATCGAGCAATCAATCAAATCGCCACAAATGGCCTCTCCAGTAGTAATACAGTATGTTTAAGGACTAGCGCTTCCATGACCATAAAATACTTTAGTCATTATCCCTGCTAAGTCTCCCTCTAAGAAAGGACTCCATATCTAGGTCACAGTAGCAGCAAGTGCTAAATATCAGTCACACTTCAGCCGTGAACACGTCCCTTTAATCAAGCTGTCAACATTAACATTGAGTAGGCAGTAGCGTTGACACATTTCCAGGAGGATGCAACAAACGCTCACACATTACAAGCTGATTGTTGTACAACTTCCTGCCCACAACTGGTGTGAAAGTCCATAAGACCAAAAGAATCTGTAAGGAAATGAAGAAGAGGAAAAGGCCATAGAGGGATGGCAGGAAAGGGAGCCACAGGAAGGGAAATGGACACATTGAGACAGAGAGAACCAGAGTGAGACTTCCCACTATTGACGTTGTGATCAGAGAGCGGAGGAGAGGTTAGACCAAGCTTCTTTACCCACGCATCACGCTGCCCACTCCCTACTGCTAGAACTAGAGCGTACGGTTCCTTTCTACAAAAGAGCTGCACAGTCACGGACTCCTGTGCTGACGGTCTCCATTTAAACGTCACAGTGCTTCCACGCAGAAAGTGAAAATACTCGGGACATTGTGGGAACAGCCGTCAAACCAGCGGCAGTGTGAGTGTCACTGGGATATTCAAGACCCCGCTGTGGGCAGTCCTGAGGCTGCTGGAACAAGCCTCACATGTATTGTACTGATTCCAGACCTGATTCAGGCTTTTAATACAGTTTCACAGTGTCAATCAAACCTGAACAGTTGAACACAAGGAGGCAGACCGATGGCTCAACACACCGAGACATGACTCACGCCATCTTTCGCACATCAGACTGTACTATAGCAGAGAAAGCACAAGAGAATGAGCTTCACCGTGATTATTGCCATGATGGCAATACAAAAGGAACAATGTGAAGCTGAGCACCCTTGGCAGCAGTGAGTACCAGTTGTTACAGCAAAGACTGCTCTGCAAAGTATTTTTTCCCCCAGCAATTCAAATAAATGTATATGGTCTTCAAAGTAAAAACCTAGAGGTATTTTTCACAGCAGACTTTCGCCTAGTTACAGCAGTAAGGTCCACAGACAAACAGCAGTTTATTTGCTTTTGCTTGTTCATTTTCTTTTTTTAAAGGTTTATATTTGGGGCTTTTTGTGCCTTTATTGGCAGTGGATAGAGTCGGAAATCAGGGAGGGAGAGAATGGGGAATGACATGTGGGAAAGGAGTCACAGGTTGGACTTGAACCCAGGCTGCCCACTTGGAATATTACAGCCTCTGTACATGGAGTGCACGCACTAACACCACTGGTGCCCATTGACAAAACCAATGTAGTTCAGCGTTTTCTACACTCAGCGTCCTGAGCGCTAAAACACCCTCAGAAACAGCTGCTTTGTGTTGCTGCGCTCAGTTGAAAACAGTTCCACTTTTGGAACAGTGTGGCGCTCATCAAGGTCAATTCTCCCTCACTTACCAATCAAAATCAAGAAGGGACGGGACTACTTTTACCAGCTTTGTAAACAACAATGGCGGAGAAGTCTTCTTTTAGAGGGTACAGTTTCCAGGTCTAGAGCTGCCGCTTATGCCATGGAACAATACGACATAATACAATATGATACGACAGCCAAGAAGTTCAGAATTCATGTATTTGCATACTGCAATTTGGTGTCAGTTTCACCTCTAATCATGTTTTATCTCTTCACTTTTTTAACGGCTGTCCGACATTAACCCACTGTCTACTTCTGTACCCAATTATCGTCTTGTTCATGTCACTGTGCCACCCTGAGACATTAACTTCATCTTGGCATCTTTATGAGAGGCCAAAATGACTCGAGAAACGTCAGTAATGCCGACCTGGGAATCTGAACACCGTTGATTTTGCTTGCGGCAGCTTTGTGTTAAAAATATGACTGAAGATTTGTTTGTTATTTCTTCTGTACCCTTCGATTCTATCGATTGTTAAAATACCAGAGATTGAAAACATGGTACCGAAAAGTATTGAAAAGTATCAAAAAGTGTTTTGACAACCTTAGAGTATATGGATTCTTTAAAACTCTCCATTAGCACAAACATTGATTTAGAGTCAGGTTACTTTTTAATATCCTAAGATAGATTTCGATCACCCCATGTTAACCAAACTTCGAGACAGGATCCCAGAAGAGGTTTCCGGCTGTCACATCTTGAGCCTAGAGGACTTAAAGGAGGTTTTTTTTGCAGAGTCACATGGACGAATGTGACAGGAGCGGTATGTGCATCAAGTGGCACCACTGAACTGTAATGATGGACCCATAAGTGCCTCCCACACTCTACGAGATAGAAGAGTGCCTCCACTGACACTTCGGGCCTGTCGTCTCTCAGCCCCCGACCCTCTCAGCAGCGCGTCTGAATTGTCTTTGACCTTCAGTCTTGTTTCGTTTTGCCACAGCTTTGTTACCATGGTTGCAGGTTGACAAGGCTACAGGTGCCCGTTGATGAGGTTGGCAGCTCAGGGGGGCCGTGTTGCCCATCAGATTGACACTGGTCATATTGTGTGTGACCTGGCGGCAGGAGTAACTTCTCCTGTTTGTGTTGTTCTGGGAGAAGGAGGATGAGGCCGATGGCAGGGAAGTGATGAGGTCTTTACTCAGATGGCCCTTCAAGTCAGCACTCATGAAACCTTTAAACAGCGACACCACGCACTTTAACAGACTTTATAAATGATAATGAGCTTTCTAGATAGAGAGGGAAATATACAAGATAATCCTCAGGGGGAAAAGACCGACTGCAGAGCTGAAAGCAACACTTCCTGACAGTTCTTTAAAGAATACATTTAAAGTTCTGATGAGGAAAACAAACTCTCGACTCTTAACAAAAATAAAGAACATTTGACTCATTTTGAAAGTTGTTTTCTCCTCCTCTTGAGGACTGACGTGACAAAGCATATTTACTTTATACAAATCTGCCTCATGATGTAGTCATTGTAACAAACTTAAAATCCATTCATTGCAGGTAAAATACATTTGGTTCATACCGCCAAAGTTAGCCAGCGTGAAGCCTCGGTGTAACTTATTATTTACAGTTAAACTGAGACTCACTAGAAATAGATGAACCTGCACTCCTCCAGTGGAGGAAATGAATCAAGAAAAGATTGTTTTTACTTTGCAGACGATGGCGATCGGTTCTGAGAATACACAGACTCATGTCTACATTTCAAAAAATGTATATAAATGTATATATCCTGATACAGTAAATTACTCTGATGGCCAAGCATCTCGTAATTAAATGTCAAAAAGAAGGAAAAAAGCTGAATGACACGTGGCAGTGAAGCTCCAGGAGGTTGTAGACATCAGGCTGTTGTCCTTAGTAACTAAAGGTCAAAGCTCCCCCCTGACAGCTGTGCACCATATTGATCCATGGATCCATTGTCTGGTTCTGGGTCTACAGTCTGTGTTTACGCAGCAGCTTAATGTGCATATTTCAAAGGAATTAAGACGTATAGCGATATCTAATGCTCAGTGGGAGATAAAATGAGTCCACAGATTAATCCTGGCTCCGGCAGAATGATACAAAAGAAGTGATAAAACAAACCTGACCCGAATACAAATCAAGAAGAAATGATTATTCGACCTACAGAGTCACTATGTTGATATTTGATAACCTGGTAAAGCCTCAAATGTGAGGATGACGTGTTTATTCTTCTGGTTAACTCAGTTTATCTTTTACTTGTTTTCTGGTGTCTGATAATTCTGGTTTTGTTTTTAACAAATAAAAAAAAATTGATATAATAGTGAAATTAACTTTATATTGTTACCTGTTTCAACACCACGGCAACTAAAATAGACGTCATCGGCATCCAATTTTGCCCCCGGAAGACGGAAGAAAAACTTTGTTTCCAGTGTTTTCAGAGAATGAAAGGGGTGTTTATGTGTGTGAATATGCATCTATGAATCTGAAGCTGTTTGCTAATGTTGTAATTGCATGTTTGAAAGTCTTTCAAAGATGGGTTTTGGTTGTGGTTAGGTAAAGGGTTAGGGGGCTTCAGTAGGAGTCTCAGACTAAAGCTCCACTTCACTGGGCCTCAAAATTTTTAATTTTTTTTCCATAATTTTCTGACATTAGCTTTCATTTCATTGAGAAAACACAAGGCAGATTTATGAATAATGAATATAATTGTTAGTTCCATCTCTGGAATAGAGACTCAGTCATTTCCGACTGTTTTCAGAATGAAACACTTGTCAAAAACATGATCTGTAATTATTATCTGATGCTACAAACTGAGCCACTTTAACATTTGTAATCTGAAGAGAATGGGGGAAAATGAAGGCTTAATATGTTAGTATCACTCTGCAGGAGGACAATGCTCCTGCATGTTACCAAAATCTGGTCCACTGAATTCCCTCCATTCATTTTTTTTTTTTGCCCTGGATTCATTAATACAGGAAGGAAGGGACCATTCTGTGGAGCAGTAGGTGCCAATCTGTCGCTCAGTGGAGATCAGCCAGACTCAGCTCATGTTAAGCTGCTGCTGCTCCTCCTGCAGCCTCTTTCATCTATCTGATCGGGGGAATGATTAATAACCATGCAGTAAAAGCAGTCACTAATGTCCACTGGATATCCCAAAGCTCGCTTTGCAATATATATGTTAATGTGCAACGCCTGCATATACATGTGTTGCATACATTTCCATTTTATTTGATTGATTTTAAAGTGCACTCACGGCTGAAAGGATCGCATTACTTATAAAAACATAAGTAAACATAAAAACATGATGAATGGTAGGTGCAAGTGTGGTATGCAAATGTTCGTATAAACTTATCTGAAGGTAACCAGGGATTTTTTCAATCAGCGTCTAAAGAGAGTTCAACTGAGTCAGCGTTACATGCACCGTGTCAGCCATGTCCAGGAAAAGTGATGAACCAAGACAACGATTACATGCAGAGCAAGATATGTGGTTTTAAACGTGCATATCATAGAAATTCTACATCCATGCTTAACCACATGCACTGAAAGAACAAGGAGAAACCAGCAGAGACAGACAACAGGCATGCATCGCATCATTTGCAAGCCCTGTTAGTGGAGAACATTAGCCTGCTAATAACCAAAGTGGCATCTGGAGATATGCTCCCATTATGTTTTGCAGAAGGAGAAGGAGAAGGAGAAGGAGAAGGCTTCAGCGAGCTGATGGCACTTGTTGAGTCAGAGCACAAGCCCACCAACACGGCGAACAACAGATACAAGAGTGGTAGAGATGTACGAAGAAAGCGCAGCAGGATTGATGTCTGACTTGCAAAGTGTCGACTAGGTGGCTAATACTAGAGACTCGTGGACAGTTCTCACCGCAGAGTCATATGTTACCATCACTCGTCATTTCATATAGAACTCAGATTTAAAGGCCGCTGTCCTACAGACACTCAGTACTGATGAGCGGCACGCTGCAGAAAACATAGCAGACCAAATCAAGGAGTAGGTCAGAGAGGTGACACTGTGTCAGGTAAAAAAAGTATAGATAATTGGCAAATACTTGATTGATTTTCTATGAGGTAATGAGAGTATTCGGATATTTCTAAACTATCTCTGACACATTTTTAATTCTTTTTCATTATCACAAAATACAATAAATACATTATCTATATATATACTCAGGTTGGAGATCTTGGGAAAAGGTCATATAAAGATGTTGCTCATTATTTGGCCACCTGTATAAAAGTTTTCCTAAATTCATTTAGATTTTTCACTAAACTTCCATTTTTTTCCTTCTTTATTCATTCACAGAATAAAGGTGAGGGTGGCAGAATGACCACAAGGAATTCATAAAAAATATCACCCATGCATGAGGTAAATAAAGTAGTGGCATTGTTAGCTTTGTGTTAAATTTTGAATTTGTCGCATACTAAATTTACTCATTTTGAATAACGTTGAATGAAACAAGGAAGAATGGAAGCACAGATTAACCCTTACTGTGTAATGTATGAACATTAATATACCTCTATTGTTCTATTCTACAGCTTCAATAATATACAGAAGACTACAGGACAGGGATTATGCACCTGAAATCTTTTTGTATCACGTATCTAAAAGTCGCTGTTGCTAGATCAATCCACATTTTACATTAGTGGATTTGCGCAGTGCAGGTGGACTTATCTGCATGTTTTAGATTGGCAGCGCACTGAATTAGGTCTGGCTGTTTTGTCACTCCTCGTGCCTTCGAGCTCCAATCATGTTTGCCGATCTGATGATCTTTAATTAGATTTCTGCACCACTGTGGAAAATGAGCCATCAATTAGAGTGCTGTGATTAGGGGGACCAATTTGATTCCTGTCAGGCACCTGCTGCCTTCACACTAGTCGACTTACGGGAACGCTCCTCAATGACTAAAGGGAGGAACGGGGCTGCTTCTTTGCTGTAAAACAACGGTACAAAACTGTGTGTGCAGTCATTCTTCAGTACAGGCTGGTTTACCTTTTACTGAAACGGAAAAAAAGGGAAGGGTAAAAAACGATTGCCTGCTCAAAAATACAGAGAGCAATTTGGATCAATGAAACGAGCTGTAAAACCATACATCTTACACGAAACTCAGTGCATCAATAACACAAAGACAGGCAGCTTTGTGACGAGTGTATTTTGTACGTAGAGGTCGTTTCTTTCACACCTAAACTGTTTGCTTTGGGTCAGCTAAACACTAGTGCATGCCTGTTTAGAGAAACTCTAATACATGCCTGCCAGAGGACATAAACCACAGTATTCAACCAAGTGCTGAAGCTAGAACCTGAAGCTTTCTAAAATAAAAAAGTATTAAAGCATGTCAAAGGATTAGCATTTAGCGTCCAATGAGGAAACAGGATATTGAAAAAGTTAAGATTGTTGGTCCCTTTGAGTTTTAAAAATACTTTCTCATATTAACAATAAACATTTTACTTTCATTTTCAGAGGACAGATGTGGCAAGGAGGCATCTTCCTGCAAAACAAAGTCAGTGGAGAGCCATAAATCCAGTTTTTTTCTTCTTCGGTTTTGGCTGGAGTCAACTGAGCGCTGTCTCCATTTGGCTGGCAACGGATTAGAGCTGTCAATCGAACTCAAGAACAGAATAAACAACTGGAGGTAGTCCACTTCCTCAGTGGACTCACTGAAGCAGAAAAAATTACAGCACTGCACTGAAGTGTAGCTGTATGATTTTAGCATGACCCGTCAATTAAGAGCTAAATGATGTTAAATTCACTGACCTTTAACTGGTATGAAAGTGACTTCCTGATCTGTATGAGCAATGCAGCCTTTCCTTATATCGCAGCTGTGGTAACATTTAGCATGTATGCTAATTCCCCAACATAGATTCAATGCAACAAGTCAAAAGCTGGGAACACAAAGTGCTATCAAAAGGTGTAAAATGCCATGAAAGACAGCTCTATCAATAGATGAAGCTGTTGTGGCGATGTGTAGAGTAGGGGAGGAACGGTGAGAGGAAACGTAACAAACACAAACACGAGAGTCTCTGAACTCATCACAACCGCGAGTGTGTACTTCAATCCAACACTAGAATCTGTTCTGCTGTGGACTGTACAGCTCTTCCAGCCAATCCCTTCTGCACAGACTCTTGTTTCAAATGTGCAATAAGTTAGTGCCTGTCACAGGGGTATTTTGGCTTTATCTTTGTCTAACGGGAGAAGTTGAGACGTGTTGTCCATCTTTATACAGTCTATGATTGAAAAAAAAGTGCAAAAGCTTTGAAAATACCTGACAGATCTTAAGTCATATTTTCAACCAGAAGCTGCTGAGAATGAAAGAGAGAGCACAGACGCACAAATACATTGGCAACTTCAATGTTGCCAACATATGTGTGCAATTTCGACAGTGTACAAGGGTTTGCCTGCAATTTTTGGTAATGAAAACCAAGAAAATACCCAATTGTGGGTGCCTATTATCTTTGTTGTCATGGTAACAAAGCATCACTATCATTTGTCTTTTAATAGAATCCCTTTAAAGTTTAAAATCTGGTATCATGACAGCCCTAGTCTGGACTATAATGATGTTCCTAATCAGTTATGTTTTCATGACCTCTTTGCAAAGACCAGAGGTCAAATAAAAAAAGAAATATTTCACATAATTGCGCTGTTAGATGCCCTTAACTTTGGTGTTGTATTCCATCTGTTGGAGAGTAACGCTTCATCTCTTAATCCAAATGAATTTAAATGAGCATGTGCAAGTGTGTGCAAACTACATCTGGTCCATTCAGCTGCCACGCTCCAGCCCATCTCTCTCAGTGCTTATTAGTCATGCAATGTCTCTCTCTGTCCAGACACCCCAACCTTTCAACCCCATTTCTCATTTTCCAATCAGCCAATGCCATAAACTGTAATTGCAGTGTCAGGCAGTTGACTTTGTTTCAAGACTAGACAAATGATTGGAGCGAGAGGGAGAGAGTGGTCCCAATTTTACGCACAGAAATGAAAAGAATTTTTGAGCTATATAGTTGAAAGCGATGTAATATCTGAGTCCATGAGGGGACATTTTTCCCTTTCCATTCACGTTTTGCTTTCCAGACGGTTGTACTTGTAAATTAAACTGCTGGAGGCAACAGTAACATTGGACCACTATGTCAGAGGAAAAATCGTACATATTGGCGCAGGTTGATGTCTGGTTTTTGTCTTTAAGAAAAGCATCAGAGCAGATCTGATATCTACATAGCTGCTGTACCTTCAATTTGTCCTTTTTGTTCAAACAGCCTGGATCTCAGGGTGTGAGATTATGCACGCTCCCAAGTGAACGTTCACTTTAGAACTTTAAAGGCATGGGATTAATTGCAGGGTGGTCGGACTGAGAGGAATGTGAACAAGGTACAGACTGACTCAAATATTAATGATAGTGTGAGAACAGAAACACGATATAGTTTCTCCCAAAGACTCAACACAACGCACATGACTACTTACAGCTGCAAAAAACTGCCCATTCAATGAGCTCTCAGTTCATATCAGCCTGTATATGAGAAGTGTCCATTGCAGTCGTGGCTTCAGAAATTAGATTAAATACTCCACTTTTGATGCCTAAGTTTGACATTTTCATTTCAATCTTCTTCTGTGGAACCAGAATTGTCAATATTTGGATGAGAGGTTGGATAATCATTGCTAGGTAACTATCATGTTTGACAGCAACATGTTAACCAATCGTAGCCATTCCCTTAAAGTATTCCCTGCCTTACTTTACCTCATATCATTTATGATACTGACTTCATGCCATAGTTAAATAAACTTGAAGCTAGCAATTTCAGAACCTGTTAGCTAATGTCTGACAACAACAACAGCTTTTGGGAATGACCACCAACTTTCTATACAGGCAGAGGTTAGCAATACATCATTTCTAGAAAAAAAACGAGTTGTCTTTGTTGAAAAGTTGAGTAGCAACTCAAAACGCAAGCACAGATCTTTTGAAGTTGCATTCAGGTGTTTTCCTAAACAGTCAAAGCCTGATGAAACACTATTGGTCAATCACACATAGACTGGGAAGAAAAACAATGGTTCCTATAATACCCACCCAAAAAATCAATTCCAGATTTTGTGAATGGAGATTATGAAACTTGTGATCGAGACCATTAACTTGTTAGAAAAAAGTTTACTGAGGGAATAAATCAACCGAAAAGCAGGGCTTCTATTTTTTTTCGTACTTCTATGTTTAGCCAGTGAAGTCACCCCCTGCTGGCCATTAGAAAGAATAATGGTCAAAGACACTTCCACTTCCTGTTCCATTTGTAAAAAGTTAGCTTGAACAGGAACCAGAACAGAGCTATGAAGTGGAGCTGCTCCAACTAATACCTGTATCTGAAATGCTCCAAAACATCCTACAAGGCTGATTAAACGCACAGTGTGTAAAATCCACAAAAAAAGGGTTGAGGTTTAGGCCTGGAGATCATCCATCCTTAGGTAATATTATGTTGGGTTTTTTTGCACCAGAATTCGACTGGTACCCAGTATTTGCCGTAACACAGTTAATGGACTTGGTATTTGGAGGGAAGGAATTATATCAGGAAATCTTTGTGATCAATAAGTATTGTATCTTTTTGTCATCTGACCAACGAACCAAACTAAAAGTGTGAAAATCTGACTCCAATGATTAACAAAAACTCCAAAGCGGTGTCTTAGCAGCCAAACATATCAGCCTAATATATCTCTACAAATAGGAGAGGACATATAAGTTACACAGTTCCTGAGATAGAACACCTTATCCCCCCGAGTGTGTCAAGATAGAGATTCATACATCTCAGCCTCGTTGCTATCAGAGCCGCTAATCTGTGTTATTCAATTTTAAAAAATGTCACTCAACAGCTTAGTGACTCAGGGCTCCAACAATTTCTTCACTGCAGATCAAGAGGACATCTGTTGTCTTCAGATTAGCGGATTTATTCCGCCACAAGGGCCATGGCATTCCTCAAGCCAGAATCTCTCTTTAAAGTGCATCAAACACAAGAGGACGATCATCTCATCTCACATCTCAACTGAAGCCCAATCACAGCAGCCGGTGCATCACCACAAACTGTATCAGGGCTGTTTTAAGAGTGCTACTGCTTCAAACACAGTAGCAGGCATGGGATAAAGCTTATGAGCGCCCCCTGTCTGTCACAAGAAGATAAATAAGACCCCCAGATGTCCTTGGAAAAGCTTCTGGAAAACATCTGGGGCTCTACAGTAGTTCTTGTTTCCGCTCTCTGGAAAATGTTTAATAAGTGTAAATTGTGTCTTTAATAGAGGTTATAAGTGGCAGTGTGTCTGTGTAATCGAGTGTGTACTTTTATGTCCTAAAACTGTATGAAACTGCAGGATACAGATGTTACAGCCAGATTGTAAGATCTGCACTCTGGGAGGAGAGGATTCCCCTTCTCATTGACGGCAACAGATACAAATAAAAACACTGGAGGATACTCATGTGCTGCTGCTTGGTTTCCACTTCACTTCACAAAACAATGCACAAACACTATAAAGGTTTTGTTAGCAGCAAGTTCACATCAGCTTTGAAGCCTCACGGTGAAGGACATTGTCATGTAAGTGAATGAAGCAAGAAATGTGTTAACTATTTGAAATAGCAGAGAAGTCCCAGCATGTTATACAGACACATCTTGATAATTACAGGTGACACATGTGATAATATTCACTATGTAACTAAAATGTGAAGTAATAACTTCCTGAAAAGAGAGTGAAGTCAAACTCCCTCTGGATTGGTTGTTCTCAGCTTTGTGTTCAAATAAAATGGACAGAACTTCCTTCAGCTTGTGCATGTTTCGCTCAGAGGCTCAAACATGTTTCATACATTTTTGGGTTTTTCCATGTGAACCCATCCTTCTCTGACCCTTAGCCCCGCCACGACATGGGGGAAGAGAGACGGCCCCGCCCACTCAGGGATGCTCCGTCTAGGGTCATATTAAAGAGGACATATTATCCCCCTTTTCGACCCTGTATAAACCAGCTCTCTCAGAACGCTCCGTTTTGGTGTGTGTCTCTTTAAATGAGCCCCCCCTGAGTTTTCCCGGTAGACATCATTCCTTCGCTAGCGAGAATAAAAATGGCGGACCTGCGCAAAAGTTTTACTCTAGGCTGGGGGTGGAATTGAGTCGATGGGTGGAGATACAAGGGGAGGGGAGGATATTTTTTTTTCACCAGAATCCAACTTGTGATGTCACAAGTTGAGACAATTTGAAACAGAGCATTTTTCTCTGTGTGGTAAGACTTATGCAGACCACAAACAAAGGACTGCATGGGTTTATTTCACATTTTGTGGGTCGATAGACACTCAGGTAACCCAAATAAACGTTCAAAAACACTGTCAAAGTGGATTTTTCATAATATGTCTTTGGGTTTCTTTCAGACATCTTTTCACACCAGTGAATTAAGTCAATTACCAGTATTAACCAGTAGTCAAATTACCAGTAGTAATATGCCATGGCCAAACAAACCACTGAAAACATGTTTCTAGCCTTTATTTTTTTATTAACACATCCACTTACGAGGTTTAGTCAAGAGAAGAGATGGGGACAGAACATACTGTGGGACTTTTCAAGCTTTACTAAATTAATTTATTTGATCAAGTGAAGTGGGTGGCTGGACCAAAGCCCTTAGAAGGCACATTTTTTCTCACCATAAAAAAAGACCCTACCCTGAGGAGACAGTGCTGCACCGGCTTGGCAATAAGCGGAAACTTATTAGATTCAAATGAGAGCGACTGTACTGTACATAATGAACACTCGGCTCTCCCAAGTGTTGCTTTTGGCTGGGATTATCCAACACATCAAAGACCCTGTTCCTCTAAGTGAGAGTTTGAGACGGATTGAGTGACAGTAATGCAAGTGTAGGAACAAAAGGTTCCACCGAGGACCTCAAGGTAACATGGCGGCTGTGATTTAATAGTTATTTCACCTGACTGGGGGGGTAGAGGGGGCATGAGGATTAGTCTGTGAGCCACACAGAGAAATGGTTTCGATCTGTAAGTCACTGCTGAGACAACTGCACAGGAGGTTTTTAAGGACATTTTTAAACAAGATGATATGAAAATCAGGCACTTGATGATGTCTATTATAGCAGATACAAGTAAGAACAGCGTAACAAAGTACAGGAATTTCAAGACAAGTAAAGCGAATATTGCAGGAATCGCCTGCCGTAAAGATCAATAATATAATTATATTTTATATTTGAACACCCAAATAAGCATCAAGTATCAGATGGATGGATAAAACAATGTCACTCATATTGATTTTGACCCATTATGAGTCTTCTTCCTCAGGCGCTGTTCCATCAATTTACACTTTAAAGGAAGAATGTGCGACTTTTTGATCCAGTAGATGTCGCCCTTGAGCACCAGCATGAAACCAAAACAAACTGCTGTTTGGCGAGACCTCCGCTATTCTGAAGCGTCCGCTCTCCTCAAGAGACACACACCTCCAACCCCTCTCCACTCACATTCGCACGAAGGAGTTATAACTTAGTACGCACCATAATTAAGCGCCATTAAGCGCAAGCGGTGGACAAAACTCTCCTTTGCTCAACTGCCTGCTCATTGTTGATGTTGATGTTGAGCAGGCTAATGTTAGCGCTCGTTAGTTAGCTCGTAGCTTCACGTCGCATGTAAATTGACACAGAATGACCGTGATCTAAAGAAACTTACATGACACCCTAATAAGCAGTGAGTATGTTCTTCTTATTTTCTCTAGTCCTTGACTGAAACAGCTTTATATGCAAGGTCGTCTCGTCCATGTAAACACGCCTCTGACAACAACACAGCTGGCGGGACTCGCACTTCTCACTCATTGTAGACAGTCATGACTCAGAGAGACATTTACACAGGATATACTGGATTTCTTCTATATGTTTAAAATGTCGCACATTCTTCCTCCAAGTTTGATGTATCACTCAAGTTTAAAGTCTCCCGACAGTTGGCTATCATGCACCTATAAACAGTGATTATAGATTCTCTATATTCCAAAGCTGAATGAATGAACAAGGACCATGTTGTGTCTGAGCTAGTCATCTCCCGCTGCGAGATGCATGTGTGAACAACCAAGTCAGGAAGATTTCAGGGGCAGCCTGCCTGAAATGTTCAGGAGTGCATATGTGGAAAACAACTTAAGTTTCCAGAGTCTAGAAAAAACAGGTCCTCACAACAGGAGGTAAATCTGTCCAAGCAGCAGAACTAATGAGCTGGTTTGGATCTATTTTAAGCAGAGAACAGCTTTCAAGAGGACTTTATCAGTCATGTTTGGTGTTTATGAACCAAAATACATTTCATCTTGTGTTCTGCATGTTCCTGTTTCCTAAAATAGACCCCACAGAACAAGTGAGTGACCACCTTCTGTGCGCTGACAGGCAGATGCGTCATTGTTTGTGGCTGGCATCAGAAGACAAACTCACCGCTGCTGCGACTCTTGCGGTTGGCCTTCCCTCCCGTCAGCAACATCTTCAAGCTGTTCCTAAACATGACTGCAGCAGATGCCCCTGGACCAGACTACACAGAAATCTGTTTGGGGGAAGAGAAGACGATAAATATTAATTATTCTGGGACCACTCGCAGCGTGACCAACTGTCTGCTGTGAGATCGAGCTGACATTGTCAACAACAGAATACAGCCGTTAAAAGCATTATTAAAATGATCAGAGCTTCACAACAAAGCTGGAAAGTCAAGATGGAGGAGAGAGAGACGTTCTGAAGAAGTTAGCAGCAGAAGTTTGATGACAGATGAAGTCAAAATGAGCGAGTACCACTGGAGAAAGCTCCATCTTAAACATCTGTACAGTACATCAACATGCACAAACAGAAACTCATGATTACAGGTAAGAAATTAAAAGTGCTTTTAGTACTACTTATAACTTAAATTGAAAAACTAAATGAGCTCAAGGTGACCCCTGTGTTCAAATAACTAGTAACCCTTTCAACATGTGTACCTATTCACAAACTCATGGCAGCAAACTCCTCAACAACGACAGGATGGACCATAGATGATCTTTATCGTGCTCAAGAACAATTAAACGTGGAGTTGAAGGACCACTGATTAAAAATGTGTACCAAAAATGAGGTACACCATCAACAGATTAGAAGACTGACTGTCTTCATTTCTCGACAGCAGCTTGCAGTATCTCACTAATTCCTCCCCCAGAGTGTCCCTCCTCTACACCCCCCCCCCCCCCCCCCCCCCAAACAGGCGCCCATATCTCTGCTGTGAGAGGTAAAAAGCGTGGCAGCAGATGTTCCCCATTAGGTGGGAGTGACTCAGCAAAGCCCCACAGACGAGCTCCAGCTGAGAAGCCCGCTTCGAACACAAACAATTACAAAAAAAGGAGGAACATGGAAAAGCTCTGTAAAAGCCCTCCTCTCCCCCTCCCCCAACAACACGCTAAACTAATGTTTTTCACAATCCCCCCCCCCCCCGACCTTTAGAGACGTCTAACAGGCTTCTAGGATCATAACACCACAGACAATGACGATGATGAAACAAGAGGACATGACATTGTGCTATGATGCAATGAAAGTGAGCCAAAGGACAAACCTTTTTTGATCTGTATTAAACTATTCACATTTTTATTTTTTATTTATATAGTGTTTTATAACAAATCCTAATGATTTGAGCTGACATGGAGCAACAGGAAAACATCTGACCTCAGTGTTGTAGTACTTGAAATCCGTCCTGGTCTCGTCTAGAATTCAAAAGCATTTTTTACTCGTTCTTGTCTCGGACTCGGACCGGGCAGACTACCACTGATTGGCCCGGTCAAGACCACCACTGCTTGGCTTGTTTTCCACGTCTTCACTTTGATTTTGATTTGTTGGCATTTCTGCCAAACAGAAACAGGAAATGTTGGGAAGAGAGAGAGTGGGGGACGACATGCAGTAAAAGGCCGAGGTCGGATATGAACCCACAGCCGCTCCGACGGAGGACGATAGCCTCTACACATGGGGTTCGAGACATAACCGCTAGGCTATCGGCGCCCCAGAATAATTTTATTTATTTATTTAAATGAATACTGCTTTGATAAAACAAGCTGTTGCCCATGAATTGAATCCACACTTGTTGACTCACGCCACAATCAAGCGGATATTTTGAAGTCAAATCTTGGCATTAGTCGTCTCTTCATCGCAACACAGCCACTCAAATAAATGAAGTTACTATTTTAGGACCTTTCAGAGTGTAGAACAAGCTGTACAGAAGAAAGCAGAATCACAACAACGTTTACTATACAGTGGACAATTTCAGTCCAATTTAACAACCCCTTTAAAATCAATGAGGAGAAATGATTGCTGGGCGTCGGTGACAGTGACGGAGCATCATCAAGTCTCTTATGATTGTCCATCTAATAACACATCTGACAGCAGTTACCATTCCACTCCCCAGTCAATAACAGTGCCTGTTAATGTTCCCATCAAGGTGAATGCAAATGAAGCTAACGGCAGTTTTAAGTGTTTTATCTTTTCACGTAGGCTTACAGCTACCAGTTCAATTTCTATCACAGCGGCTCATAATCCCATTGTGCATAAAAACTTCTCTGATTTAGAGGGATCACTGACATTACATTTGAACATTTTTTGACCTCATTTTCCAAACAGTGCAGCCATTCAGTCTTTGTGACAGGTCTGCCTAAATAAAAAATGAGCGTAACACTTTCCTCGGTAACTTTGGTCCAAATTGTGATGCAACCAACCATCCCCCGGTAAAGTAATAAGAGACCCTGAGAGTATCTGAAAGTGCATAAATAGGCTCCTTCAGGCTGTCTATTATAAACGTGTTATCAGCATCTGATACAATTGTCTAAGTAAATGAGCTGCGGCTCTGAGTTAACTGATGCTACAGGCAAATTCTCTAACAAAAGAGCTGCCTCTTTTCTAAATTAGGGACTTTTTTCCATTTTCCTTGACTACATGTGACACAAAGGGCAGACAATTTAGTGCAATGTTTTAGAATAATTGAACAAAGCAGCATCCTGGAAGTTAGTGTCATGCTGGTGATATATCATCTTGCAAAAGCTAAGGTTAATTTCCAACTTTGTTCTTATGCCACAACCCCTGCCCTATGTGTCTGGTCCTTCTGTTTTATTGTTTTGTAAGCATGGTAGGTTTGGGGCGTTTATTCCTCTGTTATTCCCATTGGCTTTCACTCTTGAACAGAACTCCTGGTAAACTCCAGATATTTTCAGGAGGAGCTGAATGTGTGAACGCAAACAGCCACATTTTTCACTCGGACTTTATGTTACGTTTCTCCTGCTAGCCTCTATGTTTTCCACAGAAAGTCCAGGTGAGCTGATGTGAGAACGCAGCAGGATTTAATCAGGAAAATTCATTGTGAGCGAGTGGGAGAGGGTGGTGACGTTTATCCCTGCGATCAGTGCACGACCATAGAGTGTCTGCACACGACCGCTACGATCCCCATGCATGTAATTAAACGGCTGCATTATGTTTTCTGTTCCGCAGTATGTCCTTCTCCACACTTGTTGACATTATAATTCTATCTAACTACACATAGCATTGATATAAAGGCAAATATTGTCTTTGTAGCGTCGTATAGCGGACTCTGTATAACTCTTGCCTGATAATATTCGCTGACAAATTCATCAGTCATGATCTACTATCTATTTTTGACACGTGATTCAGTACTGTAAAGATGAGGGATGGGACAAAATATCTACCTCCTGACTCATGTGATATTGAATCGCTGGTGCCAAATATCAATACTTAGAATTTTTAAGAATGCAGTGCTTTAAACAGTCTGCATGATGGTGCTTGTATGACATGAATGAGGGTGATGTGAATAGACGTTGACTGTCTGAAGAAGAAGGTCACAGTGGGATAAAAGAAGAAGATAGTAGAGGTGGGGAAGAAAATCGAAATATGTAAAAATCGAGATTCTTCTCTTCTAAGATTTAAAATCGATTCATAACTTCCAAGATTTTTTCCGTTTTTTATCGTTTTTTTTTTTTAGCTTTTTAGCTCAGCAGAATGCCAAATAGAGCAACAAGAAATTCAGCCAGTCTCACAGATGACTGCAGTAGATCCTGAAGTATGTACTAAATCATAAATAGACTTTGAATCCATGGATCCATGAATCCAGAATCGTTAAGTGTGATCAGAGGTAAAGCTGACGCCACATTGAACCTTTAAGGGGTATTTTACATTCTTCAGTTAAGTATTATATGCCTTCCAATATATCATTTACAGCACAATCGCTGTATAGTAATATTATTGTGGGCCTTGTATCATGTATTGTGTTGTATCACACCGTGAGTTACCCTAAAATTCCCAGCCCTAGAATAGACTATGGATGTGCATGTTTAGTCAACTGAACGATTGAACGTTAGTAAAAAGCATCTCTCCAATCTACTGCTGGGATAAAAACAAGTACAGTGAACAGATAGGATCTCGTAGCACGGTTTGGCAGTATCTTCAACTAGAAAATGGAGATTAAGTTGTATGTAGGACTCCCCTTTCCCTTAGACAGCTGGGTCGCAGCGTCCCATTGGCCCATTAGCGTTAAGTATCACAGTGAGTGGAATAAATAACTTCCTCTAAAAAAAAAAAAAAGGGGTTGCTATTTATTCTTCTTGGACTAAACACGAAATGATTGGAAATCGTGAGGCAATGGTGAAGTCAATCTTCATAATGCGACTATTTGCTGCTTAAACCATTTTTTCTGATAATCATAATAAATGATTTTTGGCTTTTCCTGACTTCGTTACCTTTTATTTGAAGGTCGTAGCTCCAGTCAAATTCAATTAGATATTCAGGCACCAGAAAAATAACATAAAAAAGCTGCTTATTCACAGCAATAAGCAGTGAGTGACAAATCTGATTCTTTCACACAGAATGAGAGATGAAAGTTGCACTAAAAGCATCGGTGCTAGTTCAAGGTGGCAGAGCAGATCCCGTTTGTCCACAGTTTAATTACAATCATCAAAGATTTAAGTGTATTTCCCTAACAGCAAATGTCTTTAGCAGCAAATGACTGGGAGAAATGACAAATGAGGAGTGGTTTTATCGTGTCCTCCTCTCTGTCTGAAATCAGTTCATTGGTATGAATCATCTGCCTTCCCATGACAGGATGTAGACAAGAGTTGAGAGAGTGTTAGGTGGCAGCGGGTCAGATATATTGGCATTCATGTTCTCATCTCCTGAGATACAACCAAGGCTGCGCCGGGGCAGCTACGCAAGTATCCGTGCAACTCACCGCAACCTCACCTCGGCATGAAATATGAGCCGCGAGCAGCTTATTATGTCTGGTCTGGTTAGAGTGCAGGCCAGAAGGCATTCTGTGATTATAATACTAAATCAGAATCTTAAAAAGCCATGACTCACTGAGTGCATATTGTAGCTTACCACACTGAAGCTGAAATGAAAAGGGATGAAAAACAGAGCACAGTCCAGCTCGATAAATCTCTGTAGAGTGTTAAGCTAGCCGGGCAAAGCTAAAGCGGTTTACTATCTGCCAAAACAGAAAATAGACGAGATGTAGCTGTCTGTTCCTACAGGAGGCAATCAATGTATGAAATCTTAGAGGACAGGATACTGAGTAGGCAAGGAAGCACACACGCACACATACAGACTCGCAGGTCGCCATAGAGAGACGGCCACGCACACAAAAATGTACCCGTATGCAAAGCTGAAGCAATGTGTTCATCTGAGGGTGTAAGCACACACATCTCTTATTCCCACTCTCTCTGACCCTGTGTACCGGCCTTTGTGAAGGGAAGCCAAGAAGCAGCATGCTCTCACAGATAATGTGCGTAAGCGGATGCAGCCCATCTCAGGCTCTTCCACAGACCGGGCACAACGCTCCTCCAGTGTGTTAAAAACCACTTAAAGGCACATTCACCCGCCACTTTCATCTGCTCCGGTCACCGCAGAAGTGGCACACTTGTTTGCTCAGATGAAAAATAAAACACAGACGCAGCTTGGTTCATTTGTAAGCAGTGCATGGCTCACAAAAGCTGATTAAACACTCTCTAAAATATGTCTTATGAGCTCGACCTGTGTCAAAGGCTTTAAACTTGAATTTAAACTAGCTTTAGTCATTAAAATATGTAGGTTTAGCTTTAAGCCGTGCTCGGAGGATTGCTTCGTCACGGCATAATGTTGAGAATATTAGAGGATTAGGTCTCTTATGCTTCAAGCCTCCTGTAGAATGAATTAAATGTTTAATCACTAAGCCCCATCTTAATTTTTTAAACATAAAAGGGATCCAGCAAGCAGCAGGTGCAGACGTCCCCCCTCTGAGTCTCAGTCTGTGAACCACCACGGCCATCCATTAATTACAAAGCTTATTTACAATCAATAAAGTGTCCTTTAATGGGGCCAGAGATGGCAAAGGCCAGTGTTGCAGGGCGTCCAATAGGATTTATCTCATGTTACCCCTGGCCTTCAAATTAAAACTCATCTGAGAGGAAACCCCACGGACACAATCATAGAATTAGGGAGGACACACGTTTCCCATGAGAGCGCTCTTAATGTGATTACCTTTAAAACGTTAAAGTTAAAGCAATCAGAAAGGGAGAGGTTTGAAAGCCAAAAATAGGAAATAGTGGTTTGGTAAAAGGGCAATTCTTCACTCCTCAGCAATCTTTCTAGGTGGAGAATTAGTGGTGACATTTGTCAAATCTAATTCTCTAGTAAGTCTTTTTTTTACAATAATAACCACTATAAGAAAATGATGTTCAAGGGATGTGCGTAATTAACCCACTCAATCATTAAACATCGTCGACCTTGCGAGTCATCACAAGAATTACTAATCGGATAATTATTTATATTTTCATTCAATCAGGCACACGGTTAAATGTTGCGTCTAAGCTGTGACGCAGCCATCCACCACTAGCTGGGGCTGTAGCTCCAGTAATGGCTACTGAAATACTGCCATGTTGCTCTACTACCCGGATGTAAACCAGTACAGTGGACAGATGGCATCTTGTAGCACGGTTTGGTACTTTATTCTATCTAGAAAAGGGAGATAAGGTTTTATGCAAACGTGTGTGGTTAAACTGTCATATAACCACACGACCAGAGTAAGGCGTAACTATCACAGGCTTATGGAAGTTCACCTGGGAGGAGAATCGAAGGCTGGTGGTGCTAAAACTGCTAACGTTAGCTACACTTGGCAAACCAATTTGACAGTTTACCTGCAGACTCTTTATTAGCAGTGTTAAATAAGGAACACTCCTAGTTCATACTGTAAATATGGCAATCACTACTCCTGCCTTTATGCACCGTTTAACCATAATTCTATTCCTAATTTGAGGCTGCAAAATAATATACTCCGAGCACATCGTTGAAATCTGAAAAAAAGCTTTACAATGAGATGAAGGCTTCAGCCTTACTGCGTTGTGAGCCATTGTCTAATGCCATGAACTACACACTCAAGTAAAGAAGATGGCTGTATGTATCTTAAAACATAAATTGAATAGGTGATGGTCTTAAACCTTCCCTGTCTCTGGAATAGTTTAATAGGCGATGAGAAAATAAGCCTGAAAAAGGCACAATGGCTAAAAGCTGCTCTCGCCACAGCTAAGAGGGTTCTATTGAGACACTGCGTGCCTACTCTGAGTGGTTCATAGTCCTATCAGAAACTGCCTGTCTGTAATAAAGGGTATTTATGCATGCAACCTCAGGCTAAGTAGTCTTATTTTCAGCAACTGTATACATTTTCAAAGGAACGAACTTTCTTCTACATCCGCCCCAGGACCATTACAATAGAAGTAGGTATAATATTTCAATATCACAATAGAAGGTGCTTGACGGTGTGAAAACTAGCTTAAAAATGATGCTATCAATCTTTATCTGCCTTAGTAAACGGCTTAAATACGTTGGAAATCACCAGCACATTGAATTTCCGCAAAAAGACAAAATCCCCAGTTTTAACTGTTTTTTAAATACTGAAAATGTATCGTAATTGGGGAGTGCCGATAGCCTGTAGCAGTGGCTGTGGGTTCAAATCCGACCGTGGCCCTTTATTCCATGTTTCCACCAAGCAGTCCATTTCAGTTCAGTTCGGTACAGTACCCATTTATTGGTGTTTCCACCGTCAAAAGTTGGGAATGGTACCAAAATAAGGGATCCGTATCGTCCTACTTTTTTGGTACCCTTCTGTTGGGGTGCTAAGGGTACCGTTCCGACCCTAAAGGGTCCCTTAAAATATATATCTGTAATTTAGTAGTTTAGTTCTAGGTTTTTGTCTACAGTATCTTTGGTTGGGTTTGAGATAAGACAGTAAAGGTTTCTTTGTGCTTTATGAATGTGCTTAATGTAAAACAAGAGTAAAATGAAGAGTCACCTGTTTTAGAAATGAAGCTCAATAATGCTGCTCAAAGACTCAAAATCCCATAGCAGCCAAATCACAATGAGGCATCAACAGTTTGAGAATGACAAACTGTCTCTGCCCTGAGGGACGCACGTTTCTTGGCGCAACTACAGTAAAATCTGGCGGTCTGACGTGGGAACATGAATATCAGTCCTCAATCAAATACGAACAGAAGCAGGAGAAAGCTCTTTCAGAACTCTTACAGGTGGAAACAGCAGTACAATTGAAGCTGAGTCATCCAGGATACATTTAGTTTTCAATACTTGTTTCTGTACAACACGGTCCAGGTAGACAGAGTGAGGTGAAGAGATTGGCAGATACCTGTTTATTGAAAGTTGAATCCTACAAGAGCTGCATCTCAAAACAAAACTCAGAAGATATTCTCATGTAAAAAAAAAAAAAGGGAAACAAGACTGAAGCTGCAGGCCCTTATTTTCCCAGCAGTAGACACCCTGCAGCGTCAAACGGGGATAAATCACTCGCCCATCTCCAGTTTGAGGATGGCCAGGGGAGCAGAGATCCATAAATCACACTGATATCAATAAGAGGAAGTGTCAGGCTCTGGCTCGCAAGGTGAGAGTTGCACAGGGCGATGCAGAAACCACTTTAGGTTGCCAGTAACAAAGTTTCCCTCCTGCCCCCTCGGTGGATTATTTATTAATCTAGATGAATGCCACCACGCTCGTTGCTTTGCAGGGGGAAGGCAGTGATACCTGTATCGTGATGCACTATAGGAGGAAATGATAAGTCACAGAGCAGTCAGGGATAATCCCAGGGTGGCTCCTCAGATTTTAACTGCTGCTTCTACATGTCAAACAAAGTATTCAAGTTGAATTTTTCGAAGTATAGGAGCGTAATTCATCTAACAACGCTCGATTGCTGATTTCAAAATATCGAGTTGAAAATTGCTAATTCTAGGTTTGCATGTCGAATCCCATTTTTTAAGATATCTTTATTATTTTTAACGGTCAAACATTAGAGTCTAATAAATGACCCCATACAGGGGGCCTAGGACTTGTCATTTATGTAGATGTGGTATGAAAACAGGAATCAATGGTTGTTAGGTTTTTGCTGGAATAAAATTAAGTTTCTAATTCTGGTTTCTCGTGGAAACCCTCCAATATATGTGCAGATAATGAACAGGAATTTTACCCACGGTACCCAAATAACTCCTCCTGAATTGCAACCGTATTACAGTGAGCATTGCTAAGGTTTGTATACTGTCACAAACTGACAGCTACTTTCTGGTCTCCTCTCTATTGACACAGGAGCTGTAATGTAGACCTTATGTCAGTTCACCATCTGCTACCTCACGCCTCCAGGGTTCAATGGTAAAGAGCAAAGACAACATTTGGCAGAGGTTTCAGGTTCACACGAGCACCGAAATGTGAAAAGTTCACATATGATATTTCCGTCTCCTTGCTTGAAGCTTGGCTAATACTGCTTATCTGACCTTTCAAAGTAATTTTACAGATGTAGGGCCAATAACTTGTGGCAGGTAAGTCTTCCTCTCTGGCCCTCTATTAAAGTCCATACTGCTGAGGGCAAAGTTTATTCTCCAACACACGGTCACGGCCTACATATAGCCAAGTGAATTATTATCTGCTTTGGTTCTATCATCTCCCTGTGGGGAAACAGAAGTCCTCCCACTCAGGCCAACTGGCACACAGTCTCATTACCAAATCTATGCCCAGTTTGAACCAGCTCAGGCCTCTCTCACCCTCTGGTTTAAATCTACTCAAAGGGAGCAACTGAAATAACACGTCACCCTTCATCAGGGTCAGAAGAGAGCCAGATGGAGGAGGACATAATTCATTGCCTTTTATTTCCCCCTTGTTTGTTTTATTCGATGTCTGGGCAGGAGCAAATAATGGAATGAAATACCGAATGCCATGTAGGCTGGGGAAAAAAATTCTGCTTGCCAGGTTGAGGTTGGGAATAAATCAACAAAATGCACACAAAATTATTCATTTTGCAGAGTTGCACTGCCACCATGTTTGTTTTTTTTAAGTTTAGACTCATGCCTTCTTTGAAATCTCTCTAATGGCAGACAGCTCAAAAGTGCGCATTTTGTCAGTGATTAATGAAAGCGTATTTCAGCAGACTTTAGACAACAAAACGCCACGCTCCGTTTTCAATATGATGTGAAAGTACTATTTAATGCTGCCTCTTTCTTCTTTGGTTTCTTCTTAAATAACACAAGAATGTGTGGACACACTACTTTATAGCCTCTTCATGCTTTGCTACAGAGCACGTAGATGGACACAAGTTCTGGGGTGGAATGAGCTGTTTAGCATATACTCATAATTATGATGTTTAAAGCTCCTGTTTCCAGTTTCTACCTGGTTATGAAACAGACTGAATTTAATAGCGATCTCTCTGTATGACCTACAAAAGCAAACAAGGCGATCAAGAAGAACGCTGATTATTTACAGATGAGTACTTTATAAACTGGTCACCCCTGTTGTAGGGTAGGTGTCAGATGAGGTGATTAACAGCACCCTGCAGAAACAGCTGGTTCTTTACATTTTTTAAGTTACAAAGCACATAATTTGCTTGTAGGAAATTTGGATGGAGATTTAGGATTTTTTTTTTTGTCAGAAATACTTCCACATGTATCAGCAAAGACATTGTCCACAGGGGGCGCCAGATTCAACATGCTGAATGTCAACAGGGGCAAAGCATCTTATATTTGAGCTTTAAAAAAAAATCTGAAATCAATCCAAACAAGAAACAGACAATACAAAGGCCCAGTAGCCTGTGTGAAGAATAGAAGCAGGAGTGTAACACTAAAATCGTTCTCCTCACCTGAAATCTATCAAATGTCACTTTTGAGTCTTAAAGCAAAATTTGTTTTCTCCATGACAAAGACTTGATGCATCATCACATTAAACTGCTCTGCTAGCTATTGTCTCCTTGTACCTGCTTTTTTTTGGGCAAACAACATTAGTCTAAATATAATGCTTTGATAAAGCCGTGTGAAAATCTTACCAGGTACAAGATCTAAACACAAAAGTTAACAATCATTTTTGAAACTATTTCAAAGCTTGTTTTTTTCAGTAGCTTTTAATCCCAGAATACATGGCAGTGATTTGCCTGCACAGCCCCACAGCTTTCGGCTTCTGAATCTCTTTGAGTGTTTAAATGTCCCTTCATTCTTAAAATTGAAGCTAGATGATGATGTAAAAGGTCAAAGCCTGTGTTCAATTTTACATTTGCCCAGAGAGAAGGATGGTTTAATGAGGCGGTTCAATTAATCAGCTGACTGCTGCTTCCTGTCATCCCTCCACTCTCGCTCCATCCTGCCTCTTCATTCAGAGACCTCACTGCTACACCTACTGGCCATTTGGAAGTGCTGCTGCACCATCTGCATTGATGCATTGAGCAGTTGTGAATTCAATGAAATGATAAATCTAAAACCTAATCCAAATAATAGCCTTTCATCTCAGCCGCTGACATATGACACTGACATGCCCATCATCTAGTTAGAATATTTTGTTTTGCATAAATCCTCTCAGAGGCTCCCATTTGTATGCCTCCAGCGTCCTGATCCTGCTCAAACAAATAGACGAGAGCTTCAGGAAGAAGAATGGTTCAATGTTTGACAGGCAGCTCAGAGGGGCAAATGGAGTCGTGACATGAGGAGGGAAGGTCATTCTGCAGGAGGCCACTAACGGCAGGTAATCAATGTTGGCAGGAGCCCATTTTTGCATTGAGATGGAGGCATTTTAAATCAGCCTGTGGCTCTACTCGGGGCAAGCTCTGGAATTGAATTTTAAGAATTAAAAAGGTGGAGTTTTGCAGCATCACACAGTCTCTTTTAATTCACTAAAGGATCTTCTTGTGCATTGTAAGTGGCATTTAAAAGATGCAGTTTAAGATTTGATTTTCTGGATTTAATTATATGAAAAGACAAAGACTTAATGAATTATCACCTTTTCAATTTTCACCAGCTCTCAGGGGGACGTGGCTTTTAAAATTAAACTTAAATGCCATTAAATAAAGTATTCCTCTGTGACAGACTTGTTTTATAGTGTTTAAGAATCCTGAACCACAGCGAGAACCACAGCAAGTCTAATTAAGCTTAATTTGACACTGATTAACAGTTAACAGAGATCTACAGGGCACATGGGTGGCCCAGGGGTAAAATTCCCTTTCACCACCGCAGGAATCCTGGACGTGATTTATAGCTGTATCTCTGTGTAGTGTTTGTTGAAAGATGCAGATAGTTTTCCTTGTACAGTAGTGGGAAGCCAGCTTGGGATCACATCAGTCACATGGGAATTGACCCCCAACAGGTGGTTCTGGTGCATGCACGGAGGGTAGTAGCACATCAGAGAGGGAGAATTAACTAAGGATGTAAGTGATTAGTCGTTGTTCTCCCTACTTGTTGGCACCAAGTTGTTTAATGTAATTATTAAGATTTTTATTAATGTGGAACCAAAATGCCAGTTAAATGTTGTGTCCAAGCTGACATGCAGCCGTCCGCCACTAGCCGGGGCTGTAGCTCCGGTTAATGGGCCTATACTCCTCACTCTCCTGTCCAAATGTAAAACTGCTCAAGGATGGCATCTCACAGGAGCAGTGCAGGTAAACTGGCATATAACCACTTGACCATAGCAACCAAATTCAGCGCAAGCATGAGGACATTCCACTGCAAGGAGGACCCAAGGCTGGTGGTGCTAGCCCCGCTAACATTGGCCGCACTTGGCAAACTAATTTAACATACTTGTCAAACCTTGTCTTAAATTAATAGTTTTTTAGACATTTACCATTTCATTTTTGTTTGTCTTTTTCTAAATTAGGGTATTTAATTAAACTACCAATCAATTCGAACTGCAGTGAATTGGAATTGAATGCGCCTAAATAGGGATACTAGTGGTTTCCCAATCCAAATCAAGGACCTTTACATTCCCGTTTTGTGGATTACCGTCCAATAATATAAGTGCATCCAGTGTTATTTAGCGTTGTGAACAGGCCCTCTAAATTTGAGCATAAAATGGCTGTGACAAGTTCTCATAACGTCCCCCCACATCCTGTCCTGGCTCAGCTGTCACATGGATCCAGTGCCAGCCTGAAGCTGGTTTCACACATAATTGTAGCTGCCTCTCCTTCCCTCTGCGTTGTCACTTCTGTCTGCTCGACATAAGCAGCCCTCGGATGATACCCAAATGGGTTGATTTGGCCACTTCAAGGGATGCACTAAACAACCAACTAGCACAAGCTCCCACTCACTCGCAACAATTTCAAGTCTGTGTGCGTGTCCCAGTTAAATTCATTTTCTTAAAATGCTTGACCACATGACACTTAGCCTTGAGCCTGTTGAAGGCTTGTAGTAACTTTGTATCTGTGAGCAGCAGAGCCTGATAGAGCGCTGGACTTCCTTGCCTGGGGCTGTTGTGTATCAAGTGCAGCTGAGTGCTTCATTGGCTTAGCATGGTTCTAAGTGGAGTAAAGCCACAGGGGTACTCCTGGGTTGGTTTCCTTCATGATTTAGCAGAGTTACAAAAGTCTTCATCTGAAATGAACTCAAACCAACTTACAAAGTGAACTCGAGCAAAGACTCTGCAGCTGAATGGATGTCCAACCTTTCATGGTATACAAATGCAATGCAGGCCGCAGATCAAAGCTTCATCCATAATTGCAAAGCTCAGCTACTTCATCTTGCATTGCTGCCTGAGGCTTGAGAATAGAAGTGTCATATTTTTTCTGATGTTGCACTGCAGCAAAGCAACTAGCCAATCAAAGAAGGCTGAATGCTTGCAGTTGCATCAACAACAAATGCACATGGAGACGGATTTGTAAATAAAGTCCTGCCGACTTTTGGCACTTCTACTTTTATAGCAACTACGAGAAAACTACAGAAAACTAGAAAACTACAGAAAATGCCTTAAAGCTTCTGTGTGTTGGAATATACAACCAACAGTGAAAAGAACCCAGAAATAATTCCATAAAGAATCCAAACCCAAAAATCGATCCTGAATAAGATGAAAGTTGATATAGGCAATAAGACATAAGGGATTAGAAGACCAAATGTAAAAAGTTTGGAATCCGGACACTCCGGATCTTCGTTAGCTTAACTTGTGAATCCACCAGGGGATTCAATAAATTAGTTGTGATATCAACAGTCTTTCCAGTGGGATCAACTCACTCAAACAAAAGCCTTTTAATGATAGAGGAGATCGAGACTGAACAACAATATTGTCTCCTTAAAGATATATATTTTCCCTTTGATGGACCAATGCTATTTAAATGATCCTTTAACATGCTAACTTCTTGTGGTTTTAACCAGATTCAGGTCATTTCCTTGAACGTAAGGTTGCTTTGCTGGTTGAATATTGTGGTGCAGATAATTTCCCCTTTGATGGGCAGTACTTTCATAGTATCATTACAGCAGAAATGTGTTAAGATTAGCCATGAAAACGGCAAAGAAAACATTTTCAGGATACTTCTGCTGGGCATTCAATGGAGAAAAGAGCACAGAAAAGTGAACCCCGTCACCAGACAAGAATGGTGACAAAGCACAATCTATGAAGCCATAGAAAAATCAAAATCAATGCTTGCGTTCAACATTATCGGTAAATGAAAACTACAGTTTAAATAAGGTTAGGTACAGACCATGGTCATGGACAATAATGTGACGTTAAGATAGAGGTTAGGCAACTAAATGGAAAAGTGAATGTGATGGGTGTCCTTTGAATACGCAGCTGATTCTTGGGTATTACGATTTTCATTGACAGCTGAAAAGGACAAAATGATCAGAAATAGATGTCTCTTGAGCGTCAGTCAGGCAATGATGAAAGATGCTTGACCGTGAGGATCAAATTTCCGCTCGCAAAGGTTACGTGTTGTTGCTTTCTATTTGTGATCATCTGCAGGTGACATATGACGTCAAGAAAACCCACAAGGAGTCCATGCACCCTCCCACATCCCCAAAGGTAGAGGGAGAGAGTCATCAGACATCTAGAGGGTGGGTATTGTTTCAAAACCACAGGACACGAAGAGAACAGATCAATAGGGTATTTTGGTCCTTTCACACAGGCAGAGAAAAGAGATGGAGTAACATAGGTAGGTCTTACGGGGAACCGATAATGACATTTGGTGCTGACCAAACGAGTTTCTGCCCTCAACTATGCCTACCTGCTCATAAATAAGACGAGGCAAACAGCCCCAAATGGTCAAACGTGATTGTTGACGGCTGCCTCGGTTTTGTTCGTGTCTGGGGAAATAAGTCTGTGAATTACATGAGCCTGGATATAAATATGACTTCACTGAAGTATAGACATGCAACTGAGATAGAAGATTAATCTGTGTCCTGTTGAATTATGCATTGTTCCAGTTCTGTGTTACTATGTGCGCCACCATTATGTTCACGTACAGTCTGCGAAGAACGTCATTGTCCACTGTGAATAAGCAGCACCTCTCTAATTTCCTTTCATCTCATCCACTGAGACTTTCTACAGGAGGTGTGTATGCCTTTAGGCTGCAAATGAGTTAATATAACAGTAAAAAAGGCACTGACATGTTCCAGGAATGTACTGTACTACTGCTTTTTATGTGATCATTCATGCTGGAGGAAAGAAAAAAAGAATTTTGGTCTACAACCAACGTCAGCTTTGTCATTCAAAATGAGTTGTGTGCCTTAAACTCATGTTTCCTGACATGAATGTCAGGCTTTATAAATGCACTTTTATTTTTCCATCCAGACTTGCTATTAATACCAGAGCCAGCGATACAAAAGCACAAACACATTAGTGAGCCTCACAAGGGCAATGATACCTTCAAGGTTTCCATTTGTGCCTGTGAATCTGGATCAGAGAAGATGGTATAAAAGGATAGAAGCGAGTGTGGGCGGAAGAGAAAACATCTTAAATTACTTGTTCTTCCAGTTCAGCCCACTGCCAGACTGCTGTCAGGCTGCTGTCAGGCTGGACTGATGTTTGATTGAAAGCTCAGACAAGACCACAGTTAACACGGAGACAATTAGCGTGTTAGCTGGCTGCTGACCTCTGATCGCAATTTGATGACCACCAATAAATGTCTCTTAGATTACAGCCGCCATCACACCGTGTGTCACTCACGTACCTCAGGCCAAAGCGGGCGATGAAGCAGTTTGTTCCCACACTCACAGTATACAAAATCAGATACTATTTCATCCTTCACAATACTGATTTCAATACCTGATTCTCCTGAAAGGCAGATACAGCGTACTTATCCAATACAACTGCAAAGCATAAATAGCAGGTATACACAATACAACATACAATCTCGTCTTGACTGGCTCAGGTGAAACCCTGTCTAGACCTGACCAAATACAGAGCGTGAAGGAAAGAGAGATTTCAATTATCCAGTTTGATAGTCAGATCTAATTGAGAAACAGTAAATCAAGGAATAAGTACAGACGTATAAACATTTGAAGTGAGCAATGCATAACCGTGTTCAGTACGGGCATGTGGACGTTTACCTGTAAGGAGGACCAAAGGCTGGTGGTCCCAGCACTGGTAACATTAGCCAAACTCAGCACATTGTATACTTGCAAAGTAGTGAATGTCCCAAAGCAAAATAGCAGCGAGAACTCCCATGATTCCCCGCCAGCCTCGACGTCATCTTTTGTTATTGTAATATTGATCGAGAGCCCCCTGGCGGCGGAATCTACATATTGTATCTTTAAATATGCTACACACAATATGGTTTTGAACAGTGTTTATCACAACTTTGACTGTTTCCTGAGTGTTTCCTGCCTACAGACTAGATACCAGGAACAGCCCTAGACTGAAGTCCTTATTACTAACGTTGGCTACATTAGAAGCCCAGAAAAAGTAGGCTGTCACTCCCTAAGGTTTTTATCATGGTCAGATGACAGCCAACGGGTTTTGAAATTGGAGGCAGATGGGCTAACAGGCCCCTAAATGTGAACCTGCTTTATGGACTGTATTGCGGAATATCGCTAAAGTCCCTGCTAGCGCTACATTGTTGTTGTTTGCTATGCTCACAAGATAAATGACCAACAATCCGATCTTTTTGTTGCTCTCAAACCGTAGTCATGAGTCTTTCAGTTGCTATGATGGCTATTGTTTGAAGCTGCAATGAATTAATGGCTGTAGAAACAAGTTGACGTTATTCTAGGTTTATTTCTTTCTTTAAAGAATCGGTGCATAGAATAGTGTTCTTGTCAAAATCAATTCCACTTTTTCCATACAGTAGGATCAGAGGCATTTCCAATAGTGGTATCAGGATCTTTAAATAGCACCATTGCCTTTGCTTGTTTAAAATGCTGAAAAAAAGCTATGTGATTGCCTGACAGTGATTGTCTGTCTTTAAGGCGTTGCCATTCACTCGCTCTGTTTTCACTTCAGCAGGAGTGCGTTTTAGTGGCTTTTAATTGAAAGATACTTATCAGAAGTCATTTCATTAAATGACTTTGATTGTTTTCGCGTCACAAGCAATTATTTGTCCTGTGTTATTATGACTAATCCAGAGTGTTGAGCTGATGAGGCTTTGTTGAGGAAATTAATGAGCTATACATCCAACAAAGGGCATCTTCACTCCGTCTAGTCCTTTTTAATTCAGCTCAACAAAGAGAAAATAGTCCATCCTCTTCTGGCTGATAATGTCAGCAGTCACTTTGCATCTTCAACAACAGGGCACGTGTCTAATATGTGTGTGAACATGTGAAGCTGCCAATCAGATGGAAGATGGCGAAGTGGCCAACACACGCAAGTTGTTCAGCCGAGGGTGCAGAGATATTATGTAGATGCAAACATGCAGGATCACCTCCAGTCCTTCGCCTTGACTGAAGGTCACAGGCCAACAGATGACTCCGCCTTTTGTCAGACCTCGTGGCATGCACATTAACAGGCTGAGCCAGGCATTGCCAGCATCAGCAAAAGAAAAAGGGCTAGGTGCTATTGCCCTCTTGAGATGGAATGTGTCAGCCTTACACACACTATCTTCACTGAGTGTAAATAGTGCTAAAACAGCAAGCCCACAGGGAGGGATTGGGCGGATAGCAAGGAATTAAAGAAAAATAACCAAAAGCCACCAGTTTGGGTAAACCCTCAGCATGCATATTTAATAACTCAGAGCAAAGAGCTGCTGGTTTTAGGCCATGCAGTAGCCTGTAGAGTTTAAACTGTGGGTCAACTGCAGTGATATAAAATTACCATCTCCATCTGTTTTGGCTACACTGAGCAGCAGGAGCTTATAAACCTATAATCATGAGTAAATGTCAGATAACAAGCACATATAATATTCTTATTTTACATTTCCCTTTACACAAATTACCAATAATTTCTTCTTAACTGGTCTACTACAAATCAGAATACAAGGTCGCCATGTAGTCTCACCCAAACCAACTAAAACGTGATCAAAGTGTAGGTTCTGTTGTCGTCGGCTCCTGGTTTGGTTCATTACTGAACTTTATAGAGGCATGAAGCCCAAGAGAGAACGCCCACTTAATGGACCCCTGCCAGACATTTGGCCCACAAAATAATTGGCAGCGGCAACCACATGTATGTCTGCTGTGTGTGTGGGTGGTTTCAGGAGTCATGTGTGTCACTGAGGTTGAGAAGCCTTAGCTAAGTGGATATCCCAGAGGTCTGGATGTCTAATGTCTCTTATCACTAAACCAAACTCAATCAGAATGCTTATATGATGTTAAAAATGGATTTATTGTGTAAGTCAGACTAATTTATGGACTCATAAAATACATGTAAACATCTCAACATCAAAGGGGGACTAACACACCTAGATAATGGAGTTGGGGGAGGATTTCGTCCTGCATGTTCACCTCAATCGGCCCAAACCGGACTAGGCATTCTGAGCATGCTCCACAGTTCCCGTGCTGGGGCTCTCACCCAGAAGTCGAACGGCATAAATAGTAAATCCGGGTAGAAAAAAGAACAAAGGTATCAACATGGTGAGTGCCACAGCGAAAACCACACATTATTGGAAGTAATGCATATAGTACGAAGGAAATACATATGTTGTCCACTTGTTTGCACTTGCTTATTTATTTGACACTTGTTGGTATATGAAGTAATAGGTAAGCTAAAGGAAGGTCCAATAGTAACTAGTTGAAAGGGGGCATATTGTCACCTACTGTAGCAGAATCTGATGTACTTCTGTCAATAAATCGACTCTTCTTCAGGGCTTGTGAAATCCAACACAGACAGTAGTCCTGTTCAATGGACTAATCGAGCTATAACCGTAGCTCGACTTCACATTGCCTGTTAGCATACTGAATGTTCACTGTTTTTGACACTAATTTCATAATTTACCTATATCCTGTTTAACACTGTTATGCTCTGAGACATAGAGAAGTGAGCTTGAAGCAACACAAAGTTGATTATCGATCAACAGAAAATTAGTTGGCAAATGTTTTGATAAGCCAAAAACTTCTGAGTATGCAAATTTCTAATAAATTGAATCTTCTGAACAATAAAGTTTGAATGCTTTGTAGTATCTCTTTACTATTTTAAAAAAAGTTAACGTAAGCTCTTAACTACTTTTAAACTTTCATTCGGAGTACAAACTTGGATATGCCAACCTAGGCTGTAAGAAAGTATGCATGGCATTCTGCATGTTTCTCCAATATTTTAAAACCAAACAAATAATCCATCGATCGAGAAAGTAACGGGCAGATCAATCAATGAAGTGAGCTGAAGTTTTTAACCTGACTAACTGGGACCACCCACATAGTCACTGTGGCTTTACAAAAATAATTTATCTCCTGCAAAGCAGGCGGCTGGCAACTCTTTTTGTTTCTTAATGCATTAGCTTCTGGGGGAGGGGAGGCAGCTGTTAGCCGGGCCCAGCTGTCGATGACGGCTGGCAGAGATGAGAGGGGAGGAGTTGATTTTGAACAAACCTGCGCATACACGGTCCCAAAGGAGCATCACTTTAAAGAAGTCCCTCAAAAGCACAGATGATAGCTTGATGTCTCTGTTTACCTCTGTGTCTGCAGCTTATTTATAGTCCCATGCACACATTAATTATGCTAAATAATGTGATTGAGATGAAGAGACTGTGACTGACTTGGCAGAATGAGGCTTCAGATCAAACTTTTTTATAGTTTGCAACTTATTGGTGATGGTTGTGGGTTGGATCCCACTATACACCTCAGAAAGTACATTTCTGAGCTGTTGTGGTCTCGTTGCATTATGTGCAAACACAACACAATAAACTAGATGGGACAGATTGAGCTGAGGTTAGGCCAAGATAAGATTATGATTCAAAGGCCCCAAACTGCAGTCCTTAGCATAATCTGACATGATTTTTGAGAGGAGCTGTGAAAAATGTGGCCCAATTTTCACAAAATGAATATTAATTCACAACAGTTTTGCTGGGCCGTGTCTTCTTCCACAACCATTGTTATGCATGAAGTGAAACAGGAAATAAATATGGAGAAAACTGTGGCACAGCTCAGTGTGGACTACAATGCAGATTTGCTTCTCATGCTGTTCATGATGTGTTATTTCTCAAACCATACATTAGCACTAACTGATTTCTGGGCCTTTCATTTCCTGTGTTCAAGCCGGGCAAGCACATTATGGACTTTGCAAGCCATTACAGAGACCACTGGAACCCAGGCACCATTACACTTAGTGACATGGCTTTAAGATGAATGATTTTATTCTGCAGTTAAATTGAAGGCTTTTAGGTGTAGTTGCCTTGATTTTTCTGAGAAATTACTTCATATAAACACAGGAAAGTTATTCATTCATCAAAACAATAGCCTTATGCCCATCACAGCCTTTACTCTGTGTGAAGGAGAAATATATACATGAAATATCAAAAAGTTGCTGAACAGAAATTATTTTTAAATTAGAAGTGTTTTGGAGATGTGCCAGGAAACATAGTGAGTGTAAAGCACAAGTTGGTTGGTAGGTTGGTTAGTAAGTTGGTTGGTTAGTTGACCCCCAGTTAAACATGCTAAGATACAAGCAACTTTTTTTCACCTGTGAGTAACTACATGCTAGTCACCCTGGATCCCATTCCCAACCCCTGCTACCATGATGTCACCCATTGGTTTCTGGACTACGATTTAGAAGCCTAGAGTTTGTTCCTAGCAGCTAGGACTAGACTAGAACGTTATATCTATTTGATCCCATTCATCCAATGTGCTGGTTTACATCCTTGCAGTACGGCATTATGGCAGTATGGCAGTAGCCTTTAACCGGAGCTAAAGCCCGACTAGTGGCGGGCAGCTGCATTACAGCAACCAGCATTGCAGGCCTGTAGCTCAGTGTGTAGGGAGTTGGGTTGGTTCAAGTCCCGGTGCGGACCAAAATATACGGAAGTTGCTGGAGAGGTGCCAGGGCACTTCCAGAGCTCTGCCGAGGTGCCCTTGAGCAAGGCACCAAACCCCAAACTGCTCTGGTGCACTCCCTGCTTAGCAGTGTGTTGCAACCCCACTCTGACATCTCTCCACCAATGCATGTCCAAAGTTAGCATGTGTGTGATTCGGGCCTATTTGTCTGAGAAGCATGTACCTAAAATAACAGAGTGTAAACCCGAATTTCCCTCAGGAATTAATAAAGTATTTCAAAAAAAAAAATAATAATAATTATGACTTCAACTGACTAATATTCTCTAATTCTTAATCGTTTAGTCAGCTAATTTTGCACATCCCTAGTATTGGCGGCATTTGGCCAGTATGAGTATTACGAGAACTCTGCTCCCTTTATATTCCATGAAAGCACATGCAATGACAACAACACAATCTTTCACTGGCTTCCTTCTTAATTCCCATCAGTATTAGCTGGAATGCATGACTAAGCCAGAGGTAGACATTCCAGGAATCAAGCCCAGGTCTCTTTGGTCGAGAGAATGTGTCACACTTGTACCAAGCCAAGGTCTGCTTTACATCAGACAAAACATACAGGTACATGCATGATGCATGATGCACATTCAGAGCAGCTACAAAGCTTCTCAAGCATTCCTTAATCTTTATCCATCAATCTAAGACAACGTTACAATGTGCATCCAACCCGCATCGTGTTCCTTGTACATTCCACTACTCTGAATAATAAACTCTTGTTTGATCTGCTCTAAAGCTCCATCAGATTTGTGAATACAAGCCCTAACAGAGCCCAAAGAAAACTAGCCTACATACCACTGAATAAAGATGACTAAAAACCTAAAGCATCGAGATCAAGGCAGGCAGGACAGCTTCCCCCACATTTCAAACAGAATTTATCTAGCCTGTAAATAGGTTTTCATCACAACTGGCTGTCAGTGTTGGCGTTTGTGGGTTTCAGTGTGTCAAATTTGACACAGCTCCCCGTTCAGTTGCTGTGGGCTGTAGCAAACCACCCACACACCCCACTGGGGAGAAACCGTCTTCTTTAGATCACCTTCAACAACTTGACAACACTGATCATTCTCGTCATCGTCCCCTCCAGCACTCAACACAGATTTACAGCCTCAAGTGACCAATTGGTCAAAGTATGACTAATGCTGAAGGATGAAAGCCTATAAATGCAGCTGCTTTACTGTCAGCGTGTAGAAAGGAGTAACTACAGTTTTCTTCTTTAAAGAATACACATCAAACCACCAACACCAGCACCAAAAGTTTCCAGAAGTAACCAGCGCATCACATTTGATGACACGCACAATCAGAGGACTTGAACGCAGCACTTTCTGTGCCTGCAGACACTGTCATGGTTCTGCTTTTGTGCATCAGTGACCACAACAGGAGCCATTCCCCGTCAGTCACAAACCGACAGACGCCAGGCTGCATGCCGAAAGGGACGTGGCAGCCTGTCTCTGGTCTAGGACACTTAAGACTAACAGGATTCATGCATCCCTGATGGATGTCCAAGAACATATCTTATTTGTGACGCTGTTTAACAAGCTTGACAGAGAGGCTTGCAGAACAAAAATTCATTCGTCCCCGAGATGTGTCCGACACAAGAGATGAAAAATGGGAGTTTCACGCATATAAACCAAATTAACTGCTCAAACAAAGAAATTCATTTCTCACCCCCTAAAATGTGAGTAACGCAGACCTTTGAGCCAGTTTATGGTATCATTATAATGTATGCCACCTACTAAGCAGCTCTGGCACACTGTGTCTCTTTTGTGTGGCCGGAGCTTTACGGCTGTGGAATCTCAGAGGAAGAAAAGAGCCAGTGTCATGCGGTCAGAAGGCATTTCAGTCAGACAAAAATTTGTGTCAGCACTTTCTCCCAGGGAGCGAGAGGCCAGCGTTCGGAGCTGTTAGCTTCCTCCTCAGAGGAGAGCCAGGGTTTAATGGGACTACTCTTCCACTTCATTTGCCGGCCTCACATCTTACAGGCCACAGCTGCATACATGTGAGCCAGCGACTGTCACTCTGCATACCTCTCTACAGCCTGCGAGCTCTACACTCCCTTTAACAGCTGACAGAGGTTGTTCCTCATCAGACACATTTGAAAAACTAAACAGACTACAGACATAATGGGCCTCATTTATCAAACGAACGTACGACCGAAAACCGTGCGTACGACCATTTCCACGCAAACTTCGGCATTTATCAATTTGGACGTAAGCGGAAGCTGCGATCAGATCTCACGTCAGGTCTGAGCTCGTGTACGCAAATTCGAGTCTGTGGATTTGCGGTGCAGCACAGCAAAATCTGGCGGAAAATAATGAACAAACCTCAGCTGTCATTAAGCATAAGCAGTCACATATTTAGAACAGATCAAAACGGATTATTAAAACGAAAACATTTCTTTTAAAGCCCATGTTTTTACTGATACCACTTTCAAAAAATTAAACAATAGGATAAATAGCCTAAGATGACAACTAATTATTACACATTAAAATGTGAAAGAATCATAAATACAAGCAGAAATGTGTGTTTGCAAATTAACTAATGGCAAAAAGGTGTAATTGTTTTTGTTTTTGTCCGATGGGTGTGACAGAACTGGAACAAAAATTGAAAGCACCTGTTGAGATAATCATCGTTCCACTGTGGTTGGTCAGATGTTTATTCATTCCCCTATTTAAACAGATGCTTTGACAGTTATCAAGTCTTGATGATGGCAGACTTGCTTATTTTGGAGGAGCAATACGCGCGTGTCAGACGTGAGCGCGTCTTCAGGGACCGCAGGGATCTCCTCATGGAGAGTGATGCCTGGTTGATCAGTCGCTTTCGGCTCCCAAGGCATGTGCTTATTGATTTATGCAATAATGTAGCTGCTGGATTAAAGAGAGAAACCAGGCGGTCAAATGCCTTACCTGTACCAGTTCAGGTGCTCGCCACGCTGGGGGTTTTGGCCACCGGGACCTTTCAGCGAGAGGTCGGGGACAGGGCTGGGGTCTCCCAGCCAACGATCAGCAGGACGATGCCAGCAGTGTTGGCTGCAATAAAATCTCTCTCCCGAAAATACATTCGGTTCCCATACAATGATGTGATTAAAAGGCAATTTTATGAGATTGCTGGGTTTCCAAATGTGGTTGGAGCGATTGATTGTACTCCTGTGCGCCTGAAGGCACCATCCATGAATGATTACGCATTCATCAATCGCAAAAACTACCACTCCATAAATGTCCAGGTGATTTGTGATGCCAAGCTATCACTTTTAAACGTGCTGGCCAGGTGGCCAGGGGGGACACACGATTCTTTTATTTTTCAAAACAGCTCTGTTGGCGCGCGGCTGCAGGAGGGCGCACTGCAGAGCCAAAGTCATCTCCTCGGTAAGTGGCTACCCTCGATAAATTGCATTACACTAAACAAGGTATCAGATGATTCACATTTTGGTATGGTTCTTCTAGGTGACAAGGGTTATCCTCTAACGGAATACCTTATAACCCCGCTACAGAGCAGGAACGCAGGTTCAACAGTGCGCACACACGCACACGGGTCACAGTCGAGCGCTGCTTCGGGTTGCTGAAGGGCAGGTGGCTCTGTCTCGGACCTGCAGGGGGAATGCTACTGTATACCCCAGACAAAGTGTGCGATATCATTTTGGCCTGTTCAGTTTTGCACAACATTGCACTGGTGAATGAGCGGCGCAGCCGGATGAGCCCATGCCCATGGAGCCGTGGCCAGCACAGCCTCCACAGGGGGCTGTACGGAGGAGACAGGACCTCATTTGTCGCTTTTAAAACGTAAAGTATACCTTAAACTCTTGCAAATGCTCTGCAGTATTAATCAGTAATGTGAAGTATTGTTGGTGGAATTGGCTAAAGGCATACTAAACACAGACAACATTTAGTCATTTAAACATTTTATTATGGCTTTTTTAGAGTTTCATTTATTTCTTTTAGTGTCTCATTAATTGCGTCAAGTGCGCCGACGACTGAGGCCAATAACCTGCATATCTCCCCTTGTCTCTCCAGGACCTCTGCCGTGATCAGGTTCGGTCTGGGCGCAGCACGGGGGGCCGAGGGCACGCGCTCACTCTCGGCAGTAATAGTGGGACCGCCCTGGGGAGCAGATCTGGCTGACATCATGCTGGTGCCTGGCTCTGAAATATTTAATACAATAAAAATGTCACCCATGTAACATGTGTAAGCCTTATTATTTGTAAGAAATGGTGTACAGTCAGTTTGATTTTTTAATGCAAGCAAAAGGGGGTTGTTAGTTACCATTCTGCTCTGGGTCTGATGCCAGTGCGTCTGTGTCACCTCCACCACTTATGCCACAGATCGACTCGGACCCAATTAAGGAGGCAATTCTTTCCTCCGTCCCCGTCAGGATCAGGCTGGAGTCTGGTTGGCCTCCTCCAGTCTGCCTGATGCTGCGTTTAAACGCAGCAACACGTTTCTTGGTGGCCAGCTTCAAATCCGACCATTTTTTCTTGACCTAAATGTAAAGAATTGTTTTGATCAATTAGCAGACATAAGCTTTTAGGCTGCGGATGAAAAGATTCATTTAAGTCGTTAGGCATGGGTTAAGTTATTGAGAATTATATTCAAACCTCAGCTGGAGTCCGTTCCTGTACGGCAACGCTGTTGACTGCCTCCGTTATCTTTTTCCAGACAGCGTTTTTATGAGCCCCTTTTATGCCACTCTTCAGACTGCCAAAAAGCACTGTTTTGTTTCTTTCCACCTCCGATGTCAGGATGTCGATCTCCGTGTCAGAAAAGTTTCTTTTCTTAATCGTGTTTCGTCTCTCCATGTTTGACCTCAGTGGGCGAGGCCTCCGAACCAGGAATATTTATGGGCGTAACATGTTAATGACGATCGAATTCAGCCGCCGCATTTATCAAGGCCCGCTCATTCGTACGCTCAGATTGGTCAGATACGAACGTTTCATAAATCGCACGTGTGTCCTGTCGTAAGACCAAATCTGCGCTCAGATCTGCGCCTGTTTTCACGCAAGATTGATAAATGAGGCCCAATGTGTGGAAGAGGCAGTGTTAAACCTGGTAATGAGATTGCAGAGGTCAGAACAACGCCTTTGAGAAATTCCTACCTTATTTGTTTGCTGAGCCAATTACCTTACTGACTCTTGGTGCTGCCGCAGTCATTTTTATTCTGATTATGGCAGAAATACAAAGCATCTCTCTAGAAAAAAAAAACTTCTTATCGAAAGACTTTGGATCTATTTCAGAGCTAAACAACAATTTCATGGCTGGCCAGTCACAAAGTAATTACATATGGCCTCAAGCCGACGCATCGATCAGTACTCGGGACACTTCTTAAAATAAGACTTCTACTGACGGACAGCTTCTTGAGGAGAAAACAGCACCTCCACAAAACATATGGTACAAAATACACCCTGAAAATAGACCCAGACAACTTGAATTTATTTCCTTATGATAAAGCTGTTCTTGATAAAAAGGGAGGTAACTCCGCAGTTCTTTCATCTGTCTTAAAGATGTATCACGCCAAAGTGAAGGTCAGTTCTCCAAGGTTGACTTGTTGGGACCAATTCTGTTTCAATGAAAATTCGCTTTAAATTTAGTAGCACTACAACTGAACATACGTGATTGTATGAATTTAACATCTTTTAATTGGACTAAATTATAAAAGAGTTCCAAGTTTCGATGCATTCGTAAAAAGATGCTGTGGATCATTTTTTTACTGACATACAAACAGCTTCCTTTGTTTAATGACAGTATATTAGATGGTGTGATTTTCTGATTGTTTCGCAGTGGTTAAGATGTTAAATGGACACGCAGACATTCAGAAAGGTGCGCTTCTTCCTGCACGCTGTGTGTCTTTCTGCTCAAAGCTACTACACCACTCAACAGTTCTCATTCACATATCGGAAAATTCCATCCATCCATCCATCCATTATCTATACCACTTTTCCCATTCGAGGTTGCGGGGGGGTCTGGAGCCGATCCCAGCTGTCATTGGGCAAGAGGCGGGGTATACCCTGGACTGGTAACCAGTCAATCACAGGGCTGACATATACTGTAGAGACAAACAACCAGCCACACTCACATTCACACCTACGGGCAATTTAATGTCACCCACCAATTGACCTAACAAGCATTTGTTTGGACTGTGGGAGGAAGACATAAAGAACCCACGCATGCACAGGGAGAACATGCAAACTCCACACAGAGAAGCTCCTGTCCGACGGGGATTCGAGCCAGGAACCACTGCACCACAGTGCAGCCCTCGGAAAATGCCAAACATTGTTTACGTCCTTTTCTGCATCTCATTAAGATGCACAAGTTATGTTAGTGTTTGCTACAGAGCAGAAGACAACGACAGTTACGTCACCAGAACCATATATGCTCCTTTTATGAGTCCCTACCTGGTGACTGTTGACTGTCAGCTCCACACCACTGCACAATGATTGACGCACATTCACTGCAGATACACACACTACAACACACTTCTTCTGGATTATGAATGATAATACAAAAGACTATTTATTTGGGCTATATTATTTTTTAGAAAAATCATATTACTTTAGCCTTTTATTGCTACTAACAGTGTGTCTAATGTTGGTTTTTGTTCAGTGACTATTTCTGCACCAGCACAACCCAGACGTTTGTATACCCAGAAGTTTGTAATGTGTTGCCGTGGTATTGAAGCTGATATTAATAAAGTTAGATTTTTACTGATTGAAGTTAGACAAAATTCTGGCATCGTGACAACCCTAGCTTAGAAAAGAACAGGATAATAAACTTATTCAAACAAACAAGACTTTCAAGGTTAACTGAAAAAAAGTGTTTTCCTCAGAAGGTTTTTTAATTAACCTTTAAAAAAATTGCTGAATAAAAACAAGTTCTTCTTGTCCTTCTTGCCAACAGTTAAGAATGCATCCCCTTGTTTTGTGAATGTTACTTCACACCTTTTAGCAACCGGTGTAAACAGGTCCCAGCTATAAACACGACTTAAGTGCTGTGAAACTTGAGAGATGACTCACCATGAGTAGACAGCAGGCAGGTCTCCAAATCCGGCTTTGAGGGCAGTGAGGCGCTACATTTCTCTGGGCTGAACCACAGTCCAGATCCCTCTCCAGAGGGGACACCCAGCAGATCTCTACAAAAGGAAAACCACAGCGACAAAAATATTAACTCAACGAAAGCAACTGACCGAAAGAGCCTTGTATTGACACACAGCGGATGCCATTTGACATCCGGCTCAGCGGCACAATAAGTCGATGCAGTGGTCTGTAACTGTTCACTCTCTGCAGATGATTTTTTTCCAACTGAGAACACAAACAGAGGCTGATGATGCAAACAACGCCGTTTGGGGTCCCTACAAGGGCTGGTTGTGAAAGGGCAGGCTGGGACAGTAGACGGTTGTCAGCCACTTTAGGGGGGTGGATCTGACATAAAGTGCTGCTTTCAGAGTCATGCTGCACAGAAACTGAGTCCCTAAGCACTCCAACCAAATCATTATGTCATTAGGTGGAGAGTAAAGGACGAGAGAGAGGGGGGAGTGACATTTCTGATTAGAATTGGAGATGGTAGCAGTCAACACTATAACGAGCAAAATGCAGAGATGAAAAACTCAAATATTACTCGTTGACATATTCATTGTTTGGTGTTTCTGTTAAACACGATCTACCAAAGTTTTAGACATTTACATTTTCTGATTTTGTACCTCAACAATATATTTGTATGGAGATGTTTGGATATCATTTTTCCTAGCTAATTTCAATGCGGATTTCTGAAGTTGTGATTCTGCCAATAACAAGAATTGATCTGGAACCAGTGCAGTCCTCTAATGAAAAAGAGATTGATTTTGAGGATTTAAACAATAAAGCTGCTTTAATCAGTCTAAAAATGCCCAAAATTCATTCTTGTGTAGAAAGCCACTGTTGTTGAACGCCACATGATTATTTACCTGAAATGTGTTCTTCTTTGCCGCTCCATTAACAGCAGTTGCTAGTGGCAGCCACAATATATCCATGGTGGCAGCACAGTGTGCTTTGTTGTGTTTGCTAATGGTTTGGAGCAGCGAAGAAGAACCAAGTTGACTTTTTAAGAACTAATGAATCGTTGTATTGGATGTATGAAAAGATTGGTGTACCTGCAGAGCCCTTACCAGCTTTTCTAGAGTCTCAGAGGCATTTAAAAGACATGGTATTAGTCTTGGAAAAACTCTTAAAATGTGGCATCAATGAACTTATTGAGGCTCTAAAAATATATTATATTTAGGGATGTTCCAAGCGACTCATTTCCTAGTCGATAAAATGTAAATTTGCACTAGTTGACTTGTCTCAAGTTAAGCAGTCGTTGTCGTGGTGAGCTGAGTTATCTTTTCAGACTGAACAGGATCACAGCATCTGCACAGAAACAATATCAAATTGGTTTGCAGAGTGTGGCTAACAATATCAGTGCTAGCACCACTAGCCTTTGCTCATCCTTGCAGTTTAATGTCCAGGTGCCTGTGTTAAATGTGGATACACATTGCTCCGGTCCATATGCCATTCTACGATGACAAAGCCTACTTAAAACGCTAGAGCCAAACACTGCCAATCTGCACTGCTCCTACGAGATCTGTTCACTGTGCTTTTTTACATCTGGGTGGTAGAACCAGGAGAGAAGGTCTAGTAACCAAGGCTACAGCCCCTGCTAGGGACGTTGGCTGCGTTACAGCTTAAGCACAACATCTGACTGACATTGAGGTCCAACATATAATGATATTAAAAATGTGTCTAACTGACTAGTCATTCTGTGGCTGAATAGGGAAGGTGACCATGTTCATCATTTAGTTTGGTAGTCGCGCACATCCCTACTTAGTTATTGATTAGTTAAAAGCTGCATTATTCAAAAGACCCTTATTTTAAAAGTATTTGGCAACTACACAAACAAAATGGCTATTTATAGAGGATGAATTAGCTAACATCGTTGGTTAGAGTGTTCTGCTTGGTCTGAAACTAAGTTATGAGTTGTGATAATACAGTATTTGTTGAACAAATGATTCCTCAGGAGTCAACACGGGAAAAAAACATCTCCCAGTGTTATTCCACTAAGTCATTTAAGCTTCAAAGAGTCCTACAACCAACCGTCAACACTCCCTCTGCAACATCCTCCAGTGTCAATACAGTTTATTTCCTCACATTCATAAAGGACGACTAAGGCGTACTGCAGATTCTGAAGGGAGGCAGAATGTCATTTCTGCACAAAAGACAGTCTTCAGAAAAACAGCAACACAATAATCAAGTTTCCACAAGGGTGTCACATGGACTTTTTTTTCTAATTATAGTTTGTACAATACTCACTGCAGGGAACACTTTAGAAGACTTAATCTGAATTCACACTCAGTTGCCAACACATTAATTAAACCGCGCCAACCAATTGGGGTCTAAACAAGATCCAGCAGTAATAATAGGAAGCAGACACAAAGTCAAACCTTCATAATTCTCAGATGATATATTTTGTATGGGGATTTGCAGGTTTGGATGTTTGAGCTATTATTTTGTTCTCATGCTGAGGGTAACATTTGGCTGTTTAATTGAAAGTGAATTAATTGTTTGAGAAATACCACAGTGATCTTCAAATGAAATGCCATCTCTACATCAAACACCATTTTTGTCTATTTTTGGGTTCTCTTGGATTACGCTCCTGATTTGCTCAGACAAAACATGTCTCAAAAGGTTTGGTTCTGCTGGATTTAATGTGCGTGTATGTCACAATCTCTTTACTGGAGAAGATAGCTAATGTGCTAATGGCTCTGGGGTCAAAGAAATCTGGCAACAGGCGAGACACAGAGAATTTCCCAAGGTCGACTCCACTTGTCACTTTAAGCTCGGAGGGTCACGAAGGCCGGGCAGCTGTCCCCCCAGCAGATGATGATTAGAAGAGAAACGAGGGAAAAACAAGTCTCAGTGTTCTGCGTCTGGTTTATCGTGGTAAACCAGACGCAGCGGGATAAAAAAAAAAAGAAAAGAGAAAATCATGTGGCAGAATGCATAATTCTTCTTTGTCCACTGGGTTTCTGTTAATAACTGAAGAGGCCGGAAATAAAATCAAAACAAATTACGGCCAAATCTCTAAGTCGCCATTTCACTGACAAATGTTGCATTTAAGCTTTCCCTCTCATCTCCATCTCAGAGGCATTGAGTGTTTAAGCTTTCATGTAATACAAATGCCTCTGTGTAAAGTCAAACAGTTCATGTTTGCCTTAATACACTGATTGCATTTCTTCCTTACATCATGAAGAAACCACCTCTTTGTCTCAGACTCATTCTGCCAGTTTGAGGAATAGGTACTCAGACAAATTGGTCCACTTAGGCCAGACTCCTCACTCACAACAAGGTAACCGAGATCTCCCTTGACCATATTTTCTGTTTGCCAAAGGTCTGGGAAATAAAAGACAGGGCACTGCGGACCAATTACTTACATAAAATGAAAGAAAAGTCACCTAACATTGTTATCCACAGTTAATTGAGGCTACATTCGTTGAGACAGGCTATAAAGACAAATAGCAAAGATGCACCTGTGGCTAAAAATGTGTCTCCTTTAACAGTTTGAAAAACACTCATTAAGTAAAAGTAAAATGAATGCTTTGTATATTTAACGTCTCTACCTACGGTCGTACAAAAGGCAGCGAATTGCAGTGTGTTTTAGTAATAAATAAGATCTAGAAATATCCGTAATGAAGATGCTTTTTGTAGTGTACAAGAAAAACTAAGAACAATCAAAAGAGGAGGGAGAGTTTTCAGAAAAACGTTCTTTGGGATAGTCCCAACAGAAACTCCTCAACAGCTGTGAGATTGGTCAGCATTCCTTCGTTCAGTCACCTTCTCAAGTCCTGACCTCTCCTCAAATGGCTCATAAATTGAACACATGCACTGTTAAAATGTCCATCCCTTGTTTAGGAGTTTGGATACTTAAGCCCTTGGTATCGAAATTGGTATTGATTTGCCAGTTCCAAAAATGTATACAACACCAAGTTGATCCCCGTTGTTCACTGTGCACCCTAACTGATCAATTCACTGTGCCTGTTCTATCATAATAAGGTTTATTGTTCAACTATAATATATCTTATCACACGCAGGGGGGCTTTTATGACATACCTTTTTAAACTATCAATGCTAAAGTTATTAATTACAAAATGCATAGTCAAGTGACAGGTAGGTGCTGCTAGCTGTTAGCTAGGCTTCACCATAGCTTATCTGAATTGGCTGAACTCGAACACTTGGTCAACATATAATTAGTTCTGGCTCTTTAAGGCTCTGTACACCCACACAAGTGATTGACTGACAGCTCCACTACCTTGTTAAATTTGTAGAACCCGTCTGGGCGAGAGGACTTGTTGACTTCTTTCATACTTATTGGTGCTTAGAATTGAATATGTCATAAGTTCTCGGTATAGATCCACCTATTTTCAATCCAGATGCATATGGCAACAGCCAAACTGCCTAACTCTGGTTAGAGTCACAGTGGCTCTAACCACTTCTTTTATACATCTATGGTTCTAATGCAGATCAACTTCATTCCCCTTCAGTGGACGTGTAAATGAAGGTGAGCTGGGTTTCAACATCCAAAAGGCATTTCCAATGTGACAGTCTGGCCTCCTGCCCAATGCAACACCCCGTTTCACCTGTTTCCACCTCTGTTAAGTGCAGTATCCCTTTCATTTTAGACCTAAAATTTTAAAATGCTGCCTCTTGTGCTGAGACCTTGACATTGGTGGGCACTGGGCATCCAGCAGAAAGAGGCTGAAAGGCACTCTCGACCATTGAAACACAAAGATTTTTGGACCGCCTTGTGAGAAGAGCCAAGGGTAAAAATACCAGTATAAGCCGTTTGAACAACACAACAGCTTCCAACACCTACTTATACAGTCAGAAACCAACCCTGAATGTGCTCACCATTTTATCATAAGAAACGAAAATAGAACATCTGAGCCGCAGCCTGGCAGGTGTCGGTGCTTCAAGTGGCAGACACCGGCTTGAATGACAATGTGTCGAGCTGTTATTCAAGCAGACTGAATGAAAAGTGATCAAATTCAAAGAATATAAATCTTTGTAACCAACACTTGCCATGTGCCATTCTACATTCAAAGCATAAAAAGTCTGCGGTTGCTTGTGACTTGTGAGCCACTGCCATTTTCAGCACTAGTTTGTTTCATTCAGCGTTGATCGAGATGAATGAAACGTTTAAGCAAATACAGTCTGAAAGCCGCCCTGGCAGAGGGGCTGGTGCCTTCAAAGCGTGGAGAATGGGATATGGGTAAGGCAGCCGGTTTAAAGCATTCCCTAAGATTAGCGTCCTTCTTCAAATCCATCTCATTACAGCAGCTACAACTCATAAAAGAGTGGGAGCTGATGGGAATACTACTCATTCTTTAATACAGCAGTTAACACAATTGTGAAGCATCATATGTAATGTGTTTCTCTTTATGTGTAGATCCCAGACATACAGCCAGAGAATATGTCAAATCTGACTGGCCATGTTGGAAACAGGTGGGTCAAAAGTGTAGTTAGTTTCCTACTCCTCTACTGAGTGGATGTTTGTGTTTTACGTCAGTGCTCACATCTTGAAAACACTGAATATTTCAATTACCGACCACTGTGCCATTAGCTCTCATAACCTCAGTGACTCCATGTTAAAAATGTATGCTTCTGGGCCTCCTATGTCTCGTTAGCTAAATGACGAGGAAACCTAATATAGTTTCCTTAGAAGTGGCATTAACACTCAGTGGGGTTTTCAGCTGGATATCAATTAGAGGCTCATTAGGCATTTAGAGATGGCAGTCCCTCTGGCTTCCTGTCACCTACTGTGAAGCTGGCTGACCCTGACCTTGGAGAAAGACTGGTGCTCTCTGTGTCTTTTAAGTCCTTGGAAAATAGCTATTAAGCAACCAGATCATGCAAGTGTGATTCCTTCAAGTCTGGGAAAACACATTGTCCAAAAGCATTAAAATAACATGGCCGTGGAAAGAGGATGGAGAATAAATAAAGCACTGACACAAAATGTAAGCTTCTCAGTAGAACATGGGTCAGCAACCTTTGACTTATGCCAGCAATGGAGAGAAAAGCAATCTGTAGTTGTACATCAGACACCAATGTTTGATGGTATAATGAGATTAGCTGCATTGGGGGGGGGGAAATAACCGTTGCATGCTGAGTGATCCTTTGGATTGAGTACAAAAGTATAGGTGCAGTAACCAGTGACTGCTTGGCAAAGAAAAGAACTGACTGCACCAATTAGTACGTGACATAGTCTTACATAGCCAACCTATGTCCATGTTACTGGGCCAGGGGTGGAGAAGTTGGCTGAGCCCGTCATTGTTCAACTCCAAGGAAAAAGAAGTCTCTAGGTCGTCTTTAGTTTTGTTTCTTTGAGTCAATCACAATCATCTTGGGGTCCCATAGCCCAAGCTGTAGCAATGGTGCCCTGGTAAATAGTGTCAGCAGACCATTTGTTTTGCTGGAACATTTGCAAGAGGGTACAATAAAATGACTCAATGTCTGTGAAAGGAAATGCCAACTTGAACATTAACTGATATATACTATGTAGAATAGACTAATTGCACAATCTAAATCTCCACCAAACCTTCCATTGGACATGTGTTGGTTGTTAGATTGGAGGTTATTGTATTGTTTACTTCCATCTAAAATCAATAGCAAATAAAAAGATCCACACCGTCTACATCCTGAGAATCAGACGAGACGAGACATGTGCAAGCGTTGTCTGCAGGATTTGAGTTTTCGGGTTCTTTGCAAGGGGAGACAGAGCCGTGAGTGCATTTAGCTGTGAAAATGAAGTGTTAAGTGTCACTTTGAAACTTAGCATGAGACTTCAAAGGCCGATAAAGCTGAGTTAATCAGAAGGACAATGTCAAAGAAAAACTCTGCGTACCTCAGGCTACAGAGGGCAACTATAAAGTGTTGACTATATCACTGAATGTGGGAAAACCACTCCCAGACAGAGAATACATAACGGAGACTTTCTTCAGCACTGAAGACTTTTTGTTTGATGAGGTGCCAAATAAAGACAGCATCATACTCAGGACTGAAGACCTGCTTCTGTCCACAACAAACTGTTGAGTGATGCATAACTGAAATACAGAGAGAATACAAAAAGGTGTCCTGATGCACTGAAAAGGGAACAGGAACTGGGATCACACTACCTGACAAGCCCTGTTTAATTATTAGCCTTCGTAAAAGCATGGCTTACTAGAGTAAATAAGACAGTGTATACTGTGCAAAAGGAGCCTTGCACTTCCTTCTTTCATTATTATTCAATAGATAATACTTTAACACAAGCTGCACCAAGCTCTTATCTCTGAGGCTCCAACAGTTGCCTGAATTACTAGCTTAGTTAGTTTCACTCTTGCAGAGCGCACTGCAGAGAAAATGCATTTAGCTTTGCTCAGTGCTGCATGTTTATTCATCTCGCCTCGTGCAGCTTCCCTTTATATTTGCCCCTTGGTGTGTCGTTTGGGGCAGAGGTGGTGTGGAGTATTTTTAGACAGACTCAGAAGGGGACTCTATGTTCTGACTGCTAACACAATGAACTCTCATGCTTGCACAAGGACATATTTTAGTGACTGGAGGCTAAGCAGTAGACCACTCCTCTACCTTCAAAACAAGCCACTGTTTGAAGAAAGCCACTCAGTGAAACTGGCCGGGCGCTGCTGCGCATGGACTCCATCAGCAAGGCCATTTCTGTTTTCATATCTGGAGGGAATACTGGGACATCCTTAAAAGGGTTTTAATGCAATTTGAAGACAATCTCAGAAAGAATATTCAGCAATTATACACAAATACAGGATCTTGTTTGCAGCTGCAAACATTGTGGTCAGCATTCTGACATTTGGTTGAACTGAGAAAACAGAATACCTCTTCCCCATGTGCGTGCACTTTCCTTTTTGAAATTTGCGTGGCATGTGTAAAACCATCTTACAATAGTTTGGCTAAAAGGAGTCTTAAAAATAGCCTGCATGCTGTGCCACGTAGCATTACAGGGCTCCAGAGTGATAGTATGCAGAGCAAGGACCACTTCTCTTTGCTTTGATTCATATAATCCAATTTGTTGCTTGTGGGCACTGCATTCAGTTTGTTTAGTAAAGCATATTCAGAGTGTTTTGCTCCTTTGGAAACAAATTCATGCATTTTGTTGTGCTCAAAAAATGTAAAAGTACACGTCTGGAAAGTACAATCTTAATATTTTGCACTTGTGGACTTTTTATTTGCAAATATTTAGCGACCTGTTCCAACTTGTTAATCTTGAACAGCTTAAATGTTTGAATGTATGTAAATCTATCAAAAAGAGTCTGACTTCCTGGGTACTTGTTTTTATTCTGAAACCTAGATGGTTAAATATCGGGCAATTTAGGAAAATGGAAATTAGAAACTTGAAGGTACTGATCAGTGTGATGGTTGACATTGTTAGATCTGAGGAGCTATTTCTATCCTGCTTCATTATTTATGATGTAGATGAGAGACACAACAAATCTGAAACTGAATCTCAATCTAAAAAGATGAACGAAGAGTAAGTGTGATGTTACAACACGGACTGGTAGGATAATGAACATAAAGTAAGATGAATTCATAAATGTTTTAAAAGAATTTGCAAAGGATCCAGATTAAAACTAAAGAAAAGGTTCAGTCTCTAAATTCTGGCAAACATTTATATTCATAATATCCCCTCAAAAACAATTCAGACTTTAAAAAGGATTCAGTTAATACCATCAGCTGTAAAAATGAATGGATGAAGCCTGAGTGATGTCACCCATCTCTTACTACAGGGGGCTTTGGAGTCTCATCAATGGCGGTCCCCATGCTGGAAATGTTGTCTCGACCTAACTTTCAGTCACACTGGTGTCAGTTCGGGGCTTGTCAATCAAGCCTGCTATGCAAAACAGAAACTGCAGCCAGCCTCAAGCAGACTCGATAAACTGCAGTTTTCACTAACTCACTACTTCTAGTAACAAAATCAGAGAGTTATACCGACATTGTTTTGACTGGAGACCCCCCTAAAAGGACTGATGGTCATGCAGTTCATTTAGGCCGATTTCAAAAACTTCTCAGTACCACAGATAACCTTTGCAAAGGAATGTGGAATAGAGCCATTATCATTAAAATGCTGAGTCTTTGGCTTTGGTAGTGCTTAATGATGAGATAATGATCTGATATAAAAGATAAAGATGGAACCTGAGCACACCCTGCTGACAAATGATGAGAAAAGAAAGTCATCAATCTGCAGAACATGTGAACAAAAACTGTGAATAATCAAAACATGTACAGAGCTCTCTGCCTCAGCACATTGTTAGCTGGATTCTCATTGGCTAATAACTGACTCTGCAAACACATCCAAGGTCATAGAGAACATTTTGAGATTAACGCTCAGAAACCGTCTTCTTAATAGGAGGTTAAAATGCATATCATCTGTCATTAAATCCTAATTCATGATTATCAGCTATGTGTTTATTGTAGTTCTTTAATACAAAGGGCATCATTGAAAAGTTCTCTCCCAGACTCCAAACAATGCTACTTTTCATGAAATCCTTTTCTCCTTCACTCCTACACTCATCGTCACACCCTGTTTAGCACACAAAGCCAATGGAGGCAGCTGCGTTATCAACAACGTGTCCACTATGTTCTACAGTCACAGAAATCTCTGGCTAATTATAATGAAGTTAACCCGTTAATGGCACTTCACATCACAGAGCGGGGGCCCCATCTCCCACCACTGACTGAGCACCGCACACACAGGAACAGTGGCGCTATTTATGTATGACAGAGCACATAGTGTTTCATTGACAACTTGACGCCTGCCCACGGATCACTTTACAAAGCTTTGGCAGCAGTGGGGTCAATGTTCAAGCATTCAGTAGGTGACGTGCTGGTAACCCATTTGTCTTGTTTTGAACCTATTATAGCACACGGTAACAATGCACAGCCTTCATGACGGATGGAAAAGTCGCTGTTAATCTGCTAACAGCGACACCAGATGTTGTGAAAGAGAAGAACAAGGACAATAGCGAAACTGACCTCACCAGAAAAAAAACATAACACAGTTAAATAGTAAATGGGAATTAGAACAGCCGATTGGCCAGTAGGCCTGCACGATGTGAGTGAAATGTGCAATGCAAAAAGTGCACGTTAGCCATAAGTCACAGTTTCTAAGGTTACCTGCATTTCCTTGTGTCTCTCCTGAATCCAAGTTCAATCAAAAACACATCTTTTTTACAACTGAATTGGTGCTAATCAATCAGAGGTTAGCTGTTAGCTAGCTTGAGCTTCATCTGACTGCATCAAAATGGTTTGAAAAAATAGCAATTATTCCAAGCCCTACATCCAACAGGTAAAATGTACCAGGTCAAATATTGTAATCGCAGGTGGTATCGTGAACTGCATCATAGGGCAACTGTCTTTCAAAATTGTCATCACAGCTTTGCAGCCATATCGATTCTGTAACATCTGCATCCATGCATGTTTTTGCAAGGAGCACATGACGATACATTACCATATCGAAATGTTCAGCCTATCATGCAGGCCTACGTTACTTAAGGACCTTCAATACCTAATTAAGCCCAAATCACCAGATTTTGGTCTAAACCTTACCAAGTCTGATGCTGAAATCTACCCAAACTGCAACCACTTCACCACTTGAACCGTCTTTTCAAGGTTCCAACAGTCAGTAGTTGTTTAGGAGAACAGTCACATACACCAATCAGGCATAACATTATTCCCACCTGTGCAATCTAATGCATTCCCATACAAGAGCTGTACCATAAATTCTACTTTTATGACGCTTCTACATTTTCAGTTTTGGTTGCCATGTTCAGAAAGGTCAAAGTTCTCCTTTATGGTTATAAGAGATGTCAGGATGGTGGTGGTTTATTGCAGTGCATTAAGTTTTCCTAGTATTCCCAATACATAATATTTTGCCTCGTCATGAATGTTAAAGGAGTGAAATTAGATATTAGGAACATATTTCACACATACTTCACTCCATACTTTTACTTAATGCTAATGTCGAGGCTTTATAAAAGTAAGATTTATGCCAGAGCTGCCGTATTGGAATGAAATGGATTAGACAGGTGGTCATAATGTTATGCCTGAAGGGTGTATGTCGTGTTGGGAGGCATTGGCAATAGATGTATTCTGTCATTAAGGGGGATGAGTACAACATTTAGATGATGTTCTGGTGTGCTCAGGAGGAGACGAAAACCAAAACACTGGTGGGTAAAGAACTGTGCATGTTTACAGAAAGAAATAGGAAGGGTAACTGAGGTCATTGGTTGCTCTCAACAGCGTTGCCAAGTGAAGGTTGTTGGTATCATAGCTGTTGTTCAAGCTACGAGACACAGCTTTCAAGCCTGATGAATACTCTGCCATTTATCTGCTTTCAGCAGCTGGGGCTGGCTCAAGCAGCTGCCTAATAGGCTAACAGGGATCTTCAGTTCCCCGGAGGAAACTTTGAGTGGCAGACTGATTGGATACAGCCGCATAGCCAATCTTTGTTATCTAACAGCCAAGTCATCTTGGCAGAATCAGGTAATGTCATGTAATTTAAGCTGTAGCACACATATAAAGATACATGTTACACTTCCTCTCGTCCAGAGAGAAGTGATTAACTTGATTTCATTAAAGCTGCAATGCAGCAATACGCTCAAAGACTCCAGTCGCAGCAGTAACTGCCAATATGAAATATATCAGAGCAAACTATGGGGAAATGGGAAGAAATGACTTCCCACACAACCCAGACTCAGCAAGAACAGGCTGCTGCTCTCAGTCCACGATCACACAAATACATCAATATGAGCATGCTGGTGTGTGTCAGCTTCTTTCAGACCTTATTAGCTTTTTAAAGATAATGTTTTACATCCTCACGACATGCCAAAAAAGTGCCATTTTGGTGCTTTTTAAAGTCTAGTTTAGCACTATTAGCATTATTAGTTGTAGAAGATGTAGTAGATGTTTGGCACACGGCAGAGCAGAGGCTATTTCTGCATTTGTTCATAATGACTAGAGCTGCAATGCATAATGTATTAATCAATCACAACATTAATTGCAGAATATTTTGAGAATTAATTATTTGATTTGGTGATTTGTCAAGTAAAAGCATTTCTAGTTTCAGCTTATTAATGTAAGGTTATTATGTAGAAAGTCTTTTATGGGGCTTTCACACTTGCAGAAATCTCCTGAAAAACTGAGATGTATGTGAACGCAAACAGCCGAATTTTTCGCTCAGACTTCACCCAGAGTTTCTCTTGCCAGACCCCTAGTTTTTTTTCCACAGCAAGACCGAGTGAGCTGATGTGAGAACGCCGCAGGATATTCTCTGGAGAATTCAGCTCGAGCCAATAGGAGGGGGAGTGACGTTAATACTGTGACTGCTGCACGGTGTCTGCACACGACCACTACGATCTCCGTGCACAAAATTAAACGACTGCATTATGTTTTCTGTTTCGACAGTATGTTGTTCTCCGCTCTTTTGTTAATCTTGTCATTCTGTCGATCTACATGTAGCATTGATACAAAGGCAAATATTCTCATTATAGTGTCATATGCCATGAAGACAATCATTAGAATATAAAATACCCAAAAAAGTTAAAGTGCGAAATTAATTTATGTATTCACTGCGAACTATTGTGAACTTCACAGAATTATTCCAGAGCATCTCTTCACTACCTCTCACTGCTGTCCAACTATAGCCTGCTGTGCTGTCTTCTTCTACTCTAATCCCACGGTCAACTTCCTCTCCATCCAGTGACGTACCGTTAATGTTACCCTCAGTCATGTTTCAAGTGCCACTGCAAGGAGTCATGGGGTATGGACACAGGTCAAATTAGCAGGGAAATCTGTTTCAAGTGCCGTATTTTTTTAAACTGAATTATCGATAATTGGATTTCACAAGTCCAGACAACGACATACTGCAATATGGACGTTTTATCCCACCGCTTAAATAGACTAAAGGGTGGATAGATTTATGGTAAAATATCATAATAATCATCAAATTAATAGTGAATGATAACAGTCATTAGTTGAAGCCCCCCATTAATGAGCCCCTGTGTATGTAAGGAGGTTAAACAATGAGCAGCAGATGAGGGTATAAATGAAAGATATAATATATTCTATCTCCATCTGCCCTTTTGATTTTATACAGACATTTTTATTACAAACCTTGCTGGAGTAATAGCTGCCCCACTACTTTAAAAATCTGTAAGCAGCTACTCAATTGTGACTGAACAAATGCCAGAGAGACACAATGCGACGATATGAAAAGCAGGCGGACTCCAACACAAGTTTATAATATATTGATGCACTGCTCTCACTTATTGTTATGAAACTGTAACCAGGCCGACGTATCATAATAGCCTCCCTTGTACATCGCAGACGAAAACACTAAAACACTTTGATCCACTCGCTGGATTTCTGTCGAGCCGCTGGATTCTTCTTTAAGGTGTATTTTCGTCTCCTTTGAAGGAAAGCAGGCAACAACATGTACACGAATACAAAACAGTCTCGCCAGCAGCTTTCTTAGAATTCATTTTGGTTGGACTCTTTTTGAAATCATAAACCTCTCTCATTCAAAAAGCACATATTTTAAAAGTACTGCGTCATAGTCGTCGTTGTTTTTGTTGAAAGCACTCTCCTGCAGTAACAAACCCACAGACAGCTATATGAAGTGGTGTTTGTGAAAAATAATCCCCCAGAACCACCTCTATTGTCTGAGACTCAACTGCAGCAACGGAGGGCATGTTTCCTGACACGAACATCAAAATCATCTTCTAGTCAAAGGCAGCGTTGGTACAAGTAGGTGAGAAACACGGTCAAAATGTTCCCATCACAACTCAATAAATGTCACCGACTTCCAGCAGTAACGGAGACAAAAGGAAACTAAGCAACAGCTCAACGCAGCCAAGATGAAACGGCCCGGCTTACTCCCCGGTTCCGCTCGCTAACAAGAAAGAATGAGGCGCGGAGAAGACGCCTTTTCGCATCATTATTACATAATCAAAGGGCCACACAGAAATGAGGGACATGCCTGGGGAGAATCCGTCCCTCATTATCGGAGTTCAGTGCACCGGCGTCTCCTCCAAATGAGGCAATTTCACAGAGTTTTACAGGCTACCAGGAATACATCTCTATCCACAGATTTCGAAGCATCATATACGTATCTGCTGTTGCTGTCTTTGTCTCTGAAAAGCTGAATTTCTTTCCACTAGTACACAGTGTAAAACATTATTGCTGTGCTCTCCGTAGCCTTGCATTTCTAATATGACTGCCCTCCCACTCTCGGGGCTTTGAATTGACTTACTGACCAAGAAGGAAATAAATTATGATCAAAATATCAATTTCAGCTCCCTTTGCACTGTATTATTTTCCGAACTGATGATCACGCTATTTATACCGCAGTACATTCATGTTTTCCAATCATCTCTCCTGGTTTCCATGACTGCTTTTTCCTGTTTAAAACTGAATAGAGAGTACCGTTTCCGTGAATGCTCAGGGAAATTAATCACGACATCCCTGAGGATGACACCTTTATTCCCAGCACTGGAACTACAGTTGTCACTAGAGATGCACCGATCCACTTTTTCTCAATTTTCAATTCCGATACATATGAACCGATACCAATTCAGTTTTTTTAATCCTAATAAATATTGTTATTGTTGGTATTATGTAAAGATGCACAAAGCTGGCATTGCATTTCTTATTGCAAGAGCAACAAGATAATAATTACAAATTAAATATGCATGAATGCATAAAAACTCAAATGATTCCAAAGAAATTTGAACTTTGAGTCGGCTTCACATCCAAACAGGAAGCAGCAACACCTGTAAGGTTTTCAAATTAAATCATTCAAACTGAAAAAATTGTAGAATTATAGAAAGAGCTGTTCCATCTCATCCAAACGTCGTCATGGAGACGATTTGTGGACACTTCTTACAGTTCAGTCTGAACGTCCTCAAAGTGAGACAGTGAGAGCTCAGAGCGTTTAAAGTTCCCACCGAGCTTTCTTGTTGGTGACGTGGATCGGCGCCATCAGTCCGATTAGCAATATTCAAATTACGTCAATATCAGACTCGATACCAATATTAGATCAGATCTGTCCCGTCTCTATTTGTCAAAATACTAGCTTTTTTTAAAAACTGATATGATACTTGTAGTAATTAAATAATATTGATGCCTGCTTCAACACCACGGCAAACAAAATGAAATGTCCTAGACACCAAATATTGCATATTGCATCATTTACATTTTTATTTACCAAAAGTTGCATGCAGACGCTCTCACACTGTCTAAGCAGCACATGAAAGTTAAACGTTGCTTCTTCTCTGTGCAGTTTAAACAGCTTTCACTCTTTTGCTCTCAGCAGCTTTTGGTTAAAAATCTGTATGAAGAGCTTTAGTTCTTTTTACATTTTCTGTACTTTTTGGACAGTGTCAATCATTAAGAAACTGGAGATAGTATCATTTTAAAACATGCAGTATCGAAGAGAATCACAGTATAGAAAAGTTTGACTACCGTAACTGGAACAATCCCACACTTTCAGAGCTGATTCGACATAAAGGGCTGTCTGGCTTAGTCAGAACTGCAAAACAAACAAGTGGTTTTAGTCGTTTAACAACAGGACTCTCAATATCTCAAAAGGCAGTAAAGCACTCTTGTGTGGTTAGAGGTCTCTAAATGAACTCTAACCACTTTAAAAGAACACAAAGTGTCGCCTGAGATATATATTTATAACTCAGAGAAGTTTTATAAAACTGTCTTGAAAGAGCTGCTGGCGACTTTTAAAGAAAAACTTCAGAGCTTCAGCTTTATCTGGCTATAACAATCTTCTACGGTTTTAAATACAGTGAATGTGATCTCGTCATTAAAAGTGTATCTACTGTGCTGATTCCCAACTTGAAAGGGTTGACCTTCTACCCAAATTAAGACTGGACTCCACTCAAACTTTTCCTTTTCATTCCTTTTATTTTGAAATTTGTTTTCTAACAGTTACTTTTTCAGTGTTTTGTTTAGTTGTGCCTTTCTTAGTGCCTATTTTTCAATTGTTTTCAATGAGGAGAGAGCGTTCACAGCAGAAACAGCCGCCTGGAGAAGAAGCGTAGCGCCTGGTGTCTTTTTTACGAGCGCTCCGCCTTTTTTGTGCGGCCGTTACGAGCAATCACGTTGAAGATCTTTCAACTTTTCAGAAAGGCGCTGTTGATGTCCCCGGCGCTCTTTTCCAAATGTATGATATTCCCTGCAGTTTCCCCTAAGGATCATGTCTTGTACCCACATCCTCTTTGCTCCGTGTCTGATTGGGTAAAAAAACGATCTCAAATATAAAACATGCAGTTAAACGTAACGGAGCGGTGTCGGTCATACAGCTGCCATTGTCAACAGACTGCTGTCATAGAGACAGGACGGTCGTGCAGCGTGTTTCTTCTCAGCGCACAAATGCTTCATGCAAGCGCTCCCGAGCGCACAGCCAGCGCTTTACTGCCTGGAAAAAAACGCCAGGGGGACACGGAGCCTTATGTACACACTTCTTTGAACCTGTCTGGTCGATCTATAATTGTTTAGTAGGTTTCTGACTTCCAATGGGTGACCTCAGCTTTTTAAAAATGAGCAAACACTTCAGCATATCAGTAGTGAGATCAAATGAAAAGAATGATAGCCGTGCTATCATCTGAGGTTTTCTCGTCAAAACAAAGAGTTTTACATCGTAGGTTAAAAAGAAAGCTTGTGGCTGAATTAGATTACGTCTAACTGGTAGCATTTTCAGAGGAGAACTGTTCATTCTTTGTTTGTTATACAGTGGATACCCTCTATACTAACCTCAAAATGAAACACAGTATGTTTCTGTTTATGCTCTCTGCACTCATGCTCTGATCCACACGACCATATTGTTGGTCTGCGCTCCAGATCACTGCAGAATAATACATCAAGTTTTATGATCTCACAACAGCGAGTTTTGGTTTAGATGCAAAAACCCTTCACTCGGCTTAGATTTAGGTCATAGCCTGGGTTTAAATGACTGGCTTTTTCAAGGTTAGGAGACCTCCGTTGCCATAGTTACACAAATAAAAAACATGTGATGTGAGGGAACAAACCTGGTTATGCTAAAAAAAGAAAAAGAAAAGATTGAGTGTTGGTTAGAAGCTGGAAACAAACACCAGACGATGTCACGTTCTTCCATCAAATTGTTCTGGCAATTTGACTTTGATAGTTTTTCTTCTTTGGAGGACAGTCTCCTCTTTACAATGACCGAGGCTTGGAGCAAATTGCAAATCCAGGTATTTTTACCAACTCCAACAGATACCTACTCAAACAGATATACTTATCAACAATATACTGGTTTTATTCAGGATATACAAGTAGCTGTTTTTTATGGCATGCAGCATGGATCTTTTAATAAAAGGACTCCTCGCTGAGACGCAAACCGAGATTTCATGTTTCTATGTAAATAGACTTTCTGATGTTGCTGCATAATCGTTCTTAAAATACAGAAACTGATCTTTGTTCTTAATGATCAGCCTCTTTTACTCTATTGCAATAATGACATGGTGGATTTAAAGTGTCTTCCTTTTGGCGTTAGTTTTGATTCAAAGATTTCAGGCATGTTTTATTCATATTGTACATTTATAAAAGACTGTGTCAGCTTCACTTCCAAAGGAAGCCTTCACCCAATCTCTCCAAGCAGAATCTTTTAGTTTTGACCTCTGGCCTGTCAGTGAGCGTGACAGGAGGGACTGTGTTGGCTTGGACTGTGGAAAAAACAAGGCCTTGTCACTGTCTCCCCCCCCCCCTTGAGCAGAGAGCGATAAGCACTGAAAGACAAAAATTTTAGGGATGGTCGAGTGAAAAAGAAACACACCATGATCTCATAACGGAAAACCTCCACACTGTGAACTCACAGATGTGTGTCAGGAGTGGTGGTAGCAGGAGAGAAGCAGAACTAGCGCGTGTCATTGATGTGAGGAGAGAACGCTTTGAGGATGACTGTCTTTTATCTACGCCGAGCTGAGCTGACAACCAAGAACTTGAATGTTGAATAAAAAAAGTACTGCGAGACAGCAATCATCTCCAGCCTCATACAAAAACCATGAGTACTGGAACCCAAATCTTACCAGTCTGCAGACATATTTTTCTGATAAAGGCTTTATCACAGCAGCTGTAAAGGCAGAACTCTCGATTGTACCAGTGTTTGCGTGCTATGCCCTAAAAATCACATTTCTTCCCATGACAGGTTTACCATTTTACAAATCTGCACCTTGTCTAATAAAACCGAAATACAAAACATCTACAACTGCCAGGATCTCACAACATCCCCAATCCAAAGTAGACTCAGTCTCCACCATATATAACGTGCTGATTGTGATCACAGGGAAATAAGCGTTTTCCCTTCCAAACAACAGGCATTACTGAGATTAACAGCCTTTGTTGAAACATACTATTACCACATAAGTCGCTGTCGAGAAGGACCAGATGTCAGATAATAGGCTATGCAGAGTGAGGTAGGTTCTGGCCTGAAGCCATTGAACAAGTACAAACAGCTTCTTCCATATAAACCTCTTTTCTTCATGGATAGCTTGTTGTCTAGGTGGGTAACCCCCCTATACCTTCAAACTGTATGTGTTGAACATAGGTGGCAAACAAAGCATATCGTATAGGCTCAGTATGCATTTGGAACCAACAGTTTACCAGACATGACTTTTGATTTGAGAACAAACAGATGCATCATTACCTTTAAATCCAATAAACATGTTGGATACAAGACATTGGATTTAAATCATTATGCAATTTTGTGGTAGACTTTGTTGTCTTCCAATCAAATGTATGAATACAACCAACAATCAGTGTAATGTTAGAGAAATACAAATATCCATGTGTAACTCTGTCCTAAAGAATAGTTGTAAAAATACATTACACATGTTGCAGTCTGCAGATACAAAAAGCGTGTTATTGTGTACAAGTCAATCTCATTAAACACTGCTGGGGGTGTTTATAGGCTTAGCTGGCTGGCTGGGTTTTGACTACAAGCAGCCAGCCAGGATATAAGCGTTATAGGTTATATTAGCTGCTGCAAGACCATGACAGCTCTAACATGTATTTTATTATGTCTACTGTATAATCAACTTTATTTTAGAATGCCTAAAGGAGCAGCTGAGAAAAGGTAGAAAGTGTTTAAAAAAAGAAGTGGACAGGTTACCTTTCCTAGACTTGAACCTTTATTTTTTTCTGGCCGGCTTTGGCATCACATCCGTGCCTCCCCTGCTTGCTCCGGGTCCGTGACTGCTGCAGCGCTCCGTGCGGCTCCTCAATCCTGATTGCCCGAGCAGGCTGCACGTTCCCAATCGCTTCGGAATAGCTCGCGCGAGTCAGACTGACTCTGAAAATAGCTGCACGGATCAAAGCGGCAACATTCAGCAGTCAAGACGGTCACAGTAGCGACACCCATGGGTGTACGCAGCGCAACCTCGGTCTGCAGCAGGTAGCAGTGCCCGGACTGACGGTGACTTCCTGCCCGCCAAGTGTGCCAAGTGTTGGGGGGGCCATTCACAACTAGAGTCATGTGTGTGTGCTGCAGTCAGAGCCAGTCAGTGCCCAGTGCCACGCAGCGCCGCAACATGGAGCGCTGACCTGCCAATCACTGGGTCAAGTTCGTGAAAACCATCAAATATGATACTTCCGGTGGGTCCTTTCAAAATAAAAACACTAACGCGGGACGTGGTACAAAACGACCATACACTTACGAAATTACTCTCCAAAAATACTAATTAACCTAAAATATATATTTATTTTAAACTATTTTTGATAAAATCCCTCCAATATTTCCAGTAAGGCTGTGCACATTTTCGATGTTTTTATAGTTTCTCAAATCATTATGGCGTCTCATACAGACGCAAAGGTTAAGTTTATGTCTCATAGGAGTTGACACTGTCTGACAAGTAGCCTACATAAGCAATGTTTCTGCACCGAATTGTTGCAAATATATTTATGCAATTCAGAAGGTAGCCTACTGAAATGTTGCTCGCAAATTTTTGGTAATTAAAACAAGAAATATCAAGGAAATGAGTTAATATTGGGTACCTTGGACTTCTATTTTTTGTTGCAGTGGTATCAATATCCGGTATTAATCGGTTTTCTTTGACCAGCTTGACACAGCTGAGATCCCAGGCGAGCAGAAGGAGCAGAGGAGCAAAGATACAGTGGGGGTGGAAGGCGGGCTTGATGAATTATTTATGATGGAAGAAGGCACTAATACCTAAATCATTCATAATTATGCAAGAGAAACAAGGTCGATGCCAATCAAACTTCAATTCCTCTCCTGTGCAGATCATGGCATTTGACTTTTGGAATGATAGATGGACAAAAGGGTGGCCAGTGTTAGACGTTTATCCTGACCTCTTCCATAATCAGTCAATAAAAGTAAAGGCCTATCAGCCAGAATTACAATCAGGGACAACTGTATAGGGGGAAATTAGCTACACACAGTGCTGGATTGTGGCATACACGCTAAATGGCTCTCAGCTGACCAGAGGCATTACATGAATTTATCATAATTTAACTGTACATTTTTGTGCTGAAAGGCTCATTTAAAGGAAAAGCACTTTATTTAAATGTATTGAGAAAAATTATACTGATTAAATTTGTGGTCAAAATGACTGTTAGTCATTTTTTAAATGGCCTTTTTTGTTTACAGCCCCCCCCCCCCCCACACACACACACACACACACACACAAGTGCTGATTCAACTGATTATTAAGTTAATTATAATGTGCTTATCTAGCATTAGCTCTAATCTACTTATAGTCTTATAAATCATGATTAATTCCGAACCACTATTGAGATAGATTTGTTGATAGAACCTTTCATTGCAGTCGGTTGGGTCACTTTATTCAGCTTTTCCCATAAGTCTAGGGACACTTCTTCTTCAGATGGCATTTGAGTATCTCTAGTTCTTGAGCTTCTTTGATTTGTAGGCGTTTTTCTTATCAAGAAACAATTTAAAATTCTTTTGGACCTACATTTTCCGGGACTGTTTTCCCTCTGCACAGAGCTGTCAAGAAAAATCTGCTAAAACTTTTCTTCCCCTGTCAAATCATGAACTCCATTTCTCCTTGTTTGGCTTGATTTTATACAAAGCAATCATTTCTTAAGTGCATATTAATCATTCCTCTGAGGTGAAGCTTTCACTTTTGTCACAAGATGTAAGATGTCTTCCATTAAGTCTATCGGTTGTACAGTGAACCCTACTGTATGTTCACCAGTTTGTCAGAGAGAATGTAATCCTTTGCTTCCACGGTTGACATTTGCCAAGATTAAGACAAGCCAACATCATACAACTCAGCTTGAGAGTGATGTAACTAAATATATCCTGCAGTTGGCAGACATACTGTAATAAACCCACCAGAGGACATATTTGTAATTTAAAAGGTTCCCTCTCTGCAAATGGTAATGAGAAATACCTGAGGGAGGCCCTGGAAACTGGTTGTGGTGCAGAGTTCCTGTCAGTGCGAGTGTGATGGACGAGGTGGTCACACCGAGCCGAGCAGTTGAGCCCCTCCAACCTCTGGAAAACCTGCATGCTTTCAATGGCATTGGATTAAATCCCACCAGAGCATCCTCTGTCTTCCCTTGTACTTTTCTCCTGTGTGAAAATAAAGAATGAACAAACAGTAAAGGTGAGTGTGCAGCTCGATCGGCCTCAGACAGACATCGAGAGGAGGTGAGATTAATGGAGCCTAACAGAAGATTGTGAGGAGATCAGCAGAGTTGTGGGGAGCCAGAGAAGTCAAAGAGCAACTCGATGAATGCTGGCCCTGGATCTTGTGCTAATCTATAGGGGCTCAACCTTTTGTGGCAATGCTACATATGGGATGGCAGTCAGTTTCTTCGAAACCACTCTCACATGTAATGCCAATGTCAGACTGTGAGACTACAGAGAGGTTTACATCATCAGTTGATTTTTTATTTTTGGATTGAAAATGATATCAACACACTATCAATGTTTCCACTCGAGGCAGTTGTTGACATGAGTATTTTTCTATATTCTGCTATTCTACACTTTTACTCCATAAAAGAGAGAAATAAATAATTGTCTTGAGCCGTTTTCACATATGCACTCCGGATAATATCTGCTCCGGAGATTCTCCCGACCTGCCTCGGTGTATTGGTGCAAAACAGCAACGCGCACCAACACACCGAGGCAACCATCAGCCGCGGCGCCATCTTGGTGAGTGTCAAAATAGCTCCGCCTTTATGAATAATTTATGTAAACATTATTATATTGACCAAGAGCCATTCAGTACAATAAGTAGCTACTGTTACTTAAGTAAGTACATTTTAATGCTAATTTCCTTGATTCAGTTGCAGGAACTTTAAGTGTTTTTTTCACTGTGGTTGGGCTTTATCATACACTGAAGCTAACTATCTGAGTAGCCCTCCACAGCTAGTAACCACTGACATGTAAAATGTCTAAATAATGATCTATGTTTAATCTTCAGTGGGAAAAAAACACACCATAGATTAATGAACAGAATATAGAAATCAACCCCAGTCTCTTTGAACACATGGTAGCAACACTAAGTATTAGAAAAGTTGCTATGGCATCGGTTGACTTATTTTAAGATACAGATGTATCCACGCCCAGCCTCCACCACCGGACTGTGTCGTCTTCACAACCATCGGCGTCCTCTTTCATGCACGGCCCACTGGGACCTCCACCTCAGGGGCAAGGAAGTGTGGACCAGGGGCGCTGCTTGCGTAAAAACAAAACCATAAAGAAACAGAAGAGCTACATTTAATAAAAAAAAGGTTTCAATTAACATTTTGGAAATTTTAGCAGAAACAAACACTTCTACTCAAATCAATAGTAAACTTGCATCTCAAGCTGCAGTTAAACTGTTTTGTCTTCAATGTTCAGTTGATTTCTAACATCAAATGCTATGCAACTAATATTATGATGAATGTAAAATGGAAGTGTTTTTTATTTTTTTATGGGGTTAAAAAACAGGCATTGTATCCTCGCATAACAGCTTGTGGACATCGTGTCTGAGGTTGTAACATTACCCTTGCTGCGTGTAGCAGCAGCCTCCAACACAAACAAAACACCTGACAGTGGATACAGGTGTTACACCTTGCTGCAATCTTGGTTTTCCCAGGATTATTTCACACCTGTTTGTATCTGAGCGTAAAAATGTACCTCTACACTACACTATACCTACCTGCCATCTGTTGTGTTGTATTTATATCCTAAACGCTGTAAAGTTCTTTGTGTTTTAGCATTTAATCTCAAACCTAAGGGAGGCAGGGTGTTGAAAATCTCAGTAGGGGGTTGAATATGTCTAGGTAGAAAGAAAACAACATGATTTGGATCGTGATGTGCCGACAGTTACAGAATGGTTTGACGGAAAACATTTATCCAGCTGTCTCCTGTCTCATTGTCTCTTTAATCTGTGCTCTGTGAAAATCATGGATCAAAGTTTGGAGAGAGAGGATAGATACAGAGATAAAACCAGAGATTCTTTGCATGCAGACTTTCTCAACACTATCACAGTCAGTTGCAGAAACATCCCCAAAGGAAACAATTTGTAACACATTTCATATTGAATTTGAAAGTCCACCAGTTGTAGAACATACCCACTGCAGTTTGAAAATCCAACTCCCCTTTTTAAAGCTTTCCAAGACCCTCCAAAACCTCTCTGCCTGCCCCCTGCAGTCATCCCCCTGCAGCTCTGAGAAATGTGCTTCATTGGAGCCGGAGAGCCGTGGAATAAAGGCTCAGTGTACTGCCTTCAAACTCTCTCCAGTGCAACCCTGAGCATAACTCCAGATTCAGCAATGACTTCAAAGATTCCCCACAGAGGGAGGCCCCCCCTGGCATCCAGATACACGATTTCTAGGATTTGCTAGGCAGGCTGAAGCAGGATGCTACTGGCCAGTTTTCCCACCACCTGGTGTGTTTAAAAAAATACTGATTTGCTTCTGTAACATTTTCTGTAACTTCATACCTGCTCTATGTTTTTTTTTGCAAGCCTGTATGGTTTCTTTTAGACCGCCACTTTTTTTGGATTCTCCTTACCCAAGGCAAGAAAGCACACCCTGCAAAGTATCACAAGAAGCTCAGGTCAGAGCATGTGAAGGTATTAGATGGATCCACCCATGGGGTAGCAGGAACACAAACACAAAGCCAAGACATCCCGAGGAGCGAGAACAAGATGAGACACCTTTTCAACAAAACAAACATTGTGAGGATCATAAGACTCTGCGCGTACTGTAGAGGCTCAGGACAACTTCCTGAGAGGTATCACCTCTGTCTAACATCTTTCCACATTCTATACACTGTCCAGTGAATCTGAACAGGAAGAGGAAGATGATGAGTCATCAGCCTCCAGGCAGGATACACACAGACTAAGTGACTTGATCGCTTTACCAAGGACGTTTTCTCCGTCAAGCTCGGCCTCTGCAAACCTCTCACATATCCTACGTAGCCTGCAGTCTTTCAGTTAGCAAATAAGTACTTCAATTTCAGGTGAAGCATCTGTTTGTACTGATAGATACAGTCTCACTTCTCTCTTTGAGTAAGAAAAATGCATCCTCGTGGAAGAGTCGTGCAGCTAGCAGACATGTCACAATCTCCCCGAGTTTCAAAGAAAAGAGAAGGAGGACGATATTCAGAAAGGAACCAAAGGTACACGGCATGGAAAACAAGTACCTCTGTGGAGCAAGGACATCTGAATGTAGATGATACAATTAACTTGAAAAGCCAGTACACAATCAAAAAACAAGTTGCTTGTTTTAATCTAATCTTACTTTGCCAAATGATTCAAAGTAACATTTCTGCACTAACTTTACAACTACAAAATAAAGTTGACAATAAACAGTGGGATAATAATGCAGCACGAGGCAATGTCAAGTAAATGTTACAGGAGAACTGGCTCCTACAATGTGCTTCAATGTCACACAAGCAAAATCTCTGATGCTCTTCGGTGAGATTCCTGTGATGTGACTCAGTTCCTCCACCACCTGCAATGAATTAAAGAAAGCTTAGATCACCAAAACGTTTGTGTAGGAGGTATCGTGACAGGTTGACATCACACTTACATTGGATGTGGATTATACTTTAATACGGCTGCATATTGTCTGAATGTTGACAATGAATGGTATTGTCGATGGAGATGAGGTTTAGGAAGGGAAAAACTCAAGTGTTTCACCTGTTCGTATTTCCTGACATAGAGGATGAATGTAGCCACGGCGATGACACTACCACCAAGAAGCATGTAGTCTTCCGTCACTGTCACAAACTTCTCTCTGTTTAGCAAGGGTTCATTATGTGATTAAGCAGACATAATAATTATTTCAATATTTACAAAGGATCAATAGCTGTGATGTAATGCAAGAGAACTCTTCTCAGCTCCACAGAGACTTGTCCTTTACTCACACATACGCAAAACTGACCCAGATCATTTCCTGAAATTGAGGATTGTGAGCTGCATGTGTGAACTCAAACGGCCACATTTTTCAACCCGACTTTACCAGGACTTTTTCCTTAGTGAAAGTTCTGCGTGACGTGGAGGTGAGATGATGTGAGAAGCAGGTAGAAGTCAGGAAAATCCCCTGCTGGGGAGAGCGTGATGCGCCACATTACAAAGCAGCTTCATACTTTCCAGTGTGTTCTTGTCCACAAAAAAGGCAAAAAAACATTATAGTGTTGGACTCTGCTTCGCCCCCCATCTTGTAATCATTACAACCACAACATCCTTTTTACGCCATGTCCTGCCTCTTGTGACCCCTCTCCCCCTCCTGTCTGACAAGGAAAACTCCATGCTGTGAGGGATATGTGTCAATAACAACTTTGGAACATTTCATGGGCAGGCTGTCCAGTCATTTTCAAGAAAATTAGTTAGTTATCTGGTAAGCACAGTGGAGCATTCAGCAGCCAAATAGCGAAATATTTCCCTCCAACGTGGTGTAAACCACAACAGAGCGAACAGGAGAGTAGACACTGGACTTAAGAACAAACCATATGAATGTAAATAAGCAACTGTTCACCATATTAAAGTCATTGTTGTGTTAAGAACATGTGTTCACTGTTAATGTAGCTCTTATGGATATGTATTGCAGGAAAGGCAAACCACGAGAAACATGAAGAACCCACAAAAACATGGACCCAGCTGCTTAAAGTCTACTCAGTTCAGCAGCATATCTGCTCTTGACTTTGACCACCTGTTGCCAAAAAATGGGAATTGTGACTTTAATAGAAACATTATACCTGTGTTCTGTGGACGGGCTGCCCCACTGAACGGTAATCGCTAACAAGGAGTCATAAATGGCAGTCCTCTGTAGGCTGACAAACTGGAGAACATGGTGGCACAGGGGATACAGACGATCCACAGGGGTAGATGGCTCATTGTGTCCTATAGAAGTTTCATCAACATTTAAAAATCTGCATAGCTATTCAGCAAATAAAATGTCATCATCCTTAAAAAAACGTTTGGCTTTATGTTAGCCACGTTTTTTGCCACATTCTTAGACTCTAAAATGTATAATTTTGAGTCCTTACCAAGCACTTCCAGGAGGATTTCCACATATGTCAGTGGGTTAGGTGAATTAAGTCTGAATTCAAGTCCTTTTAAGACCAGCAGCTCTGAATCCAGGACAGCCTTCTTGGAAACACTGAGGCCAACTGAATGCAGAAAACGTACAGCAGTGCTGGTGTCGATCATCTGGAAAATGTTTGAAAAATGACTGACATTTATTTTTTACTACAGGGGTACTGAAAGGTATCAGGTGTGAGCTTTGCAGAACTTACATGACTGTGCAGAGACATTTTGCTTGCTAGTTGCACACAGGAGAAGATGATGAGAGGGAATTTCTCCTTGAGCTTGTCAAACACAGCTCCCTCATAACTTCTTGGTGGATCTGCAGCCGCACCTTGAGGTGTGGGTGTGGTGAACAAATCCGTAAGGTGCTTAACCATGAACCTGGGGGGGGGGGGGGGGGGGGGGGGGGTAATTATTGACAGGTAAACAAATATTATACAGGGTGTAGCAGAGAAAGGCTAACGTGTATCTCCTTCTTACCTTTGAAGTAATTCAATGGCATGGTATCCAGCCAGTGGATCAAGTCTCATTTCTTTAGTTATCAGGAAGATGTATTCTAACAACATAAAGAAATGCAGGGTGTATAAAGAAGAAGAGAACCAAACCCCAAAATATATAGCATATATATGTTTTTCAAAGTGGAAGCATAGTTGACAGGTTGAAAACATACATGAACAGGAAGCACTTTCAAAGGCATTATCATGCATGCATTAAGGGGGGAGGGGGGGTAAAACATATTCTGTTGTTATGTTAAATGTTTAATGCAATATGAGCCATTAGTCTCAAGCTATTATTAGATTGTTGCTGTCATTTTTGAGCCCCTCATCTTGATTCTAGTTTATGTAACATTTGGTTGAGGTTTGTTGTGATATATTTGATCATTGATCGAAGTACAAATCATCCCACAGAATAGATAATGACACAGAATTACACATCAGACCAGCAAAAGCGGGAATAAAATATTTCTGAAATCATAAGAGCCACACCAGTCACTAATTTCTGATTCTCTTCCTCTAATTTTGTAGATCACAGCCGTGCAAGCACAGCAAACACTGAATCACAACCATGATGAGTTCTCAACACCACCCACTATCAAATGTTGTATAACTGTATCTGTACTGGACAACTTATTCCTCTGACCAGTCAGTTTGAAAGAAATTAAGGTATTTATTGTGTATATGACGTTTGGAGGTCACTTTGTTGAGCCAGCAGCACCCACACTGGCAGAAAAGGGTTAAAGAAAACAAATGGAACTTGTAACAGACCTTTCCCTGTGAAGTTATCTTCTCTAACATAATTGTTTTTAAGCTGTTATGTAAAACACAAGGCAACATATGGATGTTCATCCAAAGCTATTAACACTGCTTTCCATGAACTCCTCCTGACAGCTGCGAGACTCTACTCCCTCCAGCAGTTTGGCCTCAATAATAACAAGGCTCACACATCCAGGTGTAAGAAAGACATCAGTGATGACAGGGTACAGTGAGGCTTAGTGGACCATTCAGATATAATCCTGTGCAGTTCAGTCAATCCCAACTGAGTGTTAAATTATTCAAACTAGTGCAAACTGTGATAACACACATACCATCCATCATTTATCTATACCGCTTTTCCCGTTCGAGATCCCAGCTGTCATTTGATTGAATGAAGGGGAAACCAGGGCTGACAGATAGATACAGGCAACCAGCCACGCTCACATTCAAACCTATGGGCACCAGTTAACCAAACCTTTGGACTGTGGGAGGAAGCCGGAGTACCCCGAGAGAACCCACGCATGCACGGGGAGAACATGCCACTCCACATAGAGGCCCTGTAGGACGGGGGGATTCGAACCAAGAACCTCCTTGCTGTGAGGCAACAGAGCTAACCACTGTGCAGCCTACACACAACCTACTATTAAAAAGGTGTTTCAAATTCACATTATGGTTTGAAGACCTATAGCAATGAAATAATTAGATAGTACAACTGTACATTCATTTATAAGGGGGGACAAGCCTTTTGCAGTAAACATACGTAGTTATCCAGCTGCAGAGAGCTACTAATTGTCACAGCTGTGTTTGTGTGATAAGAAAATTAGAAACTATTAATAACATATTGAACAATAAGGCTTACCTGGATGTTGTATGAAAACATGTAGCGTTTTGCACGATTATATAAAGGTCTTCTTGGCAGATATAAATACAAATATATGAAAACAAGTGCATTGCTTAATCACATAACGGATTTAAGATTTTTTAGCGTCTGTTCGTTATGCAATTAAAAACGGTCAAAACTCGTCAAAATTAAAATTAAATTATCAAAATTTAGCGACGTCAGAAATCAAGTAGTGTCGTCATTTCAGGAATTTTTTAAAATGTTTTCTGACAACTAATAAATTAAAATACATAAATTGCTATGATGCGTTAAGCTAGGCTACATGAAGTATCCTTACTTACCCATTAGCTTCTTCTTCTTGAAAGTTCCGCTACATTCTGATAAACTTTGAATGTTGTCTTTGTTTCTTTTGTTAAGGTTAATTAGAAAATCAGTGAGCAGGTCGAAAGAAGCTTCCCGAAACTTGTAACTTATTTTGTGTCTTGGTGAAGACAAGAATCGTTTCGCCATTTATGCTAACGCTAACTTCTGAAGCTAACAAACGGTTTCCTTCTGAAAGCAGAAATATTAATGTTTCACGGACAAACTACGAAATATATTATTATTCAGTGGTTGGACACTTCTGTTAAGAGTAATATGGGAAGCCAATGCTGTTTCTGTGCGTTAACTATTTTCTCCGGAAGATGGGGCTATTTACCCACGGTTTCATCTGGTGTCATCCATAGACAGTTATATTACTTCATCCCAGGACACACAACTCTTTTTTATTTTTATTTTTTTACTTTATCCTGGTTAATACAGATGTACAAACTGTAAGGCAAACATTCACTAATGTATAATAATATTTATTTATTTATTTTAATATATGCACTCATTAATATTTTTAGTATATGCAGTCACTAGGCTACATTCATACAAGGATTCCTTGAAGCAGAATAAAACAGACTCAGGAAAATAAAAACATAGCACAAAAAAAAACAGAATACGGTATATAGGCCTATATAGAAACACATTAACAAGAAAAACAAACATAAACAAAACAAAAAAAATCAATAAGACATTTCATTTGTAAGACGGAGTATTAGGGCCATATTAAAGAAGAATAAACTCGCAAATTGAAATCAATCCTCCGTCATACATTTTGAAATTAGCCTATTTAAATCATTTTGATTTCATGAATTTAAGGGACGGAGTAGACAATAGAGTTAATTCGCAGTAACATGAGAGCATGGGTTGAGTCGTGAATTTAGGTTTATGAATTTAAAAACTTGTCCATTTGTCTGTCTTTTACCAAGACTCCAAGAATAATGCTATTGTGACTATGACAGGTGTTCTTTCTCGTTTTTCTATAATACTATTTCATGAATTGTCCCCAGAATAACTGGGTATGAGAGCATGATACAAAAATATGTTGTCTTAATATTGCTTACAGGGTATACATTATTCGTTAAAACAGACCTCATGAACTAACTTGGACACTTTTTGTCAAGAAAATTAATTTCATTTATCATAGCTGCGGAAAAATTAGAGTGGGACTCTGAGTATAAGGATTTATTTTTTTCTAATGTAGGAAATGTTTTTGGCAATCATGAAATATGTGTCTAGTTTGACCTTCAGGGCCACCGTAGTTCGCTGTACGTATAACTGCTGCGACCAACCTTCCTTCACTGCAGCAGACATGGCTGACAAGACGCCGAAAGAGCCCAGCGCTCCCGTTGCAACCAGAATAGACCCGACTAAAGAGGGTCTTTCTCCAGAACAAATGCACTTCATCCGACAGGTAGAGCTTCAACAGTGGAAGAAGAAAACGCAGCAGCTGCGGACGCGAAACGTGGTGACAGGACTCGCCATCGGAGCGCTCGTTGTGGGAATCTGTATCCTTGTCCTGCGCACTGACGTCAACACAAGGTGAACTATGTAACGTTAGCTTAGCATGCTAAAGTTATCCTGTAGCTCCATTGTGATTAAAGCTTAAGGCTAGTTTATCTTCGCATGTTTCTAACATTATTGACAGCAGAATTACTTGACTGGCGGACATACATAGCTGAAATATCTGAAAGTGAGGTACACACTTAAGTCTCCCATTCATTTGGATGCTAACAAGACAGCTTTCTGTTCCAGGTGCGGTTTTGGCTTGTATTAGCTAGGGTAGGTAATTAACATCAAGTTATCTCGGCTGATTACCAAATATAGAATTGTTGTTTATTTATATGAAATAGATTTTGTGCTAGGATTTTAAGCTAATAAAAGCCTATTATTGTCCGAAAATGAAAGTAATAAACCAAGAGATTAGGACAGATGTTTCATTTACAATGTCAACATCGATTTTCTTATGCACATTTATGTTACATGCATTACATTTTACTTTGCAGAATTAGGTTTCTATAACACCCCTTTTAACTAGACTAGTTTCAATCGATCACTTTTCTTTAATGTAATCAGGAAGGGTTGCAAGTTTGTTGTATTTAACTGTGATTTAAATGATGCTTTTTTTCTGTTATTGTGAGACATGCTTTTCACACACAAAGTCCTGAATAACACACATGCTCAAACCGGAGCTATGGTTATGCATTAGTGGGGGGGGATGTCAGAGTGGCGCTGCTAACCAGAGCTGTTGGGGGTTCGGTGCACCTCTGCAGTACTCTGGAAGTGACCTGACACGTCTCCAGCAACTTCCAGTCCAACCTTCATACTTCCTGGTGATCCACACCAGGACTTGAACCCTTGGACTTGGGTTCCGGCGACATTCCGGTACCCAACTCAAGTCCCTACAGAATGAGCATCTGCCTTTGGTGTAAATATAGCTACTGTTGTATGTAAATATAAACTAGAAATTTAGGGAGACAACATGACTGACTGATATAGTACAAGCTAACTTTTTCTGTTTACCTTCATGTTATCTTATTTCTCTTGTCAAATATTTGCCTTGACCACTTGCTCCCCTGTCAGACGGCTACACATTTTACTCAGTCTCCCAGGAGCGGATCATGGATGAAATGGACGAGGAAGCCAAGCTTCAGAGAAAGCAGGGACCAAAGACTGGTGCCAACTGAGCCGCGTTGTGTCATCTACAAGTTTTTGGACTGTGTGTCTGTACTGCACTTAACTGAGAATGGACTTACATGGACACTGATGCAACTGAGTAATATTCCATGGCTGGTCAGCCCATTTTTCATGTTGAGACAGCACTGGAATTTATTTTTCCGATTGTTAAAGGGAGTTGTGTGGTTTGGCTGCTGACTTCATGTGTCCAGATTTTAAGTGAGCTTGCCTATTGTGAAAAAGAGTAATCCACTGACCCTAATTTGCTATACCGAAAACCCCGGTTATAAAGGAATAACAACACCTTCTCTGATAAGTTTCCAAACCTGATTATGTGATTCGCAGTCGGTGCTAGAGGAGTATCCTAAATCTAGATAGTTTATGATGCCTAATCTATAGTTGCCTTTAACAGCTGGGAATGAAGTGACACTGCTGAAAAGACACATTATCAAGCTGTTAAAACATATTCATGTCGATACGATGATTTGTAAAATAAAAGTATAATGTATTTGATTTTATAAACAGTCATGTTTCTTTTTATTTATCAACACAAGAAAGACAAAGATGACAAAAATATTAGTGTTTACTGTACAATTGCATTTATTTTTGTCAAAATGTGATACATGGAGTCTGATCTAGCCACCAAATCTCAAAAGGTACAAATATAAAATAAGACATTGTCAGGGAAAGGCACAGATTCAGCATGGCAGGACAGCAGCAGCTTCAGAAAGCAATACAATTATATATATTTACATTCAAAATTTTGAGACCTTTGAATATATTATGAACTTTTGGAAACATTTTTTTTTTTACAGGAGTTCCATTACCGGAAAATTCAGTGTGAATTGTGAATATTTGATAAGGCAACGTCTACACATTCACAGCTTGGACTGATCTCTGTCAAGAGCCCCATAATGCACTAGTTTAAAAAACAATCTCGGAGGGTTGATCTTCATTACGGTGATCAGAAATGAGCTGGAGAATAAGCTCTGCCTCCATTAGGGGGGTGAAAAAGAACAGGAAATATACATCAGCTCTCCCTCAGGTGAACACAGTCTCATCCAGACGTGTTACGGGATCGAGGACTAAAGTAGAATTGACTAAAGTGCACAAGGTGCTTGATCTATCGGAACAAGCGACAAATAGGAAATCTGCTTGAGCAAGAATTAAGGTTTAGTTTACTCCTAACATGTAAACATGATCTAAAAATGCACTCTACTATATACACATGTACAATAAACAGGAAAGCCAGTAGTTTAAAACCTAGGTTGATTTTGTACATCTAATCAATACAGAGAAATCATTTTAATTTGAAAATTCACGAGTGATGTCTCTGCTATAGTATTGCGTACCGTTTAATGCAGACTAATAGATTCAATAAGTCTTTCTGCTGAAGAAAGTGCTAAGCTAACAGACCTTTGTTTCTTACTGAAGCATTGACATCTTTGTATTATTTTTTTTACAGAAACAATATCTCCATGTTGCACAAAATGCTCAGCTAAATGCAGCTGAACTCTTTCAGACTGAGTGTAAGAAATGTAGGTCATCTTCTCAGGCGTCAGAACAACTTCGGAAAATGATTTCAGAAAAGATATATTTTAATCAAACTGTACAAAGCATCTAGATTGCTCTCTACGGCCCCTGGAAGGCAATGATCAGAGTGTATTCACTGTGCAGTCAGCAGGTGCTGAGACATCTTCATAAACAAAACTACAGCAAATAAAGATACAAGATTATCAGAAGTGTTGTTTTTGAACAACGCTCAGTAAAAAGTGTCCGAGCCTCACATTACTGTGCTCACATTGACACACGGCAGTGAATCAGACAGGAAGGGAAACAGTAACTATTATAATTCTGTGTCAAAGTCATAGTCAGTGCAGCTCTCTGAAATATGATTTGACTGCGTTAAACAACAAAATATCCCTCAGAGAAACATTGAAAACATCCTGTGATGTGACATTTTGCAGAATTCTGTGATTGCACCAGTGGATGTGAAAGTTTATTTACAAGAGAGCACAAAAAGAACTTGTCTTTTCTTTTAAAACAACAAAATAGTAGGTATTCTGTGCTCCAGCTGCAACAAATTCTCCAGATGTGACTGAAAGAGGACGGAAAACTGGGTGTTACAGTTCCTGTGTCGATCCAGCTTCACTGATGACCGTTTGTTTGGACAATGAGGTAATTGAACAGCGGCGGAGAGAAGTCGTTTGCTGATCGGTGTGCCAGTGAAAAGTGTTCCTCTTGTGTGGGTTTGACCCCTGTAGTCACACTTTAGATGAGGTAGAAAAAATACAGCATGCTTGGCTGAGTTTCTTACTAGAAAAACAAGAAGAAAAAACGTCTTTATTGTCGAGTTTAACAAGGGAAAAAAAAGTAATGCTAAGTAATGTTGATGCAATCTGCACTCACCATTCTACTAATGTCAGTGGAAAAGGTGACACCTTTGCTGGGTTTATCCTGGGAACCGCTGCTGCTGCCTCCGAGAGAGTTTCTCCTAATTATACCTGAGGAAAACAAACGGTACAAGCTTTAGAGAACTCATTTGGGCACAAAAATTCTCATGAAAAAATAGAGAAATGTGGATTTCTTCCTCACCCTGGAGTGGCAGTATGTCGAGGCGCTGCAGGCTGTTCCTGCGGGACGAGGGGAAGCCGCTCCCCTTGGACAGGCGGCGCTTTCGGCTGGAGAGCATAGCAGCAGGAGAGACGATGCCTGGAGGAGGAATCTTCCCCATCTTCTCGTACAACTCCTCAATCTCCTTCTTCTGTGCTGCCTGCAGAGCCTGAACCTCAGTAAGGTGTCTGATAGGGGACAAAAAGGAAACATGAGTTGGTTAAATACTAGGACATGTTAGCGCAACAGGGTCACAGATGTCACATCTAGTTGAGATCCCTTTTCTCCAGTTTCCAGTTTCAAAAGCTCAGTTGTCAATTTTTTGTTCATAGACTGTTCAAAGTTCCTCTCTGATTTACTGTCTTTATCTGCGGTTGTCACTTACTTCTCTCTGAGCTCCTGAAGCTCCTCCAGCATGTCTTCATCATCACTGTCCGAGTCGTCACTGCTCAGGTAGGGCGTGTTTCTGTTATAAGTCATCATCCACAGATGATGAAGGGCGTTGCTGTACTGAGGGCTGCCCACCCCTCCGTCCCACAGCCTCCCCTCCGACTCTGCAGCCGTTACCGAGAGCCCGCTATCCGCCGACGTCCCCATCAGACTCAGGCTGTACGCCCTCCTTCTCGTCCTCCTCCTCATCCTCTGTCGCTCCCCTACGACCTCTTCCTCCCCCTCTTCTTCTTCCTCCTCTTCCTCGTCTTCTTCTTCCTCCTCCTCTTCTTCTCTGTCCTGCTTCTGTTTCTCCGGGCTCCCAGCCCATACTGCGGGCCCGTCCACCTCCTGTGTGACCCCTGTCAGCCCTCTGTGGGGGTGTGGGTGAGGAGGGGACATGGTGAGGGAGGTGCCCATGCTCGTCTCAGACTCCCCCTGCTCCTCTGTGCTGCTCTCTGACTGGGAGCTGCCGCTGTCTGCGGGCTGAGTTGCAGCAGGTATGGCAGCTACTGTCACAGCAGGCGCAGGGATGTCCATGCTGGGCGTCACCTTGAATCGCCCGACAGTGACCGGAGCAGGCTGGACTCCTGTGAAAAAGAGAAAGAATGAAGAAGAAGGTGTTAACACAAATTTAAACATATTTATATTTTCTTTTTTAAATTCTGCAGACATTTTGTTTGCTCAGTTCCCTTTAGAATATATAAACTAATGTTGTGAGGCATCTGTATGTTTACTACTCAATAAAAGGAGCACACAGTTTAATAGAAACAAACCTGTTAAACAAAAAAAAAAACATTTTCTGTGAATACAAATTGCTGGATGTCCTCTGAATTAGATCGTTCAGAGAAAAAGACATGGACAAAGTACATTTTTACAAACTGTTTTGGTTTTTAAGTGACATTGAAATCATTTCCGTTCCCTTAATTTTGATGAGAAAAGTACATTTTTTACTAAAGAAACAAATCACATTGGTAAACATCCATTCCCTTAAGCTGTGTTTCTTTCTCTACTTACTTCTAGCTTCCATGAATAAGAAGCTGTAACATCTGGATGGTGTATTTATATGAGCGACAGCCAATCATTGGCTCAGTGACACTGATTATTCTCTAATCTGCTCAGAGGTGATTGATCATTAGAACAAAGCTTCAGCCTTTCCTGATTGCCCGGCTTTGATTATAATCTAATTATGTGTTTCTTGGCAACCTTTTTCAAATGAGCCTCTCTCTCACTCTGTTTTCATTGTGTTGTTTCCTTAAATAGTGATCTCTCAGTACAAATGGAGCTTTAATTCATGGCTGTGATAGTCACTGATAATGGTGATTGAGTCGTTTACTGGAGTCACATACAGCAGCTAGTTTCCCTGCATGCTTGCAAACAGTGTTAGCCTAGAGTTTGAACATCTGAAGTCTGTCTTTAGTCCCACATGTCTCACCTTGGACTGAAACACAGACTAAACTAAAGTCTTGCTCTTCTCTTTTTTTATAAAGGTCTACAATTTCGTTGTACACTGTGCAATGACAATAAAAGGATTCTGATTCTGAGGATTCTGATTTTGGGGGCTTTTTATTCATTCCAGAGATAGGACAGTGGACAGAGTCAGAAATCTAGGAGAGAGTGGGGAAAGACATGCAGGAAAGGAGCCACAGGAAGGACCTGAACCAGGGCCGTCCGCCTGGAGGACTATAGCCTCCGCACATGGGGTGCACACCAACCACTAGGCTACCGGCGCCCCAAGTCGTGCTCTTCTCTGACAAATAATGGCTGCTGTGTTTCCAGCATAATGTCACCTTTTTAAGAACGTGACAACCTTTTAGGGGTTTCACAGACTCGTCGACTAGTCGTCTTTACAGCTGACCCCTCAAATACCTAAAACTCTGTATTCTTTGGTGAAAAAGTTGTTATTATTATTCATGCTTGGAGCTTTTCAGTGGAGTAATTCATCTACAGATCCGTTTGCAGACTGCTGCCTTCTTATTTATCCATTTAACACATGTGAAATCAACATTTAAAATCTGAATGTCTGAGTACTACGTTTGCACTTGTCATTGTTGTGATTTATTTTCTTCAATGTATTAATCTTTGATTGTTTTGCTGCTGTTGTCTGGACCAGGTCTCTCTTGATAATAGCACCAAGTATCTTAATGGGATAAAAATAAATAAATCGAACATCTGCAGACCATTTGATCATTTCAGGATTTTAAAACCCTGCAGTGCCTCAGTCTGCCCACTGAGTGTCCTTCTAACAGCAAACAGACGCAGTGTCTGGGTCAGAGCCCACGGAAACAGAGAGACTCTGTTAACTGTGGGCTCTAAACACTGACAGGTGTGGATGTGGGAGGAGAAGCCAGTAATGAGCGCGGCGGCTCCCTGATTGGTCGTTACCGGTGGGTAGGGCCGCCATCACACCTACGTTTGTGTTGGTTTTGAATGGAACATTACATCCAGACTCGGTTACGCAACGCCTCCTGAGGCACCGTTAATGGGCGATAATGTCACCAAGGAGACGGAGTAGAGAAATAGTGAGGGAAGTGAAAAACAAGAATGTATCGGGGAGACATCAGACTGTATTTGGACCGAACACATCATTAAATTGGGAAGTGGGAGAAGAAACGTACAATATTTGGCTGCTGATAAATGTGTGTGTGTCTACCACAAGCATGTGAGTGTGTTTGTTTGGGATACTTACAGTACAGTACATAAACATCACACAGTTATGTCATTTTCCAGTTCTCCCAGTCCCTGGCTACTTACTTACACCACATTAGGTGTTTGTGGTCCAGTGACAGAGGCGAAAACAGTTTCAGCCACACGAGAACATAAACAGAATTCCTCGCTTTTATTTCCAAAATAAGTTTGTCCATCGAGCAAACAAAGATGGATACCTTCTTTATATTCATTTAGCTTAGTTACATGTTACTCTCCTTACCACGCGTGACCTTGTTAAAAGGCACCTGCTTTTGAATGTCTTTTGTTTTTTAAAACGTCAGTCTTCTAATAGGTGAAGCTCATTCCCCGCTACAGAAGTCCTAAGCAGGTATACGTCCCTAAATTTTATTTTACTCCATTTCCCGTGATAACAAGTACATTTTCGGTTGTCTTTTGCGAGAGCTTATTTCTACAGACCTCAAGAAAAAGACTGAAATTAACTAGATACCACAGAAAACGGAGTAAAATACAATGTACACATGCATGTCCTCATAGGGCTTCCATACTGCACTGATCCCCCTCCCTATCTTGTTAATGTTCCTCCTTCCTCGTTTGGCATCTTTTGTCTTTCTTGTGTTCTTTAGCTGCGTCAGTCCAAGGAGGAGGCCTACAGGAGTTGAGACGGGGACCTGTACAAGCAGGCCAAAAAAAAGCTGACGAAGGAGATCAGGGTAGCTAAGAGGAGCTACACTGAGAAGCTAAAACGTAGCTACTCAGCTAACGACCCTACGGCAGTTCGGAGAGGCCTGCAGGACATCACGATATACATGGCATACATGGCCAATAAAGCTGATTCTGATTCTGATTCTCTTTTGTATCTTGTTAATATTCCTCTTTACTCGTTTGGCATCTTTTGTCTTTCTTGTGTTCTTTATTTCTGTTTGATTTGAAATAAATGATTGTATTAAGATCTTACCAGATTCAGTAGAAGAAGCTTTTGGTTTTGGGGTACTGGTATTCATCTCGGGTATGGCGGAACGAATTTGTGTGCTGAAGGATGATAACTGTAAAGGAAGAACAACATAATTAGCGTTCATGTTACAGGACTTCAGAATCTGAAGGAGGTTTAAACATGACAGGAATTTGACTTGAACTAAAGTAAGTAGCTGCTGTCCTGCTGCCAAGAAACTTAAACAATGCAATAAACATGTAATTAAAAAGATTGTTATATATCAAATGTTCAATTCATGTCTTTTGAGTATGAAAAAAGCTGCATTGTTTGTATTGAAATGTGCAAGGTGCTGCCAAGGTAGTGTGCAAAACTGTACCATATTAACCATATGTGTTATCAATCTTATTAAATTTGAGGGCCATCATTTTTGTTTTTCTTTGTTTTTTGTGACACAGAAATCCCCAATGACCACAGTGAGCTACTGGTGCACTGGTGAGTATGTGAATAGAAAAAGGTAGATTGGGATTTCCGTATATGTTATTATTTGAGAAAAGTGCAAAGCGCGAGTGGTTCTTTAAATGGATTACTCTGTCCAAACAACCCCCCAAAATTGTATTGAACATGCTGACACTGATGAGTATTTGGTACTTTGGCCAGAACAAAATACTGAAATGGTTCCTCTGTCTGTTATTCAATATTTATATGGTAATTATTTTGGCACTTATTTGCATGAAAACCATTTTTAAGTCATTTTAACGGCGAGAAAATACTTTTAAAAAAGTAGCTAAAGGATGCTTACAGTGTTTTCTGGGCTCTCTGGGGGAGACGGAGACAGATCTGACGAGGAGTTTGAACTGGAAACATCTGATGTGAGTTCAATCTGAGCTTGAACCTGTGCTGAGAATGGGGCTAAATAACTCTGGGCACCGTCCTCCTGGGTCATGCTTGCTGTATTGGAGAGTCCGACCTGCTGCAGAGGCTCCTGAGGAACCAGAGGAGGAGTGGAGGGCATGGAGGGTGGAGAAACCTGATACATCCAGGCCGGATGAGCACTCTGGGGGAAGCCATCAACTTGGGGCGTACTCTCAGGGCTGTGGTAGATGTTGCTTTGTGCTGTAGGGTAGTGGGCCTCTACTGGTGAGGTCTGGTAATGTTGGGGGTAGACGGAGGGGTAACCTGACTGAGGGTTCATGTGACTAGGCAGCTGTGGGTGGAAGCCTGGGAAGGAGGGCATCCCCTGGGCTGGATGACTCGTAGGAGGGATGAAAGACTGCGCCATGCTCATCGCCATGGAGATGACATTTGCTAAGGAAAACAGCGGCTGCGTGTGGGGGGGGCCACATGTTGGGGTGCTGGGGGGCAGGTGGGGACATGTTGACACCCTCATTGTTGATAGGGCTTGGTGTCTCATTCAGAGGACTTGGAGAACCAGGTGCAGGGGAGGGGATGGAGGGGAAGGTGGGGTTACTGGCTACACGTGTGAGAGGGGGGTGGAGGGCTGGTTTGGGGGAACCTGGAGAGCCGGGGTACGGGAATGGGAAGTGACTGTGGCCCATGAAGGGCATGTGGTAGTGCTGGTGGTGAGGCAGGAGGGATGCAGGGTTGTGGTGGTGCTGATAGTGGAGTGGAGACCCTGGAAGACAGAGATAAGAAACAGTTTTGGGTTATTGTTTAGGCTTTTGTTTTGTAAAGTGAAGCAAATGTAGAAGTCGTAGACCATATAAAACACGAACATAATCCCAGTGACTTCACTCATAAGTTTCTGAAGAGCTGTTTTGGAATCCTATATGGGAAATGCTGACTCTATCAAACATAACAACTACCTAACAACAGGCAAAAAGCTTGCAATTTATTTGCACTTCTGCGTTTGATTCATTTTTTAAAATAAAAGGTTGTTGCTTGGTGGAGAGTGCCTTAAATCTGCTTTCTTTCTCATGTTCAGAAGGAGGCAGCTCAACTAGTGGAAAGTAACTGGAAGTTGAATTATATTAAACCATGTGGGATAATGACCCTACTTCTCACTTGATTTACTTTCTCTGTAAACATTTTCCAACTTTAGACTTTTGACTTTAAGGGCTCCTTCACTACTTCCACGTCTTTTTTTCATACAGACTATGAGACAAAGTCTGTTATCTTTGGTTTAAGAAAAAACATGTAGACAAGTAAAGTGTGTTCAAGTCTTTCTTTTCTGTTCTTGTTTGTTTAAACCAATAAAAGTGTTTTTTTTTTTTTAATTCAACCCCCCTAAACCCTACTGCACAGTCTCAGTGGAATATTGTTCAGAGGTTTGCACAGAGAAATTAGATCATTCATTCTTCCTCTCGTATTTACAAATGACTGGTTTCTAAGTTGAACAAAGGCGTTTTGTTTTAAGGAGTAATTGCATTCAAACAGTTGCACACATGGCTTACATGGTTGTGAGGGATTCAGCAGCATTGAAGCGATTGAGGATGTTTTGTATATCCATTTATGAGGATTTTAAATGGAACGCACGTGTGCGTTTACACAATGTTTGGGGTTTGATTGTGAGATTAAAGCAGTCAGGATTGCTTCACAAGTCCTTTGGGGAAAAGTTGAGGATGCCAATGTCCTATCCGCATCCATTGATTTGACATTTACCTCAACAATGGCTCCACAGTTAAAAAACCACACCTCCTGATACTGATGATGCAAAACAGGCTCTAGTTTTTCCATGCTGACGGAAACATAGGTTTGGAAACAGTCCGTGTGGAGGGCAGGTGGCCAAGAGGCATTGCGAAAGCGACCATGCAGTGGACTTCCAGCAGTGAGGGGACACAAGACAAGAGGGGATGAGGATGTTCAGATGGCTGAAGAGGCTGGAACAAAGGGCATTTGGAAGATACGTGTGTTCTTAAATTGACTTCAAATGCTCCCTCTGTGGGGGAGAAGACTTTTAAGGGGGTGGGATGCTTTCTCGGAAATTCTGGAGTAGTTTGTTCTGGCAAACAGATGTTGCCGCCTATCGCAGAACTGCAGAACAGCTCATGTATTACAGTGACAGCATTCACAGCTCCCTAAAAGCTAGAAAGCAGCCTTCAGGTGAGGTAATTACCCAAGAGGCCCAGCTCCAGAGCAGAGACAGATGAAGGCTTTGAGGTGTGGGATGGCGAATGGCGCCATGTGAATGTCTGAACAATACCGAGAACGGGCCTTGAGAAGAGGAGGGGTGGGAGTTTATGAGGTAGCTGAGCTTTGCTCTGACTTATTCTTTGCCAAAGGTCTGTAACAATTTTTCACCAAGCTGAAACAGTAAACAATGCTCTGCCTCTTTGCGTAGGGATCAGGAGGAGAGGGCGGAGGGCTTTTTACCTGGGGTGTTGTGGAAAGACTGTGAGCGTAATAGAGGTCTCCCAGGTGAAGTCATGTCTGCACCGAAGACGTCTCCATTGGGGAACTGGGGGGAGCCACGTGCAGCTACGTTTGGGTTAAGAGCTCCAAAGTCTACGACAAGACACACATGCATGAGTGGATGCACGTGCACAAATGTCAATACACACATGCAATGATCGAGGCAAACAGAGGTGCAACAAACATACAAAGGTTAATGTGACATGCTGTGAGAATAACAGCCTTTATGCAGCTGGCACACACTAAATGTTACTTTGTGAGTCTAAAACTTTCACAAGGGCCATTCATTCACTCAATCACATCATGTTTAATCTTCTCAAGTAAAAAATATCCCTCTAATGGGTGAATTAAGTTCATCAGACCAGATGTGAGACTTACCCGGTAGTGATGAGGAGGAGTTGGTTCGAGGCAGGGTTTGACTGTGCAGATTCGGCTGGAAGAGAGAACATATAGATGAGAATGTGAATGTGTATTTGAGTTAAAGTAATTTCAAACCATGCTACCATTCAGCTGCAGACAGTGGCGATTATAGGGTCTGTTGGGGCCCTAGGCAAAAGTTAGTTCGGGGGCCCTCCCACCGGCGCTCAGCAGGGCAAAGAGATTGCATGCTGTCAGATAGGGCGCCCTTAGGGAGGTTTTCTACTGTCATTGCAAAATTTGCACATTTTGTAATAATAATAAAGTACCTTTATGTTTCTGTCTTGAAGAGATCTCCATATGTGTAAACGTAGAAAGAAAAGGACTCAGAGGACGTGGTGCAGCTTTTCTAGTAACCTCTTGTAAACTGACTTTTACATTTTAGAAAGACACAAAACGGGTGCTGGATAGCCTAGCGGTTATGTTGCGTTCCACATGTACGGAGACTAAAGAGTAAAACTAAAAAGTGCAGCGCTTGTATGTTCGAATCCGAACTCGAACTTTGCTGCATGTAATCCCCAACTCTCTCCTCCCAGTGATTCCTGTCTCTCTTCAGCTGTATAGTAGAAAAAAGGCAAACATGGCCCAAAAAAATCACTTAAAAGAAAGAAAAAGAAACGCATGAAATGTCCCTTTAAGCAATGAGCTATAAAACTGGATGTAGGTGACCCTGAAGCCTGACCTCAGGTATACCAGTATTCCTGGTCATTGTAGTATATTGTGTATTAAGTGGACAATAAAGTCAAGACTAACACAGCTGTAAAAAATGTACTGGTGATTTATGAAGAACTGTTTCCACAATAAATCCAAAGTTATTGACCAGTTAATACGGCTATTATTATGTCTTTGTACATTTTACAGAAAGCCATTTAACCTCATAATTATAACAACTAGTTGTAATCTGACTCCATCTGCAAAAAGTGAGAGGCAAAGAAACAGGGAAGTCTTCTCTGCTGGTTTATTTACCCTAAGGGAAGTCAGTCTGACAGAGGGGTAGATTGTAAATGTTTTAAACAGCCTTTAAAGAGATTGCAATTAAATGTTTTACCGACGTTCATGGTCCCCAGAGGATGAACCAAAGAGAACAGGGTACATCTTCCTCTTTATTTAAGTATTTACAGAGAAAATATACTTTGTCGTATTCTACTCGTCTGCACTGTTTTCATATCTGTGCATTTTCACCAGGAACGTGTTACACCGGTTTCCTTTACCTGCCAAGAGACTATGGATGTAAATAAGGATTGTTGTTGACCCTAGCCAATTCCATCTTTGTGCTTTGTTTACATCAAATTATTAAATTAAATATCCTTATGATTTTTTTCATACCTTGACTTTACTCTAGTGCTACCAGCAGGACAAATTGTTCAATCGTCCTGCAAGACAGCTCAAAATGTTCTCGATAGTTTGGCACATCTGTGCTGTGTAAAAATGCTAACAGTCCAAAGAAAACCTGAGGAAGGCAACATTGAAGAAACTGAAGCAGGCATGTGCTAGATTGTTTAAGTAGCTACCTAGAAAAATGCTAAAGTCACTCCCTCCAAACCACGTTGTTATCGCTAAACGTATCTAACAAACTATCTTTGGTATTCTTGAAGGACTAGCTTGCTAGCTTTAGCTTGGCTCTTCCACGTTGAGTACAGGCAGTGTGTGTGCAGCTACGCAGAGAAGATAAGTCACCCCCCTCTTAAATGTATTTCCAATAAAGTGTTTGGATGCGGTGCCGCCTTCAGCCACAAACACTTTAACTATTTTGTAGGTCAAAATATTATATTTATTGGTTGCTGTTGGGATTTAGAGTATCTATCTAATTACAGCTTTACAGCTAACATGGCTACATATTAGCTCTATTTTTTTAAGCGATGGGTAAAGTCAAAAGCAACAGCTAGACGAGCATCTCTTCACAGGGACTCAAGCTATATTATATACACTCAGTCTCTCTGTCTTAACAACTCTCAGAGAGGTGCCCAACCTCCGAGTGATATCAGGCAAAAATAATGGTAAACAGATGAGTCTCGGGGCTTGTGGGTTTGCATCTTCGCTTAACTAGCTTGGTCTGTGAATTGCTGGGAAGAGCAGCCATAATGGTTTTGTGGGAGTTGATGCCTGATCAGGCGCTGGAGTGAAGCCAGGAGAGATGTGTGGTTTGGGATGGTGTGTAGCCAAAGGGTTTGGAAAGATGTTGAGCAAGGTAGCGGTTTACAGCTCTTATTCATCCTTTTGTCTACATAAAGCAGCAATTTTTTCTTATTTTCTCAATCATTTCTGAGCATCTTTTATCTTTTAACTAGCGGGCACAAGGAGATGTTGTTCTCTGTGCTCTATAAAGTGGAACATATGCTGGCAGAACAGACACTTCTTTCTCTTAAAGCGGACAAACTGTGTCTGACAAGGCATGAGCTCATATCTTGTACAATGTGGCACTGCTCCTAAAACCTCCTGGAAGACTTCACTTTACAGTTTCACAGAATCTTTATTCAGAACGGCATCATGAATCCAAACATTTAATTATTTTATCCGTTCATTGAGGGCACAGATACTGGAAAGTTCATTATGGTGTTAAGGACTGGTGTTGGAACAAATACATGTAAATAAAAAAAGAGGCATATGTGAGTATGTTTCCACAAATCACAGGGACTTTACGACATTAGTGCTTTTAGCAACATAATGTTCTAAATGAAAGCACTACCTCAGGTGGCACAGGAACACTTAACCTTCTGTCTTTCAGGGCGAGTCTCCTGAGGGATGTGGACAGCGTGGAAAGCACTGAGGTTTTTTATTTCCAGTGGAGGAAGCTGAACTGTACAGCTTTCCATTTCGAACAGATTTATAGTCCTGGCTTAGATAAGAGACACACTATAGCTGGTGTAATTTATGATGATCAGACAAGACCATAAAAGCTAAGTTACATCCTTTGTTCTCAGCTAACAACGCCGAGATGTGGATGACTAGAAGAGACGCAGGTATTTTACTGACCTGTGAAGAAGACAAAGAGTTCACCCCGTTGTGGAAAGCGGGCTGGGGATGTCGGTGCCCGCCTGGGTGGACCGGCTGCTCTTTGGCCATCAGAGACTCGGCCCGTTTGATGATGTCGCCCATGCGATGGATGAAGCCATCCTTCTCTGACGGCAGGATGAACTCATTGTGCACCTTGGGAGACGAAAAAGGACAATGATGAAATTAGTGATAGGAAGTAAAACAAGCAATGCCACAAATGTGACAACCCTTTTAAATGACAGACTTTAAAGTCATTGTTTTAAAAGAAAGTGTTCAAATTAAAGTGTATAAAAGTATTTGTTACGCAGAAAATGCTCCCTTTCAGGAGAATTTTATGAATTATTATATGACTCAGATTGCATAAACCATGAAATCGCTTAACATTGCAGTTTGCTTTGGTTGACATTTGGGTTTTTAGTGAAATTTCTCCACAACTATTTGATAGCCTGCCATAAATTTGCCGCAAATACTACCGCACCCCGTGTGGATGAACTGTATTAACTGTTGATCCTCTGACTTTTTATTCATTGTCATTGTTTGAATTCATGAATAATTTGTCACTACATCGAAAAAGGCAATTACTACACCTTGTATATGGAACAACCTGATCCCTGACATTATTTGTCTTAGTAACTTTTCACTCTACACTACACTTTGGTCTATTGTTTCCTTTCTAGGAGTTTTGTTGTTGTGTTTTGTAAATTAAAACTGGTTAATACATATTTGTATCCATAGGCCTGTACAGTATATATCAGTTTTAAGTTTTAATGTGTTACTGTTTGTGCTAACTTTGTCTAACTGGTCCTTGTTTTTAGTGTAGTATCACAATTTGTTCGTCTGGACGTTGAGATTAATGTAAAACCAGAGTCACGCCCTTGTTTGTGCCCACATACTCCAGCTGTGTTCTGATTCTAAAATCAGATCAGGGTGGGGGCTTTTTCCTTTATTTTGTAGGCCAGCTGAAGACAGACGGGAAATGTGTGGAGAGAGAGAGAGCGATGGGGATGACATGCACCAAACCGTGTCAGGAACCTGCAACCAATATGACGAGGACTGTGGCCTCTGTACATGGGGCGGATTAGATCGATGGAAAATATTTGTTTTCTAACAGTACTTGTTTTCAACTGGTGTGCCCATCTATGAAATCTAACCGACGACCCAAACAAACACCCACCCATCCTCAGCCAGCACTTATTCTTAGGAAAAAGAACATAAATCTTTTCCAAATCCACAGTACAGAAGTGTACAGGAGCAGCTTGTGAGTTTTGCATATTCATGCCGTTCTAAATGTTGTTGGTAATTGTGGCTTGAGGCGTGGTGACCGTTTCCTGTCAGCGCGACATAATTCAGCTCATTTTCAACCTCAATCTGAGAACCAGGGGGGCTGTTTAGATGCCATGTGCCCCACGCTCTGGACATACTGTGTAAACAAAAGCCCACTGTGCTTTAGGAGTCAGAAAACAGAACACTGAAGTGCACACACTGCCTCATCAAAGAGGCTTATGCATGTGCACTACTACCTCTGAGCTCTAGTAAAGACAAGAAGAGGAGGATAGGCTGATTACCTGCGTCACTCACTTCTCTGAAAGTTAGATATATTATCATTCAGATTTAGGATGGTCAAACAAAAGGCTCCTGCTAACTGGAAGAAGACTGAGTCATGAGGACGCTGAGCTCAGATAGAGCTATCTTATCAGCTGACAGGATGAGATCATTTTTTTAAATTCTGAACAAATCCTTTAATGTGCAAGAAGGTCCAGTCTCTAAAGAGGACTGATTAGCTTACATTGTTAACCCCTGGGTGACTTCAGAAAATCATCTTATTTCAGTATAATATACGTTAAAGAAGTAGCTCTAAACCCTAAACTCCATGTTCATTATATTTACACGAATCCATCAAAAGGATATATTTAGTATGTTTTTGTACGTAAACAAATGCCTAAAATCACTGTGACATGTTTTGCATCTTTAAATGATTGAATGAAGTGTCTTCTGTTTGTCTGCAGGGCATGAATATGTAAGGACTGAACCAATCTGTGGGAGTCACAACAGGAAGAGAATACCAAATAACATGTTAAAAGTTAGCCAAAGATCGACACAGGACGTCTTCCCTCTCATCTTAAGCTAAATTAAAAAAAACATTTGAGGAAATATTCTTGCTCCTTCAAATTTAAAGTTGCATTATAAAAAACACATTCACACTCAGTGATACTAAGTTTGGTACAGGTATGACCCGCAGCTCTTGCTGGATAACATTTGGAAACTGTGTGTACTTTTTTACGTTTGATAGATTTTATTGTGTACCGACTGTTAGTTTCCTGACTTGGTGGTTTTTCTCTCCTTGTAATAATGTCCAGCTGACGTTACAAAGGCTTATTTTAAATCTTGGAGCCCATTCAGGGGTGTAAACTTCTGCCAACTCAACCATTTATTTTACCTTCACCAGGGAGGTTTGCTGCAGTTTGTTTGACTGTTTGTCTGCAGGAGAGCTTCACTACAAGTGGGCCAAATTGGATGAAACTTGGTGGAAATGTAAAGCATGGGTTGAGGAAGAACCTCTAAAAGTTTGAACTGGACCTTTCACTTTACAGCAATAATAGCAGATTGTAATATTGTGGTTGAACTTGCAAATTTGCAAATGATGGAAGACTCGACTATTGGCCTTGGTGAAGGTCTGTCCTCTTCAAGTTCACTTTTAGTTCTGTTGCCGTACCTTACAGATGATTTTTACTACATAATAAGATGTGAATATAGCTTCCTGACTCTACCAGCACTTCCTTTACAGTTAAAAATGTTAATCCTTCTAGATAAGAAGCCTAAACCAAATCTGATCAATGTTTACTTGGTCCTAATCCAATCTTCACAAGAATTCGATCCCACTCAGAGCTAAAGCAAATAACTTTGGAAGAACAAAAGAAGCCCCGATGGAAGTGATGGAAGTGTTTTATGTCCACACTTTAATGTTGTACCAGTTGATCATTGTCAGGACGGTGTCTTTGTACCAAGTAATGACTCACCATGACAGCAGCGATGTCTTCAGGGTTATCACCATCCAGGTCAAACTTGAAGGTCACCATCTTGTCATTGTGTGTCTGCAGCTGACACTCCACCACGCGGTCCACTTTATCAGAGAGCTGCAGAGACAGACAGGATCAATGAGGAGCGATGACAGGTGTCTGTTTACCTTCTGAACCACTGAGCAAAAGTCAAACACAGGGCGAACAATGCAGGTTTTTTGTTTGCCAGCAAACATGAAGCTGTTTGAGTCTACTGTAAAATGCAGTGTCCTTTTCTGTGTTATTATACAATGCAGTGTTTGCGCCACATGCGGTTATGCATGATTTGTTTGTCTCTGCCTCCAGTGCAAACACCCGCACCAAAAGACCTCAGAGTGTCCAGATCAGATGAGAAATGATCTGTGGTTGCCAGGGGAAAGGACAGCACAGATACAGATAGCGTTGTGTAATCAGGGTGAAGCTTTATTACTCAATCATAAATAAAAGACGACCATGAAATCAATCATTTAACTAAACCCAGCTGTTTTGATTTATTTGTTTATGATGTGCTCGAATCAGCTTGCAGTGTTGTAACGACACAAAACTTTTGATTTATTTTACCCCTGTGATGCGGAGCCTCGACCGAGCCCTCCTCCTGAACAGCTTCGCAGCTGTTCGTCTGGCAGCTGTTTTCTCGCTCCTCTCTGATAGGCCCTCGTAGCCGTCACTCAAACTTGAAGTCACATCGGAGGCATAGCTGCAAAGAAAACAAAACATGCTTGCGGTTAGAAAAGACGGCCTAAAAACCCATCAAACATTTTTTCATGCAGTGATTTCAAAGTGACTCATTTAACAGAAGCATGGAAGGAATCAAAAATAATCCATGATGGCTGATTTTCCATGCATCGCAGACATTAACAAAGATAATAAACATCACTCTGACGTGTCAAAGTGGCATGTCTCACAGCTAAGTTAAACAATACAGCTTAAAGAGGCCCGTTTATACGAGGTTGGTGTTCATCCAGAGAAAGCATCACGTCCATGTGATGTGTTGTATTTATACAATGATCGGGTTTTAGGTTTCTGAGAAGCTGAGAACATTCAGCGTGTTTTATAAAAAGCTTTGGTTCGGCTAATTGCGTCTCCTGGGCCTGTGGTCACAGACTCCCCTCCGTCCACAGGCTGCAAACATTTACAGGCTGCATTTACAGGAACAGTGGACAGCAGGTACGCCTGTCTGGATTTAGAAAACTCAAACTCACGGGTTACTTCAGTTTACAGTAAAGATTGTTTCAGGTCGTTAAACACAGCGTACATGGAAATGAGCGTAAATCAGACGACACACTCGTGTTGGTTTCGCAAGTGAAGCACATGTTGAGCAATGAAATATCTGCTCATGAGTAATCCAACACGTTCTTTGATGAAACATTACGCATCCAGGATAATTATTTGAATAATGTAGAGGGAATCCTACTTGTAAAAACACATCTTAATTAAACTAGACTTTACATTATGAAATAGAAGATATACTTCCAACTTCCAGAAATGGTCTGCACCAGGACTTGACCCGGTTCCCAACCCAAGTGCCTACAGACTGAGGTACTGCCGCTCCTTAACTCTTTGCAAACCAGAAGAACTGTCACATCAAACTCACAAACTGTTACAGACTACTTCTGCCCTTCACTCTATTGAAAACCTGCTTTAAAGTTAAAAACAACCCTTTTGATTATGGATTAACTATTCAACTCTGAGTGTATTTAAGTTGACATTGACATAGCAACAACAGTGGAACTGTAACTATTATGTGCAAACACCAAAGGCATTGTACTTGGGAGGTTTTTAATTCACAACACCCGTCCAAAGGAGGCGTATTTTTAATACAAGGACGAAAAGAAAAAGAGAGTAATAAGACAGAAATTGAAGAATATGTGGACACTCTCTTAGTAGTTTCATCGTAAACTGAATGTATTTGAGTTTTGGACTGTAGGTCAGACAAAACAGGAAAAGTGAAGGTGACAGTTTGAGTCACAAAAATGTCATTGTTCACTAGTGGGCTGCTGTGGCTCAGTGGAAGAGTCGGTTTTCTCTCAATTGGAAGGTCGCGGGTTCGATCCCCTGTTTGGTAAAACAGTCCAGCTCCTGCAGACACATGTTTGATGTGTCCTTGGGCAAGACACTTAACACCAAGTGGCTCCCGCTGCTTCGTTGGAGGCGTATAAATGTGTATGAATGAGATTAGCTAACACTGATGGACAGCCTCTGCCGTCAGGGTGTGAATGTGTAGGTGTGACCTGCGGTGTAAAAGCGCTTTGAGTGTTCAGAAGACTAGAAAAGTGTCAAGCTACAACTCATAATTTGTAGCTTTAGAAAGAATCAGATCTCAGTTTGTACAAGGCAACAATATACTTTGAACAAACATTACTGTCTCTGAAGTGAAGACAGAGCCCAGATCACAACCCTGATATTACACAGGCAAACTATTTCTATCATCCCCCGTCAGCCCCCACACCCAAGGGATAAATCTGTTCCTCCCAAAATCCCACCAACATAGACAACATGGAAAACAGGGCCTCCGACACAACATGAGAGACCCCGTCACAGAGAAGCCTGCGAGGGGTCCATTCTGTTTCACTGCAATAAAAACACAGACGAGTCTGTCGATCGCCTCGGGCTTGTTGTGACAGCCCCACAGATGTGAAGGAGGAAGAGGGGGAGGAGTTAGAGAGGGAAGACCTGACGTTTCACATTGATTTTCAGTTCTCCGGCTCAAATAAAGACAGGACTATTGACCGTCTTTGTTCCTTGGGTGTGAAAAAAGAAGAAGAACAGAGTGAGGAGAAAAGAGGGCTGAAGATCATTACCTGTCCACTGGGGAGTTGAAGCCGCTCTGGGGCCCTGAGTTGCCACGTTCAGTGTTGTTGGAAACAGCGATACTCTGTGAATAAAGAAGAAAGGATATGTTAATGTAAATGTGTATAAAGACTTCCATTGATTTGTTGCCTTTTAAGTCCTCAGTAAAAGATAGCAGCCAGGAAACATTTACCCACAATGACTTTTATATGCAAAAAGTCCCTTTTTCTTAATGCAGCTTTACTTTTGCATAAACCATGCAACCCTCGATCTGGCGATTTGCTTCGGTTGACATTTTGGGTTTGAAGTGAAATGTCTTCACAAGTATTTAAAAGTCTACCACGAATTACGGCGCCAATACTCCCGGCCCCGTCTAGGTCAACTGTATTAACTATTGTGATCTTTTCACTTCAGTAAATAAATCTCTCCATTTATTTTTTTTATCAGATACGTATTTGAGATGTATTTTATATTAAAGGCCTATTCAGGGACAGACATGGGAATTAGCATTAGCTAGCTTTAGCATAAATGCTGTGGTGCAGTGCATTGGAAAAGTGTTGTTCAGTTCTTCAGATTTTTTGGGGGCTTTTTTGCCTTTATTAGATAGGGCAGCTGAAGAGAGACAGGAAATGTGGGGAGGAGAGAGTGGGGGTTGACATGCAGGAAAGGGCAGAGGTCAGATTTGAACCCATGGCTGCTGCAATGAGGCGGCGATGGGGCGGCAGTAGCTCAGTCCGTAGGGACTTGGGTTGGGAACCGGAGGGTCGCTGGTTCAAGTCCCATGCGGACCAAATCTGGAAATTGGTCTGGTAGCTGGAGAGGTGCCAGACCACTTCCTGAGCACTGCCGAGGTGCCCTTGAGCAAGGCACCGAATCCCCCCCCCTCCACCAGCTCAGGAGCGCCTGCTGTGGGCCGCTCCGTCACTCTGACATCTCTCCATTAGTGCATGTCCATAGGATCCTGTTTGTGCATGTGTATATATCAGCCTATGTGTGTGTTGCATGACTTAACAGAGTGTAAAAACAGAATTTCCCCTTGCGGGGATCAATAAAAGTAAATCTTATCTTATGAGGACTACAGCCTCTGTACATGGTGCACGCAACATAACCGCTAGGCTATCTGGCACCCCACTAAAATGCAATTCTAAGGCGTTTCTTATTATCTTGTTACCAATCTGTCATCATGTGAGTGAACATTAGACAGCAGGAACATGTGTTTGATCTTTTTTGTTTTGAGTGCTAATAAGCCAATGATAGCATGCTAAACTAAAGATAGCCAGCTGTTCCTATATATTGTTTATATAACTCTCTCTCTCTGTCAACTGTGTATTAGAGTGAGTTATGTTAGTGCAGCAGGTCTCATAAAGTCGTTCTCTCATTCTCCCTTCCCGCCTCCCTGCGCTCTGCACTTTGATAACAAGCTCCTCGTTCAAGGCCACTCACCGAGGGAAAGCGGAGGGCCGGGATGGGGAGACCGTTAGCAGCAGGGGAGTCGTGCTTGGTGGGAGGGGTCACTGGCGAGTTGAAGCTGCCGGCCTCCAGCGGATCCTGAAGCCCAGAGGAGCTCTGATAGCCGTCCGTCTCGCAGTCAGCTGTTTAAACAAAGGATAAAAAACTATAAGCATGTGACCGACTGTAGCCTGACTGACTGACACACACAGTACTACACACACACACACACACACACACACACACACACACACACACACACACACCCCAAACTGAGACCCACCACACACACAACCACATACTCAATTAAAGCTGTGGATTATCACTGCTCTGGTGACACAGGAGAGGCTGAATTATGAGAGAAGACCACTAAAATGGAATTCTTAAGGCTATTATTTTAGATGACAAATGAGGAGATGTTCATTATGTAAAGCATACACACCATGAGACTTACAGGCTGAATAATTCAGTTATCTACAGTTTCACATTTCGCTGTAAGCCTCCCATGTGCTCTGAAGTCTGAACAGCTTCCTGTGTCCTTCAATTGTACAGATACAAATATCTTCTCCAGCGTTTATGATGAGATGTTGACAAAAGAAAACAGAAACAAATTCAGCCGCGAGGTTTCAAAAGTTAAGCTTTAAGGGAAATTAAATCTTCATCGGGAAACTGACAACTGTACAGGACAAGATCAGCAAAGAAATAAGACAAACCGCTTTCTCCACAGGGGGCGCCAAAATCAACACAAGCTGAAAGTTCCTCACAGAAACTTAAAGTTAACAATCTATATTTGAAGTTTATTTTATGGTCGTTTATGCTACTGGTTTTTCCATATTATCCAAGTGGTTGAAATGTGTTTTATGGGCCTAAAGGTTGCAGATATATAACATTATATTAAAATGTCTATGAACACCCGAGACAAAGGGGAACCTTAAGCTTTTCATGTTGTGTGGTGTTAAATTTGGCGGCTCACAGTTAGCAGAGGACAAGCTGTTGTGGCGGATGTGGAAGTGCTGGTCCGCCTCGGGCTCCTCTGGCTCTGCAGGGTAGTTGGAGCTGACCCCAGAGTCCACAGAGCTGGTGACGGGGGACAGGAGGGGTGTCGGAGGCGTGAAAGCCGGGATGGGAGACTCTGCTGCAGGAACATCACTGACTTTAGCTGACAGAGTCTGAAGCTCTAGTTCTTCTTCTATGGCTTCTTGCTCCTGCTTCTTCTTCCTCTTCTCCCGCTGCCTCTTGATGGCCGTCACCCTGTCCCGTATGGCCTTGGCCACGAGCTTGAAGTCTACCTCGCACACAAACCCGAGCACGACCTGTATAACAAGACACAGAGACTGTCAGGGCACAACATAAACACATGTGTACACTTCACGGTCCATGATGTGGAAAATGCAGACAATCTACGCAGGTCTTTCGCACTCACTAACCTGCTCGTGCACGCTGTGACATAAGCAATCCTCTGATATAACAAAGCTTTAATGCCAACATGGGATTTGATAACTGAAGAATATTGAATGCATTCTTCTCTGCACCTCGGGCAGCCTCTTGTGACACCCAGTACAGAAAAGTGGGACACTCAGTCCCAGCCTGCCTCTCAACACATAGTCAGATTACAGCAGATTGGCAGGACTTGATGTCCCCCACTGATACCAAATTTGATCTTGATGAAAACTACCACAAAGAGATAAACAAGTAAGGAATTGTGGCTTGCATTTTCATTAAAAGTGACCTCTACGGAGGGGGCTGTGGAGGACATGAGGGCCTGTTTCATAACAAGCAAGAGAGCCATTATATTATTAAAGACGTGACCCATGCTGCTTCCTGAGACACGCTATCACATTTCCAACGGCTGATGATTAAATGCTGAGCCGTGCCCTTGACACAGTCGGCAAGGCGTTCTCTTCACCGGCCAGAACAGAAACAGAACAGTAAAATGACGCATAATGATGCTCAGTGCATTAGTGAGGCTGCGTTCACCGTCTGGGGTCAAGGGTCAAAAGACACATAACAAAGAGAGATTGTTTTGATCACTGATAATGTCAGTCTCCTTATTTAATACCTTTAATTCAAGGAAAATAAAGTGCCATCTTTCATCAAACCGTGTTCCCTTTCCTTCAAAGGAGACTTTTTTTTAGGAGGAATAAGGTGCCACACTAAGAGCATTGGTGTCAACTCCATATCCAGGCAGGCTTTCCTCAGGAAACCCATAAAAAGCAATCATCATTAATCATGATCATGACACAGAGAACCATGCAGGACGGGCTGATGTCAAGATCAATATCTCAATTTTCTCACTAATGGCAGCTAAAATAGTGTTTTCACACATGCACAAATCTCCTGAACATTTTCCAGAAATCTTTCATGGTGAGCTGCATTTGTGAACACATATAGAGACACATTTTTCACCCTGACTTTACCCAGACTTTTTCCCCCTAGCATAATGTCCGCAAGAAGCCGGGGTGAGCCGATGTGTAAACTGCAGCAAGTTAAAGTCAGGAGAATTCACTGCGAGCACCGTTTATATCGAGTAACCGCTGCGTGACTGCAGTGATCTTTGTGCACGTAATGAAGCTGTAGCATACTATAAGTATTTACTTCTCCAGCCATTCGTTAATACTGTGAATTTGTCCAATATGTCCAGGCAAGTACTGCGTGATTAAAGTGTCGGACTCTGTAGATTAGTCTGCTTCCTTGGACTTCCACAGGGTCACTTTTATGTCATGTCTTGCCACCTGAAACTTCGGCTCCCTCCCCTCCGACAGGCAAAACATTGTGAGGGACTAGTGTGATTACGCAACTCAGGAGGAGTTCAGGGGCAGACTGTCCTGAAATTTACAGCTGTGCATAATGTGAAAGCAGTCTTCATGTGTCGGCCTACCATCTCCTGAGACACCTCCTCGGGCACGTCTTTGTAGAGCTCAAACAGGAACTCGATGGCGTTGTTGTCCTTGTACTTCCCGTGGAGCTTTTTGGTGTCGTCCATGCGCAGCCACAGCTTCAGGCCCGACTTCACCATGTCGTCCTCCTCTGCCAGCTCCACGTGCACGCCGTTATTCTCTTGGAAGAAGGGGTGATCCAGGAGGTCCTGGATGGTGTACCTGCAGGAGGAAAATCAGTCATCTGCTTTAGACACTCAGGAAACGTTTAAAATGTGGCATATGTTTCTGACTCGTTGATTGTCTTTTATGTTTGTTTTTGTCTTCTGTAAAGCACATTGACTTCTGCATTTAATTTGTTAGGCAAAATGTGTATTCATTCATAACTTATACACAGATTACTTCAAGTTTGAGACACATATTTGAATCCTGCTGAAGGTCCTGATTCTGCTTACAAACAATAAAACTACAGAACAACAAAAAGCAGGACTGACATGTGCTTTTTATCACGTCGTGTTGATCTTTTTCTCATATTTACAGGCACACCTACAACAGGATGTTGGGCATAATCACATTAATACAAACAACCTAATCATTACAATTGTTTGTAAAGCTTTTTTGGTTCGAACATAAATTAAATTACCCCTCCCTTAACCCAGTAAATGAAGGTCTACAGTTTATAGCAGCTCTCTGATTGTGCAAATAAAATGAAATATGTTGTTGAAGGCCAGTACTGCTTACGTCAGATCATATTTACGCTCTAGCAGAACCTTACATTTTTAAAACCTGTGCTCTTGTGAGACATCCAGGGTGCCTGAGAAACGCGAGAAAAGAACAGGAAAACAGACGTCTCCTAAAGCGAGACTTGTAGACTGTCTGTTTAGTCCTTGAGGAGTGTGAAAACACAGAGCATGTGCTAAAAAACATTTGTTTCATCGACATAAAAATCTAAAAAAAGACAGCCATTGTTAGTTAACTAAAAAGGCACAAAAAGGGGAAAAAGGAGTAATGCACTTTACTAGATCATATGTGTATTTGTCATGGTGTCTGTTTTCTTATTGTTGTGTTTGTGTTCACCTTTCATCATTGTTCATACGGATGCAGCCCTCAATGATCTCCTTCAGCTCGGGGACTTTGACTTTGTAGAAGCTGTCAGGTTTGATTCCCTGTGGACACAAAAACCCACACACATATTAACTTTCTCTGTAAAGCTTTACACTGCAGCAACAAGTGCAAGAGGGGAGGGTTCACTCAGATAATATCAACTACAATTTCCTCCTTTGCAGCCACTCCCAGTCGCTCTGTGTGTCCACATACTCCTCGGCTTTGTGACGTCTGCCATCAGCCAGCATGACATTCAGCTCTGCGATCGTGTCAACACAACCAGAGAACAAAACCAAGAGCCCATAAACGTGGAAAAAAACAAAAACATGCCAATCCTTCAACTCCTGACAGCTGAAGCTTCTACGCAGAGTTGATCTCTTAAACAGAAAATGCTCTGGCAGGAGTGCTCACTCATGAGAAGTAAGTGAGCTTTTTTCTTTTTTCTAAAAGGCTATCATGAGAATGTACACATATTACATAGAGCTCCCATGCCTGTAAAAACACTGATAAGAAAGCAAAAGAAGCAAGGTCACAAAGATTGTTTGGCTTACAGATACCCGAGCAACCAGATGATGTTCAGGTCAGAAAGACAAAATAATGTGATGCATAAGAAGAGCGACACTTCGTTATCACATTTACATGCTGTCTTCTTTGTTTTGACCACATTTTGTTTCATTTCTTTCTGTTTCAAACTAAGGACAAACACCTGTGGGACATCGGATAGGTTATACAAACCAAGTGTTACATAATAACCAGGCCGACTAACTATCTGTCACCGATCTTCTGCTGAGGGAAATTGCAAATTGGAAGCCACCAAAAAGACCATGGTGGTGCAATCAGTGAAATGCAGTTATCTGTTCAATGTGTTGAAGAGGATCTGAAGAGGAGCCCAGATGTTTCTTTGATGAAGTAGTTCACTTCAGTGTCCTCACAGCCACCTTCAGAGTAAATCAAGTTTCCCTAAATCCAAATCTAATTTGTTACTGGGCTCCTTTCCTGCAGTGACCGAGGTCGAGATCAAATCTGGAGAGATAAGCTTTTGTCCTATCGACTTTGTTCAGTGTTACACATTCAAACTGATCTAATGGTCTCAAAGTGACAGCGTGTACTTTTGAGACACTGTTGAATGGATGCTTTTCTACCTGACAAGTACATTTTATTGTATTTTTTGTTGACTTGGATTTTAGTCCAGTTAGGGAAAGACACCAAAAAGCCAAAAATTAAATCAATGGAAATACACAGAAAGGACATCCCTGCACGTTAACTTCTGCATATCTTTGGGTCTGGGGCTGTTTTTTAAAATGTGAGCCAAAATGTTTAGAACAAGGGGAATCCAAGCTAAGCTAGCTCTTTTGTTGATGTTGTCATTCTGTTGAACTACACGTAGCATTGATATAAAGGCAAATATTCTCATTATAACATTGTGTAGCGGACTCTGTTGCTTCGTCCGATACTTCCGCAATGTTTTTTTTTACGTCACGTCCTACTTAGGGAGACCCCCGTCCCCCCCATAGACTGTAAGGTCCCCCCTCGCGTATGACAGGGAAAGTCTCCCTCGCTGTGAGGAGTATATGTGAACAGCCAGGTCAGGTGAATCTCCGGAGCAGTCCTCCTGAATATTGGATATAATATCCTGGATATTTTCCGGAGTGCATACGTGAAAACGGCTTAAATGAGACGACGTTAGGTGACTCTTTTGTAAAAAGTCTGATTCCAAGTTTGTTGCAAAAGATTGAGGGAGGTTAAACACCAAAAAAGTCCCTCAGTGCAGACCTGTTATAACGAATTTTTTTAAAGCAAGAAAGCCCAAAATGCACGTGTCCCAGCCTCTCAAATTCCAATATTTCGTTTTTTTTAGGCTTATATGACAATAATTATCTGAAAATCTTTGTTTTTTTGAGTGTTGACTTAGCAGAACAAGAGTTGTGAATATGCAGATTGAACATAAATTCATTAATTTAGAAAATGTATGCATGAGATGAACAGAGTAAATCCCTGCAGCCTGGTTGCAAAATATGAAATAAAGACGCAGAAAAGAGGTCAAGGCTGCAGATTGATGCCCGAGGTTTAGGAATTTGTTGCTACACTTACATATTGTTATAAGTGCCAAAAGCACACTAATGGAGTACATCAAAAAGAACACCCTGCATGTTGACTTTTTTTTATTATGAGCTCACTTTTTTGGGGAACAATGGGATCTTAATGAGACACACTGGGGAGTCTGCTCCCCAGTGTGTCTCATTAAGAGATTTGAGGAATGTTAAACACCAGAAAGTCCTTGAATACAGAAGTACAGTGATATTTACGCATTGAAAAGCTGTTTTTAATTCATTTTTACAGCAAAACAAATCCCCAAAATGCACTTTTTCAAGTCCCTAAAATTCTAACATTTAATTTTTTAGATGCTTACATGATAATAATCTGAAATCGCAGGGATTTATAGTGCTAGATTTGAATTTACATATTCAGACTGAAAGGACCTTTCATAGCCTTTTTTGAGGGTATTTTAAAAACAAAACTTTACATTTATTAGGTAAGAACATCATCGTTAGTTAGTGCATGAGCTTAACATGAGGTCATCTCTGCAGCCAAGGGTCAAAATCTTTTGAAAGAAAGAAAAAAGAGGCCAAGGCTGCATATTTGTGCAAATGATTTCAGAATTAGATGCATAACCTTCACACTCCTGAAATACAGTTAATTTATGTATCGGTCTGCTTATTGGCTGTTAAATGAACTCTAAAAAAAGGCCAAGAAAAGTCTGCTTTGACCTCCTCCGTGGAAATGTTTCCAAGAACAACATTTGTAGGTGTCACAGCTTTCACATGTCGAGCTTTATTTCTCACTCAAGGCACCTGAAACAGCAGCTGACTCCACATGTAAGTCAGTCCTGTATGAGAAGACTAACATAAAAGTTTAGGTAAGTGTTTTAAGTGAAAGGATTTAACCGTGTCGCATAAATGATCAGGCGTCGTCTTGTGCTGCACATAAACCTAAAACATCATGAAAGGCACGGCTAATACGACTTTAGTAACAATCTGTTGCATCATGGGTAAGTTTTCCTACTGCACATGGAACATTTTCATGTTGTCTTGTTTGTTGAGGAGCCAGACCCGCCCCGACTGGTTGGCATTGTCGCTTTCTCGCTTTCCAGCCGCCGTCCGACTCTGTTTGCTTTGCATTCGGAGAGGCGAGAAAAGAAACGGCGTCTTTGTGGAGTTGCAGACTGAGACTTGAAATTTTCCAAAACATATAATTTCTAGCATCGCCTTCTCTGGCCCGCTGTGGCGTCATCGTTGTACTTGGCACCCTGGAGCAGCTTGAAATACAGACGCTTAAAGCCACTGCTGTAATGCTGTGGTGTGGTCATTTAAAATAAAACCTCACTGCTTCTGGTCTTTCATTCTTGGAAGTGTTACATAAAACTGTGTTGTATGAATCCAACATCTATGTCTCTGGCATAAAGCTCTATTCTTCCTTCAACAGATATCTTCAATTGCAAGAGAAAAACATATTTTTCCAGTATTTCCACAGGACGTCCTTGACTGTATTCATTTCAAAAGCACTTTAGACACAAGATTAGCCATGGGTTACTCAAGTTTTCCAAAAGAGCACTGTTCTAAGGAGACAGGACTACTGCTGTAAACGTTACCAGTATCAGGATCTTTACATGGTCAGTACACTGGTAATCATTCAAACATGTGCGTCATGATTGCACGCTGAAGCTCGTAAAGTAGTAAGGTTGTGGTTCAGTTCTTCACCCTGAGCTTGTAATGGACCAAACTGAGCCTTTAATTGACAAACTGCGTCTCTGTCTCCTTATGTACCCCCTTCTTTCCAAAGACTCAGGATATCCAATACAAGATATCCTGGTTCCTCTGGTCTTAATTCCAGTGTGCACACAAAGAAGAAAGCGAACACATGTGAACGATTACATTAAATACGGGGTTCTCCTCCCTCCTCCCTTCCTTTTTGTACTCACACTGGTGACTTTGCGGTAGATCTGGGCGGCATTTTGGCACTCGGAGTACGGGTACTCAGAGGTGGCCATCTCCAGGATGCACATTCCAAAGGCGTAGACGTCCACCGCCTCGTCATACTTCTCCTCGTACATCTCCGGGGCCATGAACTCTGGAGTTCCTGTCAGATGGCAAAGATAATGGTCAACTTTTAAAAACGACTGAAGGAACATCAAGTGTCCGGTTCAGGTTTTGATTCAACTCTTTTTTATGGAGGAAAAATGTTGTATGCAGAAAGTCATAACATAAATGGTAAAATGACGTATATATGTATTTATTATATGTATTTTTGGCTAAGACTCTTTACTTCTTTGGTCATTATGGCATTCTTTCTCAAATGCTACCCATAAAATGAACATGCTACACAAACATGTGCTGAAATACCCACACATGCACAAACAGGATCCTAAGGACATGCACTAATGTAGAGATGTCAGAGTGAGAGGTATGCCCACAGGAGCAAGGCACCGACCCCTCCTAAGCCCCCTTCTTAAGCTAAGTCAGTGCTCAGGAAGTGAACTGGCACTCCTTCAGCTACCAGAGCAACGTCCAGACTTGGTCTGCACCTGGACCAGCGACCCTCCGGTTCCCAACCCAAGTCCCTTCAGACTGCACTACTGCCGCCCCAGTAAAGATCTGTGGCTTAAGATACTGAATCTTAAGCAGCTAAGATTCAGTATCTTAAGCTCCAGCTTCCTGTTTTTCTGTTTGCTGTGTTGCTGTCCAATAACAGCAGTGTGTGTTTTATTTCTTAAAATATTTTCAGGTAATATTTGCCGCCTGCTGCGACTGAAAACTGGGTTGTGAGCTGTTAAAACAAAACAATGAGCTAAAAGATGTGTAACACTCTTTAGAGCTGCAGCATCTGTTCATTAATCTCTTTAAATTGGTCACTACAAGCAAGAACCGCAACACACTTACTCATTTGCTGATGTAAAAATACGGATTTGTACCGTTAAAAAAAGACGTCTTCTTGTAACACAAACAACACACCTTAAACAGCATCAATCATAACATCATGAATAAATGAACCTTCTTGTAGAGGCTGTTCAAGATTTGAAATAAACTGTGTGCCACATAACAGAAGAAAAGAGTGAAGCAGGGCAGCTTTAAATCTTATTATCTCTATGTCATCCAGCATGACATGTATTCTTTATATGGATTAATCAAACACAGTGTTTGATTTGAGCCTGGGAGTTAAACTCATTATAAGAGAAGTGTAGCTTTGAACAAGAATCAAGTAACAGCATGTCTTTTTACTGCGTCTGATGGCCGACACTCCCTGTATGCGCTGTACATCAGCACTGATGACGCATTTAAGGCTGCAGGCAGAAATTCAAAGTGTGGTTGTTTGTGTGAACGGTCCAAAGAGTTCTTGATGGTTATAAACTCTTAGATTAAAGCTTAAAGATGTAATTTGTGTAAATGTACTCTTACCTATGACACTTTTAGCAAAAGAGGCACTTTTGAGAGTGGCCAGGCCCAGATCTCCGATCTTGACGGAGCCGGTGGGGCCGGTGATGAAGATGTTGTCGCACTTGAGGTCCCGATGGATGATGGGAGGAGTGCGCGTGTGCAGGAAGTGAAGCCCTTTGAGGATCTGACGACTCCAGCGCTGCAGCAGCTTCAGCTTCATCTCCTTGAACCTCTTCAAGTACCTAAAAATGAGCATAAGTTAAAAAACCAAGTCTTAAAAAATGGAGGAAAAAGTGCCACAAAACTATGAATCTCTTTTTCTGACAGCCAAGTGGAAGAAGTAAAGTAAGAATTCTCTCCAAGAACATTGTACCCAATGTTGAGCTTCTTCCTTATTCTGCTTCTTTAATCTTTTTAAAGCTTAAGCCAGCTGTCAAACATAACACAAATATCTTCTTTGCAGTGAAAGACTTCAAGAGTTTTATTTGGAAAAAGAATATCTGCCGTTGAAGGAATGTAAACACAAAGACAAAAATATGTCCTATTTCTGAGGTCTGGAGCTTTAAAAAGAAAGAAATGACTGCGGGATGAAGGGTAGACGGGTGGAGGGACTCACGTTTTGAGCGTGCCTGACGTCATGAGCTCAGTCACCAGGAGGATGCACTTGTGGCCCTTCACCGTCGACTTCCAGGAGTCGTGGAAGCGGACGATGTTTGGATGCTGCAGGCCCTTCAGCATCTCCACCTCCTCACTGAAACGCTGACGCTCTGCCTTTGTCAGCTTTTTGGTCTGCAAAAAGATTAAAAATAACACCATATGAGTCCGTTTAAATGCTTTTCATGAGATGTGTATGTATGTTTTTTATCATGAGAAGGTTATTCAGCTTTTAGGCTTATTCACATGCAGATTGGCTCTTTTATAGGTCATTACAGAACACTGTTTAACACCTTATATTACGCCACGCCACGCCATGCCACGCCACATTCATCAAATCAAACAACGCGAAATGATGCAATGCAATGCCACGTATCTTTGTCTGTGCTGCACATTCAGCTACTTCCACAGTGGTATAAATAAATACAAATAAATAAAAACTAGCAGCAAGCAAACGACAACGATTCTCATGTCAACAGAGAGGCACATAACCAATGTTAACCCCAAACCACATACAGTACAGCTTATTGCACATTACTCATGTCGCAGAGGATCGGCATGAAACACAACATAATATGTGCAAAAGATAAAGACACCAAGACACAATTGCACAACCCATACAGCCTCAAGAAACATTATTAAACATTTGGATTGAGGCGTGCGCAATTTGTTTTTTTTTAAAGGTTTATTTTTGGGGCTTTTTGGGCCTTTAATGGAGAGACAGAACAGTGGATAGAGTCAGAAATCAGGGAGAGAGAAAGTGGGGAATGACATGCAGGAAAGGGAGTCACATGTCGGATTCGAACACGAGCCGCCCACTTGGTGGACTTCAGCTTCCGTACAAGGGGCGCAACTAACCAGTAGGCTACCAGCATACCACAAATAGGTATTTAAACAATGTTTCTCTCTGTATTCTGTGCTAGCTTACCAACTGCACCTCTTAGTTTTCAGCCTAGTATTTGTTGAATATTGTCATGCACAATAAGGCACTAATAAGTGCTTTTAAACATCCATAAAGAGCCAATTTAGAACATATATGCGTGCTAATAAGGAACTGATTAATGGCTAATACGTGTACTTAAATTTGAAGTGTAACCACAGCCTCTTTTGGAGTCACTTCTGCACTTCTGTAGCGGTTTATTCAGCAGTTGAGGATGAACCTACTTCACTTTGTGGCATTAAAAGAGAAACATGAGACTTTGTTGATCCCTGAAGGGAAATAGATGATCCTTATGATCAGACATGCTATTTTGTTTCACTGACTTCATCCAGTCAGCTCCACAAACCCTGTCCGTGTTGTGTTAGCCTCTTGGGTTTTGGCAGGGGGGATATTTCGTTTGCTACGATTCAACAAGGTGTCAATAAGCTGTGCACCAATTTGTGGACTTTTTTGGCCCCGTGTTGTATTTTAATGAATGAAGCTGTGTGTAACATTATTACCCAGGTCAATTTCGGACGATAAAGTCAATCTTATCTCATCTTAGACAATCAGTACCGGCTAATGTTCCTGTCACGCTTTCATTTTAGGTAAACAAAGACGCCGTTGTTGCCGCACAATGATCGTTTTTCTTGGATGTGGCTAATATCTGACTCTGGAGAAGAACTCTGACATCATCTCTGATTAGTTTTATGTTTGTTAAAATAGGGCAAACAGCCATCAACAAGAACACCACCAGAATGATTTGAATCCTGAGGAAGAAATGTGAGATGAAGAGAACGATTCGTGGGTCCAAAACAAGACTTCAAATTCAAATACCTCTGCAGCAACAGTAATAAAGAACACTTTGACTTATTCCAGCATGTCAATCATGATTAGGGATGAGGGAGAAGCATTAATACCACACTATTTTTCATGGATATATTGCATGAATTTAAGGACACCCAGCTGTAGATTTTCTGTTCTATAATATACGTCAATATCGTATATACAAATGCTGAATGACTGTGAGTAAATGGACCTTGATGTCAGATTGTTTTGTCAACCACAGAAACTAAGTGGTGTTGACAGTTGAGTTATAGAGTTCTGGTTTTGTCAGGATTGTAGGTATGTGTGTGTGTGTGTGTGTGTGTGTGTGTGTGTGTGTGTGTGTGTGTGTGTGTGTGTGTGTGTGTGTGTGTTGTTACGTAAGAAGGTAGCACTAGCAATAAACAAAGTGTCCAGGCGCACGGGCCAAATTTTGATAAATCACTGTTGCTCGTACAAATGAGGACTGGAAACCACAGCTTCATCCATCTGGGCGACCCTCTGATTACATAATCACGTGTACTTTCCTTTAAGGGGAGCTGCGACTTTACAAACACACCAACGAGGTTTCCAAAATCCGTGTCAAACTCAACCAAACACTGGCATCACGCTGGACAAAACAAAGACATTTTTTGTGCTTCCTCTCGGATGAATGGCCCAATTTAGGTTTTTAACTTTTGCCTGTGGTGGGTGGAAAACTCCTGGGAGACTTCAGGAGCATGAATCCTGCATTGAGGGAGAATTCTGGGGAAAAAAAAAGAAGCTCTCCATGTGTTTACAATCAGCTTTACCACTACTCTCTTCTCTCTCCTTCCTCTTGGCTTTTTTCCCCCCCAGAGAGTGTGAGTGAGGAGGTGCTGCTTCATCCACACAGGAGGCGGACTGTTTTATAAACCAGCACACTCTGAAGTCATACAGAGCTAGACCCCCCCTCTCAAGTGCGTCAGTCACCTGTCAAACTGTCACATCACAGCAGTGACTCTAACACGAGGCCCCGTGTCAAGAGCAAGACACAGAGGCGACTTCTGACTGAGTGCTTTGCTTTTAGCTTGATAGTGATCAGGTTTATGATGTGAACACAAGCTGCAGCTGATTCATGGTATGTAAGATGTTTGTAGGACAAAACACTGAATACATTTTAGATTCAATTCATTAAGTGAACTGTCTAGAAACAATGCCTCAATTTTCGACCGACTCTGGGCTGCCATATTTGGTCATAATGGCATTTATAATAAAAATAAAGGAGCATCAGTAGAGCTCCGTGGTAAAATCCCATTTACAGAGTCGATAACCTTCGAAGCTTTGACTCCCACACTCGGCCATTTACCCCATGTCATCCCGAACTCTCTCATCTCTGTTTCTGACTCTAAATAAAGACGTGAAAGACCCAAAATAATAAAGATAAATTACGATAACACTTCTGTCTTTCATTAATAAGGGTTTAAAATTAAAAGTTATTTTAGGCATGCAGCCCAGAGCATTATACCTTTTAAATTATTTAACACTTTTTCTCCCACAATCGCCGCAACGTAGCCAGTTTGCAAGATCAACCAAGGGCGAGTTGTGTTTGAATAACCAGGCGAGAAAAAATAAATAGGCACACCAAATCAGAAATGGGGGAAAAATAAGGAAAGCCGATTAACTTTTTATCTATTTATACTTCTAACGCTTAATTTAGTTTAAGACCTTAAAGAAGGCTAATTACAGACACTGAGGTTTATTCTCACTTTAGATCACTTCATCCTGAACAACACATCATCATCATGACCCAATTTTTCTCTTGAATACCAGAGTATGTGAGTTAAGTTTGTGTATGGGCCAGGGTGAGTGAGTCAGTGGGTTTAGGGGTTGATGCATCTGCATATTTGTGTATCTTAGAGCGGCAACAAACAGACCCCTGCGTCGTGAGCACTAGTCTCCTGTGGATACATTTGCAGAGCAGAAACAGTGTTTCACGCTTAAGCTGTGTTATGCAGCCGAGCCTCTTGGAGAGTGAGACGTCAGCTTTTCCAAAAAAACGCAGGATTTACTAGAGCTTGGCATCGCTGGGTGGCACGATTGCAAAATAGTAAAATGCTACAAAAAACAAAAAAAAGCAGACGTTTGGCAGCTTCAGAAGAACTCCTGGAAAAATCTCACTCTGTGGTGAATCTGAACCGCAGTGTTTATAAAATGTGGGCTGATAATGTGTGATTATTTAATGTGACTCAGCAAAACCTGTCTTCAATTCAATTGGAAAAAAAAGTGGAAAATCAAGTGGAAAATTAAGTAAAGATTGGATAAAAAGCACTAATATGAGCTGTTTCATTGCCACGGGTGCTGTCTAATTTCTGGATAACAAACCAATGCCTCCTGCCAGTGAAAACAAGCACTTAAGCTGTGACTCACTCAAAGAAAAAAAAACCAATCATACAGGAATTCTGTCTTCACATTATGACAACCAAACATTAAAGGGAACAAATATCCAATAATCATCGTTTCTTTCACTTTAGCAGATCACTGCGGTTGGTTTCAATTAGTCTTAATGATATCCATCTGTATTTAAAAAAGCCCTCTGGACATTCCCAAACGAGGAATCCTCTGTTGACAGCTTCTATCTAACTTTTCCATGGGATATTTCACTGCATTTATAAGCCCCCAGCTCTCTCCTGAAAACATTGCATAACATTGGAGAGGGCGATGCAGGGGAGAGGAGCCATAAAAAACCAACCACCCCCCATTTCAAAAGACAAGTGGGTATATCCATAAAAACTGTTTGGATTCAAAGGTGTGCAGGAGCCTCTTCTAAAAGTTCTCCTATCCTGTAGTCCCCTCCAGCTGGAAGTTTTATTCTTAGCTCCTGGGAGGTGTATTATGTGTGTTGGATCGGGGGTCTGCAATAGCTGGGTTTGGAAATACTTGGGCCTGGTGCCACATAAGTGGAGTTACATAAGCAGTGTTGATGGTAGAAGAGCCGCTGGTATTATGAAGTCCCCGTCAGCGCCCTTATTATGACAACCAGGACATGAACACCACATGTCAGCCAACATTTGCACCGAAGGTGTACTCGGCAGCTTGAATAGTTTGTCCTGACGTTACACTCAGACAGATACAGTGACTCTGAGCTGGATTTATTAAAACATGCAGCGAGTGTGGACAGACTGAGCGGGGTATCTGTAGGAATATGCAGAGAAAAAAGTAGGCCAAGTGAAAAAATGGATCCAGTCATTCTGCTTATAGCCTCCAGGGATGTGTGCTAGGGGTGAGAGGAGTTTGTATGCTGGATTTCAGGGCTACGTCTGGAATACATGCATCTATATATGAAATTATAAACAGCATAAGGCTGAAATGACTTGTTATTAATGGATTAGTCAAGTGAGAGAAAAGTACATTAAAGATCTTCAAGATCTTCAACCAAGTCCAGTTACCTTTAGATCAAGCTTCTGATTTTGGTTGGAAGAAACAAGATGTCGCCTTTTGTTCTGGTAAACTGTTATCGTCTGTTACATCTTTTTTTTTCTGACATGTTTAAGACCAGATTAATCCATCTCCAAAAATATATACAGCAGGACAGCTTAACTCCATTAGAGTATCTGATAATGGGATCAGAGTAGACTGACTGTGTCATATTCTATACATAGACACGTCCTTAAATACATTGTTAATCTAAAAATAATCAATTTAATCTGACATACTCTTCCATTTATGTTGACCTCAGTTTGAACCCTTTCAGGACTTTAAAGGTAAGCCTCCCCTCTTCTTCCTGTCATTTACTTCTAATTGAAAGTGCTATCAACAGGCCGTAACTCTTCTCTTCTCTTACTCCAAAGGCTGATGGAGAACAGCCCTGGCTGCAGATAAAGGGCATAGTTCACATGACAGAGAAGGCAGGAGGAGACCTGCACGGCATCAGAGTTACCAAACTCCTGTCCATCAGAGGCGGAGCAGACCGACTCGCCAAGATATAGGATTAAGGTCAAAGGCAATGAAGACGAAAATAAAACGCTCTGACCTCACACTTCTTACTCTTACAAACACGTCTCGACTCACATATATGTTTCATAAACATGCACGTAGGCTCTCTCACTCGGGTACAGTGTCGCATTTAGATGTGTGCAGGTGAGAACTGAGGCCGCACTGTGTTCTTTCCAAGGAAAACCTGACATGTTCGGTAAATGGAGCGGCCAGAGAGAGGTGAGCCATTAATCTCGTAAGGATTGAGGACTCAACCCGGCCTATGACTGCTGCTCTCACTCTGACTGCCTGACTGCCTGACCCCCTGACTCGTGGCGCCCTGCTAATTACCTGCACAAGTAAAGAGACCTAGATGCAGGATTACACTATCTCAGGTGTGCGTCAGTGCTGAAAAGAGGCCTCTCAAACGGAGACTTTTTCCATGAAGTTCAGATATTTTTTACTTCATACGAGAACATTTAAAAGGCTGATTGAGGCTTGAGTTTAAAAAGCCTGACTGCATAAACAAACTACCCTGATAAGGGTTCCTAATGTTTGAAATGCTTGCAGGTCATCAATAAAGGTTAGGTAATGACATCAGTTAATAAAGCCAGAAGCTGTAGTTTTTTACATTTGATGTTTTCTCCATGAAATCCAAAAACAATTTAAACAAAATGGAAAGCTAAAAGTTGTAACTTGTTGTCTTAAAAGGCTTAAAGATCACGTGTTAAGTAGGGGTGGGACAAAATATTGATAAAGCAATGCGATGTCGCTCTGACTTGCGTGAAACAATTATCATATTGCCGGTGCAAAATATTGATTTTTTTTTAAATAAGGCACCCGAAAGACATTTCCCTGACTCATTTGCACTACCTCATGACTCGCCATGGTGGCGCTCATGACATGAATAAAGGTAACATGAACAGAAGCTTATTGGCCAAAGAAGCAAAAGACAGCAGGATTGAAAAAGAAGAAGAAGAAGCAAAAGACAGCAGGATAGAAGAAGAAGAAGACAGCAGGATAATGTTGGACAGCGGTGAATAGAAGTTAAAGAATGGAGCATGATAAGAGATGAAACTGACACTTCCCTTCTTAGGAGGAATGAAACTGTGTTCACTCTACTTCAAACCTACTAGTCATAGTAGTGCTAGTACTCTCTTTCCACTTAGGACCCTTTACATATTGGCAAACAGTTTATATCTGCCAATAAACCTGCCTGAGAGTATTTGCACACGTACAATGTTTCCCTTTGAGTCGACTCAGGAAATATTGCATCACATTTTTGAAGAGATAGATTCTTGTGAGAGCTGGGGGATCTCGGTCTTTGAGCTTGTTTACTTTACTATTCATAACATCTCGCAACACGCCTGCTGTTTGCTTTTTAAAAACTCAGTTAAACCTCCGTTAAATTCTTCTATAAACTGCTCTGTACTTACGCTTATATCCTTTTAAAACCTCTTTTCTCTTAATAATCCTCCTGCCTTTCAAGCTCAGATTTGAATTGCGCAACTACAGTAACCGCTAACTTTTCGTGGCACGCCACTAACCACCTTTTTTCCCTATTACCTAATAGATCTGTATAAATGTATTTTGGTTCACTTCTTACGTGGTGTATTGTGGTTACAGAAATATTAAATACTTAAATATTGTTTGGGCCTTGATTGCCCCTATCGGAGGACAGCTGAAGAGAGACAGGGAATAACATGCAGAAGTAGCCGCAGGTAGGACTTGAACCCAGGCCGCCCACTCAGAGGACTGTAGCCTTTTTACATGGGGCACACCCTGATCGCTAAGGCCACCAGCGCCACACAATTCTGCTGCTCACTGTTGTCACTTTAGGGGAATTTGTTTTGGGACCCCCTATTCTGACACACATGTAGCTGCCACAACAGTAGCACCATCACAAAACCATAAAAACAAACAATCCCTAATCCACATGTAAACAGAGCAGCACATACCAATGACCACCACAAAGAATATATATTGCACACTACCCATATTGCACAAGTCCGGATGTTTACACAACATAAGTGACTGACAAAGATAAGATGTTTGGTCTGTGACACTTTAGATGACCTCTGAAGCATCTCAGGTAAAAGTTAAACACGAGGTGGGAGTACATTCTTGCTCCTGTGTTATCAAGGAGCCCTGCGAGGGAAGGAAGCTTTGAAAACGCTGGAGGGGAGAGTCGATGGGCGGTTCAAATAGATGAGCGTGAATGGAACAAACACTTTGTACTCTTCAGAAAAAACCCAACCAACCACAGAGAGATCACAAGATTCCCAAAGGAAACAACGAGAACAACATTTGTCTTCAACAAATACGGCAGAGGAGTCGGGTCAAAATGAGGACTTGGAGAAACAGGATGAAGCTATTTAGCTATGGGTCGACCAATCGCCTGTAACTCGCCTATGTGAGAAACAAATATGACGTATCTAAGGTGACCTTATAAGGAAGATCCGAGTTTAAAGATAAGTCTTTTACAAGGAAAACTACAAAACACAACACTAATTATTTTCTTCTGTTTGACCGGCCACATGTGAATTCAAAAAAAGGATCTAACGCATGAAAAGCACTCCAATGTTCCAACCAATTACGTATTTAACGGCAGCCTTGTAGTGCTCTGATTTTATCTGATCATTGACGTCAGAAAATGTAACCACAGAACTCCAATAACTACCACTAATTATTTTAAATGTTACAATCCCAACCATTATCATCGGGGCTACCGTACAGACGACAGGCCTCAACTAGTTCCTGACAATTCATATCTGACAAGTGTTAAAGTTATGTCCCCCATGGGCGGATTCCTGAGCTCTGCAGGCGCCAGTAACAGTATTTGTTCTTGTTTTTATTGTTTAAGTGTCAATGTGTGTTAAACAGGGTGTTTTTGGTCAACACAATTGAAGGATATAAGAACAAGAAGGTCTCCGTTAAGTCTCTCCAAACTCTTTATCTTTAGATTAAATTAACACATCTCTCATTTTAAACCTAGAAGATTGGGTATTACTGCTGCAGATATATATTGTTCCACAGATGACAACACAGCTGTCACTGTTTGAAGAGTCCTGGTTCAGGAACTCCAAACATGTGTTACTCAAAGCTGAACAATACGTTAAGCTTTGTTGGGAACTGGTATTTGACAGGGCTCTGGGCTGGAGAGCGTCGGAGCTCAGCCTTTTGAAGTTGTTATGACCCCGGGCTCAGCATGCAGGAAACATGCACTTTCACCCCGCTGCATTTTGTCCTTTTTATGATATTGTTTTCAATGAAGCTCATAAAAAAAAGACGTCACTATCATATTATATTCCTCATATCTTGGGAGTATTGCAACATTCTTTGAGTCACTTTATAATAAAGACAGAGTTTGTTGCGTATCTGTTTTCGGGGAAACTACGCAGAATGGAAAACGTGAAGCATGTGTTACACCTGAGAAAACTGGGTGTTTATTTGTGCTCCACTTCAGCCGTGAGTTCTGCAGCAGCAGCAGCAGCAGCATACTGTTTCACTGACAAACAAACATGTGCTATCAAGTGCCACTGGCAACCAGGACCGGATACAGTTTACAAAGTGATGATATGCAAATGGTGCCCCTTGTCATGGGAAGGAAACAACTTTAAAGATTTATGAATCCTCGACTAACGGCTCAACTCTGTCCAATAAAGAGTCAAAATGTTGGATATTCTGACAGCTCCAGATTTAGAAAGGCACAGAAGTTAAAGATAAATTCAAACCAAGATAGCTTAAGTCAAATCTGGAAACGCAAATGAATGTCTCTGTTGACTGAGAAAACATCCAACACGTGTATGTTGATGGGTATCACCAGGTGTCGGAATCCAAACAGGTAGAGTCATTACTGTACACCAATGGCTGATTCATCCCAGGACTCACATGGCGACTCAGAGCTCATATACACCCCCGACACCTCCGTACTGCACGCTCCGAAACACATGGTCAGTTCAGAAGTGACCAGAGGTTACCCCCGCCGAGCACATTTTTTCCCTCACCAGCTCAGGACTCAGAGCACCAACAGCTATTAAAACTGGAGGTCTTTGGTTTGTTTAGGAAGCAGGACTCAAGGTCTCTGCAGGGGCCCAAAACCGCAGAGCGACCACGTGTTTTTTACCCCGGCTAAAGGAACGCAAAATCCCACTGTCAACAAAAACACTGCCTGGTATAAGTCTGCTCTAGGCAAAAGTTCAGAGAAATGTGGTGTTGTCCAAGTGCTGTAACGTTTAGTCAATGTATGGATTAGTGACAGAGAATCAAAGGAAGAAAATAATTCAATAAAGTCGTTTAAATCGGGATCCAGATGATCAAATTAACAACTTGTTGTTAGTTTCTGTTTAACAGCTTTTCTTACAGGGTTTGGATTTTTTCAACTGTTGGTCACACAAAACAAGCACTTTAAAACCTCAAACCTTGGCTGTAGTTCATTATGAATATGTTTTGCTTTTTCTGATAATTTGTAGACATTCAATCACTTTATCGATCAAATCAAAAGTGACAGATTAAATTGCTTTAATGAAAATTTGCAACATTTGAAGTCAACCAAAAACACTGGGTTAAGATGCTACAGTATGTTTGTTTTGTACTTTTGCAACTCTGCGGATACGAGATAAACAAGTGGATATATTGAGAAAACAATCTGAAATGACTCGTCTATTACGGGAAAACTTGTGATGGATGCATGTCCGCTTAGGGCCTCGATACGGGTTAAAGCTCTCGTTGGTGTTGCTCCATTCGACACAGATTGCAGCCGAGGTTTCTACAGTTTAATCTCTCACAGTGTGACATGTAATTAACCTGCAGGACATCTATTATTAGACCGTGTATAGAGGCCTTAAGTGTCTTAGTAATATTTATGTAAAACAGACAGAGCATTACGAGCTAAACTGAACATTCAAGGCCTCTCCCAGGGCAGATATGTGCATTTGTGCTCCTTTGAAAGTGAGGCCGAGTGTGATGATAACTGTACTCACAAAGGATTCTTCCATACGAATGGATAACGTGTCACGTAACAGGCTTTAAAATGAAGCAGAGCTGGTGGTTGTATAAAATATGGGTCACCAGAACTCCCTTACTGGAAGCTGGGAAACTTTAAACACGCCTGGAGCTCTCAGTGAAATCTCTTACATCAAGAATCGATCTACAGAGAGATCCCATTAAAAGCAAGTGAGTCAGCCGGAGACAGCTCCTCGGCCAGCAGCAAACGTCTGAATGTAGAAGTACAAAAAGCTCAGTCATTACATGTGGCAGACGGAAACCAGTTTCTAATCAGTTTTTCCTCCTTTTGTTCCAGTCTGTGGCTGTCAGAGTTACACTTTAGTCACGTTAGGATGAACAGAATGACGAAGCAGACGAGGTTTATGAAAACTTTTAAGTAACATTTTCTGAATTTTATTTGTGTTGAGACTTCACAGAATGTTCTGGATATTTGTTCAAGTTATTGAAATTTCAGATGCCTGCTGTACTTCAAAATAAATGTTCTACTAAGGGGCTTGCAGAAAAAAGTCAGGTGAACAGATTTGCTCGTTTGCATTTACACTTGCACCCCTCCCAGACAGTGTTGTTAGATTCCTGGGACTGCAGTGCATGAATGAAAAGAGCTTATCACAGGACTAAGACGCACAGAAAACTTTTTTCCCACTCCTACCTGCCCACACTCAAGGGCAATTTTAATCTCCAAGGAAACACACAAACACACCAAAAGGCCCAAGGCTGCTGAACACAGAGTCACAATGCTGCCCTGGCTTGCACAGTATCCATCCTGCTAACACAGCAGCCAATGAAACACTGTTATCTGGTTTCAGTTCTGTTTGATACAAGCCAGCTTGCATGCAGGAAAACCGCAGAATAAGCGCACATTTAGAGCAGGAAAAAGTTTTATTGTACAGGTAAAAACAGAAATGCTTTCCTCCCAGGACTGTGCAGAGCTAATGGAAACACAACAAACAAATAACCCTCAAGTCAACGTGACTGTGTGAATGTAGGCTCCTCTCTCTCTCCTCAGAGAACATTTTAGACTTTGATAAAGTGGATGTGGCTGCAGCATGGGCCCTGCGAGGAGAGACAGTGTTGATGTTGGCTACAGAAGAACTGATAGGAAGCCCACAGCTTGTGCTATGTCACTGAACACTAGCCACATTCAGATAAAGGTTACACAGCGAGGTTTGCATAAGGCCCAGGGCGAGCAGGAGAGAGAGAGAGAGAGAGAGAGAGGCAAGAGTAATCAAAGATATGTGCCAAATCTAGATTAATGCTTTGGTGTGTTTAACCCTAATAAGGCTTCACAGCTTTGATTGAATCTGCTTCTATTATATGGGCCTTAAAATACAGTGCTTGAATGTTAACAGTGCAGGTTTTCTTAACCAGTGAGGCCGTGATTAACACAGTAATGGCCCCAAATGTGACTACAGCAGGGGTGATGTTAATCTTTACCCTAAACCCCCCCCCCCTCCTCCTCCTCCTCCCTGTTGTCCTTAAGTAACTCTGTGTGACCTTGAGACTTTCAAACACAAAGGATTTTACAATCATATTTGTCTTAATTCTAGCATTAAATAAAACGTGCCGGCAGTCTTTGCACTGAAACTGTTTATTTGTGCCGCACAGCAGCAATGAAAAACTGATTAATTACTGCTTACACTTTTATGCGCTGCAGGAAAGGGTTTCCACTTAAAAGCGCTGTGACCATCTACAAAAACAAAGACCACACAAAGAGGGCATTAACTTTTACACTCAGGTATGTTAAAAAATCAGCATAAAACTGTCTCTCAGCCTTTGTTTATGCACCCAAGGAATTGGCTAATTGGCCGTGGGCGCTGCAGTATTTTCAAATGCACTCAAGCCCATCTAGCATTTAGCACGCATCCATCATAAACAAAGATAGCTCTGCAAATACAGGTGACCAAGGTGAAGCGGAGCGTGCTGTTTATATAGAGCATGGCGGCTTATGGGTGTGTGTTGGTTTAGGGTGCAAAAAATGAAACATAAGAGAATGAAAAAGTGGCCGCAGGCTGGATGAAACAGCTGGAAACTGCCCTTAAAAAAAGATCAGGTGTTGTGCAACCGATGCCCTTTAAAGAGGCTCAGCAAACAGGAAATGTGCCTCGCTGCGCCCATTCCTATCAGTTACTAAAAAGCTCACTGTGCTGTTGCATTCAAGATAAGTTATGACGGACAGAAGCGTGATTTGGTGCCTTTACTCATGATCAAGGTTTCATATTTGCAGAAGTTTTTTGTGTGCAAGCCGCAGTTACAATGACATACAGCAGGTTGTAAACTTCCTCCGTGTGGATGAATGGAAAGCAGGAGGGGGAGCGTCATCCATTTTTTATAACGTCTACATTTCCTTCAAAGCCCAGTTTATGTTGCCTATATAGCACCTGTGTCACCTGTGAGCCTGTGGGGGGAAGGGTTGCTAGGTAGCTGCCTCCTGGGATGCTTTATATGTGTCCTGCTTCTTTTAGAAACACTTCTAAACTTACAGCTGCAGGTCTTTCAAGCTCTTTCCACTACCCTATGGCTTATTAACTCCTTAATTACTGTCATTGTGTCTGGTAATAAGACTGTACTGGGATTAAATGTCACTTTGTTTTCCTTACTATTAGTATACATCTTAAAGGAATGAAAGATGCAGAAACTACTTTACATAAAACTTAAAACTAAACTCTTTAATAAAAACACAACGAATGTAGACGGATGAACAAATTCAGATAAACACAGGGCGTCCAAGTGTTATATAATCTTTTAGATTACGACTTTACGTCAAAATTACCTCCAGGGAAAAGGTTTTCATGCTATTTGTTTGTCTATTTTTTTTTTATTGGCAGGATTATGACAAAAATACCGAGCCAATTTTTATGTAACTCAGTGGAAAGATGAACTCTGGGCCAAGATGAATCCATTAAATTTTGGACAACATCCAACTCAAGGAAATTCAATGAATTCAGCCCAAGAGTCAAGACTCAGTACAGGTTTTTTTGCAGCCGATTTAGACGTTCAATAATGGAGTTTTTGCCTTGTCACTGTAATAACAGTTTTTTTTTTTTAAACTGGTCAGAGAACAAGTGAAAGAGGTTTGTGTTTATGTTTAGATTAGATAAGAAATGACAAAGAAAATCTGGCACTTGCACCAAACTTTCAAGATTTCTGTATAAATCTAAAAAGGGAAGAAATAAATCATCAATTGAGGCCGACCATTGCATGACATGAAGTGTCCATTTTAGCGCCCCCTGTAAAAATATGGTCGATCTTCTCTGCTAATGGTCTGGTTTGCTTTTAAAGGTAATAGAGAGGCATCAGGAATACATTTCAGTCTGTTTCAAAACCAGTTTGAAACATCTCACAGAAGCTTTAATTGGAAAATGACCTCAAATTTACCAACTTTTTGTTCTGACATTTGTTTATTTGTATCAGCCTGCATACTACTGGTGCTAATGCATGTATGAAAAGCTAACGTGAGCTGATAATATCGGCCATGCTGCCTAATGCAAAGGCTTTAATTCTTCTATAGCAGTAGGACAAGAAATGAATGAGTGCATATGAATACTCATGTTATAGAAAGTGTTTTTAAAGTACAAAAGCAGAGTTTTCTTCTTCAGGTGTCTTTGCTATGTTTTATTTACAGTTTATCTCTCTCTCTATCTCTCTTTCCCTTTGTTGGGTGCAGACATTATTAATTTAAGCTTCAAGGAGCTCTTTTTCCATTGAGCGCTCACTGTTCTGATGTATTGTTGTCTCATTATTAGCGAGTGTTTATGAGCAGTGGCTTGAACCCTGTCTTATTATTATAAACTGTCCTGGCTGAGCTTTGGTGTAACATGTCATGGAAGAATCTAAATGTATTGTTTACTTTTTGTGTGCTAGCACAAAACATTCCAGTGGACACCGCCCAGACAGACCTGTGTTCAGTCTGAAAACACTTACAATAGACTTTTAACACGAGAGAGCGCCTCAGAGAGTTAAAAAAAATGATGACAAATTAATTTAATTGTCTTTATAAGTGTGAATCAGGTGAAGCAGATGTCTTTGCAATCTGCACAGATGAACCTCACCGCCTGCAGATTACAGCTCAGGCTGTGTAATACATAGTTAAAAGAGCTTAAGGCATTTCTACCTGACTTGTCATGACGCACCTTCGGCTGCTGCTCTGTCAACATTACAGAGAAGAGTGTGTTTAACCACCAACAGACAGCTTTTGTGTCCTGGTTGAGAGATCAGGGGCACACAGGGAAGACTGGGCGGTGATTTCAGTTCATAAACGCGACCGCAGCCGAGACTTTGAGGTTAACTTATCACAACAGTAACCATATCAACAACGGCCACCTTTAAGCTCATTAGCAGCGATTAAAGGAGCTTAACTGGACCCATGTCTCGAGTAGAGAGATGAAAAAGCACGCCTGTTTCCAATACGTCCTTTCTGGCAAAGAGCCACAACACTTTTCACGCGACAACAGTTAAAAGCAGAGGTAGCTTTAAAAGTCAGACCACAAACTTTGATGGACCCCTGCTAGTGTTTGTCTGGAGGGTGTTAAAAATCCACCTGAGAGCAGGTACAGGGGACATCTGTACTTCTAAAAGTCTGAGAGTGTCTCAGTTTCTCCCTCCTCAGAACAGACACCTGTTTTTTTGAACTGACAGGTGGCCTCTTGAGGTAGAAGTCTCAACCTGCTGCTGCTGCTTCTGCTGCTGGAGCTTGAGCCTTCAGGGCAGCTTCACTTCACCCCGTGTAATCCCTGACTGTCTGTGTGCCGGTGCCTCCTGGAGAGCTTAAATGCATGACAAAGACTGCCTCTGTGCACCGTTTATTGAGCCAAAAGAGAAGGCGCTTTCATGAGCAGCAACATCTTAAAACAACTTCCAGTATCTTTCTAATGGACTGGTGACAATAAAAATGACTTTTTCTTGTGTCCATTGTCAGTGGCACAGATTTAAAATCGAGGTTAAGAGGGAAGGAGGGCACAACTTTGCACCTAAGAAGGCTCAGAAGCTTACAGACACCAGCAGCCAAGCACGTCAGGGATACAGCAAATTTTGTGGGTGGAGTTACAGCTTAAACCTTTAAATCCTCCACCCTGCTATCAAACTTTTTCAGCAAAAAGGGTGGCAGATGCTAGTCACACATCATCTCTTTTGTCCAGTTCTGCAGGATGGAAAGATTTCAAAGCCTACGTACATTGGACTTTAATCAAGCATGAATACTGAACATTGTTCATCAGAGCTGAATATAAATAACCTATTGCCTGTCCATTCTTGCACGTGAGGCGTCCAGAGAGCTCGCCTTGGTGTCACTGGTTGTTAATGAAAACAGAGATTAGAGGGGATCATGGCAGGAAGGCAGGCAGAGTGGTTCAGTTGGAGCTGACTGCTGACAGGTTGACCTGTGTTACCAGGAACTGGCCTGACACAGCCTGACTCAAGGTCAACAAGGAATAATAATCGGAAGATTAGCTGCTACACATCCACTCTATAAGCTTTAGAGAGAGGGATACGAGCTGAGTGGGGCGGGAGAGCAGTGAACATTTCAGCCCATACTCATAACAAAGGTTTGTTACACTGGGAAATATAGGAAGATAAAGTAGAGCTGAGAGGGGCAGGAGAGAAGGGGACATATTAGTCCATAAACACGACCAAGGTTATTTCGCATTGGGAAAGAAAGTGAGATAAACTAACGAACATCCAGTACAAACTTTGGCTGTAAAACTAGCGAAACTTTGGTGCAGTGTTGTACATAAAATCTCATATTTTCTTTACACCAAAGCACAATTCTAAAGAAGTTTCCAATGCCTTAATCAGAAGTCTTCTGGCTCTCTAAATGTTGATTAAAATTAAAGCTGCTGTGAAGAACCTTCAGTTTGTGTTGAATATGGCGCCCCCCTGTGGACAAAGTGATACATTTGATGTCTTTGCAGGTTTTTATTTGTACACTTGGAAGCGTTTTTTAAACAAAAATATTACCCTGCTTTCTTTAATAAGTGAAATGTATTACTCATTAAGAATCCTCGCTTTAGAAAATGAAAAATAGGCTGTTGCTGCAGAAACACTTTCATTTTGTCTGACTCCCCGTGGCAGTGGTTTAAAGGCATTAACAACAACTGTGAACAAATAATAAATCTTTATGCTGATGATCTTGTGTGTCAAGCTCCTCACAGGAGCTTTAACGTGAAATATTCATTGCTCCTGTGAGGAACCTTTGGTTTGTGTCATTTCTTGCACCCCTTGCACCTGTACCTCTTATCTCTTTGCTGATCTTGTCCTGACAAACTCATCCCGCTTTATTTTAACAATTGAATTTAACACTCAATGAGAAACTTTGCCATAAAAATGTAATGAAAATGAATTAAGTATCTTTATATGTGCTATAAATTGTCTTGCTTGACGCCTACCCCCCAGCAGTGGTTACAGACAATTAAAATGACTTAATAGAAATGTTCAATCGTTCACTAATTGTCTTGTTTGCCCTGGTAAGTCAAATTGAGGCATCACTTTTGATTTCAGTCTGGTCAAAACCAGTTCAAAATTCCTTACAGGAGCTTTAAGAACAAGTAAAATCTCGGTTTTTAGCTCTTGCATGCAGGCTTTTCCATCTTTATAGTTAAGTTTGATATGCAGTCAAATACAAAAGAAGATATCCTACCTGTAGCTCACACCATGCCACCTCCACAGTCGTCTCTGTGTCCAGTCCTTTATAGACCGTCTTGAAAGACCCCCTTCCAATCTCTATGTTGAATTTCAGGTATCTTCCATCAGGAGACGTCGCCACCGCTTTGGTCTCCACGTCCTCCTTCTCTTCCTGCTCCCACTGGGCATCAAACGTGATGCGAGACAAGATTTTGTTCTGCTTGTTCTGAAGTTCATTTTCAGACTCCGAGCTGGCGTCCTGAGTGCTGGATCTCGGCACGGGGTCCCAGTTCCCATCGAGAGAGCCGGCGTCTGGCTCCTGGCTGCAGGGGGGCGTGTTGGAGCTGGTGCCCGGGCTGGAAACTGGAGACGGCGACGCTGGAGAGTCGTCGGTTTTTTCATCCTCTGCTCTGAACTCATGCAGAGATAAAATATTCTCAGCAGACCAGGACAAGGCTTTGGAGAGGGCGCCGCTGTACAGAGGCGAATCAAGATCCATGCTGATTTTCTGTAGCCCGTAAGAGTTTCTCCGTGCACCCAAACCGTGCGTCCTTAACACGGATGGGACCCGGGATAAACAGTCTTCGGTCATATCCATAGAGAGGCCAGGGAAACCGCGTCCTGGTATCTCAACCTGTGCGTGCGACATCTTGGCAGTTTGAAAGCCTTCTTGATTAAGAGCCTAGAGGTATGGTACAGAACCAATAGAGTACCGTTACTTTAACTTCCGAGTTACTTTTCCATGATGTCAAGAAAGTTAGAGGCTTTACATAAAGGTAAAACCACAAAAAAAACAAGTCTGTTACATTCGTATAAGATAAAAAGAAGCAAGCATCTTCATAGAATTGAACCTAAGAACACCTAAAACTATATTGAACCTTAGAAATATGTTACAAGTATAAACAAAAATAAGAAAAAAGTAAGGAAATTCAACTTACTCATCACAGCTTCTGCGTAAAAACACAGTTCACAAACGCAGTGCGCAATCAAACGCACAAAAACGCATAATTCCAATCAAATAATCCGAGTTGTCCTCTTTTCTCCTCTTCTCTTCACAAAGTCCTCAGACATAACCTGCCCTGGAAGGACAGCACTGCCTATATCAACAGAGCTCCGGAGGGCTGTGCATCCCGTGCGCTCCAGTCCAGTGCGCGCTCCTGACTCCTCCCCTCGCAGCTTTGACGCGCTAATATCAGTATCCAAAGGGAGTAATTAGTGTTTTCTGAGGAGTCTTTGCACACTTAAACTCTTCAAAACCCCCAAGATTTAAATAGAGAACATCTCCATTTTATTGCTGATATATTTTTGCGTAAATTATATCCAAAAAGCTCAATTGAATATCTTTAAAACGTACATGAAAAATAAAATTGCATACAATATAAAATAATGGCAATTTTTCAGAGGATCCATAATCTTTTCTCGTACTTTCTATTAACATTTCCGTGATAATTTTCTTGAAAAGTGACGGACACAATCTGTGTCCTGTGCGCACAATCTGCAGAACAAGATGTCTCGTCTTCTAATTGGCACGTCATTGATGAGCGTGAACTTTCTCGTTTCAGTGAATTAAGATAGATATGTTGAGTCACTTCACTACAGCTTTCTCTCAGCCTGTCGTCATTTGATCAACCCCAAGTAAGAGATATGCAACCAGAGAGAGAGGGGTTCTGCAGTGTGCAGGACTAACCTGCAGGGGGAGCCACACAAAGAGAGAGTTCGTGCTCCTGCTGCTGAAACATGACGCCCTTATCAGCCAAGGCCGAACCGCTGGGCCCCACCTGTCTTCACATACTATACACACAGTGTTATCAGGAAACACACGCAGGATTCCCTGGAGCTGTATCATCCCCACGGGCAGGGACACACTGAGCACATGATGTGAGCGGACCTTCTCTAGTGTATGCAGTCATTCAGTACAGCTGCAGGCAGGCAGAAAGTAAAGCATAAAAACATCTCCATCACTGCTGTGCCACTCTGCACGTCTGCACCCTGCAGGGGAGATGCTGCTGACATTATCACACTTCAGACACAATTAAAGAGTGTAAAAGACCTTTGTCACATATAAGAAAAACAAAAACAACCAAGTGTAGCAAATTTCTAATTTATTTTCCTACAGGATATGAAAAAAAGAAGGTAGGATATACACAAAGAGAGAGAAAAGGGGGAAACAGGAGTGTCACAGTAGCTACTGCACAATAACAAGATGACAGCAATCTGTAAATGAAGTCCACTATTATTAAACTCGGCTGAGTTGAGGAATGATGGTCCAACTCCCTGCAGTGTTCCTCTTCTGGAAGCATTTATTCTAAAAATAAAAATTCCCCCTGGTGTTGCATTCTGGGATTTCTTTGGGATGTTTTGTTTGGTGCAGAGGAGCGTCAGCCACGCTTAAGGTCCAGAGCTAATCATACTGAGGAAATATGTTAAAAGAGAAAAGTCAGGATAAAAGTAGTCGTATTTACAGTCGAGAAAGAAAAAGTTACAGCTGCTGGGGAGAGATTTCCCCTAAAAGAATCAGACATGATAATGTTCACTCCCCTGATAGACTCATTGCATGTTTAAATGGCAACTAATGTTACCTCAAAGAGTGACAGCTTTGAACACACTGTCACATAAAATGCTTTCCCCCCCACCGAACACATACAAATGATAAACCTTCTCTTCCAATTAAAAAGGTTTTGAACTCAGGCAAACCAAAAGGCAACAACAACAGCAGGACCAGCATCCTCTGGGCCGGGTATCCAGGTTCACCTTGTGTAGCCTTAAGAGGCTAAATCTTAACAATTCCCCCCGTTCAGGTACAGTGTGACGGCTCCCAGACAGAGTGCGTGTGTGGTTCCAGCACCGTTTCAGAAGAATTTGACGCCCTTTCCGTCATCCATGGTGATGATCTCCCCTTTGCCTTCTGTTTGTAAAGCCTGCAGCGAGCGCAGCAGCATCCACTCTTCTAAACCGTGAAACTCTGCACAAACAAAAGGTTCAAATAAGAGTTATGTACTGTTCGTAAAACACCTTTCAAGACAGAGTTACAACGTGCTTTACATGGGAAACATAAGATGGGAGCTTTTCAGACTGTCAAATGGAAACATGTAACAAGTTAAAGTGGAAAAAACATGAAATACAGATCTCTAACAATTTTAACTGATTCAAAGTGGGAAGTCTCAAAAGGTCATTTTAAAGCTTTAATTTCCAACGGGATCCACAACGCTACACATGCTTACTGTAAGTGATTGAACAGAATCATGTCAATCAAAGTCTTGGAAAAAAAGTGCATGGAAGCTGACTCATCTTTACAATCTGATGACAACATACCTTCACCTTCTGTGTCATCACCATTGATCAGCTCGTAAAGTGTAAACACAGAGTTGACCATCCCGTTTTTGGAAACCTAATCAGAAAGCAGAGGAATGGTCACTCTCAACACAACAGCAGCTAACATCAGAATTCACAGAAACGCTTTAAAAATACACACAGGCACAAACAGGACTTTATGGACATGCATTACTGGAGAGAGTCACAGTGAGGGTGTTGCGTGCTGAAGAGCACCTTGAGCAGTTTGGAGGTTCTGTGCCTTGCTCAAGGGCACATCAGCAGTGCTCAGGAGGTGAACTGGCACCTCTCCAGTCACCATTCCTAAATTTCATGCTTGTTCCGTGCCAGGACTTGAACCATCAACCCTTCCTGTTTCTAAGCTAAGTCCCCACAGACTGAGTGACTGTGACAAACACCAGAGTGTTTGTCTTTAAGTTCATCACATTTCTAGAGAAGTTTAGGACGGGAGACGGTGTTACAAGTCAGACTTTTACACCGTAAGGATAACATCTGGAGCACACAGCTGGCTCTTATCAGAGAGGTGTGCAGTCCTAACTGGGCTGAGTAACATTCTGTATTTCTTTATCATCAAAACATTCAACAAAAGACCAAAAAGTAGTGTTTACGTATCCCTTAATACTTAATGATATCCTCAATCAGTTCTTTGTTGGTTGCAGGATTTTTACAGAATTTGTCGACAACTACAAGAACACAGATATCATCACATTTGTCCTTCAAAAGTCATTCTTTGTTTGTTTTTTATTTAACCTTTATTGAATCAGGTTACTGTCGAGATGAAGATCTCTTTCACAAGGGTGACCGGGCCAAGAGGGCAGCAGCACGCGCCATGATAAACTTAACATGATTAAGAAACAGTTCACAAACAATAAGTAAACAGCAGGCAACAATTAAAACGTGAAAATTGGTTTGCAGATAAAGTGCAGAAGTTGCGATTACAGATTACAATTCAAAAGCACAGTCACTGTCCAATGAATGGTCCAGCGTTTTTTGTCATTGAAGATCAAGCCAAAGGCTTCAAGAGAAATGAGATCTTCCAGGAGGAGAAAGTTCCACGCAGAGGGAGCAGCAAAACTAAACGCTGTTTTCCCGAGTTCAGTCCGGACACGGAGGAACGGAGAGTTTAAAAACATCACATTAATGAGAAAGTCTTTATGAAGAACAACATCTCATATCTGCAGCAGTCATTAGTGTGCTGTGCGTTTTAACAAGACATCCATTAAATAACACTAACAATGACGTATGTGTGAAATATGTGCGGGCTCCCTGTGTGTGTGTGTGCCATGCATGTGTGGGAGCTGCAGCCACTGTGGGGGTTTTATTGCTTTCAAAAGTTTCTGCGGCCCTGACAGATGAGCTGCAATCCTCCTTACTCAACAGCAGCTGTCATCATGTCCTCAATGTGATTTATTTATTTGAATTTTTCGCTGGATTTAAAAACTGATACAATACTTATTAACACAGTTTATGTTTCATCTTACAGCTGGTTTTTAGTAGTGCAGACTTTGTTGGTCTGATGATGAAATTATCTTTGATGATATAACACAATGACGTTTTCAAACTGAACACGCTCTGGTAGCATCAAGTAACACTGCTCCAAATTTAGCCCTTATGCTTGATGCTTTACAGAACACTTTCTTCTTTCCGTTTCTCCTCGTCAGCCCCGCAAATGTACAGACGCACGCTCTCACAGAAAAGCACAGTATGTTTCTGTAGTTGGATGACTCACCCACTGGTATATTAACTTTCCCCATTCCTCCGGTCGCCTCCACATGACTAAACACCGAGACTTGTTTTTGTCCAACCATTCAAGGTTGCCTGCAGTCAGGGAAACAATGATGATAAACATTTATTACTGTTCACAGTGAGATGCTGAGAGGAGCGTTTCTAATCTCAACACTGAACAAACATATTGAAAGGACAGCAATATACCTTTTTTCCTTAGTTCCTCAAAAACAACTTGAATTGCTTCCATGGACAATTTTCCTGCACATCAGTTAAGGGCAAACCGAGAAGGGAACAAAATGTACATGAAAACAATCGATGTGTTGTTTGAAAATCAAAGTGTTTTAACTTTCCCTCAGAATGCAAACGTTAAAAAAAGAATCTGAAAATACTGTAGTGTAACTCTCTCACTACTACCTTTGTAACGATTACTCAACATTGTCGGAGAAATCAATGACAAAAAAAGTTGCTGACATATTTAAACATCCATATTTAGTTGATCACTTCAAAGCGCGTGTTTTTCTAATGTTAAAAATGCGACATCTTCTCGGAGCCGAGCTGCTGAAGACTGATCCATGTAGCATCCTTCCTATCTCTGCTGAGAGTTGTGCGTGCAAAACGGTGTCCGAGACACGACAGGTAAACAAAACAAAACGGTGGCGACCAAAGTAACACCATCAAATCCTAAAACTTCTAATGTCAACGCTGCAAACAAAATGATTGCCTGCAAGATCTGTAAAGTGGACCTTGCTCATCGTGGCTGCACGTCGGTAACGTGCGAGCATTTGAAGAGAAGGCACGTTGGACGTCTCTCTTTTAAAAAATGTAACTGTGACGTTCACTTTGAAAGTCCAAACTTAAAGCCACGCTTCAGTCCGTCACTTTAAAAGTCTTCCCCATTGCACACTTCCTCTTTTACTTCTCTTCGATGCTACCACTAAACAGGTGAGCAAAGTCTTCCCATATTACTGTAGTAACAACGCTACCCATCACAACGAAATCATCCGTCTTGTGTTTTACATTAAATTTCAAAGCTGATAACTTAAGAAGAGCCATTGTGCTCTGTGCCACATGATCTGATTGGTCAATAATTTTTTTCAATAACTGATGACTGGTCAACTATCACAATAATCATAAGTTGCTGCCTTACTACTTCTAACACGGTCTTAACCACAAGAAAATTAGATGCAGAGCCAAATGAATCTACTTTGCATTGAAATAAACATGCTTTGTCTGTTTAAAAAAAAATGTTGCTTTAGGACTGTTTTCTGACCCAGGACCAGCGGAGACTAAGACTGCTATACAGACTCGTACACATTGTGTGCTGTCTCTTCAGTCGATTTGATGTTCTCGTAACTCAAGTTGCTGCTATACTTTCCATCCACAGAGCACTTTGTTGGATGCAACAGTGGGATTTGTAGTTTTTTCATCTTCCTCCCATCTTTCTCGTCACGTATCTCATGCTTTGCAGACGATTGAGGGTCACAGGCTTGCTTGCTTGCATACTGCTACATGCCACACACTGTCTCTATTGTGCATTAACATGTCTCCTGCATCAAAGTCTGTGTGTCTAAGTCTCGCTCAGTGTTTTTTAATTTCAACCTAGCTGCAAAACAAATGTCTCTGTGGGGACAATAAAGATGAAATTGTAGTTAAAATTATTTCAAATTTACTAGTTACTGCAGCGGTATAGAGGGCAGCTAGCGAGGTGACATTGTACTAAAAACTATTTTAAACCTTCCCATAATGACATCACTATCCTGAAGGGTAAAGTGTCATTTAATACTCCAAATAACGAGGCAGCCTAAGAACCTCTGCCTGTCGAATCAAAACAATCAAAGCAAACAGGTTGTTGTATTTTGTCTTTAGAATAAAATGCTGGTCTCTTTTGGACCACAGGTGGACTGTTAGGATACGTTCTATCTTCTTGTTGTTGAACACGGGGCTTTCCTGAGCCTCCATGACGTCCAGGGTGTAGAGCTTGTGGTGCCGGCAGTATGACAGAGCCAGGGAGCACCATGCCGCCAGCTGCTTCTGTCTCGTATCAACATTGGGCTGTAGCCTGACCACAAAGAAAAGAACACAAAAGATGTAAAACACTGAAGCAGAGAGACATCAGCACTGCAAACAGTCAAGACTCAATCCATCCGTACATTTAGGTCGATGCTCTCAGAGAAGGACCTTAGATGTTCAAAATATCACTCAGTGGACTCCTTCTCTCAAGAATCACTTAAGGCAAATTTATTAAGATGCAAAGGGCTAACTTTTCAACGCACTTCCTCAGAGTCAAACTGACTCATGTGCTCAGGTACTTTCTTTGGATCCTGCCTGAGAGAAGGAGTCCACTGAGCTATATGATGGAGATTCTTATGAAAATGTGCAGCACAGGTTGGGTTTTTTCATCACGAAGAGGCAAGGTTCATAATGAAGGGCTTCTTCCAGTGTGGTGTCAAAGAGCTTGACTGACCCAGACATGGCCCTGACCTGAACCCTGACGCCACTTTTGTAACAGACTAAAAGACCGACTGTGAGCCAGACTTTTAACACCCAACATCAGTACTAGACCTCTCTAATTCTCTAGTGGCTGCACTCGAGGAAAATCCCTTTAGCCAAGTTAAAAAAACTTGTGCAAAGTCTTTTGTTAATAGTGGGAGCTGATTAATTAAATCAGCTAAAGGATAAAATGTCAAACCCAACCAAATCACATATTTAACATATAAGTTCTTAATGTTCTGCAAATAGCAGCCCCAGACCACATGTACAGTGAGTATACTTTATGTTTCTTAAATTCAGGGAGCATGCCAACCCCACGGTCGCAATGTTCTTGTTGAGTTTGGTTCATCAATGAATTTGCATTTCTGAAGAGAAATGACAGCAGCTGATAAAACGTCAACACACTTATCATACATTAGCAGTGATTTATAGCCCTTGCTAGAATAATTTCTACCGAAACTGAACCACTTCTAGGAAAAATGCGTATCAACATAGTCTGTGCAGTTTGCTGCTTAGTCAGCTTTTTAAAATGGTTGCCAGTGTATACTTATGTAGCCTACTTACCGTACAAAACATACACTTAAAACGTTTTATGAACACAGTAGAAGTTATCTTGTTCCTCATATTAACACTGATTTTAAGCACAGAGGTTTTGTATGTTTTCCACCAGGTGTTACATCAAATTCTGTGACCGTGGAGGATGAAGCACAAGAAAAAGTCCTGCTACCAACTGTTGTCAATATGGCGTCAGGTCGTGATAAAACACCCTAAAAGTGGAAACACACTCATAAAATTGAAAAACAGGTCACATAGTCTGCTGGGTGACTACATTAGCTGTCACACATTTAAGTATAATGTACATGTTTTGGGAGCAGACAGCTTAAGTTGTGGCAGTGTTGTTTGTCAAAACAGCTCGCTAAAGCTAACAGCTAAACTCGGTCTCTCACTAAACTTTGCCACGCCTTTAAAAAGATGAACCCGTTTTATGTTAATCTAATAGTCGATCCTTAATGAACCGCAAAATTACTCAACATGAGGGTGTCACATTAACTTTAGACAGCCAGGTGTGTGTAGCTAGGTGTGTAAATCACTTCCCTAGCACTCTGTTTTGTTTAGCCAGTTAGCTGCTAGCATGATGGTAGTAGCAAATCAACACACCTCGATTCAGAAACACATAGAGAAGGCGGGGTTGTTAATTATCTAAAGCTGTCGTACAAAAAAATGGTTCATAAAAAGTTGACTCACGTAAAAAACGGTGGGAAATTGTACTGCCAGGGCCACTCAAAACTCATTTCAGTTGATGCGGTGCTCACAGCTGACAGCTTCCGGAAACGCGTCCAACCTCTAAAAGGTTCCGACCATAGACTGTAAGGTTCCGACTTACGACACAGATTTACTGTTGACTTACAGAAATATTACAAAAATGATAACGTAAATATTATACAAATAGGTTGACATGAATATCTGTGCAAAGGCTGAAATACAAATACAAAAAAATATAGCTGGGTTCGGCTCCAGCACCCCCGCAACCCCTAATGGGAAAAATGATGATGGATGGATGGATAACTATTCACTTCTGTACTGGCTTAGTGAATGTCAGATGTTTCCATGTCTTATTTAAAAAAATGATACCATGCATATTGATGTGGATTCTTTGCTGTTTGAAGTTGACATATTTTCATGTGCTTTATTTATTTTCTATTTTCCTAAGGTTTATTTAGGGGCTCTTTACGCCTCTATCTAGAGATAGGACAGTAGATAAGAGTCATAAAGAGAGAGAGAGAGTGGGGAATGGCATGCAGGAAAGGAGCCACAGGTCAGACCCAACCCAGGCCGCCCACATGGAGGACCATAGCCTCCCCACATGGGGCGCACACACCACTAGGCTACCAGCATCCCCTTTCATTTGCTTTTTCACATAAATAAATAAACAACATTCCTTTTTTACAAAGTTATTTTTTATTATTGTATAACGTTTGACCTCTCGACAACTTTTAGCATAAATATGCCATCTATTCCTATTTACAGATTATAAATCTTCTCTAGAATCCACGTATGTTTCATAGTCACACTGTTTTGACTGCCAACAGTCAACGAATGCATGACTAGTTTTATATTTGTAAGGAGTTATTGTACAGTTTCTTCACATGAAGCATGGTTTAAAATACACTATATGTTGCCCAAGTATTCTATGTCGTCCTCTACTTCACAGCCAGATGTTTGTATTAATATTTCTTTTTATACATTTCTATATTACAATAAAATTCACAGGTAAAAATGAGACTTCTGAACACAAAAAAAACGATATTAGAATACAATCTCAGTGGTTGGCATGTGATATACTGGGCCTGCAATTTAAAAACAATGTCAATAAAGTTTTTAAAATAAAGATGGAAGCTACTGTTTATCATTTAAAAAGAGAGCGTTAATGCATTTGTCCAGATTTGACTCGGGTTCTGTCGTCACTGCAATTAAGACAAAATAAAATCTTAAAACATAGAAGGTGACTTTGTGAGATTAAGACCAATTCAGGCTCAGGAAGCAGGAGCAATTTGACACAGTCCTTCTTCCACCATCACAACAAGCTCAGTATCTCTAACACAAGAATCTAGACCCCACCTGTGTCCACCTGTTAGGACTGACTTCTAATCCAACAATACTGCCAGAGATAGTTCTAGTTCTCTAAGTGTTAGCCTCTTATGACGAAAATCTGGACACAACTGATGTTAAACATGCTTCAAATGTGCTCAACTTGAAGATCTCTTCACCTACTTTTCACCTGGTTAAACCTCAAATATTCGGACAAAGGACAACTTGAAGAGCCCTTTCATGTATTTTTACAAGAGGAGTTTTGTTTCGGATGTTGCGATGAAGCTTATTATGTTCGAGCAGAACTTAAATCTAGCACTTCGAGCACGTTTCGGACGTCCGCCCATGTCTGCAATGTAGGCTTGTGGCTGCTTTAGCTGGAGTAGAAGATATGCTCGTATTCATTCAGGATGAACTCCACTATCTGGTTCTGGAAGACCATGTGCATGGCGATGTTGGAGGACTCCATCTCTGGGCGGAGCAGAGTCGGGCCAAAAACGATCGCCACATTCTGCACCGTCATTCGATTGTCCTCGCCGAACTGAATCAACCTGTCAGATAAAGAAAAGAGTTATATTTTGTCAGGTTCATTTAATTTCAGTACAAATCTTCAAGAGTGTAAGGAACATGTTTAATTTAAATATTTAATTACTAAAATGGTACGGCCAAATGTACAAAATGTAAGGTTGTATTTGTTGAAATCCAGCTTTTATAATCCGTACAGAAAACATCATCTCACTTCAAAATCTGCGTCTGCAAACAAACTTTCACGATTGTCCAGATCTTTTTTCAACTTTTTTCAGTGTTGTAAATATTCTAACATGAACACAGTTTTGACCTGGGAACAAACACATACCTGTATAAATGTCCAAAAAGGAGTTTCATGGTGTCATGATTTGAAGCAGGAAGTGTCTTGACCAGTTCATAAATGCAATCCAACTTTGTGTTGTAATCAGGAATCCCTAAAAAATGATGAATCCATCATAAATATGATCACGAGGCAACCAGAACAAATACACAAAGGTGTTTTTTCCCCTAAATAAGGTGAGACACATTTTATAGAACAGATTTATTGGTTTAAAATTTGCTCACTGATGGCTGTGATGAAGTCATTGAAGTGGCTGAATGGGAAAAGTGGCTCAGGAAGCTCTCGGAAAAACAGCTTCAGTGCTCCGGTGATGACGTGAACGTCCTCCCACAGGCCGTCCTCGAGGTCCAGTTCCTCTGTTTTGAACACAACAGATGCACAGAACATAAATGCACAGCAGGGGGCGCTGCCGTCTTAAGCAAAATATAGTACTGGATCCGTCAAATCACTTTAATATTAGCTTTGTTTCTGTATATGGAGCCATTTGGAGAAGTATAGTGGTGAATACACTCGTAAACGTTACCATGGTCGGCCTTGTAGCGTAGTTTCTGAATGACAGCGAGGTTCCCACTCACTCTGTACAGTCCATCAATGTCCAAACCTGCACATCAACACAGTAGCAGTAGGTCAGCCTCTACTCACATTACTGTAACCTGATTTAAAAAGTGTAAGAAACAGAGTAGATCACCTCTTCTTTCCACCGCTTTGATGCATTTTTCTACAAAACTAGGAACAGTGGTCCTCTCCTGTGCACACAGCGTGGCCAAGTGGCAGCCAAACACATTTTCTACAGGGAATAAAAACATTATGAGTAGGAGTAATAGAAGTAGTAAACCAGCATCTTTATTGTATTCAAGATGTTGATAATCCTTGCAGCATGGATAATAAGAATAACTTGGCATTCTGACACAATGTAAGCTTTATGTAATTTCATTCTGAATATTTAAAGGTACAGTACGTAAATGAAGAGAAAGGGTTTCCTGTTTTACTAGTTTATGTAAAACATGGAGAATATTTACAATTCAAAATTGGATTTCAACATTAAACCACAGCTGGGATGAACATATTTAAGCTCAGCACAACTATGATTAGATATAATGATGGCAGTTTTTGAAATGTATCCGTACATATTGTAGTGACTATCTGTGAAGCACTTTGTGCGACTGCTCTGGTGCTATACCAAATACATTTAATTTGCTCCAGCAGGTGTCCCCTTTGTGTTCAGGTCATGCACTTTATAGGTAGGAACTTTCACTGGGGTGTCAGGTGTTGTTAGACCGAGAGCACAAACACTTTTTTGGACGCTACGCCACGCTATGAGGTAACACAGAGTGATTGCGAATCAGTGCATGGAAATGTCTGGACAATTGTTGGAATCTTGCATTTATGAAATTCATGAAGACCACGGTGGAATGAGAAATACATCCTCCGTAAATGAAGATGTTGGACTGTCTTATTTTAAAAGACGCTCGGGAGCGAAGCCAAGGCAAGCGCGTAAAATAGTAAATTAGCCCGTCTACGTAGCCCCTCAGTGGATTTACGTTTAGTCTAAGCCGCTATATTATTATTATTGTGTCATCCTTTTTTCTTAATTTGTTTTAATTGCATGTTTCATGTTCTTACTCTGACGGTCTCTGACTCCATGGCATTAGCTTCCTTTAAAATCAGCCCATGTTTAAAACACAGACTTTATGTCCTAGCTGTTTGAAGTCACCTCTTATGTAGCCTTTCTCTTTGACGGACTGCAGCGTGGGACGCTTCATGAGGAACTTCATCAGCTTGGTCCGAACCCTCTTCTGATCCGTTTCTCCTGCAGAGCTGGACGAGTTAGTGACACTCGGCCTGGAAGCTGATAAATAAAAGAAACAATTTCTGACATTGAAATAGTAGTCATAGCGTGATATTAACCCATCTCACACAGTCCGATGGTAAACACTGAAATATTTTTCTTTTTCATCTTACATCTTCTCTTGTCAATACCTCCTCCGACCTTGTCATCTCGCTCTGTGGTGGCGATCTTTTCATACAAATCACTGTCCTCCTCGTCTGAATGATGGTCCTGATACTCCTGATGGGCACACATACAAAGAGAGTCAATCAAACATGAGTGTGGCCTGCATTTATGCACATTTGAGCATGACTTCATCAACATCAAAAGAGCCTCTTTTGTCATTGTGGAAAAAAATTAGTCATATTAAGCCGTTTTCACATATGCACTCCTGTAAATATCTAGGTTGAAGACAAAGCTGTAGATAACCAGTAAAGGTCCTTTAAAGTAACTTTGGTGTCATGTTTTTGTTCCTATGAGGGTTCCAGGCGGCCCCTCCAAACATCCCCACTATGTTATAAATATTCGGACAATAACAAAACATTTTAGCTGAAGATATGTTGTTAAAGTGTCTCTCACCCATATTTAGGGCTGGACGAGCGTCATTCAGTCTTTTCTATTGTATGAGTGAGTTTATCATCAGAAATCGGGGGGCCCCTGATTCGCCTGGGGAACCCAAGCAGTTGCCTGCCTTGCTTGTTGACAAGCAGCGCCTCTGATCATTTGCAACAAACAGACTCACCAGTTGTCGTATGGTGTCGACTAAGACTTTGTGCCAGTCACTGATGATGCTCTCTGTGTCGTACTGAATCAGAAACTCCACACCGTTCTTGCCTTTTAACTGGAGGAGAGAGAGTACAGCATTCAACTTGATTTGTTGTTTAATAATAAAGCACACAATCACAATACTTTCTCATTTCTGATACAAAAACAGAAGCTCATGTTTAGCTGAAAAGCACAAATACACAGTAAATATAAGAGACTGCTCTTATTTGGACGTAAGCGAGCTAAAAATAAAAGCACGTGTCATTCGCTTTAGAAACAAGCCTTCACAGAATGATACTCTGCATTATTTCCTTCGTCAACAAACAAACACACCTCTAACACATTCTTCTTGCTAGATTTGTCCTTTGAGGCCCAGCCAATCGTCGCTCCCCGCAGGTCCACCGTCACCTCCGGAACTATCTGATTGGTTTTGTTCTACACAGAGAAGAAGAAGAAGAGAAACCGCTGTTTAGGAAACTGACGGCGCCACATTCCAAGAAATGAGCCACGCTCGAACAAAAGCTGCGAATGTCCCCGTCAACCTTAGGCCTCAGGGCTCGTCTGTGCCGTCGCTCCTCAAAGAGGCGACGCCACAGCCGGCTTCACTCCGCAGGTTCATGAGTCATTTTTTTCCTCCTTAAGGTGTGCAACAGGACGCCAAAGTGGAGAGTACATGGGAAAGAATGTGGCAATGTGTTTAAACTTCAAGACTGTACATAATGAAATAAAAAGTAAAGGTTCATTCTGTGCTCACTGAGTAACATCCGTCACAGAAATGTTCAGAATGCAACTTGAGCAGCATTCAGGTGTCAGAGCTTTTTATTAGCACTGGATGAACACTTTCTTCTCCTGAGAGACAAACAGCAGTGGATGACACATTCAGGTTTAAGTACTAACAACACAATGTAATACTGCGTAGAAACTAAACTTTAAAGCAACAACATGTAACTTTTAGACCTTAAAAAGTAGTTTCAAAGGTCGATGTATAGTACAATAATTTTCAGCAGGGAGAATGGCGTCCCTCCCATTTCCATTAAGCGCCCTGGTTGACTGCAGTACGTAACTTTGGCAGCGGGATGAGTTCATCTCGTGAGAAGTTTGTGGGGCTTTACGCCACTAATTATATAACAGGTGTTGCAAGACAGCAGTTTGTTTTGGTTTCCTTCTGGTGCTCAAGGGCGAAATCTACTGGATCAAAAAGGCGCACAGACTTCCTTTTACAGCTTTTTGAATGTTTTCACTTCTAGTGAGTAAATACGTTATAAAAGCTGACAGATACATGCAGTGGATCTAAAAGAACAATGTATCCCTCTGAAATGAAGTGCTTGAGGAGTATAAAGTAGATGCAGAGATTAAAGTAAAAGTACCTGTGATTAGTACATATGTACAGTACTCGGGTAAATCTGCTTTGTTGTATTCCTGCACAGATAACATTCATGCTACGTTTCCCTAAGCTAACACGTGTTTATCTACTTGTGTATGGTATGTTCTTATTGAGTGTATTTATTACCGAGGCCCCTGGTGCTGTAGACTTTGGGTCTTTGTGGAACGTCAACACTCCCCCGAGGAGAACCGTCCACGTCTGGGTCCAGTTTTTCCTGAAATCAGAGAATCGCGACCTCAGAACAAAGTGTGTGGGGGAGCTTTGGGGGGTAGCGATGACACAGGACACCAAACAGACCCAGACTCAAAAAAACTGAAACTTGACACATCTGCAAAGACAAGAGACCTCAGAGGGAATTTCAGCGCACCTTACTTTCTTGCCGTTCTCAGAAACTTTAGTTTTGTTGAGAATTCCTGCTTTCTCCAAGTTCTGCACCTGAGAATGTGAAAAAGATCCTTAGTTGTTGATACAAAAAAAGACTATTTGTAACCAAAAAGCTGAAACATAAACATCGACATCATGGTAGATAATTCAACATGTTCGGGGCATAGTGGTTAGTGTGTGCGCCCCATGTACAGAGGCTACAGTCCTCCAAGCGGGCAGCTCAAGTTTGAATCTGACCTTTGGCTCCTTTCCCGCATGTCATTCCCCACTCTCTCTCTCTCTGGTTTCCTACTTTATCCACTGTCCTATCTCTACAATAAAGGCACAAAAACCCCCTCAAAAAATCTTTAAAATAAAAAATCTACATGTTCACGATTTACAGATCAGACTGTAAGGGCTTTTTCATTGGATAGGACAGCTGAAGATAGATAGGAAATGCTGGGAGAGCGGGGAACGACATGCAGCAAAGGGCTAAGGTCGGATTCTAACCCACAGCGACGAGGACTATAGTCTCTGTACATTTGGCTCACGACATAACCGCCAGGGTATGGGCGATCCCCATGAATAACTTTTTGGACAGATGTCATTGCTCCTTTTTTTTGGGGGGGGGGGGGGGTTGTTGGCTTTAAATCTCATTTTAAGAGGTGTAAATTCTGCAGCTACATGTGAGGCGAGCCGAACAAATACACGAATACAAGATGCCATGAAAACACATGTTCCTGCAGGGTATGAGTGAAAACTGGAAAATACACAGAAGATTTATCATGGAGGCAGTTTGGTTGTAACACGCATAACAGCAGTAAAGAAGATCTATTATGCTGATCCATATTCAAATACATACATATAATGTTACAATGTTGAATACTAAACCTCGGCAACGTTTTTTTAAACACAAGATACACAGTTGTTGGCGAATGTCAGGTTCTGCGGACGTAATCGAGCAAAGCATAGAGCAGAGATGTAGGACATGTCTTCCCAAGCAGCTCTTTCAAGGTCATGCCCACCTGGAAGCTAACTCTAATTTCTCTACGGCTGCAAACTGAGCTGGCCAATCGTAGAATAGTGGGAACGTGGGGAGGCGGGCCTTAAAGAGACAGCAGCTGAAATGAATCGTTTCAGGCAGAGGCTGAACTGAGGGATTTTACTGACGCCAGTATCAGATAAAAAAGGAGGATTTTGAGCTACACATCTCGCAACGCTACTCAATACGTTACCAAGATTGACATAATTAGTGTGAAGGTGAGTAAAATAGATCTCCTTTAAAAAAGCCATAAAAATAAAAGAAAGAAGTGTGCATGCGCTGAGCGAGCATGCAGCCTGTTGTAGTTTTCTGTTGAAGTATTTCTGATTCTGATTTACGTGAAACAACAGCACTTAAATGAACGGAAACATGTGATTGAATGAATGAAAAATGCCAGTTCAAGTGCAACACATGCCTCCTAAGTGATCTACACCTTTTGCCCATCATAGATAGACTCAAGTATCTATGCATGAAGCTCAGGTGAGCGCTCAAACTAACAACCCACATTGTACCGCAGCCACCTCGATGTCAGATAATAGGGGCTTCTCCAGGGTCTAAACCCAAACGCCTTGAGAGAAACACACAGAGCATCATTCAAAGACCACACGTCACAGCAAAGATTGTTCATCCATGTGTTATTCTGCAGTAACGACGAGTAGCGGCACACTGGCTGAAGTGAAACAGTTCACTCACGTTCTGCTGCGTCTCTGGAGAGTTTCCCGTGCTGGAGCTGTCGCTGCTGTAGTCTGACGTGTTCCTCCGGTGAGTCGGGACGAATCTCTGAATAACAGGTAACGAACAGCAGCGGAGAATATTACGATTCATTTTCAATGACAACCACCAAGTGAGCAAATAAGTTCAACATTTCTTTACACATTCACACACAGTCCTCTAGAGAAGCTGCAGTTTTCAACAATGAAATGAAAGCGATATAAAAAACAAATCTATGAAAGAGTGTAAGGCCAGATGTTGCTCAGTTCCTTCTTTAAGCACAGGCAGATAACCACACCTTCATGCATGCATTTATATGTTCTGCTTTTAAAGTGTGTGTTTTGATGATGTTTGTTTTTATCTGTGTTGCTACTGACAAAGAGCTGCTAAACTGTGTTTAATTGTTTTTATAGCAATGACAATAAAGATCGATTCTACTCTTTTCTACATAGAGTAACAGCCTGAAATTAAGACTTTATTTGCCTAATATAACCACTTTTTTTCCGTAAAATTACAACTTGATTTTTATCATATTTCACTATCACATCTTTAAATAAAGACATCGTCATCCTAACTTACCCTTATATTTTTCATTATACCAAAATGTGCCACTTTAGTTTAAGTTGAAGTAAAACTAGTGTATTTTTTTGTCACGTAGGATTTTTAATTTTGTATTTTACACTTTCGTAACTGCTACTTTTACCTAAGTAAAAGACCTGACTACGGCTGCACGGTGGTGCGGGGGTTAGCTCTGTTGCCTCACAGCAAGCAGACGAGGTTCATGGTCTTTGAATCCACGTCAGTCAGGAGCCTCTCTGTGTGGAGTTTGCATGTTCTCCCCATGCATGTGTGGATTCTCTCCAGGTACTCCGGCTTCCTCCCACAGTCCAAATACATGCTTGTTGGGTTACCTGGTGACTCTGCATTGCCCATAGGTGTGAATGTGAGTGTAGCTGGTTGTCTGTCTCTATATGTCAGCCCTGTGATTGACTAGCGAACAGTCCAGGGTGTACCCCACCTCTCGCCCAATGACAGCTGGGATCGGCTCCAGCCCCCACCGCGGCCCCAAATGTGAAAAAGCGGTATAGATAATGGATGGACGGATGGAAAAGAGCTTTAAATGCCACCACTTGTTTGCCCTTGACCTGAGTTGCTCAAAAGAAAAAATCCCTAATTTGTATTTTGTTTGTGAACTTTTGTATCTCTCCCTGTGCAGCTCTGAGCTGGAATTGTCACTGTGAATACGTGTGCACTGCAGCTGATTTGCCTTGCTAAATAAGGGTTTAAAAACATGGGAGTGCCAGTCATAAAGCAGGGACTCACCCGCATTACTTCTGCCTGACTGGAGCTTTCAGTTTAAGCCTGCTGACACACCCTGAGTGTGTGAGACAGTGTTTACATGTACATGCAGGTCTGAGTGTGAGAGTGAATGTTTACCCCTTCATCCAGGGCTGGGCTGAGCTGTGCAGGTCCCATGGTGTGTCTCCAGTTTTTGATGACTGACACGTTGTCTGCCTCGATTCCATTCTCCATCCTGGACTGGCCAGGAGCTACAGGGGCCTGAAGGGACCAAAACAATGTTCAGTGTGATTTCATAGAAACTAAATCTCTAAATCTTGGGGGATGATGTGACCTGTTTTACTTTTTTTTCACCAAACAAGATGAATCTACTTTGATACATATTTCCATCTCATTTACGTACGAAGTGGAAAAAGTTTTTCATTGATCCTAATTCCTGAATGGTTTTGTACCTCAGGCAGGTTCCACTGAGACTTGGAGCCGCCCCTCAGATAGTAGTAGGTCTGCCCTCGATCATCCACAGACTTAATCCACTGTAAGAAAAGAAAATGTATTCATTACAATGATTTTGAAAATGACTTCTCTTTCCCAAAGAAAGATGTTTAAAGTATTTTCATAGCCTCAGCTGACAGGCTGTCACATCTACAATGATATCTTACAGTGATGGTAATAAACAGAAAGCTTTAAGGAGCCAGGGTGTCATAGTCCTCTGTGCATTATGAGCTAATAAAGTGTCTGTTGTTGCAGAGACTTTTACCTTAAGCCTCTTGTGCTAAAAATCAATATTACTCAGTACTGTAAATGCAGAATGATGTTGACATGCTTGTTGAATGGTAGAACAACGTCTGACACCCGTCTGACACCCGTCTGACACCACCACTTTAAAAATAGGCTGGCTGTATTGACACTTTTTTTGATTTCCCAAAGCATTTGGATAATCAGGCAATGACTCTCCTGTCTAGCTTCTTTCAAACCTCACACGTTACAAAGTGAATGACCTGTTTCCAGTGTGATTTTTTAAGATGATTTTTAGGGGAATTTCAGCTGTGTTTGGCAGTTCAGCAGCAAAGAGGCCAACAGGAAACAAGGCCTAAAATCTGCAATACAGGTCACAAGTCGAAACCAAAATATCTACCTTCCAGTTATTTTGCATATGCTCGGCTAACAAGGCACCTTAACTGCTACCAAAAATAATGTTGACGTCATTGCTGTCAATAAAATATTTTAGACAGCCATGAAGTGTGGATGTACCTGCTCGGGAGAGTGTTCATTGGTAAACACCCAGGTCCCACTGGGTTCCACAGAGAGGTTCCAGCCACTATGGGTGCTGCGGTCAAGGTTGGCCCTAGGGATGATGGTCCTGCTCACGTGGCTGAGTGTGTACTCTTTAGGGAGGGTGGGAGGGCCTGTCGCAAGGAGCTGATCGTAGGACTCTGGCTGTTCTGCAGCTGGGTAATCGTCTGCAGGGTAGTCCTCTTCAGGTAGAGGAGGCTGGGGTGTAGAAAATGGTGGAAACACAACGTGCTTTATAAAAATAAAAAGGCTAGTTTTTTAAGCTTAACGGCTTGTGTCCCTTTTTGCAACAACTCAAAGTCGTGGCATTAATTTTTTTTTCTTCTTCTTCTCCTCCCTATTATTTGGATAGTTCAAATTTGGGGAAATCCAACTCGCCTTCTTGCCAAGAGTTAGATAAGACATTCAATACTCTAATGTATGTAGGGTAAATACGAAGGTAAAACTATAACCCCTTTAGCTTTGTATAGCACAAAAACTACTGGGGGGAAAAGTTAGCTTGGCTCTGGCTGGTTGAATTTCAATGTGTTTTACATGTGCTAAAGTTAAACTGTTTATACGACAATTTGTGGTTCTACAGGGCTTTAAAGGTCACATATTATGTAAAATACACTTGACCATGTGTTTCTAACACTAACATGTGTCTCAAGTCTGTCTACAAACTCCCCAATTATCAGAAAGGTCCATCCTCTCTTTCTTCTGCCTGCTCCACTTTTCAGAAAATGTGTGCTCAAACAGGCCATTTGGAGATTTTCCCTTTGTGACATCACAAAGGGCAGTAACCCCTCCCCCAGTTGGGTGACACTCCCACAGCTAGGTGTTTGTTCTGTCCTCTGAGTCTGCCTTCTTACTAAACAAAATGGCAATGTGCATGAAAGCCCAAGCCACATCTCCTTCCAGAGAGGGGCGTGGTCAGACACAGCTCATTTGCATTTAAAGCTACAGACACAGAAACAGCCTGTTCTGAGCAGGGCTGAAATAGAGGGGTTTATAGGCATGATCAAATACAGGATCAGAGTGGATTTATAAGAAGAAACTTCACAGACATGTTTTGGGGAGCTCTGAGACTTATTTAAACTCGTTGAAAAGGAGGAGAATATGTGACCCTTAAGGTTTTAAAGCGCAGTTGCTTCTTGGTGCTTTAACTTTGGACAGAGCCCGGCTGGCAGCTTCTCTCTGATTTCATACTACTTACTAGGTTAATTTCTAGCTGCATGGTTAACATACAAACATGAAAGCAGCATTTTTTTTTGTTCTATATCTTTACGAGAAACCAACTAATTCAAAGAATTCTTCCTTTAATCGACACTTGCAGAGTTTGTTGAACACCTACATCTCATTGCAGAATGTCAGCTGATTCATTTCCACTGTGACCCCACAAATACAGTTAAATGACTTCTGTGTGACTTTGATTAACACGTCACAGCGTTTCCATGGCCTAAAAGTGTTTTTCTGTCTTGGCCCAGTAACATTGTTCTCTAGCTCGAAAATAATGTGACAGAAAGGGGGCATTTGTTGCAACACAATGGTTTCTGAAAACCATCTTGGTTTGATATTATTTGAGATATTGTTATTGGCATCTTTTGAAATCTCTAATAGTCTGAAATACTTCAAATGTATTCAAAATGTTGACAGATGAATATGTCCTCTTAATGTTAGGGACTATATACTGTTGGAGTAGCTACACTGTTGCTTTCAGCTTCATAATTGAAAGGAGTTCTGTCTGCTATGTAGGTGCTGCAGATTTAATCCCATTAAAACAGACTGTATTTACAGCTTTCCCCTGGGTGAAGCTAAAACAGGAGACAGAGAGGGGCTAAGTAGAGCAGCCAGGCTGTCCTTACCGGCCCATCCTCGTGAAACCTGTGCACGCTCATGGGCTCCGTCTGAGCGGGATACGGGCTCAGCTGCTCTGGAGGCTCCCAGGACGTCTCCCCAGACATTGGGTTGTAGAAGTAAGGGCGACCACTGGTCTCATCCACCAGCTGCTCCCAATCTGAGGTCCACCCTGAGGGGGAGGCAGTGGATTGGGAAAGGGCTGGAGACTGAGGAGGCGAAGGGGAACAAGGATCCTCTTCTGGAGGTGGCTCAGGGTCTAAGGGGGAGTCTAGGAAAGGGTTGTCCCAAGTGGTGCGCCCCGTCGAAGGGTGATAGTAGTACTCCTGTCCGCTTTCCTGGTCAACATGCACTTCCCATCCCTCTGGATCAAGGTATGAAGGAGAGTAGGACGAAGGAGCCGACGGGGGAGACTCTGAGATGCTTTGGCGGAGTTGTGCTACATTGACATACACAGCTGAACGGAGACTTTCATTTTCAACCTGTAAAAAGCCCAAATGGTACAAAGTTAGAGCCTCAAATACAAGTTCATCATAAGAGCTAAAACTAATGTCAGTGTAGCCTACCAACAATGAGAGTGCTTTTGTGAAAAGTAAAACAAGTGTACAAAGAACCTCTCCTTCCTAATGAAAACAGAATTTCACAAGAAAAAAGACATGTCAAGAGGTGTCAAGTACCAGCCTTAGTGCAGCTCTCATTACATCAGCCTTCTGCATCTTACAGGAAGTAACCCACAGCTGAAAAAAACAACACTTCACCACAAAGATGTTCCTCCAACAACAGTAATCGTGAAATTTTTGTCTCATTTTCATGCTTAGAAAACAACCACATACAACTTTAAAGCTCTCATTTCAAAACCATACACAAAAGAGTTTGTGTTTGTGTTGCTACTAAAGCAAATACTGTGCCATTCTGCTTTGTATGTTTAAAGATAACCTCGATGAGTTCTTTATAAGAAAAAGAGAAAAAGGAAAAAGTCCATAGCTACAATATAATTGATTAGCCCACTATCTAAATAGTAATAATAATACATTGTATTTGTAGCACTTTTCAAAATACTCAAACTTTACAGAGTCACACTAAAACAAAGCAAATTAAATTAAAAAACAACTTCTTCCTAGCTAGATTACCATTTGATAGTTTTACATATAACTAGAGGAAACGCCAACATTTATTGCAAACCAAAATATTAGCTAAACGTACACCTCTCCTTGGATCTTTCTTACATGTTAGCATAGCCTTACTAGTTTTTGCTAACGGTAATGAAAGCTTTGAATTATGCCTCTCTTGTCTAGTGTTTGGCTAGCTATGTATCGCAGCCTTCCTAGTTAGCAAGCTAATGTGCTAACCCTGCATAATGTAATGATAATGTTAGCTATAATCTTTGCCTTTATCCTGAAACACCATCATGTCGCACTGTTAGCTAAGAGTAGGTTTAATGCTGATTTAAACTGTTGCTGAATGTTAGCTAATATTAATATGTTGTAACTTGGCAAAATGTCACTATCCACTGTGTTTCCAGCTGAATGTTTGCTAATGTTATCAAAATGTAGTTTATCCTGTAACCCTATTAAATGGTAGGCTACCGCTAGGTGGCTAGGAAATGGTTGAATGTTTGACTTACCTGTGGTCAAACAATAACTTATATTATTAAATAAGTGGTATTAACTTCAATACAGCCACATTTTCCCGTAGATATTTTGTTGTCCAATGTTTTTTAAGTGCGAATCAAACAGGAAGGAGTAATTTAGGGTAATGATTTAACTCTGTCTGATGATTTGTCAACTTTATCGCACACACCAGGTATTTTCTTGTCTTATCTTCCATTGTAGGTTACATTTGAACAAACTGCAGAATTTCCATGCCATGTTACCTTCATATAAAGAGCTCTTTATGAGACCATGCTGTATGGCCAGAACGTGACATGCAAATCTGATCGTCACAACTTATTTGTTTGTTGAACCAAAATTTGAGTGAAACTGCGAAGCAATGAAAAGCTGTCTTTGTCCTTGAACTGTGATGCAATGACTAGTGTCACAGGTGTGTCAGAAAAGACTCCTGCCTAAATAAAAACAATTTCATTAGGTTGTTCTTTTCTCACCTGTGCTCCTCTGAGACCATTATTCCTCCTCACAGTGAGACTCCTGGTATTAACCGCCCTGCAGAATTTCTTAAATGCAGTCATGATAGCACAAATACAAAGAAGGGCCGCTGACAACTTTCAGACTGCACTCTGAACTACCTCTTGTTTCTCGGCTCGCCTCATAGTCTATATTTAACAAGACCTTAGACCTGTATGTGTCTCTGCTGCATGTGCTAAATATGCATCAGTGAAATGTAACAATACAGCATGTAGGCAGTGGTTGAAAGCAACTCAGTACAATAACTTATTTTATGTTCTAACACTTAATGTTGTATTTAACTTGCGTATTCCAGTGTCATTCTACTACAAACTTATCTTTAACTACATTAAAGATGAAAATATTGAAAATCAGCTGGTTGTCTGTCACTACATGTCAGCCCTGTGATCAACTGGCAGTCCGGGGTATAACCTGCCTCTCGCCCAATGACAGCTGGAATTGGCTCCAGTGCCCCCACGCGACCCCGGACGGGAAAGGAGGAATAGATAATGGATGGATAGATATTGAAAATCATTCATCTGATTGTAGCCGTTACTCTTCAAAACAATGTCACAAAATAAATATGATGCTCTGTTCATTCAGTCGAGTCCTTGAATTGACGTATTTTTTGTTTGAAAGTTAAAAATCTTAAAATGCATAAAGAACAATGCAACCTTTTCTTAATGCATTTTCTAAAAACAAAGACTCATCTATTCATTAGTCTTCTGCAGTACCCTGCATTACAGTATACTTTGTTTTTTAAGCTTCTTCTTAACAAACTCATGTTAATAAGAAATAAGCGTAAATGCTGACGAGCAGTGCATAAAGTTATTTGAATTTGCTCCACCTTAACCAAAACAGTAAAACAGTTCTCACATTTAAACACGAGTAGGAATAATCCAATAATACGGTTTACACAAGTACTTTTAAGATTGTTTCATTGATGAAATCTTTGAGCTCATACTGAAGCAAGCTTATAAACATGTAATTGCTACTTTGGCTCTTCTTTTGCAGTGGCAAAATTAGAATTAAAATCAACATCAAGGGGCGACGCTTTAGCACATTTACAAATTCATTACAAGCTGTGTGTATTTTTTATCTGTCTCTCCAATGTTACCACTTTGCTGACTTTGCTTCATTATTGATGTCGATATATGACCATGAGGCAATCAATGCGGATGACCAGACGACTGACCCTGAAACATCGATTCCAAATAACACGGATCGACTAAACAGAGACAGACAGAGGAAATGAAAGAGCTGCATCATTGATCTCTGAAATAGCTGCACTGGAACATCCCGGTCCTCTGTGCAATAACAGGACGACAGAACAAGAAGATGCAAAGCAGTAAACACTATGATGCAACAACGTGATGTGATAGATTGCTGTCAATAAGAAAGGAAAAAAAACAAATACATACAGCACCCTCATTCAATTTAAATTCATAAAGCTCTCTGTTTATAAAACAAAAAGACCGTAGTCTTATTCTTGATTAGGTTACTGTAGTACAGTCTACATGCTCACGCACTTTTGGTAACACTTTACTTTACAGGTCCGCAAATTTTGTCGTAATTAGGTGATAATAAGACAAACTTCTTTTTTATTTCTTTGAAATTACCCCCGAATTTCATGACAATTGGGTGAAAATTAGCACTTAACTTATTTGAAATAATGCCCGAATTTAATTGTAAGCAATAATGATTACAGCTTTTGGTAATAAATGACTGAGATAAGCTTTATATGATTAACCAAAAAAGAGATTAACACTGGAACTCCTATAAAAATAAATGAACTCAGCTGTCATTCTAACTCAGACTTTTATTAATGAATCCTAAATCACATCTGCTGCTGTTCACAAAGTCATATTGAAGATATTCTATGATTTTCTTCATGAAATTAATTATTTCAAAGAAGTTAGGTGCTAATTTTCACCCAATTGTCATGAAATTCGGGTGTAATTTCAAAGAAATAATAAAAAAGTTTGTCTAATTATCGTCTAATTATCACCTAATTACGATGAAATTTGCGGACCTGTAAAGTAAAGTGTTACCTCACTTTTACATGTGACTGTTATTGCTACAGCTTCTCCCATTACATTGTAAAGAATACAATCCCATCATTGAGTGCGTTTACATGGACTTAAGTATTCCAGTTTTTATTTGTCTTTTTAAGTATCCTGTTTTTGTGTTTGTGCGTGTAAACATCATAGCCCCATTTCAGTAATCAGCCCTTATTACGATTTTGAGAAATACGATTTGTCATTTATCATGTGCAGAGATATGAAGAGCCAGGTTTCTCCTGGATATGATCAAAACCAGGAAACGGCTCATCACCGGGATTCTCAGGTCGATGTAAACACACTTATTGGCATCATGTCATGAGGTGAGAGAGGGGCCGATGACTAATGCTCAGTTAGTAAAAGAAAACGTTTTTCGCTTGTCTTTATCTAATTACGCTGACATCCTCTCAAATGTGTCTTGTTCAAAAAATTTAACCATCTGTTGTAAGGAACAATCTTTAAATGTCATGCACACAAGTATCTACTGTTGTAATCAAGACCAGACTAACCGAGACTAAGACATACCCATGACCAGAGTGCTCCGAGGCCGAGACAAAACCAAGACATTTAGGGATCGAGGTCGAGTCAAGACAAAGACAAAGACAAAGACAAAGACCAAGGCCAAGGCACGACGAGACCGAGACAAGACAAAGACCATAAATATCAGTGAAAAATCATCAACTTGTGTGAAGGGGGCATGTCGCTCATTTAGATTGTAACACTGGGAAGGTTACGGCCATAACTGGAGGCTAAAAATCAAATTGTGAATCAATTGAAGCTATTTAGTGTTTAAGGGGCGTTTTCCTTCTAATCACAGTAAGGACATGGAAAAAGTGGTGGTCTTGACTGGTCTTGATTTAAAATCTGGAGTCCGCCCAATCTGAGACCGAGACAAGCACAAGTAAAAAAGCTTTTGATTCCGTGATGAGACCGAGACCTCCAAAAAGTGGTCTTGACTCGAGACTACTTGAGACCAAGACCGATTTTGAGTATTACAAGTATCACTCAGGGACTACTGTTCTGCAGGCAATGATACTTAAGACATTGCATTTTGCTGGAAACGCTGCAGGATTCTGCAGAACTTGTAAAGAGTGTTTGTAAAGTAGTAGTAACCGATCAGACAACCTTTTCCATCACTTGTTCTACAAACCTTCTATCCGTCTGAATGAAAGGAAGCATGCTGAAGGTCTCAATCATGGAACAGAAAACTTCAGGATAACTTTGAAAGACGTTTTTTTTCGTTGTCTTGATACCGTTACGTTTTTTCTAAAACCTTTGTTCTGCAGGTCTGGATGATGTCATACCCGAGAGTTGCTTGATTACTCAGTAACAGACTTGAACACGCATTCACAGCAGATGTCAACAAACAAAACTGTCACAACCCATGAATACAGAGATGTTTGCGGCTTCTTTCAGCTGAACAATACATGTTTGAGACTGAAGCCAAAGCCAAAGTGCTTCTTTAAAAGGCAAGCTAAAATCCTCAAACACCAAAACCATCATGTAGCAATGTCAGTCACTATTTGGAACTTCACTCAGTTCAGGAAACGACACACAAGCAGAGGTGGCGTGTCAAGCAGGAAGCCATCTGGTTATCAAAACATATTAACATACGCTAATATTTACCACTATGCTAACCACTGACAATGAAGTTTAATGATGAACAGCTGCTTCGATGACCTACCTGAGGAACCACCGGCAGAGTCAAGCCCTGCTTGGCCTGGTGACTTGGCCAAACCCTGGAGTACATGTCCATCATGCTTTTACCGTTCTATTTACGGAAGCCATAAATCCAAATGGACGAAAGGAAAGCAAACTGAAGCACGTGAAGACAATCAGCTTGTGATGGGAGAGAGAGAGAGAGACGCTGAACGCAGATTCAAACATACACCCTCATGCACACATCCTCCTCTGCAGCAGCTGTGACAGTTGCAGCCCAGAAAGAAAAGAGAACTGCGAGCTGTGTTACAATAGCAGCAGGAAGGGACTGTGTGAGGACTGGGTGAGATGTGTGTGTGTGTGTGTGTGTGGGTGTGTGAGTGTGTGTGTGTGTGTGTGTGTGTGCTTCTGTGTTTGTGTGTAAACATGGATCCCTGTGTGCAGGATAAAGGGTAGAGGGTAACTGTCTGAGTGTGCAAAGAGCAGAACACAGACAGAAAAAATGAAAACAAGACAGAGAAGAGGGTGAGATAGAGCATCCAAAATAAACCTTACACGGCACTTCAACCTACTTCCTGCTTACTAAAACATGAACCGCCTCAATGGAAATAACTTTTTTTTTGAAAGAGCCCTTTTAATTTTAGAGCTATACTTAAAAAAAGATGTTATATAACCACAGTAGGTAATAAAAACAATAGTTTTTTTTCTCACAGCGGCATCTTCAAAGTGTTCTCTATCCCATCTTCTAATTGTAGGTCACTAATCCAACAATGGAGGAAAAAAAGGGAAGCAATAATTTCCCACAATAATACGAAAGTTTTTCAAAGGATATTCTGATGAGACAATGTGTTTTTAAAAACATAGTGAAGGCTTAAAACAGGAACTGTGTTTTTAGGCTCACTTCCTTTTACATGTGACTCACAATGTTAGCCAGCCTGTAGACAGCAGGCAGGTCAGTGTGCGGCTGGGTTTTTTTCCGAGGTTTTGTGGGCTACTGGTTCATCTCAAATAAGATCTGAGGCCAGCTGTGGGTACCTTTTGTGTATGAAATACAATACATGCTTGTCAATTTCTTATTTGCGGTGTGCAGCATGATGAAGAAGTGACTGTTGTAACATCTAAAAGATTTGAAATCCAGTGAAATGTTTGCCAATCACATCGTAGCCTATAAATAAGAATGAAGGTCACCTCCAGGCTTCTTTTAAATAACACGCACAATTTTCCCTTTTGATGCAGCCTACTTTTACAGTTTTGCATAGCTCATTACTTTTTACTTTATTTATTGTACTTGTTTACTGTCATGTACAGTAACCGTTTAAGAAGACGATGCGAGTTTTCACTTAGAATTAAACACGCTCTTTATTCACGAGCCTACACATGTAGCTGCTAACGTAGGTACGAACACAGTGATGACGTATACATCTCTGTGACTACGGTGGCCTGCAGGCCCTCATATCACGACATTTACTTTTCAATTTAATTTGTTTAATTTAGAAGGGACGATGCAAATTAAACATAGTTTCAACACAGAGCATGAAACCTGCTGCACACACAGAGTTTATAGCTTTTGCTAACTCTTGTCCCTTTTTGTATACTGTTTCTTTACTACACAGAGAGATAGCATACAAATGATCATTGATTCTTGGTGTAGTGACACCAGTGGGTCGTGGGTTTGAAAGGGGAAGCCAATGCCTGGGGCCTAAAATCTGTGTTGTTTTTCTACAGGTAGGGGGCAAGTCCCCTGTTTATAAAGACAAGTCTGATCATATGTCAATGCATGAGAAAAAGACCCTTCTTTTCACTTGGTTTAACTCTTAAGTGAACCATCGTTCTAGCCGGAATGAGGTCATTATTACTTCTTCCAAGTATTCTTCATAAAGATTCGACTTCATTTAGTCAAATATGATCCATACAGTAAAATAAAGGATAAAACAGGAGATATTTAAGTTGTGGGTAGCTTGTGGTTGTTAAGCTGCCACCAAAGCAATTCAAACAATGTCTTGTTCTGCATTTGGTTTAATGAAAAGACACTTTAAGGTGTCAGCTGTTTTCCCATTTAACATCACAGTAACCCAAAAACTACTTCCATATCTTGCTAACCAAGCTACTTCTAGCATTAAATATGAACTTAGCTTAACAAATTCTTGCTTTTACAGCTCCTCCCTCTTGTCCAAAACATGGTCTATTATGGCTTTTTAAAAAAAGGATGGTAACGCCCACTTTGCTGAACTCATGCTTGTGAACAAACAAATGGGTTACATCGTTGTGGACACATCCACTTCATATGCATGTTCGGTGTATGATTTTAAATGTACATGGAGGGAAAATGGAAATATAATAAAGTTGTGTTCGAAGTTTGGCATTTATTTCCAATTCCGGTAAAGACTTAAATTTCTAGCTCCGTCCACCAGATTACTTTAGAACTGAAGAAGCCTTTCGGAGGAGAGGTGAAACTTCTTCAAGATCTTCAACCAGTCCAGTTGCCTTTGGATCAAGCTTCGAATTTACCATGACCTGGATGACTGAGAATCTATACAAGTTTTTCCTAGTCACACCAGAGTTTTCTTTTTCTACTGAGTCGTTTTCAGCTTGTTTTTCGAATAACAAGCGAATAACACTTTTTAGCAGCAGTGAAGCATGTTATCCAGCATGATTTGGCGAAGAAATCCAGAAGCAATGGACAGACAACTCTCTGCCCTCAGAAATGCATGAAGCAGCAATCTGCCTGATTACTTAACCACATTAGGACTCATCCAATCAAACAATGGGGAACCAAATTGGGGCCCAAATCACGCCACAAAGCACACAGTCAAGCTATTGAATCAGTCTGGCTCCGCCCCCCCCTCTTACATCACACTCCTCATAGTCCAGTATCCAGGATAAACTCCAGAAGAGCCAAATGTTGAATCCATCAGCTCATCATGTTCTTATCTTTTCATTTCAGGCCAGGTCCGCATGCCAACACATAACCCTGCAGATATTACTTGTTCATGACAGATTCCTCCCACTCAACCTGGAGGGGAAAAGTTTTCTGAGTGGGAGGGGAGGGGTGGGGGTAATTTAGTACCAGTTGCTGCAATGCTCTCTGAGCAAACTGTAAATGGAAACTTGTCTCCCTCACACAAGATACCACCTTCACATGTTGCAGCTGCAAGAATCAGCAGTCGGCATGCACGTAAACCGAAAACACTTTGTGTATAATAAATAGCTCACCTGTGTGTATAAACCTGCTGTGCACTAAACTGCTGCAAAACACCAATCAAGTAATCAAGTACGTCATAATATCTTTTACAAACAGGGACCTCACAAAAGACATTCCTGTGAATATGACTCATGCAGCTCTTTACAAAGACCGGCTGATGTTTCATTGAGATTATCTGTACATAACTAAGATCCTTGAGAGAATCTTCATCAAATAAAAATAATATCAAACCTGTTTTTCATGCTTTGGCCATAATATCTTCCACACATAAAAACATTGTTGTTGAAAACTACATCTTCTAACACAATTTGTAAATCTCCTTTGACTCCATTTTGGCGCCCCCTTTGGCCAAAGCAGGGTCCTGTATGTGTGTAAGTCCTGTTTTTAAAAAACAAACAAAAATCTCCTCCTGCTTTCAACAGTCAAACGTTACCCAAACTGTGATTATTTGCTTTGGAAAATGTAAAAAAAGAAAGGGCTGTTTCTTCAGCGTGTTGTTACTCTTCTTGTCTGACACCTACCCCACGGCAGCAGCTGCAGACATTAAAAGTACCCAAACAAAAAAAGTCAATCTTTGTCCTGAGGGTCTTGGTTGCTTTTGTAGATCATTAAGAAGTATTAGTAATAATTTCAGTCTTTTTCATGCCCACTTAAAAGAACCTCACAGGAGCTTTAATTTGAATAATTCAATATTAATGGACCTTTCCGAAAATGTTCTTATAACTTAAAAAATAGCACTGTAATAGTTTGCTTGTGGATTACAAAGAAGTACAGGACAGATGTTGATTACAGCTACCTTAATAAGAAGAGGGGATTCTCAGTAAATGGGTCAAAATCCATTTTATTTTAAGCCTTAAATGTTGATGAACCACCTTTAAGGCTTCTGAGATAATGTTTAATAACCGTGCATGCTTTGCTCTGCGACCTTCATGGTAAGACACGAGAGGCTCAAACCTCTACAGTCACCTCCTATATGAGGTAGTACAGATCATCCAGTTCAGATAAAAAAATGTTCACAATCCTGTACAGCGATGCTCGTAAAACTCAAACTCACACGAAATCAATCTACTTGTTGTAAACTTTCGAGTAAAGTAGAAAAAAAGGCATCCCTGTCCAAACTGTTTATACAACAGAATGACCACAGGATGGAGAAGATAAAAGGCTTCTGCTGACCAGGTGTCCCTACAGCTGCACGCACCTGTTCTTATTTACACTTTATGTAATCATGTGCTCACTCAGGCAGGTGTGCACAGAGAGGTATGTGGAGACACTCACACGACCCGTTGGAGCAGTTTTTTGGCATTTGATTTAGTCTGTTTGACGGAGCAGCTGGAATGAAAGTGCTGTTGTTGGTGAGGTTCTCTTGATGTAGCTTCCGTCCGAATTTCCTATCTAGCGATCGATGAAAGATAGGATTATCTTTCTCCTCATAGGCTGAAACACCAAAATATCAAACTAGCAGAGCTGTGATGTTCACAAGAGGACAAAGCGTGTGGTCAATTTTCTTTGAGTTGCCAAAGATCAATGGGACTTTGAACCCTTTGTGGCAGTTATCTAAACTACGTGATGGAGATTCATTGGTCGTGTCTTTTTCAATATTCCTCACAGAAACTCATAGGACTGTTACCTGACTCTGATTTTTTCTTGGTTCAATACAAAGCTTTAACTATTTGTTGCCAGTTTGTGCTTCAGCGTCACACCAAACATCTGTTTCAGACTACAAAAGTCTCAAGGTTTATCTGTTTGACTCACTCAAATTGTGTTTCATTACACCAGCTGCTGACATAGAAGCATTTCCACCTGACTACTTTGAGTGTTTAAGTCAAGTCACAGTCGGTTTGGACTATAAAATATAATACTATTTCAATCAGCTTGTAAAGTATAAGTGGCAGCTCAGCTCTCAGCCCCCCAAATCTATTTAAGAGCACTGAAGGGACACACTCTTACGCAGACTGAGAGTCTATGGCGTTCAGCAGAAATGTACAGTATGTTGCTATTCTACACTGCTGTTTGTGAAAGCATGATCAGACACGAGATGACAGTCTGGTACGGTCGCTTGTCTGTTCAGTTAAAATCACAGATAACTCGTCTTGTGCAGACTGCTTTGAAAATCATGTGTCAAAAAACATCCATCTCTCCAAACACTCTATGAGCAGTGTGTTGTTAGACAGGCACAGAAAATAGTGTCTGATCCTACCCACATTCTTAACTCGGAGTTTTAGCTTTTACCCTCCGGAAGAAGATTCAGGGTCCCTCAGACCAGGCTGAACCGCTAAAAACATAATTTTCTGCCAATGTCCGTTAATATTCTGAATAACAGGTAATGTAGGATGTGCCCAGGGGGGCGAGCAATATGCCAATATGTTACTGCTGCAAAAAGGGTTTTTTATGTATATGTGGAATTGTTACATGAAATGCTCTATGTTTTGTTTATTTTGTTTATTCTCTTGTTACTGCAGGACAGAGTCCAAGAAAAATGTCCCTTTGGGGACAATAAAGTAGATCTTAATCTTGATGGCTAGAAACTGCCTATTCAGGGCTTTTACTCATTATAATAGGTCTGTTTAATTCGGAAAGGAGGACACGGCTCTTAACGACACAGTTCCTGATAAATACCTCATTAAATAAACATTGAGGGAACATATATTTGTACTCCTACATTGCCTTGTGTAGAGTGTTGCAGCTAGAATCCGAAGTAGTTATATTCAACAGGCAAAAATGCAAATTGACACGCAGGTTCTTCTGATAGACTTTTAGGGGGAAACCTTCAACATTAAGAGAGATTCTTCCAAAGATAACACCCAATGACTGCAACATAATGTAAAGGCCTCCAAATGATCATAGGAACCACATAGCGTAAAAAAGAAAAACAGGCCCTCAGCTACGCCTTACTTCAAGTTGTAAAGTTAAAACCAAGCAAACTTTGGATTCCCAATCCTAACTGGAGTTGTCATCCAATTATCAAACTTAACTTCCCATTAGAGACCAAAGAATAACCTTCATTACACACCCTGGATATTAACTGACCTACATTTGGGCTAATTGAAAGTTCTCCACATTACATATGCACACACACGCCAACTGCATGGCAGGGCTGGCACTAAAAGCTCTAAAGCCCTGCTTGTTGGGAGTCAGGCCAGGCCCCCTCACATCACCATGGTGATGGCCCTCCATTGTGGGGTGAGAATTAGTGCACTTGAGGGGTCCTGGCACGTCCACAGTCCTGTCACAAGTGTGTGGGGGGCTCATTCATGCTACAAAAACATTTCATCGAGTAGAGTTTAAAATGCAGGAATTTTAACATTAACGTGTCTTTTACTGTGTTTGTTACACAAACCTCCCATTAAAGCGAGCTGGTAATTACAGGGTTATTATGCACACACAATCACTGGGTATACTGGGAGAGGCTGCAGCCATTACATGACTCGAAGTGCCACTCACAGCTAAATCAAACACTTTCTCCTTCACGAACCGGCGCGTCACCTTGCAACAGGTGCAACAAAAACAATGTCGGTGACACTTACCTGAAACAAAAGTTTATTGTAGTTTCAGTTATTTAAACTAAATCCAACAGGAAGTAGGCAAACAGAGGAACATGTTCACGAATGTTTCATCGTTTCTCCTGCAGTGAAGTTACTCGTTATTCCCAGGATAGTCATCGGTGCTGGGGAAACCAGGTAGCAGCTGGAGGTTTGGGAGTGGCTGGGGCTGGCAGCTTTCGGATTAACCCTTTCAGCTCCTAAGGAGGAGTCACCAAGCCGACACGACCTGTTTGTAACCTGTTCTCCACTTCCATCACTGCCTGTATTTACCGTGTTTGCAATCCCATTAACAAAAACACCTCCTACTTCTAGCCTACTCCTCCAACTTAAATCTCGTGTATGCACCACAAGTCTCTGAACCATACACAAAGTTAACAAAAAAGCGCTCAAAACTAAACCTCAATCAAACACGTAAACCATACTCACCCAGTAAGAAGTGACTTCCAATTCGCAGAAACTTTCACTGAGCAAAACGGATCTTGAATCAGCTGCTTTTTTCAGAGGTATTCAAGATAGATAGAAACACCTCTTTTCACCCATTGAGATGGCATAGAGGGGACGACCGGCCATTCATATGCTAATGAGCTGGCACAGATACCCAGAACTCGACCAGTACGGTATTTCAAAACCGGACCTTTACTGCAGGAAGTGTCAGATTCAGCGAGAAGTATGCTAAAGCATCTATCATTGAAAATAGCCTGAAGGTAGCCAATTCCGGTTTAATAGTGCAAGTAAATGAGTAGATTTACTAAAGTGGGCTACTAAAGGGGTGTGGTGGAGGTGGGGGGGGGGGGGGTTACAGTATTTCGCCGACTTCTTTATGTGTGGAAAATAAAATTGCAGGCTGTGGCTTGTGCCTCAATTAAAATAAATTACCTCACGTGACATCATTTGAGTCAGCCTTTATTGGTTCTGGAGACTTCAAGTGTCATCAAATAAAAACATAAAGGGCTGTTAGTTTTTAAGGCCAGTGAGTTAACGAGACCTCTACTTGAGCCTTTCTCATTTCTGCAAGCAACTAGAGCAGGCTTTCACAACCTGAGTGTAGCTGTACCTCTTGTTGTGTTGCTGCTGCCTTTTGGAGAAAAAAATGTAAGCACATGTCGAAAATATGACTTGCTATGTGGTTTACTGTGTCGAAGCCACCCTAGAAGATTAACATCTTTTTTTGAGAGGAGTGAAAAGATAGCATCATTTTATGTTAGCACCAATTAGCAAGTCATTCTGCCTGTGCTCGCTTTGTCAGCATGTTAAGTTTTTATTTTATCATTGTCATATTTGCTTACATGACACCATGCATTGAAAGGTTCCAGGATCTGAGTACATAGTAGGTCATGGAACAAAAAGAGAAAGCAAAAGCAAGACAAACCCTAATTAAATAGAATATCTTCTTTTCCAAGCTTTTTGAGACAAAATGACCAAGCTTAAACTCATCAAACTTAAACAGCCATTCCAGTTTTTGCACATCTGTCCACCCCAATATTTCAGGTTTTTGACGAGCTACTTCATGAAACAATAATTCTCTTAAATCATCATATTTTGTACAATGCAAAAGAAAAGAAATAAGTCTAATTGTATCAAAAAAGAGGTTCTTAACTTTCTTTTTAATAGCCACTAAATGCCAACTACTCATTTGTATTTTACTCTTTTGATTAAGAGGGATCATTTTGTGGAGATCTGTTTTGTATTTTGCTATAAAAGAGTCTTATTCTGTTTTTTGTTCGGTTTTAAAAGATGCTAAAATAGACAAAAATGAATTCACTGTTTTGTAGTACACATGCCCTAACTGCACCTTTTTACATGATGAAACTGCGCCCTCTGCTGGTTGTAAAAACACAGTGACACACTTTATCTGACGCTTTAGTGAGTCACTGTGTCATGTATAATATGTGATATTGCATGAAAACCATACCTGCTCAATAGGAAGTGCATCAGTAGAAGAAGTTGCTTCTGCATTTAGATCCAAATCCTGCTGCTCCAACATGAATGTGTTGTTTGAAAAGATCGGAGGGGGCAGCTCAGAAAAAGAGTCCATATCTGTTATATTTATCTCTGGTATGGTGTCATATATCGGCGAATCTGGGGGTGAAGGGAAATCCATATTGCCATTTTGCAGAAAAGTCTGTTGTTGTATTTTATCTTCCTCGTGTGGGCTTTTTGACTGTTTCTGTTTTTTTTTGTCCTTTAGCACACGGTGGGGTTTTGCATACAGTTGCAGTTTGTCATTATCAAGAGATGCAGAGGTATTTTTTGTCTCTTTGTTATCCAGGTTTTCTGCAAAGCTGTTGCTTCTGCTTGTGGTCTGCCCTTCCTTAAAAGTCTCACAGAGCTTCAAATCAGGTAAACCCTCAGAGAAACCGAAAGTGGAAAAGCGGTATTTCCCTCCTGAACCATCCTTAGTAACTGTCTTAGCTGGTGTTACAATAGCCACATCCACCGGCTTACTGTTGGTCTCACACTCAGGTGGATCCAGCTTCTTCAGGCCAGGGGAGTCTGCAGAAAGTGATGAAACCTCCTTCACATACTGTGCAGGAACATAAAAGGGCCTGGAGTGCTGGTCTTTGCGGACGTGCCACCAGTGCTCGTTAGTCTTGGAGAGCAGGATGTAGCTTTCATTTGGCTTGATGGAGACGAGGCCACCATCCTTCCCTGTGTATTCAAAGTCATACTGCACTGATACAAGCTCCATGCTCCCGTGTAGTCGCTGTGTTACTGCCGATACAGGGTTAACATCCTGGAGCTGCTGGAACATAAAGGAAATGAGAAGTTAATGTAGGTTTCAAGAAGAGGCCCACATGACAAAACAAGCTGCAACTTTCACTAACATTTAAAAACACTTCTCCAGCCCTCTGACTTTGCAGCAACCGCCCCTCCAAGTTTCAAAGCCCCCCCTTCTGTTATGCTTTTGTAACAGTATTTTATTTCTCTTTGTCCTAATTTCCAAACAGTTTTCATTGTTGTTGTTTGTGCATTATTGTAGATGTAATTTTTTGTGTCTTTCATATCCATTTGTATCTGCTCTTGTATCGCAGCTCTGTAGTTTTATTATCATTTTGCATCCGTTTGTGGGTTTGTTTTTTGTCCCTCTCCACTTTTCTGAGGGGAAGTTTTGAGTCACTTTGTCAACCTCTTATGTCCCAATGTGTTTTTTTTTTTGGTCCTTCGCTTGTTGCTGTCGAGGTCATTGTGTCCGCCATTCATTTTGTAGTTCTTTTGGTGTTTATTTATAGTAATTGTCTTTGTAGTCCTTTTACATCTCATTCTGTCTGTGATGGGTCTTCCTGTGGTTGTTGTTGTTTTCTCTTTTTTTAAATTAAGTGTGTCTGTGGTGATTGTCTCACCTTGGTTGTTTGGGTCTCCCTGTAGTCGATGGTGTCTCTTTCTTCTTCTTTTTTTAATGTCTTTTATGGTAAGTGATATATATTTAAAGTTGTTTTGTGGCTGTTTTGTGTGTGTCTTTGTAGCCTTTATGTGTCTGCATGTTGTCATTGTAGATTTGTTTAAGTGTTCTAGCCCAGTGGTTCTCCACTGGTATAGCGTCAGGACCCATAAAGGTGAAGTTCTGATTGCAGATAGTCCAAAATGTGACAGAACAAAGTGACTGGGCGGTTGTGGCTCAGTTTGTAGAGTTGTCGTCGACGTCTCTCAGTCGGAAGGTTGTGGGTTCGATCCCGAACTCCTGCAGCAACATGTCCGATGTGTCCTTGGGCAAGACACTTAACCCCGAATTGTCGGGCGTATGAATGGGATGAGTCAATTCTGATGGTCTCACTACAGCGACCACTGCCGTCAGTGTGTGAATGGGTGAATGTGTAGGTGTGACCTGTGGTGTAAAAGTGCTATACAAGCCCAAGTTTCCATTTCATTTTTCTTCCAGGCAGTCATTCACGACCCACTCAAAATTGCTCCACGACCCACTCAAAACGGCTCCACGACCCATTCAATATGGCTCCACAACCCACCAGTTGAGAACCACTGTTTTAGGCAGCTTTGACGTTTGTTTCCTCATGTGCACCTGATTTGTATCGTATTGCACGTTGTTCTTCTTCTTTTTAAAGTCGTTTTGAATTTCTTTGTGGTTGTTTGAGTCTCTGCTTGTTGTCTCTTTGTTGTTCTTTTTAATTCCTCCTTTGTGTGTCTCTGTGTTTTGTTTTGTGTTTCTTTTTGATCAATCTTTGACTGTTTGTGGAAATGTTGCACCTTTGTATTTGTTCAGTGTAGCTTTTAAGAAGAATTCTCTCTCTGTCACTAAACTGCTTCTATGTCTTCTTTTGTCTTGAGTCATTTGTATGTCATGAATTCAATGGCTTCCTTTTACCAGCTGGTGTCTTTTTCTCTTTCTTAGTGATTGTTTAATTGACTTTCCAACTAGAACATTTGACAGTTGCTTTACCCTGAAGCTCTGGCTTGAAGGGACGGCTCAGTAATCCATCCATAACCAGTGCTGGATATGATCACAAGAATGCAGATTAACAAGTAAGATGGATGCAATTTGGAGTTAAGAGTAAGAACAAAAGGCTGACAGAGTCAAAAGGCATCTTATAGACAGGAAGCTGCTTCCATTTGCTGCAAAATGTCTTCAATCTCAAACTCACTCACACAGACCACGAGAGCATCAGCCTGAAAACTGCTTCGCCACAAGACAGGAAGCCTGCACCAACCTTGACTTGGCGTCAGTCCCACGTCAGGCAGCAATCTCAGTTTGTGTTATCAGGCTTCGTTTTATCCATGAAACACTAATGGCGAGTATTTGCGGCTGTTTGTTGTCTCCTACAGCAACAACACACACAATACAAAGAAAAAAAACAGGTGTCACAGTGAGTGGATATTTAACTCCCAACATTTTCAAATGCGCTTTTTGTAAGGAAAATGATAAATCATAAAATGTATATGACATTTAAAGACTTGAAAGTAACTTTTACATATTTCACTTTGTATTTGCAGCTGAAAAGTTCTCGAAATTACCATTAAACCAAAAAACAAACATGACTGTAAAGAGCTCGAGGACTCATCTTAACAGGTTTTATTCACCTTATCATGTTCAAATTGTACATGGTATATCACTTTACAAAAGTTAGTGTAGATCAGTGCATCTCAAATGAATTATTACAAATGTTCAAGCTAAAAAAAGACTTAACCGTGAGATAAATCCCATCCCAGACTTTGATACCCTCATGTGTCATTTGGGGATTAATATAACTTCTACTTGCCTGATTTTGTTTCCAAATATTTCCAGTCATTGGATGTCTCACCAACGTCCTTGAAGCTGTTCTGTATCAGAGGAGTCCGAGTAGTACAGCTCCAACTGCTGCTGCCTATATGTACCGTTTCTACTGCCTGACACACTCTTGTTTCCTGTTCTATGTGTGTGTGTGTGTGTGTATTAGTGTGTGTGTGTGTGTGTGTGTGTGTGTGTGTGTTTCTCTACAGAGACAAGCAGCCGCAGTTACATTACAGCACTAAAGGCCACAAGAAATGGGAAGTGTGACTGATCATAGTTCCCAATGCACTCTTGATATTTGTGTATTCTTTTTATGGCACCTCGCTCACAGAGGGGTGGGGAGGAAAAGATGGCAAAGAGGTGACTCATTATTGACATTACAACACAGAAACATTAAAAATACTAATACAAAGAATAAGAAACATGTTCAATTAAAAAGGCAAGAAGGGTTTTATTTTGAAAATATACACGGTCAAGCCTTTACAACTGAATAAATGATGATACCATTATGACTGTAAAACAAACCTCAGACCTAATGACTTAATGTCCATTGATTTGTAAATGTACATGCTTTTATTGTTGCTGTCAGCTGAGCCCTGACTCAACTATATTTGGAGTGTGTACTATGGTATGCCCTCTGCTGGATCTTCAAGTAAAATACAGACAACCATGTTTAAAAGATATTGAAACCCTTCATATAAATCTAAATATAATGACTCACTTCTAAAATTGTAACTTTATCCTCAAGGACATTGTTTGACTCAATGTACGACCAGATGAGTCGGCTTACACAATCGAGAGGTTTATTGGTTGTTGATTTTACAATGCGGTTGACTTAAGTTAGGAACATTTCGACCTGATTTCATTAACTCTGGATATCAAACGAATAATCGGAAATCAAAAGTAAAGGCAGCTTGTCCTCCAATTCCCCTCAATAGACAATACTTATAATAGCCAAAATACAGCTTTGTTCATATGCTCTTAATGTAGAAACAAAGCTCAAATAACCTACCCAGTGGGCTATTGACTCTGCGTTTATGGTTGTAATGAGTCAGCCTGTCTAAACCTTAGTATTTACAAACTATTGTCCAAACGTGTTTTTTTTACTGTAGGCTATTGTACAGTGAAAGGTTGTCTTTTTGTATTATGTATGAGCTTTTAATGACAAAGACAATTCTCGTTTTTAAAATAAACTAATTATCAGTTTTAAACTTTTAATTTGGCAGCTGAGGCTCAGAGCCATTTTTATCGTCCTGGTGCACGCGCTGAACACCGAGCGAACCTACTCAGAGTTGATTTAACAAACTTAACTCAGCTGTTCTGGAACCGAAAACTCAGAGTTTCCCAGTCTTCTTTCTGAAACGGGCTCCTGGTCAACAAACAGCACATATTGCTTTATTTATGTTTTTTTATATATATATATATATATATATATATATATATAAATATATATGAATCTTTGGTATATCTGTACATATAAAGTTAATAATTGTTGCTCTATTTATCTTTTTTTTTCCTAACACTTTTCTGTTTATTTGTTGTTGTAATAAATTGTGTATATAATTATTAATTTTACTCATGCTACATCATTGATTACTGATCATATTGTTTTGTATTGTGTCGATGCTTTGGCAATATTGTTTGAGTAACATTCATGACAATAAAACTTTCTAAATTGACAATTGGGCTCGAGCTCTCCTTACTCTCCAGAGGGGAGGGGGAGAAAATCGAGCCGGTCAAGGGTCCGGTCCCTGGCTCCTGAGGCCACGTGTGTGGTAGGTAGGCAGGTAGGGAGGTTTTGCAGCACATCCCTTGTATCCATTAATAACATAATATAATATCATAATACCATTAATTGTTACTAATGGTAGTAATGATGATGGTGGCAATAATGATGATGATGATGATATTGTGGATGAATAAAATGTGTAATTGCTATAAAAAGTAAATATTATTATTATTATTATTTTTTTTTTTCATCCTCATCCCACAATTTTTCTCGGCGATCTCCCGCGAACCCGAACTGACTCCCAGTCTCCACCCGGAGGAGAGCGGGCGGGGAGCGAGAGGTCGCGCGATCTCCCGCGAACCCGAACTGACTCCCAGTCTCCACCCGGAGGAGAGCGGGCGGGGAGCGAGAGGTCGCGCGATCTCCCGCGAACCCGAACTGACTCCCAGTCTCCACCCGGAGGAGAGCGGGCGGGGAGCGAGAGGTCGCGCGATCTCCCGCGAACCCGAACTGACTCCCAGTCTCCACCCGGAGGAGAGCGGGCGGGGAGCGAGAGGTCGCGCGATCTCCCGCGAACCCGAACTGACTCCCAGTCTCCACCCGGAGGAGAGCGGGCGGGGAGCGAGAGGTCGCGCGATCTCCCGCGAACCCGAACTGACTCCCAGTCTCCACCCGGAGGAGAGCGGGCGGGGAGCGAGAGGTCGCGCGATCTCCCGCGAACCCGAACTGACTCCCAGTCTCCACCCGGAGGAGAGCGGGCGGGGAGCGAGAGGTCGCGCGATCTCCCGCGAACCCGAACTGACTCCCAGTCTCCACCCGGAGGAGAGCGGGCGGGGAGCGAGAGGTCGCGCGATCTCCCGCGAACCCGAACTGACTCCCAGTCTCCACCCGGAGGAGAGCGGGCGGGGAGCGAGAGGTCGCGCGATCTCCCGCGAACCCGAACTGACTCCCAGTCTCCACCCGGAGGAGAGCGGGCGGGGAGCGAGAGGTCGCGCGATCTCCCGCGAACCCGAACTGACTCCCAGTCTCCACCCGGAGGAGAGCGGGCGGGGAGCGAGAGGTCGCGCGATCTCCCGCGAACCCGAACTGACTCCCAGTCTCCACCCGGAGGAGAGCGGGCGGGGAGCGAGAGGTCGCGCGATCTCCCGCGAACCCGAACTGACTCCCAGTCTCCACCCGGAGGAGAGCGGGCGGGGAGCGAGAGGTCGCGCGATCTCCCGCGAACCCGAACTGACTCCCAGTCTCCACCCGGAGGAGAGCGGGCGGGGAGCGAGAGGTCGCGCGATCTCCCGCGAACCCGAACTGACTCCCAGTCTCCACCCGGAGGAGAGCGGGCGGGGAGCGAGAGGTCGCGCGATCTCCCGCGAACCCGAACTGACTCCCAGTCTCCACCCGGAGGAGAGCGGGCGGGGAGCGAGAGGTCGCGCGATCTCCCGCGAACCCGAACTGACTCCCAGTCTCCACCCGGAGGAGAGCGGGCGGGGAGCGAGAGGTCGCGCGATCTCCCGCGAACCCGAACTGACTCCCAGTCTCCACCCGGAGGAGAGCGGGCGGGGAGCGAGAGGTCGCGCGATCTCCCGCGAACCCGAACTGACTCCCAGTCTCCACCCGGAGGAGAGCGGGCGGGGAGCGAGAGGTCGCGCGATCTCCCGCGAACCCGAACTGACTCCCAGTCTCCACCCGGAGGAGAGCGGGCGGGGAGCGAGAGGTCGCGCGATCTCCCGCGAACCCGAACTGACTCCCAGTCTCCACCCGGAGGAGAGCGGGCGGGGAGCGAGAGGTCGCGCGATCTCCCGCGAACCCGAACTGACTCCCAGTCTCCACCCGGAGGAGAGCGGGCGGGGAGCGAGAGGTCGCGCGATCTCCCGCGAACCCGAACTGACTCCCAGTCTCCACCCGGAGGAGAGCGGGCGGGGAGCGAGAGGTCGCGCGATCTCCCGCGAACCCGAACTGACTCCCAGTCTCCACCCGGAGGAGAGCGGGCGGGGAGCGAGAGGTCGCGCGATCTCCCGCGAACCCGAACTGACTCCCAGTCTCCACCCGGAGGAGAGCGGGCGGGGAGCGAGAGGTCGCGCGATCTCCCGCGAACCCGAACTGACTCCCAGTCTCCACCCGGAGGAGAGCGGGCGGGGAGCGAGAGGTCGCGCGATCTCCCGCGAACCCGAACTGACTCCCAGTCTCCACCCGGAGGAGAGCGGGCGGGGAGCGAGAGGTCGCGCGATCTCCCGCGAACCCGAACTGACTCCCAGTCTCCACCCGGAGGAGAGCGGGCGGGGAGCGAGAGGTCGCGCGATCTCCCGCGAACCCGAACTGACTCCCAGTCTCCACCCGGAGGAGAGCGGGCGGGGAGCGAGAGGTCGCGCGATCTCCCGCGAACCCGAACTGACTCCCAGTCTCCACCCGGAGGAGAGCGGGCGGGGAGCGAGAGGTCGCGCGATCTCCCGCGAACCCGAACTGACTCCCAGTCTCCACCCGGAGGAGAGCGGGCGGGGAGCGAGAGGTCGCGCGATCTCCCGCGAACCCGAACTGACTCCCAGTCTCCACCCGGAGGAGAGCGGGCGGGGAGCGAGAGGTCGCGCGATCTCCCGCGAACCCGAACTGACTCCCAGTCTCCACCCGGAGGAGAGCGGGCGGGGAGCGAGAGGTCGCGCGATCTCCCGCGAACCCGAACTGACTCCCAGTCTCCACCCGGAGGAGAGCGGGCGGGGAGCGAGAGGTCGCGCGATCTCCCGCGAACCCGAACTGACTCCCAGTCTCCACCCGGAGGAGAGCGGGCGGGGAGCGAGAGGTCGCGCGATCTCCCGCGAACCCGAACTGACTCCCAGTCTCCACCCGGAGGAGAGCGGGCGGGGAGCGAGAGGTCGCGCGATCTCCCGCGAACCCGAACTGACTCCCAGTCTCCACCCGGAGGAGAGCGGGCGGGGAGCGAGAGGTCGCGCGATCTCCCGCGAACCCGAACTGACTCCCAGTCTCCACCCGGAGGAGAGCGGGCGGGGAGCGAGAGGTCGCGCGATCTCCCGCGAACCCGAACTGACTCCCAGTCTCCACCCGGAGGAGAGCGGGCGGGGAGCGAGAGGTCGCGCGATCTCCCGCGAACCCGAACTGACTCCCAGTCTCCACCCGGAGGAGAGCGGGCGGGAGCGAGAGGTCGCGCGATCTCCCGCGAACCCGAACTGACTCCCAGTCTCCACCCGGAGGAGAGCGGGCGGGGAGCGAGAGGTCGCGCGATCTCCCGCGAACCCGAACTGACTCCCAGTCTCCACCCGGAGGAGAGCGGGGCGGGGAGCGAGAGGTCGCGCGATCTCCCGCGAACCCGAACTGACTCCCAGTCTCCACCCGGAGGAGAGCGGGCGGGGAGCGAGAGGTCGCGCGATCTCCCGCGAACCCGAACTGACTCCCAGTCTCCACCCGGAGGAGAGCGGGCGGGGAGCGAGAGGTCGCGCGATCTCCCGCGAACCCGAACTGACTCCCAGTCTCCACCCGGAGGAGAGCGGGCGGGGAGCGAGAGGTCGCGCGATCTCCCGCGAACCCGAACTGACTCCCAGTCTCCACCCGGAGGAGAGCGGGCGGGGAGCGAGAGGTCGCGCGATCTCCCGCGAACCCGAACTGACTCCCAGTCTCCACCCGGAGGAGAGCGGGCGGGGAGCGAGAGGTCGCGCGATCTCCCGCGAACCCGAACTGACTCCCAGTCTCCACCCGGAGGAGAGCGGGCGGGGAGCGAGAGGTCGCGCGATCTCCCGCGAACCCGAACTGACTCCCAGTCTCCACCCGGAGGAGAGCGGGCGGGGAGCGAGAGGTCGCGCGATCTCCCGCGAACCCGAACTGACTCCCAGTCTCCACCCGGAGGAGAGCGGGCGGGGAGCGAGAGGTCGCGCGATCTCCCGCGAACCCGAACTGACTCCCAGTCTCCACCCGGAGGAGAGCGGGCGGGGAGCGAGAGGTCGCGCGATCTCCCGCGAACCCGAACTGACTCCCAGTCTCCACCCGGAGGAGAGCGGGCGGGGAGCGAGAGGTCGCGCGATCTCCCGCGAACCCGAACTGACTCCCAGTCTCCACCCGGAGGAGAGCGGGCGGGGAGCGAGAGGTCGCGCGATCTCCCGCGAACCCGAACTGACTCCCAGTCTCCACCCGGAGGAGAGCGGGCGGGGAGCGAGAGGTCGCGCGATCTCCCGCGAACCCGAACTGACTCCCAGTCTCCACCCGGAGGAGAGCGGGCGGGGAGCGAGAGGTCGCGCGATCTCCCGCGAACCCGAACTGACTCCCAGTCTCCACCCGGATCTTTCCCTCTTTCCCTCTTTCCCTCTTTCCCTCTTTCCCTCTTTCCCTCTTTCCCTCTTTCCCTCTTTCCCTCTTTCCCTCTTTCCCTCTTTCCCTCTTTCCCTCTTTCCCTCTTTCCCTCTTTCCCTCTTTCCCTCTTTCCCTCTTTCCCTCTTTCCCTCTTTCCCTCTTTCCCTCTTTCCCTCTTTCCCTCTTTCCCTCTTTCCCTCTTTCCCTCTTTCCCTCTTTCCCTCTTTCCCTCTTTCCCTCTTTCCCTCTTTCCCTCTTTCCGACTACCGGTTTAAAGGGAAAAATGAAAAAAAAATTGCTTCCAAAATATTTATACAAATAAAGACATTTTATTTTACTTGTTTCTTCTTAATAGTTTAGATATTATGCCCAGTTGGAAAGAGTGTGTTCACAAGCACAAGTGAATACACTTCCAACTGGGCATAATATCTAAACTGTTAAAAAGAAACAAGTAAAATAAAATGTCCTAAAGTAGGCTTACCTCTTGTAGTGGGATTGCAACCGTTGATGAAAAACTGAAAATAATGAAAGCATTTTGTATTTTTCATTTAATCCGTTTGTGACATGTATGATAGCCTTACAAAGTAATTATATTTTTAAAAAAATGGAAGAAAGAAATGCATCCAAATAAAGTTAAGTACCTGTTCTCATGCAAAGTCTCTCTGAAGCATCTGACGACGACAGAAGAAATCTCCCTCATGCCTCACGGAGAACCATAATTATCCTCCTTAAAAAGAACAACATTAAAACATAGGTCAAGGTACGGAGTAGAATGTCAAAGTAACTGCAGTTTCATCGTTATTCCAATAAAAGGATTTGCAACAAACATCGCAATAGTCAGAATTTATCACAAACAGTAACAATTTTTGATAAGGACAAGCAATGCTTTCTTACTCAGCATGTTTACAAACAGAATGTGCAGACTTCTTTACAAACACATTTCAAGAGGTTGAAAAGTCTTGCCATCACATTTGAGCTGAATTTGGAGTTAAGTGTCCTGATGACTGTCCACCTGTCTCTCAGCCTTATTGTACACTAATAAAATATGTATTAATGTGTGATTCTGGGAAGAGAGACATTTTAGGATTCTTATTTATTGAAACTTTATTTTGATCATTTTCTCCTGTTTTATATAGTATTAAATAGAACAACAATTGAACAATGCTTTTGCATTTAGAAAGAACACAAAACAGGATATACATGTATATAGATATATAAAGCCTCTCTGAAGCATCTGACGACGACAGAAGAAATCGGCTCTCCTCGACTATCTGTTGAGAAACAAAAGAAAAACAAAGACCTTACTATTTTAAAACTTTTATCATTTTCTTGAGTAGTTATTGGGGGGGCAAGGAAGCAAAACGTAACATAACGGTAATAACCCTAATAATTTTTTTTGATCCAGCACCCACTGAGGGATGTGTGTCTTTCTTGATTTTTCATCGTTATCAAGCAGCACATCAAAAATAAAACATATCCCTCCTTTCTGGGTTCTCACAATGCCATCAACTAAATAAATGGTATCCTGAAATCAGAAAGAGTAAAATATGTTACTTAAATGTGCAGACATTTATTTTATGCATGCAAGATCCATTTAGCACTGTAATAAGTGTTGATTGTATACCATGTTTATTTTCGCCTGGACAATACAGGAGACTGAAGATACATCCAGAGAGTACGGCCATCGAGGGCAGGAAACGTATTTGCAGTAAGTTGATCTGAAAAATCAGAAAGCTTTATGTTGAGTTCAGAACAGCATCGTGAAAATTGCATATCACAGTTCTTTAAAAGGATTTGTACAAATACCTGACAGTAGTCTTGTTTGATCAGTGTAATCATCTTCAAAAAGAGGCTTATATACTTGTCCAGATGTGTATCACAGCTTCAAGTGAGAGCACAGAACTCACCTCACTGTCAGGAACATACTGGAGATTTTCCACCACTACTATCTTCCTCACTCCTTTAAAGCAAACATAGACAGGGAAAATATTCAACAATCTTGACACAATCTTTTCCAACAGGCCTTTTAACTTTATGCAACTGTTTCATGTTGTGTTTCTATTTATTTTACCCATTAGCTTTGTTTACAAAGCACTTATCAAAAACCAATGCTACAAAGTTCTTTACAAAACGTACTAATCCTGACAATACACAAAAATAAAGACTCAATAAAACCCTGAAACAAAAACAACAATGTAGCAATAAACAAGATGACACAGGGCTTTCACACTTGTAGAAAACGCTTGAAAAACTCCTATTTGCCAGAGAAGCTGAATGTGTGAATGCAAAGGGCCACATTTTTCAGTCAGAGTTTCTCCTGCCAGACCCCTAGTATTTTTTCCACAGCAAGTCAGAGTGAGCTAATGTGAGATCTCAGCAGGATATTATCCGGAGAATTCACCTCGAATTCTGTACTTTACTTGTAAACAAGAGCTGACTGAAATTAAGCCATCGCTGACAGAGTGAGCGAGACACATCTTAGCCTGATGAGGGTCCATCATCCAGTGAGTCAGAACTTTCTTTATCACCCTGTGAAGAGAACAGTGTTACAAAAATCCTAGAAATACAGGATGGTTTTCAATCTGTCCAACATTTATAAGAAAGATTTTACTTAAAAGCATACATTTAAATTCATTTATCGTAATTTAAGGAAGAATGTGTGACTTTTTGATCCAGTAGATGTCACCCTCTTGAGCACCAGCATTAAACCAAAACAAACTGCTGTTTGGCGACACCTCTCCTCCAGCGACACACCTCCAAACCCCTCTCCACTCACACGAAGGAGTTATCAATTAAAACGCACCGTAATTAAGCACCACGAAGAGCAAGTGGTGGACAAAATTGTCCTTTGATCGAGCAGCAATTGCCCGTGGTCTACATTGTTGTGTTAGCAGGCTAATGTTAGCACACTCTGTTAACTCATAGCTTCACATTGAACATAAATTGACACAGAATGAGCGTGATCTAAACACACTTACGTAACATCTGAATAAGCACCGAGTATGTTATTCTTCTTTTCTCTAGTCCTTGACTAAAACAGCTTTATACGCAAGGCCGTCCCGTCCATGTAAACATGACTGTGACAACAGTACAGCTGGAGCTTCTCACTCATTGTAGACAGTCATGACTCAGAGACATTTAAAGAGACTGGATTTCTGCTGTATTTATGTGTGAAATGTTGCACTAGCTCCTTTATCAAAAAATGTGTTTTTACTTTCAGTTGGCTTACATGTGTTGATTTGAGGAATATATAAGTATATAATATGTATATCAGAGACAATCATTGTTAGAAGAAGAAGATATCCTTTATTAATCCCACAGGGGGAAATTACTTTTCACTCCATTACTGAGACATGTTACACACACAGGCTGAAATACACACACACCATGCACCAATAACACAGTAACTCACTTTTACCCAATGTATCATAATTACATGCGGGAAAAGACACTGACCCCGACCACCAAGTGGATTTAATGGCCCAGACTGAACATCACCGCTGTACTGCAGCCCTAGTCGTGGTAATCCTTGGCTGAGCAGAAGTCTATCTTGATTTGAGACTGGAGCTGAGTGTGTGGAGAGGTGGGATTAAAATTCTGCTTATCAGAAAATAAAAATGAGCACTAACAAAAGAGGGTCTCAACTAACCTCTTTCAAAGAGCCTACCTCCATTATTTATACGGCTGCGACAAAAAAAAAAGAGGAATTAATGTTTCATTTGATCAACAATGAGGCTACGATAAAAATCAAAAATCTCTTTGATACCCGTCTCGATCTTTGCCAATGCAAGGTTTGAAATGTGGAAAAACCCGCCCTTATGAGTAGAAACACATTGTATATCCCTGTTGACAAAAAAATAACATGCATTACCTTTACGTCACAGCAACAAAACCGTGCAGAGCAACGATTCAGAGAATAATCCTTTAACACAGACGGATCAGATTCTTAATTCCCCCGTGTTACATTGCACAGCTTGTTTTTAAAAATTGGTACAGAGTTTTCTCAGAATCATATCAAAAGTTTACCTTCAGATCCCTCGTCTTTCTGTGAGGAGATAGCCGTCCGTTTTCTCGTCGCCACTGGATGGCTTCTCTACCAAAGCCTAAAAAAGAAGAACCCACATCTTAATGTAGGTAATGAAATCCATTGGGATTATTACAACTGGTGACATCATTGAAGCCATAGGTGAAATCAGACAAACATTTCATGGCCAGACACAGGCCTTCACTTGTGGCGTGCCTTGTAAACACTCTTACCGAGATGAGAAGGATTCTCTGCGAGGGACCAAGCAGTAAGGGACGAGACACAGGAGAAAGTTAAAAGAAAAGGTAGGTTTTTATTTTACCCAAAAATAGAAAACCAAAATTATAAGAACTAGGCCTATAAAAGAGGTCAATTTAATATAACTTTAAATCAACAAGGTAAAATCATTTGAGAAACTGAATTCAGGTACCTGAAATCAATGCAGAACCTTATGCTTCCATCCTTCTTTGGTACGAGCACCACTGGGTTACACCACTCGCTCTTTGAAGCCTCGATGATCCCCAGGGACAGCATCAGGTCCACCTCCCTCCTCAGTGAGGCCAGCAGGCGCTCAGGGATCCTGTAACTTAATCTTCTCTCCTCTCATCTTCGCACCTTCTCACAACAATGTCATGTTCAACAATATTTGTTCTCCCAGGATTCTCCTGGAAAACTTCTGAATTACAGATAGATCTTACCTGAAGCCGTTGGCCTTCTGAGATCATGGTCTACCAGGTCACTAGAGAGGTAAGTATTGCTCATCCACTTCTTCATCCAGCACACTTCTATCACTAGGTAGGAGCACCAGCACTTTCTGTCCTGGGTCGAAGGATCTCTGCCTGGCTGACTTGTCGTAACAGGACTTCTGTTGCTGCTGGGCGTCCGCCATGTGCGGTTGGGCCAGCTCACCCATTTTCTCCAGCCGCTCTCTCATCTGGATGACATAGGATACAACGTTAACAGATCCCACCCTCCCCTTGCCCCCCTCCAGATCTCTCAACAGTGCAAACAGGCCCCAAACTTCATGTCCATACAAAAGTAGAGAAACTAGTGGAGGATTGTGGTACTTATCTGTATGCAAAGAGGAGGTAGGGCAGCCAGTGAATCCAGTCTGTACCAGTGTTGTTTACAAACTTGGTCTGGTTAAAGTGCTCTGTTAGTCCATCCGTTTCAGGATGATATGGTGTGGTCCTGAGTCTCCTGATACCAAGTAACTGGTACACCTGTTTCAGCAGAGTAGACATAAAGTTAGTTCCATGATCAGTTAATATTTCACAAGGGAAGCCCACCCTTGAAAAGAACTGTACCAAACAGCAAGCATCTGCTTTTGCCTTTATGGATTTCAGTGGAAAGACTTCTTGATACTTGGTAGAATAGTCTGTTATAACCAGCATATAATGGTATCCTGCTTTGCTTCTCTACAGGACCAACAATGTCCATCCCAAGGCGCTCAAATGGGGTGCCAATAATGGGTAGTGGGTTGAAGTGGAGCTCTTGGGGTGTTTTAGCAGATGTTATTTGGCACTGAGGGCAACTTTTACAAAACTGAGCAACATCTCTACGCAGGCCAGTGGAAATGGTTTTTAATGGGAGCCATGTTTTTGCGTTTGCCCAGGTGGCCAGCCCAGGGAACTGAGTGCCCCAAGGCAAGCATGGTGTTTCTAGCTGCTTGGGCAACCACTAGCTGCAACGCTGACTCTTGTTGACAATAGAGGATGCCATTTTGCAGGATATACTCATCACTTATGATGTCCAACTCAGCTTCTGGCTCCTTCTCCTTTGCTTTCTGGAAAAGAGAGACTAAAGATGGATCAGTTTTCTGCATATCACATATCACATATTACCTGGAACCCTAGTGGTAACTCTGGCTCAGTGCTGGTTGATGTTGTCACCACTGTGTTTTGGAATTTTTCCTGCCTTCTCCGTCTGCAGGTTTTCCGAGACTTCCCAGGTGTGGTCTCCAACTCCTCATTGAAAAAGGGCAGGGCACTGAGAATTGTGGAGGGCTCATTGGATTGCTTGGCCTGTGTTCTGGTTACCACAGCATTACACTTTCTGCTTTGTTCCGACTCCAACAAATCAAAAAGAACTGGTAGGCTCTTCCTAGAACAGCATCAAAAGGCAGATTATCAGCAACCACAATATTCAAAAGGAAAGTTTGACCTTCTACCTTAATGTATATGTCAGCTGTTGGATAAGGCTTCTCGTCTCCATGAAAACAACAGATAGGGATGGTTTCACTGTCAATGTTGGGTGGTACAAACTTCCTGTATACCAGTGTCTGATCACTCCCAGAGTCGAGCAAGGCCCTAAGCGTGGTTCCATTAACTTCAATGTTTTGCACTTAAATAGAACAGTCATTTTTAATACGAGTACGTGGTACAAAGCACATTTGAGCAAGGCAAGTTTATTCATATAGCACATTTCAACAACAAGGCAATCCAAGGTGCTTCACACGACATCAAAAGCATCATGAGAGAGAGAAAAAGAAAAATGAAAATAGAACATTTAAAAATCACTAAAACAAACAATTCATAATCACAGAAAAGAAAAGAACCATTTGGACATTCCTTGGCATTTTTACTACCTCCTTCAGATCCCAGATTTGAAGGACTCACGTGAGATTTTTCCTGAATCCTTAAAACGTCTTGACAGGATGCGTATTTTTAAGGTTGTACGCAAAACCTCCAACTGTTGGTTAACTATAACAGTTGTAATATTAGCCAAGTTTTTCGGGTACAGGTTTAGTATGGCCTTAAAGTCCACATAGATAACAAATTAGCTTTTTGCTAGAGGGTTTTGTTGGCCTGCTAGCTGGCTGGCCCCCCCACATGAGAGACTTACCTGCACTGGTTGCTGCCCCCTGTTGGAACTGTTGGGCTGGTTTGTGGCTGTCCTTCGTCGTCCTCCATGCATTGTAGCTCCATGGTTGACCCTTTTTCCGTGCCACCACAAAGACATCGGCCAGCTTGGCAGCCTCCGTTGCTGAATCTTGGTCATGCTCTTTGATCCATACCTGAAGCTCAGGGGACAACATTCTCAAGTATTGTACAAGGATGATCATTTCAATAACTTCTTCTGTAAAGTACTGTAAACGGGGTGGAATGTGGTCATTTCAAAAGAATAGTGAATTGAATATTAACAGGGTTTGTTTGAATTATTGCGGTGAGAGCAGCGCTGACAGAAATCAAAAGACTTAAAACAATGATGTGCTGGTGCAAAACAGATTTATAAAACCCACTTAAAAGAAATAAAACAATAAAATTGTCCTAAAATGTCTTTGCTAAAAGTTGGCTAAAACAGAGGAATAAAAGTCAGGTAAAACAAGGGATACAAAGGAGAGCTAAAAGTCCATCACTTAAAACGTAAGAGGCTAAAAAGTCACTCAGCTCCAACAAAATGAAACAGTGAGTAATTTGCTCGATCTTCTGTGACTGACCTCGCCTGCTGCTTCTTTCGCAGGGTCTCCTCAAGTCGCTCAGCAAGTACACAAGCTGCAGGACGGGCACTGCAGAAACAAGAAAATACCTCCAGTATTGTGCCTACAAACCACACACACACACACACACACACACACACACACAATCGCCTTACTTCTAAAACCAGAGTGTTACTACTGTCCCAAAGGGATACTGACACTGCTGGCAGAGCTCCTCACTCTGTCGCTGCATGCAGTCTGAGGATCAGGTACTGGAGTTGTTCTGGCCTGAACTTCTATTTGCAGAAGCTGAAACTGATGTTGAAGTGCTTTAAAGGACTGTTCTTGCCTTGCAGTTAGCTCATTATTCTTAGCCTCCTGGGCCTCTTGCTGACCCATGTGGGCCTGGAGAATGGACATTAGGTCTGACAGAGTTTGCTCCTTACCTTCACTCTCAGTGCTTCCTACAGTCCCAGAAGCTCCATTGTCTTCCTCTTCATTGCTGGCTTGAAGAGGTATAAAATAACGAATTTCATTTACTCAGTTACTGTAATTGAGTAGTTTTTTTGTGTACTTGTACTTTTTGAAGTAGTTTTTAAAATATGTACTTTTACTTACCTAGGTTTTCTGAAATAGGCCTACTATGAATGATTTACATCATCGCACCGGAGTAACGAGAGGCAGAGAGACCCTTTTCTTGGCTCGGTGCACCTTAAGCTAGTGCAGGACGGATAAGCACCTCCATCACAGAGGGTCTACCTGCTGAAGGTGTGCAGATGTCTCATTGTCTTAAGTCCAAGATGATTAAAATAAGTTGGCTGTGGCTCTGACTCATGGGCAAAGAAGTTGCTGCCAATGCTCTTACTCCCGACAGAATCACAGCTGCAGCTACGTGCAGCTCTGCGAAAGCTCAGGGTGATAAACACATTTAATTCCGGTAAGTTTTTCACAATAAAAGTCCCTTATTGGCATCTCTTTGATATGCTTTTATTTTGAAGCAGACGTATCAGGAAGTTGGGTGTTATAAACTGCAGCAACTTACCACATCTCAGATGTGCGAAATTAAATACTTCAAACCAAACAGATTGAGTTAGAAGCTTCAGTGTAGCCTGCTAACAGGTGAACACACAGTTCCCTTTTAAAACATCTAATACAAACTGAAATAGGCTGATTTTAAAATAATAAATGGATTATCTTTCATCTCAGGTTTAGTTGCAGCTAAATCAGCCTTTGAGACTAAGCAGCCTCAGAATAATAAAACTAAAAACACTAAAATACTCTTTACACTGTTTATGAGTGAGACAAAGACCCTGTCAGTATTTTCTTAAATAGTTGAAACATTTCCCTTCATAAAACAGCAGATTACTTGAACATTATAAGCCTTGATTATTAAATTATCTAGTAGAATATTTTAGTACTCTTTAGTAGCAGAGCTGGCTTGCCTTTCCTGGGTATTCACTTCGCCGGTAGGCCCTCCTTTGTTCCTTCAACTTTTCCCACCACGATGCATTCGTCTTCTTTTCAGGGGGAACAGGGTAGAAAACAAAAAGAATCCAAAAGTTGAAGAGAAAAAAAAAATCCTGTGTCTTTCACTGAATGATCTCACCACTGCCATCAATTGTTAGCAGTAATGCACGAGACACAGTTTTTATTTTACCCAAAAATAGAAATCCAAGTTTACAAACCAAATTATAAGAAATAGGCCTATAAAAGAGGTCAACTTAGTAAGGATGGCCTAGTGGCTTAGGCCCAAAGACGAGGGAAAACTCAAAAATGCAGTAAATTAATTTACAGTGAAATAAATCAAGTGCAGCAATATGTACAGTGCAGGCCTGGAGAAAATGTAAAAATGAAAAATAATACTTGCAAGAAAAAAATAACAAAATGCAAAAGGTGCCAAACAAAAGAAGAGACTGAGCTCTAAACAAAGCCAGTCTGGGCCCTTGCAGCTCTGTACACTCTTTGATAAGTTGTTGAAACTCTCCAGCACTGTGCCACTCCAACTCCAAACTCCAACTACCTAAGAAGCCCCCAAGCCTCCTCTTATATAGGAGCTGGCACCTACCAAAAGGGGTTGGAAATCAATTTACTCTCAGGTGAGTATTACCTGTTCTACAAACAACACATACTATCTGCAATAAGGCTAAAAGCATATCAAAATACATTTCAGTTAAGTAAATACTTAAACAGCCTTTTAAATAACATTTTTAATCTCAACAACCTAAACACCCCTCCACTTCTACCAAACATGGCTCCTTCCACTTGACACACCCCCATATAAACCCAAGGAAGGCTTCAGCTCTGGTTGACACTTCCTGGTTGAGAAAGAGGAGTGCAGGCAAGGCTGTGGAGCAACAGGTGACTAACAAGATATATTTGATGTTTAACAATGAATAAAATGTTTTAATGTAAAAGCAGGCGATGTGTGTTATCTTTTGGTTGAAAATACAATGTTTGAAGTCATTTGTCAATGAGTTATTCTTAAGATTTATCAGAAGTCATTCACACAAAGTACTCCTTGCTAGTCATGCTAAGCTAACATTACCACATGCCTCTCAAATTGTCAAAGTCTCGAGTCCGACTCATCAAAGTAGAATCTGAGTCCCCAAAAGCTGAGTGTCTGAACTATTCTAATATAGGCTTCACTTCTCCACTTAAGCACATCAATTATATTCATTTATAATAATTCATTGCTCCAAGCTTAGGCTGTCTTTAACTCTTTGAGTCTTAATGTTTATAGAGTGCCACAGGAATGAGTCCTAAAACCCGGAAGTGAGTTAGCATTTTAGCGCCATGGGTTCCTAACTCTAAAAGTCAATGGGGATTTTGAATGGGTTTGTGGTTAGACGCCTGAAATAAGGTCTGTGGTTAACACAAACTTAAGAGATGTTGGCATTTTGTTAGACGAGATAAACTATGTTAGAAAAGACCCCAACTTGTGAATTTTAAAGTTTTTACGCGTACTAAAAACGGCAGTTGCTAACAAGTGGCTAAATGAGACTACAGTGGTTGTCGGGGACATTTAACGTCATCACGCCGGGAACTCTCTCACTAGTCCGCCTTACAGCAGCTAGTCTTGTTTTTCAGTGCTCTTGCAAATATTAGGTTAATAAACAACTTATTAAGATACGGTTTCGCTAGCTTGTCAAAACCGCTGATTACATCGATGAAGCATAACGGTAGCAACGTTAAAATCAACCGACCGTGGTGAAGTTTGCTTGTAGCATAACGTTAGCTTTTTACTTCTCTCGGCTGCATTAACGCTTCAAACTTCATAAAAGTGGAGCACGTTTGTTTATTTTGCGTGTTTCGGTCTTTGCATTTGTTTTGGGAGTTCACATTTGCTTTTGAATGTGCAGCGTTAATGAATATGCAGCGCGTTTTTCTAAATGTTCGTCGTTTCATCAGTTGCCGAGTGTTTGACCCCTACCGGCCACCGTGTATTTGGCATCAGAAATTCACAAGGTTTGTAGTTGCCAAGACTGCGTTATGACACCAAAAGCACGCTGGTTGGACACTTCCACGTCATACGACGACTCACGGACTGTCTCAGTAGTGTAAGGTTTTCTTAACAATGCATGAAGCCCCGCACAAAGCAGGGCATCAAAAAATTAGTTGAAACTCATAATGTTCCTCTCCACGGAAATCTTTAGTAAAAGGCGAAAGATTTATACGATCTGAAGAGAAACATGAGCGTACTGAAGAGACAGAGACCAAGAGCACAGAGGCATTCTCCTACACACACTCATCACTCACGGTTTAGTGGTCAGGTCATGATTTACTGTAAACGTTGATTCATTTGAAGGTTTGAGGACACATTATAAACTTATTTAGAGACATGGCAGCGTTTATTATAAGCGACAAACATTTGATTAACTTTTCTAGAAAGATTATTAAACCCACAGGTGTGATTTTGTTTATTTAACAACGTATTCATCCAAGTATGTTATATCTGTGATGCAGCCCTCCTTGTAAACATCATTAATCGTATGCACTCAATTCCTTCGTTTAAATGTGCAAAGATTCAGGAGTTTATTTTATTTTGACAGTGTGAGGAAGCCCCGCACGAGGCAGGGCGTCAAAAAATTAGTTTGAACTCACAATGTTCCTCTCCACGGAAATCTTTAGTAAAAGGCGAAAGATTTATACGATCTGAAGAGAAACATGAGCGTACTGAAGAGACAGAGACCAAGAGTACAGGGTGATTCTCCTACACACACTCATCACTCACGGTTTAGTGGTCAGGTCATGATTTACTGTAGGCCTATAAGTAGATTCATTTGAAGGTTTGATAACAGATAACACACTTAGAGACATGGCAGCGTTTATTATCAACTACAAACATTTGATTAACTCGATTAGAAAGTTTATAAATCCTTCAGTTTTATTGAACAATGTATTCAACCAAAACACCAACCAGAGATTTTGGGTTCAATTTCAATAAGTGTTGATATCATTAAAATGCTGTAACATCAAGAGCATATCTTAATTTGGTGTTAAATATTTAAAACCTATATAAGTGATTTAACTTCAATTTAAAAATATTTGAGGATATGAATAAAGAAAAGCATCAAGCAGCATCACCATTAATCTACCATAATTATTATCCTTAATTCTAGCAACTTTTATTATTCCTATTTATTTGTAAATGATTCACAGCCCTGGTATGAAACGTTTCTTTGTATTTGCACAGTAAACAAGTCTGATGTAAAGATGCAGTCATCTTTTTATAACATCATTGAGCGTACGCACTCCTTTCCCTGGATTAATATATTTTGTTTTATTTTCACAGTGTGAGGAAGCCCCGCACGAGGCAGGGCATCAAAAAATTAGTTGAAACTCATAATGTTCCTCTCCACGGAAATCTTTAGTAAAAGGCGAAAGATTTATACGATCTGAAGAGAAACATGAGCGTACTGAAGAGACAGAGACCAAGAGCACTGACTGATTCTCCTACACACACTCATCACTCACGGTTTAGTGGTCAGGTCATGATTTACTGTAGGCCTATAAGTAGATTCATTTGAAGGTTTGAGGACACACAATAGACTTATTTAGAGACATGACAGCGTTTATTATCAACTACAAACATTTGATTAACTTTTTTAGAAAGATTATTGAACCCACAGGTTTGATTTTATTTATTAAACAACGTATTCATCCAAAACAGCAGTCAGAGATTTTAGGTTCAATATCAATAAATGTTGATATCATTAAAATGCTGAAACATCAAAAGAGCAATTTACTTTTCTTAATCTGGTAGTGGTGGGCGGATCGATCCAAATATCGATAGTATCGATACCAAGGTGAGTATTGGTATCGGATCGATACTAGCGTGATGAGATCGATACTTTTTGTTGTAGTTTCTCTTCTATAAGTTCAGCAAATCACTCAGATTTCTTCACAGAGTTTGTGTGAGCGCAGCGTCTCTCTCAGTCCTCATGCGCAGCGCTCCTCTCTCTCAGTCCGCTCGCTCACTCAGGTCCACTAGGCCCCTCCCCTCCCCTCCCCTCCTCTCCCCCTCCCCCGCTGCCTGCCAGGCAGTCAGAGCAGAGACGGACTGGTGAGATGGCGGAGAGGATGAGGAGTGCTGTGTGGAGATATTTTACAGCATCAGACAGAGAAACTGCTAGCTGTGACATATGCAGTAAAGCTTTAAGAACCTGTAACACTACAAATCTGTACAAGCACTTAAAAGCTGTACACCCAAACATAAATGCTGAGCTGCAAAGCAAATGGAGGGAGGAGGAGGGAACTCCCCAAAAAGTATCGGTATCAGTATCGGTATCGGCAATACTGGCCCTGTAATTACTTGGTATCGGATCGATACCAAAATTTGCAGTATCGCCAACCCCTATAATCTGGTGTTAAATATTAAACATGTACTGATAGAACTTAAATTATACATATTTTCGGATATAAATACAGAAAAGCATTAGTCTACCATAATTGTTGTATTTAAATTATCTTTACACACCTTTACTCTTTCTATTTGTTTTTTAAATGAAGTCTGATTCACAGCACATTTCTTTGTATTTTTACAGTAAGGAAGTCTGAACAAATCAAAGTACTTCACAACTACTGTACAATGTATTGTTGCAGCCCTCCTTTTATTACGTCATAAACAGTAAGAACTGTCTCCTTGGTGATGTTGAGACAGGAAGCAGAAGTTTGTTTCATTTTAACAGTGTGAGGAAGCCCCGCACGAGGCAGGGCGTCAAAAAATTAGTTGAAACTCATAATGTTCCTCTCCACGGAAATCTTTAGTAAAAGGCGAAAGATTTATACGATCTGAAGAGAAACATGAGCGTACTGTCGATCATCAGACTAAGAGTACCGAGTGATTCTCCTACATACACTTATCACTCACGGTTTAGTGCTCCTATAGCTTGCTTACTGTTTATGGTTTTAAATATCAAGGTTTGAGAACACACGATACACGTAGAAGTACCTGTTTAGGTTTAGACGCATGAAAAGTCTTTATTTTAAACCAAACACGTTTGTGAGCGTTTGAATTATTCCGCGCGGTGCATGATGGGTAGGCTACTCTAAGGGTAAACATTTTACACATCGCACTTTTATAGTTTTGCTGGCACTTCAATCAAATAAAATCAAACTATTCGTAAAAAGGTTTTAATTAGATTACAATGTGAAACCAATAACAACGCAACAGAAATAAGGTGTATGCAGAGAGACCTCTATAGCTCTGGGTGTATGTATACGCCACACGCATGCGCTGTGCATCAAAATATGAAAACATCTTGGGTTAGTTACCTCGTGCTACTTCCGTGCTCGTACAGGAAGCTTGCTAGTATGAAGACTTGCGGCCAATTTTTTAAATAAAATGCTAAGTTTTTCTGAAATGCCTTCGACTTGTTTTAATTAAGTCATATTAAAGTGCCAGCATATCCTCAAGAAACACTTAAAACACCAACATGAAGACGTGAAGAAGAGTACCCCATCAACGCTTGTTCATAAACCAGCATTAAGAAGCTATGGATGAGGGAGTTGTTTTTAAACTCTGTCACACTGAATATCTTACATATTTTTGGAAAAACATTGTAAGTTTTACAACATGATCTCATCTTTAGGGCTCCAGCTTAATGTGCAGCACACAATCAAGCAAATAAAGACATGTTAATGGTAAAGGAAGACCGTCATGGCTTCTGAAAGTGCAATGCCTGCCTGTTAATGCTAGTTTGTTTTTATTTATTTTGAGTAAAGTACAGTATGCACAATGTGAACTGAAAGTGATGACAGCCTGCATTACCTGATCCCGCTGGCCTGTCTTGATGATGATTCTTTCTTTTAAGCCAATTCTTCTTTTCCCCAAATGTTTTGATGGTGCATGTTGTAAAATAGGTGTTTACCATAGACTTTAAATATTAAGGTGTTTACTGATATGATTACACAGAAATCCTAGAGGCCAGAGTTGATCCAACATGGGGAAACAATGTGTTTGAGTGTGGAAGAAAGGTGTTTAAAAAGGGACCACAGGCACATTTATGGCTCAGGAAATATTGTGGACTATGTCTTAGAAAGGATTGTAAAAAAATTGGCCATTTAAGTTAATCCTACTCGGGCCATTTTCTTAACCTGCTGTACAATTAAATGGGGAGCATCATATTTCTCCACGTTTCAAATAGAAGAATGTCTTCAAGCATGTTTCTTAATCCACAATACTTGTCCTAGTTACCTTCATGACAATGATGACGTTCATCCAGTTAAATCGTGCGCTGCACCCACATGACAGGCCTATACATTTCCTTTTAATACACATTTTGTCTCAGAAGAAAGGCTACCTGAGGGGGAAAAGTGCAACGAGTGGTGCAAATGGTTGGTGCTATGAGAAGTACCGGATGGTTTACAGATCAACAACACTTTCATAGCAGATATTCGTTTTCACTTCCCTACCTTAAATTGAGTATTGAAATGTCCAGCTACATGTTCAGCTATGTTGTGGAGTCTGAAAGGTCTTCCTTTTTGTTTGACAGGGAATTTGTCCTCTTTAAAAAAAAGTTTACCAGCATACACAAGAGTTTGGTTCAACACGGACAAGGTTTATTTGTGGTAGTGCCACACATTCTTGATATAATCTGCAAAATTACAAAATGCTGGTAATATGCTTACCAGCCCGATCTCTTAATTCAAACATTCATGACCACAGTACATGACGTTGTGTCGCAATCAGAATGTTAGAAGTACAACACACAAATGGCAGTTTTGTGCAAAAAAAACGTAATCAATACTGGAAATATGAGAAAATACAGTTAACATCAAACTGGCAGGGCGTTCTGTGTAAATGTAAAGAGACGGTAAGTTGTGATTTAGCTCAGAGGTGCAGATTTAGTCTTTTTCTCCATGTTTTTAAGTAGTCTTTGTAGCCCCGCTCGACTTTGACACAAAAGTTACTGAAAGTGAGGGCGTTAAGACTGCACTGTAGACCAGAATTATGCTTTTTGAAAAAGGGCACACCATTAAAGTTGTTACCTTGGTCCATCAACATCCGAAGGATTGATTTGTTCTGCTTTATCTTTTGGTCATCTGTTTGTATATAAATATATGTAAATATTTTAATATAAAAATAAGGCAGGTTTTAAGGTCTTCCCAGTGGGATTTGTGAGCAGACTGTGCACTTTTCCGTGTTCATAAAGCCACATTTAGTGTACTGGTTCATATTCTTGCACACACAGAAGAGCAGTTAAGACATCAGAACAGCCTTCTTCTTCGTTTCCCTCCAAGTTAATATTATAAAGATTGTTAAGTTAAGGTTAAAAGTGTCTTTGTGCAGTCCTTTCCTCCAGTTCATATGGCCTTGACATCGATAAGGTGGCCGTGCTGGGCCCCTTGCCTCAGGGTCTTGATCCCCTGCAGCTTACGGCCGTGCAGTGTGAAGCGAGACCAGGCGGCCAGCTGGAGCAGGGCACACGTGATAGGCACAAACACCACCATGTAGAAGCAGCCCAGGCGAAGAGGCGGAGTCCCTGAACCGGAGGCAACGTCAGGCACGGAAGCCAGAGAGTCCTTCACGGGTTCCCTCTCGAAAATATCATAACCTGGAGACGAGAAACAAGAGGCTCTTTATTGTCAGAAACACACACATGAAGCAATTTCACATACTGAGCTTCTTTTCCACAACTTTTCTTTTCTTTTTTAAACCTTTTAGAAATAAAAGTTCACTTTGTCTACACAGGAAAGGATAAGAGCAAAGTGAAAGTAATCGTTGGTCACTGGGCTTAAATGCAGGACAAAGACCAACTTCTCAAACATCATCAAACCAAGTATTTAACAAAAAATCAGCCTTGGGGTAAAAAGTTCAGATGTTAAATTTCACACAGTAAATACGCTGTATTTAATGAGTCCAGCTTCAGTGTGAGTACAGCTCTAGTTTGGACTGCTGACTGGATCCGGGTCTAGTTGAGTTTGTTTGGTTAGGTCTTGTTTGTCCAGTTTAACTTGTTTGCTCTTCATAACACAGTTCTAAATTAAACAAATCCTTATCAACACCTGTTGTACATTCATTGAAAGACACTGATCAAAGAGAGGGCAGGAATTCTACAGTTTTTCTGGGACAGCCTAGCCACTAGTTTACAGAAGGACATGAACGCAGTCGCCTGCAGCAGCATTTTAAAAAATGGAAATATGTCTTTTATTTTTCACGACAATGTGTGTGTTTCTATTTTTACCTGTGTAAGCACACAGCAGCCAGGTGCCAATGAGTGGTGCGAATGTCTGGCCAGGTTTGGTCACAAGGGCGACCATCCCGAAGAGGAGCGCAGAGGCGGCCTGCTGACGCTTGTTGACCACAAAGTCTTCGTCCACCAGATCAGTAATGACCAGTTTGAGCAGCTTGCACGTTCCTTCTGTGAACACCCGGTTACTGGAAACGAGAAAATAAAAAAAGTTAGGTTACAGTTATTTAGGAAGTGTCAGCTGTAATGAGGTTTGTGATTTACTGGGGAAGACTCATTTGAGCTTGTCAATGATCATTCATAATGTCTCGTTTTGTCTCTGAGAAGAGGGACAGTTTTTAGAATAAAGTGGTCATGAATAAAAGATGTCCGATTTTAAAGCTCTATGTGGGACACACTTTGGGTTTTATTCGTCACTCATTGGCTTTGTTTAGTCTGCAGGCACTTCTGATGATTTATTCTAACATCTGATCTTTAAGGCCGACTGTCTGCACTGTTTGAGAATGAATGGATTGAAGTTGTTTGTTCAGGTATCACCAACCTATCTGGGGTATCAATACAGGCGTCAGGCACTATGCACATGTGTCACTGTCAATGAGACGCACAGACCCATCCTCCTCACTCTTCTAACGACTGCACTGTGGCGCAGAATTCTTTTAACAGGTTTGCACCTTACAAACGCAGCAACAGAGGGGGCTGTTATGGTCAACAGTTAAATTGTAATTCTGTCACTTTGGACTTGATGTGGCTGTCATCTGTTTGAGTATCTGTTGTATGTAATTAGAGGGGCCTGAATGTCAACATAGAGACACATCTGTCGACAATTGAGAGATGAAGTATGAACCATGACAAAGTGTAGCTTGGATCCCATTTTTTGTGTATATTTTCAATGTCAATATGTCAAAAAAAAAATATACAAAACTTATCAGGGCTTGCAGCCTGAACAAGCAATTCTGTGTGACAGAAGCGTCTAATTGGAGCCAAGTTAACTTTTCCCAAGAATGAAAAGTCTTCTAGCGAATAAAACGTAACAAAATGTTTGGATAGAACTCGTGACAAATGTTGACGTAACCTTGGACATGCCGTGACAGAAAAAGTGGTTGACGTGTCCTAATGCGTTACAGGCACAGAGCGTTTCTACGTGTCCTTGAAACTGCGGAGGTGTGTTTGTCTACTCAGCATGAAAATTATACTAAATAAAATTAAAAAAAACAAGCAAACAGAAAGTTAAAGCTGTCACACATCCGATTTCTGATGTGTGTGCTGCTGATGTGTGTGCGTGGGCCATACCTAGCAATGAAGATGCACAGCAGATAAATGTGGTCAGCCCCTGCCAGCAGCATAGCCACACTAAGTCCCAGTTTGACCATAAATAGCCAGCGGATAACTTGGTAAACCCCGTAACGCTGGCACAGTGTCAGGAAATACAAGTTGTTCAGGTGGGGGGCAACGTAAGAGATCCCTGCGTGGGAGCAAAGCAGAGCGGCGTTAAAATAAAAAGACTAACCAGCACAAAGAGGAGTCAATATGAAAACAAATGGGAAGCAAATGGATATGAAACAGGTTTATTTTTCATTTGTAGTCTCAATTATATCAGGTTCTAAAATGCAGGAGACCTTCCTGAAACTAGGATGTCATTGGATCAAATGAATGACCTGAATCCCTATATTTAACGATTTACAACTTAAAGTGCTTCAAAAAAGGCTTCAAAATCACTGATCACGGATCAGCTTTCATGCTGCCAGTAGTGGTAAATCTTCTCTCTCAGTGTTGTACAGGCATATAAGCTAAAGCTAGAGTGAAACATGAAAAATAATCCAACTTTCACTACAAATGATCACATCTTCTTAAAACGTTTAGTCTAGCCTCAACAGTCCTGCACTGATTACTGCACAGTTCACTTTGTCTTATGTCTAGCAAAAGATTTACCCATCATGATAAAAAAGACCTGCATGTGTGATTTATTTTTGTTGTCTTTAAATGGAATCTCACCCAGTAGGATTGACCCGGTGGAGGCAGAAATATTGTCAGACAGGAGATGTTCCAGGAAAAGAGGGAAGAAGTTGCTGTTAAAATGGCAGTGAAACACCTGCAGGGGGAGCAGAGACAACAGTGAGAGTGTTTCTGAGCAGATCAAAGAAAAAACTGAACACTGTTCAAGAGTTTCTTTGAGAACAAGTGGACTCAAAACTGGACACATGAGAAATGCAAGAGTAAGTGATTTGGCTGATGTATTGATGGTAAAGTATCACAATAAAGTTTCCCCATTTCGTTTTCTAAAGAACAGCGTTGTGCCATTTGTTGTACAGTGTTATGGAGGTTTAAAGGACTGTATGAACTGGCTAACTTAGCCGAGTCTAATTTCACACTCCGCTCCAGGTTTGTGCCAAAACATGGACGCAGACGACTTCTCTCCTTCTAGAGCTTTTAATGTGCCTTGCGACAGGATACAAACATGAGTGTGTAAAGGGTTTTTGTAAGTGTGAGTTGTTGGGTCCCTAGGATGCACTCACACCTCCTCTGTTACTTTAGTCTGTTAATTTGGCCGTAAATAGTCCGTGCACACAGCTAGTCGAATTCTTTCCTCTACGCTGCACTCTCCGAAACTCTGCTGCGCATTTCCGCCCCAAATATGAAGCGTGAGCACACATAGAGTGTGCAGCGTGCGCACCTGCTCACTCAAACTGTCTGACACGTGCAGCAAGTATCTACCGCGGTTTTGACTGCCTTCTACAAACAGATTGTCCAGCAAATGGAATCACTTTGTCCTTACAGTCTACGTTAAATTATAGATTCATTTTTCATTCGTTTCCTAGGACATATTTAAGAACGTCTTCCCACTTTAGCTCTACTCGCATATTGAATGTGATTGGCTTCCTACCTGAATGAGGTTCATGGAAACAAACCACAAGAAGTTCTTGTGTTGGGAGAGCTGCTTGATGTACTGTCCGATAGTGACAGGTTTTTCTGGGTGTGTCAGTGGAGCGTGGCCAACACTCAGGCTAAGTCAGAGCAAAAGAAAACAAGAGCAAAGTGAGATAAAGAAGAAGAAAAACAAACACTTCAGTTACAGAGAATATCCTCTTTTATAGAAGTCCTTACTCTTTGAGTGTCTGTGCCTCATCCAGCTTGGGAAGGACTTCCTTTTGGAAACGTTGCCGCAACAACCGAGACACTAAGAAAAAGCCCAAGATGGAAAAAGCCGCCAGAGTCACACAGAAGATACGGAAGGAGTAGAAATCCTCCCTGTCCCAGAAGGAGTAGGACAGGAATACTGAGAAGGAGCCAAGAGCGCTGAACACAGAGCAGTGGAAGTTGAGGCGTGTGCGATCGGCGGCGGAGACGGCGAGGTCAGCCAGCAGGGCGCTGTGGTGGAGGTCCACCATGGTGAGGAAACCATCGTACAGACACAAACACAGCAGGAACTGCAGTCCTGGACTGGCCCACGCCACCCAGAAGGCCAGGAAGGACAGGGAGAAGAGGGGGCCATTTGTGGAGAGGGCCTTAAGGCGCTTCAGCACCACCTCTGGAGATGTGATCTGAGAGCCTGACCTGAGCGGGAAAGATCAGCAGCAGTTATTAGATAGAATCAATTCACAACGCCTTGGGCAATGAGAAATCTTTTCAAGCTTTTGTTTGTTGTTTCTTTCAAATTCGCTGTCACTTTGGATGGCTCACGTAATACTTTAAAATCCCAAACGTGATCGCATAATTACAACAAACTCCCCAGACCCCCCTGCACGTTTCTGCTTTACCACACACAGACAATCTAGTTAAAGGTTGAAAGGTTACAGATGTAACAACGTGATTCACTTGGTTAAGTCAATACAGTGTCCCGGTTTGCTTCATCACAGAGAAAGTCAAACACAGATGGCAGCCTTGTGTTTGACAATTAGTGTTCTGATGACGCGTGTACTCCGGCTTACGTGCTCTACTACAGCTTATTAAATAATGAATGTTGACGTATATGCGGTAGCATTAGGTTACACCTGTAGAGTCTATACCCGTGGAAGTTATTAGAGAATGTGTGCAAGGATAATAGACCAAGGAATCTGGATGTTGACTTAGAAGCAAATAAGGATTGAAGGTAGTTAGATGTCACAACAAGGACTTGTTTCCAACATTTCAGATCTATTTTAGAAAAACGATAAAGTAAATGTTTGAAAACAAATATATTTCAGAGATGTCGCTCTCACTTTCAAAACGTACTTTTTTCTCCTTATAAACAATGGCAGAACATTCACAGACAGACACAGAAAGAGACGGCTACTGTCCTGAACTCTTTCAAAGAGGATGTGAAACTGAAAACATCCTCATCTTTAGAGATAACTCACGTTTTAATGCTCACCCTGTAGGTCTTGAAGTGCGCAAGAGCAAATATCATACGTCATCTCAATGAAAGTGGCATTATGTGGCATGTATCCTTACGTTTGAGGTAACAGACTTGATCAAAAATCTGAATATTTTCCTCCATTAATCATTTAACAACTTGCTTAGAGTGAAACCTCTCATCATTATCAGCTAATAATCCCTTCCTATTATCATTAACATGCAGTCGCTCACAGCCAAACCCATAAATAATGTGCATAATTTAAGGCAACAGGAAAGGCAGCTTCCTTCTTTTTGCATTATTAGTCACATGGTTTTGTCTTGGAAAAAGGAAAGGATGGAGATACTTACTGAGGCGAGCTGAGGAAGGAGCGATCACTCAGCCAGCCGAAGAGAGGGTCGTTCAGACTGTTCCATATCAGGAACACGGTCTGTGAAGCAGTGAGATATGTCAGTTAAGAAAACATCAAAGCTTTGTTAGAAATCAACAAACAGAGGATGATAATGATGATGACGGATTATGTACAGTCCAAAAACTGTAAGTAATAAATGTATAGCATGGGTTAAACTGACACAGCTCCGCACAGAGGTGTTAAGTGACTCACCTCTCCAATCCAGAAGGAGACTTTATCGATCTTGTAGACAGACACAAATGTCTGTACGTAGTAGAGCAGGAACACATTGTGGAGGATGGAGATAAACAAAGCCAGAGAGCCGTAGAGCACTGCAGTAGAGAAGACACTTTGCCAGCTCCAGACCCTCCTGCCCATTCTTCTTTCTCAATCACTCCGTTCTCTCGTTTTTTCTCCGCGCCACGCTGCAATCATCTCCCTGCCTGGCCGACTCGGGGTCACCACCGCATAATATCCTGCAAACACACAGTGCATGTGGAAAAACTCATTTAGACTTGAAAGAATAACTCTGAAACTTATTTTCAGTTTTCTGAAAATATGACTCTACGGGCATAGGGGGACGTTTCTGCTCAATCTTTGGGTTAAATCTCAGCATTTACAACAAAACATGATGTTAACATGTCTTTGCTTTCCATATGAAGTTTGAGCATCATGAAAGGGAGCTATTCTTGTAGCAACAGTACTGTAGGTACTTATTAAAGTTAGTTAGATCCTTTCTCCTCCAACCCACACCCAGCTGTGGTGTACTTTTCCTCTGCTATTTTTATGACCACTCCTCTGGCCCTCCCCCTAACTCTCCCCGTGTCCCCGTCTTCTTCACAATGAATCGACAAAAAGAAAAATATACGATACTCTGTCATTCTTTTCAGGCTTTATTGTCCTGATATATGTCAGATTCAACATTTGCATCCTGAAATTATCAACTATTGTGAATGCGAATAGATCAGTACAAAGAAATCATAGACCTGAGACTAGATTGTGTGTGTGTTGTGTATGAACAAACAATGTTGCCTCTGTTCCACATCTCCTTGTGATAACTGTTTTTTCCTTCACAAAAAGGCAGCTAACTCTGCATCAGTTTTACTGGCATTGTTTCCCTTTCCTTTTTTAGCCACTGGTGCAATCTTGCACGTAGCACTTTTCACTTAAACATACCACAGGCACCTTACTTCACACCTGACTGCCACAAGCTGAGACCCGCCCTGAATACAAACATCCTTTCATTTCTTCTTCAGGGGAGCCATATAATAGCTCATAATAACAGTGTCTCAAGGCGATGATTCTTTCTGTCTGAGTACATCAACATGTAGCATATAAAGCAAAGCTGCAAAACCTCAGTCTCATCTCAGGATCTCTGAGATCACAAACTCGTCCAAACCAACCTCCCTGGAGTGCGACAAAAAAGATTTCCAAGTGGTTCCTATCAGATCCAAGCCGTGAAGCAAGATGACTCCCAGCTGGCTGCGTCATATCACATCTCTAAACTCATATCTTCCAAAATCAGAAGAGGTCTTCTTTCTCTGCAACAGGCAACAGGGCGAGACTTGGATCTGCAAATATCCAATTCATGTCCTCTCAGCCACAGCAGCTTCAGAGTTATCTGCACTTGTGGAGGGGTTCTTGGCAGGAGAACCTTGATAACCTTTAGTCTGACAAGTAGGAGATATGTTGGCAATGATACCTGATTTTAAGGTGGGTAAGCAGAACGACAAGTGTGCACCCATCACAGCATTTGTAACACCTGTTACACACGTTTAGGTTACAAGTGCGGCTAGTATTATGTAAACTACATGCCACATCCCTGCTTGATTTGCAGACTCAGGCAGGTACAACATGGAATCAGCAAGACAAAGCTAAGCATTCACGAACGCCTGAAAACAGGTTGGAATAGCAATGTTGGCTGCAAATGGCTTATAAAATGTAAATATTTAACTTAGTGTTAACTTAAGCTTAACATACCAAACGAAAACGTAAGGTCCTAATAGCGCTGATAATCAAAACAATCAGACGAATATTTACCCTGGCATAATTCGTCTGTTGATTTCTATAAACTACTTTAGAAATACTTCCAGCTGGCTAATAAATACGCTAGGGGAATATATATATATAGATAACAGAGATTCATGGTCTGTGGTTACTGTCAATAGCATTTGATAATAGGCAGGTTTTTAATACGGAAATTCATAACTGGGCTTGAACACGCAGCCGACTTCCGCTAATGGTTAGTACCCGACAGCCTGATTTGAGTGCTAGCACTAGCAAGCTATTAGCTAGTTATCGATAGCGTTAACTGGCTGCCTATGAGGGGATAAACGCTCTTTTTTCTAACTAGCTTTAAGTATAATCACAACATGGTAAATAAATGTTACGTACCAACGAAAAAGCTGCTCACCAGAGCTGATAAATCGTGTTTGGCTCGGTGGGGCACTGACTTGTTGGCTCTGGATCCTGTGCTAGTCAGCAGCTGTGTGTGTGGATGACTGGAAGGAGCTACAATAAAGACGGAGGCAGACGAAGCACGTCATCATGGCAACTAGAGTCATGACGACCGTAGTAAGGCTGTGAGTGAATGGGTTTATCAGCAGTGTGCCTTACAGGGCCACCTAGTGCCTAAAATGCAGACTAATAATACAGCTATAACCTAGAAAGTAGCATGCTATTAGCCTTCTTTTTAAACGACTTAGTATTGCATGACATAATTCGATAATACTGCTGAAAACACTTTAGCAGTGAGTGTAAAAATGATAGGCTACCACTTTAAGTAAAGCCAACATTTTTATAGTGTTTCTATAGCAACCAGTAAGCCTACATGAAAATGGTTGGATGTTAAGAACCGTGTTATTAACTGTAAACATTTTATCTTTAATGTAAAGCAAACAAAAACGAAACCTTTGCATAGATTTGTAGTTTAACTACAAATGTACCCTAGGTGCAAGTATCACTTATTTTTATGAAAATAAAATAAATCCACATCTTCTGATAAAATAATCCTGTTGTTGAAGAGACTCCCAGCATTATTAAATAATGAAAAAGAAACACAAATAAATTAAGAATACATTTTAACAAAGACCTCGTTGGTGTTCAGTTTTTTAGTAGCCTATATCTTATTTTCTCATTATATCTTTAGAATTAAATACTAAATCAAAAGTAGGCCTATTTGTAACATGTCATTTAGATGACATGTTACACACCATGTACAAATAGGTGTTTTATTTCTATGAGTTCCATTGGTCCTAAAATCAAACGTGGATAGAAGAGGAAGCAGTACATTTAACTTTTTGTATTTCCATTGTTTCTCCAGCAGAGGTCAGTCAAAAGGCACGGACTAATTTGATCCTATTCATGAAACACATTTAAACACAGTATAGGATAATGGTAGAAAATGCAGAAAACGTCTAGTCTTGTCTGAATAAGTGCAGTTTTCTGACAGTCTTTAGAAACAGGAACCTATAGACCTATCAGCCATATACATAAAGAAAAAAGATAAAGGTAAAAATGTTTATCTTTGTGGACTTTACAGTTTACTGGATAGGGAAATATCATGGCTTAATTCAACTTTATTTTGAATTTCAACTCATTATGAGCTATTTTTAATTCTTTATTATAAGATAAGATAATCATTTATTGATTTATTGATTCGGGCGTTGCAGCAGCAAGACAGAGAAGTAGGTAATACTAAATTCACAGAATAGGTAAGATAAATACAAATACAAATAACAATAGGAGTTATATATACAGAAGAATATAAATAGTGAGGTGAACTATAAAGGACAATTAAGAGTTATGTGCAGTGAATGGAAAGTTAAAGTGACCAGTGATGATTTAAAGTGACTTGTGTGATCAAAAGCAGCGAGTTATGAAAACAGCAGAATAAGAGCAGTATGATATGACAGTATAATAATAAAAGTGCAGTTATAAAGAAATTATGTGGAAAAGACTCTTTGACTGTCAAGGTCAAAATAGCTAGAAAACAATCGTGAGTTATGTTATGTACAAAAAAACCCATCTTAACAGAATTATTACCTCATAATAATTTTATCAGGACATAAAATTGAAGTAATTTTTTCAATAACTTGTGTAAGCCTTTTATTTAAAACTTGCGTTTAAGCTCAAATCGAGCACAATATTTAGCAATTATTGTACAAAAAACCCAAAAGGAAATCTGCTAAGGAAACTATGGTCACAAGATAAGACAGGGTGACTTATGTAGGCTATGAATCCAGTGTGTGTGTGTGTGTGTGTGTGTGTGTGTGTGTGTGTGTGTGTGTGTGTGTGTGTGTGTGTGTGTGTGTGTGTGTGTGTGTGTGTGTGTGTGTATGACCGGGGGTGGGGGGAGTGTGTGTGAACACTGGATAACTGCAGCAGCAGCAGCAGCAGCAGAGTAGCTGTGTGTTTCAGCGCGGAGGACGACTCAGAGGTTCTTTTTGTGGACTCCAGGAAACAAGCAGGTGAGTCCTTTTTCTGCTTCACCTTTCATAATGTGCCGTTCACGTCTTTCCTCCACTTTTCATTCGCACATGCACTCCTCAGACATCCGTTAGTACGCAGGTAAAGGTGATTAAAGAGTGTTTTCCCCTCGCGCTGCTGCAGTCCAGGTCGGACAGGTGCACATGGGCGGATGTTTGCACATTCATTGCGCGCGCCGACTATTTACAGACAGTAGCCTACAAACCTCCCTTTACTTATATCCGAGTTACGTGTGGTGATCTTTGACATGTTGGATGTGTTTTTGTAAAGTCACTTTATTTCTCGTGAGCTTACTGCACCGCTGTTTAAAACAAAGTAAGGCAGAACATTAAACACAACATTTATCTGGACGTCGTTTTGTTTGATGTTGCATGTTTCTGACTTAGCCTATTGTTGGATGAAGAAGAGACTAATGTAGCACGACGAGACAAAGACGAGCGGACCAGGAGGATAATAGACTTCAGAATGCGTAGTTTTTGTAGTGGTTTGTTGTAAAAACTCATTAATTAAACTCAACCATCATCACAGCAAGGAAGACATGGATGAGAAGTTGTATTTTTGGTCTGATGTGTCGTGTGAAGGATACACCATGCTGTAAAATACTCCATTATTAGTGAACGCCAAAAAGCTGTTGTAAGAAGGCCTATAAGATATTGTAATTGAGTCAAAGTATACAAACATATTACAACAAAATGGACCCTATACACTTTAACAATATTTGATTATTACTGATGTATTATTTTTAGTTTTTCAGTGTTGTTGCATGTCAAAGTACTGGTTACTCAAACATCATGATATATTGCTGCTAATCTGGTTTATATGTAAATAAACCGTAGATTAAAAATCAACTTGTAACTACACTGGAAGTAAGTACAACAGCTGGTGCTTAAATCTTGAATATGGTGGGACAGAAGTGTGAAGTAGCATGAAATGAAAATGGTCAAAGGGACAATTTATTCTTCTTATTAAATGTCTAATAGAAAGTGCCACATGTTTCTCCATTACGATAAGGCATGCTTGATAATCACTATAAAATATTTAATTTTTAGTGATCCTTCAAATCAGAATCTGTAAATATTTAGGCTATATTTTGTATATAGATGGATTTGTGGTTCAGATGCCCTGCAGCCCATTTTCAGAGGATCAGAGGTCTGACAGTCCATTGGAGGGGTACTCATAATTAAAAAAACTTCCCTTAAAAGACTAAGAGGAAAAACTGTTCCAGATACCTGGCTACCCAGAAGTTCTTCATAATATAAAAAGATCATAACTGAGTTTGTAATATTGTTAATTGATTTAGATTTTAAACCCATAATAAAGCCAATGTTTTTATTAAAGAGCAGTTCAGATGACCAATTACCACATTTTAACAAGTGACATGAAAGAGTAAATACAACAATTTGCTGTTTTGGAGAGGGAGAAGAGAGCTATTACCTCAAGAGTAGGCTATCTTTTTTTATAAAAGCGAAGAGGACAATTTTCCAATGAGACCGAAAGTGACTTTTTTTATGATTCCAGAGATTTTAAATCAAAATTAGTTTTATGTTCAAGCTGCTATACCTTTGAAGTTGAAAAATAAAGCCAATGCTGACGTGTGCAAAAAACTGTAGTTCCATGAGTGTCCACTTGAGGCTGGCTGCAAAAACCAAGTAATCCCTATTAGAGCCCATATATAAATGCCCATGTTTACATCAGAAATAAACATGATGACAGCCTGGTACAAAAACAATTTGGTCTTAATACCTCGTATTTTTTGAAAAAACGATTTTTTTATAACTCATCTGCTTGATTAAAGTTATTCATAAATTGCTATATTTGGGAGAGTGGCTGTGTTGACTCTCAGGTGGATGTGTTGTAGCTGTTGCCAGGTGGCTTAAGGCTCACCTTAAATCCACCTTTTTGCCTGTTTCTGGACCGATTGAAAGTTTGTTGGCATTTCCAATATAGGGACAGTCATCGTCTGGCTTCATAATGTCTCTTCAGAAACCAATGGGTGTTGTCATTGAGTCTACGTCCATGTTTTATACATTCAATGGTTATTTAGTAAAACTCATTATGAATCTTACCAAGAACTGGCTCTGGTTAGGAACTCTTTATTATGACTCAACTTCAGGAAATAGGAATCTGTCATCACATATCATGTGGTGGATTAATTTACTAACAGTTCATGCACACGCATCACACCTTAAAGCCTTTTAAGTGCGGCTAAGCTCTCCTTGAATATGTATCTCTTTCAAAGAAATCCTCACTTATTCTTCATCTCTTCATTTTAATATGATGGCATGATGTAAAGAGAGAAGCCCCAGACAGAGGACAATTCCTCTTTGACCTCTCTACCTTTTATTTTCTGCGTACAAACAGGCTGATTATCAGTGTCACAATCATAATTTCATGCTTCGGTGTGAATATTAGTATCCCTAAGGATTTCTATACTTAGCAGAGAACGTCGCCCACAGTGTGAACCAGCTCATTTGTTCTTTAATGTGTGAGTTATCTAATATACGGTTCTGCTCTCTGATGGACCCCCAATGGTTCAAGATACAGAAAAGAAAAAGGAAGGAATTGTAATACCATCTTAGTTAAGTAGCCTTTATAGTACATGAACTCAGTCTTGTTGGTGTTTTAAGCACTAATGTATTCAGATGTGTGTCAGTGTGTTTGTGATTTTCGGTGGTATTCTTAGGAGGGAGATATAAAAATAGCTCACCAGTTTGATTGATCCCTCTGCAGGAATATCAATCGAGGTATTTTTCAAATCATTCTGTCCTGCCTGTCGGATATTCATGTTTGAAAATATCTTTATTTTTCTCTGCGAATCTCTTCAAATTTAGTCGGATGTTTTAAGCACCAGAGACTATAATAGAGATATTGCTTAAATGTCCCTGTAGATCTGTTGTAACCAGACTCTATGGATCGATAAAGAGGAAGAAAGTGATTGTCAAAGGTGCTCCAGACTCCGCCTGCTGTTTTGTTCGATTCCGCTCTTCTCCCATCATGCGTCACGCACCACTCGTGTCACTGCCAAGGCCGACGTGTTTACCTTTCCCTCCTGGAGCTTCGGTGCTTTCGTCAGTGAGAAAACACAGCACCCTGTCAGCGCCCGTGCCAGCGCCTGTAGTACAGTATACACACACAAAGCAAATGCAGATGTGTTGAAATAAAGGTGTGTTTGCTGTGGGTTACATGAGGGCAGCAGCTGACAAAACCACACCAGAGGGCTTCTCACCCGCATGCCCGCTCATCCAGTTGATCTGTTGTGCTTTGGTTTGCTACAGTTTGGAAAAGGGTGGTTGTGGTTTTGGATGACAGTCGTCAAACATTCAAGTTGCTCTGTTGATCTGCCTTCTGTTCAGTGTTAAAGAGGAAATACACCGATAAAGCCCTGGTAAAATACGTTGTTTTTCATCCTTTTGTGGCTCAACAAGATAGCTGCACAACATCTCCTTAAGTGACTCACATGATGTCATTTGAGGCAGTTTATGTTGTGTTTGAAGACTACAAGTAAAAAACAAACTACAGCTGTTAAACTTGAAAGAAGTGAGAATATCAGACCTCTGAAGCCTCCCCCTCATCTCTGACAGAGGCTCGTGGCTTAAGGCAACATATGCTGCAATTAGCATCACACATCCTAATGTCTGAATCACATGGCAACCTCAGGTGTTGAAAAATTAAGCCAATGTGGAAGTGCAAAAGACATTAGCTCCTCAAGTGTCCAAATGAGGCTGCCTCAAAAAGCCAAGCCCATTTTTACAGCAGAAATAAACAAGTTTAATGTTTTACTCTCTATAACACACTTATTTATTTGTAAAAGCTGAAGGGCAGGTTCATTTTTTAAACACTCATCTGTTTGATCATTCGTAGGTTTCAGTCACGTGACTGGTGCGGCGGCCTGCAGGGCAAAAAGAGCTCGGGAAAGTGGCGGCCACCATTGAACAATCTGAAGCTGTTGATTTGACCATCTCATCAAAACCGCACAAAAACAGAGATATAAAGATAAACTGTAAGTCTTGGGCACTTGGTACCCTTATACAGCACCAATGACACTATTTGAATTGTTAAAAACAGCAAAGTCATTGCCAGAACTGCGTTTCAGTGATGCGTGCATACAGTACATCTAGCAGAGAATACTTCCACCCCAAAGTACGGACAACTTCTCCGTAGCATGCAGTAGTTAGGAAGCCTCTCTTGCCCTCCAGGTGGGCGGTTCCATAAGTGTTACGTCACATAAGAAGTATAGATGTCAGGGCAAAGAGTTATGCATACATTTACATGCCCCTTCAGAAACCAATGACCGACGTCACTAAGACTTTGTCCATGTTTTTTATATGGTCTGAACCAACTGTAGGTGGTTGAGTTGCATGTGGGTAATTTTGGCACTAGCATTTATCTTTTATGGAGGAAAAATGTTTGTGGTATAAAATAATAACTGTGATTCTGTTGTTGATGGCATTTGTGATTCAAATGTTTGTGTTGAAGCACAGGGCTTGGTTGGAATCATAATGGCTGGAAGGTCTGGGCCCCTAATGAGGCAAACAGCCCAATTATTTTCTAGGTTTAACTTTAGAAAGCCTTTACAAGCACTGTTCGACAAACAAAAACCATCCAGAGGTTACACAATGCAAACTAAAACTCTTTCTGTTAGCGTACCTCGGTGATGGATTTCTGCTGTGTTTGCAGTTTCCATTTGAGTGTGTGTTCAAACTTGACCTTTGGAACAGAAGTTTGACCAAAAAAGTCTTGACTAAACATTTACATACTGGCTTTGTCTGTTGTTTTTTGCAGGGTCTTGTTTCTTCTAATGGGATATGTAACAGATTAATACATATAATTAGCTGGATTGTCTGTAGGACTCCAAGTACAAAAACCTAAAGTCATCTTCAGTTGACTACAGCTTTAACTCACTTAAGTGAATCAGGCTTAAAGCGTCTTCTGGACTGCTCAGGATGAGCAGAGTGAGGTTTTGTGAAGCACTAGTACAGATATTGAAGGTAGAGCCTGCTTTAAGAAATAGTTCCGGATAATCGCAAGGTGAGGGGATCCCTGCACATACACACTTCTCTTTCTCATCTCTCACTTTGTCATCTTCTAGGTTGGTATCAAAGCTTAGCACCTAAACTGCTAGCGGAGAATCATTAGCCTTATAAGGCCTCATGCTGGGAGTGATTAGCAGCAGCCGCCGTGGAGATTAAGCGGAGAATTCTCCAGTGTCACAATGCGGCGGTGCAGGGTGCACAGTGTTGACCCTTTGATCAGTGACAGAGCCGGAGAGCGGGCAGCCAGGCGGAGATTGAGCTGATGGCACAAAGCCTAATCTCTAGATTATCCGTCATGCTGCTCCGATGCGCACACAGCTAATTAAGAGTTGGAGATGTATGTTGTTGTATGACATCACAGGGATGTATTATTTAGCTTGCTAAACTTTTTCAAATTGTCTTTTTTATGTAACAACACTGTACTCATTCACTTTGGCTAATTGGTTGTAATCAGAGTGATGATGCGTATCAGCGAGCAATTTTCTGCTCATGCTGACAGGGAGGCAAGAAAGATAGATGTTCTCACTACAGTAAAGTTCACTGTACTCATCTGAGTGTTTTGAGATCTATTTAAAGGTGTCTGTTTCTTTAAATATGAGGGATTTTAAAGGCAGGGGAAAAGTAAAAGTATTTTCCACCATCATCTTTATGCAACTTTAACCGGCGGTAGAAAATAACACTCAATTTAAAGGTACTGTTTCCTTGATTGTCCTTTTGCTGACACTTTCTACCTGTAATAATAAACACTTTAAAGGAAATCAATACTTTCAGCAGTAATTGCATTCAACTGATTAATATATTGCCTTAAAAAAATACTGTGTTTTACATCGTCTCCTTACAGGCAGCTCAGTTTAAATTAAATATTTTGAGACCTAATGAGAATAAAGTATTTGAGTATTTGTGTCCTCATCTTTTCTACCATAAATATTCATTATGCTTCCTCGGGTCCATTTTGTGCCTTTAATGACGGGGAGCCAACTCCTAGGTTGAAAACCAATGGACTGACTGCACCTTGACTGAACTGCTGAACAGAACCGATGTTTAAAGCCCCACCATGAGCAGATGCAACACTAAAATCCTGCGCTCACAATGTTGCATCATTAATACAGATCCTTAATTGCTTTGTGTGATGAATTAGTCACAGAGGCCATTTTTGTACAGTATGAGTTTAATTTCACTTTTTCTGTGCACATATTCTGAAGTTGGATTATACATGAAGGACATTTACTTCTGTGGTTTGTCTGCATTGTTGTATTGTTTTATTTAATTAAGGGATCTGAGTACTTCAATCTGCAATTTGAACACAACAAGGTTGAATATTACCAGCACAGTATTTCAGATGAACTGGTTAGATGTTCATTTTGTTTTCATTTCAGACACCTTAAGACATAGTTTGAATCATATATCTCTAAGTAATACACTTTTCTTCTTTTTCTGCACAGATTGATTGCGTTCTCAGCTGGAGGATAATCAAAGAGTGCATCTGCAGGCTGCTGGCCTAAATATACACATTTTTCCTGCTCAGATTTGCGTGTTTCAACAAACTGAGTGCAATTGAGGCTGCCCTTGGACTCAGGGGTGTGTGTTAAACATGGGAGACCAGAGGTCAGTCCAGCCCCTGCTGCTTCTGCTGCTGCTCCTCACGCTCCTCGCCAGGATGTCACAGCTGTGGGCCTTCCCCTTCAGCCCGTCCCTGGACCTGGATGTCACTCCCAGGACTACTGTCTTCCTGAAAGGTGAGGGGCAAATAGACTTTCTCTCAAACTTTTCGAACCATGAGATGAGGAGGGAGAAAGGCTATTGTATATGGGAAATTGACTGCTCTTATTTAGCACCTGTATATTCTTTCATCCACTCAAAAGGCACGACTACCTCATTCATTTCCTTGGACATGATTATCTTCAACTTTCATCTTTCAAATCCACTTAGAAATCATTCGGAAAATAGACAGTCTTTGTAATTGCAGAACTTGCCTGAGAAAAGACACATGTTTAAGTTTTTTTCAGTATTAACTCCATCCAGCTATATTAAATGGTAAATAGACTAGACATAGACTACTCAAAGCACTTTTACACCGCATGTCACACCTACCCATTCACACAGAGGCTGAGGCTTCTATGTAAAGTGACCATCAGAAGTAACTCCTCCATTTCATACACATTCATTCGCCGCTGACAAAGCAGGGGGCAAGTGTCTTGCCAAAGGACACATCAGACATCTGGCTGCAGGTGCTGGGGATCAAACCCCCAACCTTCCCCAACCTTCGGGTTGAGAGACGACAGTCTACCAACTGAGCCACAACCCCTGTAGTTGTCTGTACATCCATCGGTGCACTACACATAAACACAGCTTATTTCGCATACACTTTGTGGTTCAAATTTCTCATATTGTTGACAAATATACGCCTAAAATACCTGTGTGAAGTCGTAGCTCAAAGTCTAACTCAATCACCCTCATTCTTTGAAATCCCTCAAAGGATTATGGGAAGTGTAGTTCCAAAACAAGGTGATTTGATAGTCTCTCCAATAGAATTAAGATAAATAATACTTATAGGAATGTTAAAACCTCTGTTCCATACACAACCCATGCGATCACACGTGTGCATAAACACACACCTGACTATCCTTATGTGACGCTGGTCGGGCTCCTTCCTCCCCTGCTCGTTAAAGAAGTGGCACAGTTTCAGAAAGTTGGCCCTGAAGACAGCTCCTACATGCAGAGTTATTAATCGTCTCTCTTAAGCCCTGTCCTAGATCACACAGCTCAGCAAACACTTCTAATGAAACAATAGACAGGAGGCCCTCTTAAAGAGAGAACCTGAGCACAGTGGAAATGATTAGTGTCCGTGCAGAAGAATACTGCTGAATAGGTTTACTTTGGCACAGAGTGAGTATGTACACACATCATCAGCACCTTGCTTCCTCTACCTTACCCTCCTCACCTTTACCCTCCCTCTCTCCTCGCTCCTCATCACTGCGGCAGAGGCTAACACTGCAGCTGCAGCGAGAAGGGAAACCCGGCACCGGCAGACCGATCGCATGGCTGTGCTCTTACTTCCACTCCACCTCTCTCCAATTCTCTTCAGCCCTCTGAGGGAGAGTATTATTAGAGGAGGGGTGGAGTGAACATGTTGGCAGCTGAGCTCTCCTGTGCAATGTCATAAGTGCTGTTGAGAGTGTTGCAGTGAGATGATGGTCTGGTGATTGGAGGATGTAATGCTTGACGTCCTGAATCACAATCACTCTCAGAGAGATGAGAATATAACAGAGGAGAAGCCACATTCTTGTGTTTGTTTGCTGCTTTACGTTGATCCAAATTTGAGGAGAATTGTTTCCAAAATGAATATTGGTTTGCAGACGACTGGAGAGAGTCATGTGAGTATTTTTCCTTCAGGGTCCAACTTTTGCACCACAAAGAACAGATTTGGTTCATCTGTTGAGAATATTTAGAAAAGAGTGTATATGGCAGACCCTGAAGCGCCAAGAAATACAAAAATAATGAACATGGCACTGCTTCTAAAGATTCAATCCAACATATTTACACATTCAGGCTCAGGATGGGTAGTACAAAGGAGGCTTCATAATGTTGTATTGATGTGGTCAAAATTGGAAGTCATATAAACAGGAATGCTCATTTCAAGGCGTTATTATATTCATTAGCATCATTAGCAACTAAAAACCATGAAGAGGAAAAACCTGGAGGGATATTTTGGCCTTTTTGCTGACTGCTTTGCTACTGTTAGACAATGGAAGATTGCATATAGCGACCCACTTTCTTGCTAACATTGAATTATAGTTTTAAAGTATTACTAAAGGAAAAGTAAATCCTTGCTAATGGTTATTTAAGTACCGACTCCATCTTACTATCTTTTAGCTAGCCAAATGTTTTGTTAGCACGCTAACAATAAAGTATGCTAGGAGTTGGTTGAATGCTAACGTTAGCTGATGTGATAGCTTTCCGTAGCTTTTTTGAGTTATCAAATATGTTTTATTACTTTGAAATATAGCAGATTTTTACAGTTTATCATATTTTCAGTTGCCAATCAATCAAGAAGGGTTGACATTTTAACTATTTGTCAAACTCACTAACATTGTTGTAGGCTATGGCTTTGGCTCAGTGGACTGAAGGAATCCATACCAAAAAAATAATTCACAGCTTGAAAAGAGGACGATCCCAGTCAAATCGGGACATATCGTCACCCTATGCTATAGGCCTAACTGCTGCGTAGACTATTCTTGAGAAAAAAGAAGGAAAACAATTGGGAGGCTAATATGCACATTGACTTAGCCTAGCATTTTCAGCATTTTGTATTTTACCCTACTAATATCGGCATCGTAAAAACTCTAGTTTCTAGTAAAAACGTAGTTATTAAGTAAATGAATAAGCTAACAGTCAATTATCAAACAGTTCATTAAATGGGACAGCATAAATAACTCATTAGGCCTCATTAAGTAAGTATTTTTGTGAATCAGACACAGATCTCATTGCCCTTTCTGAAAGCTGTCATCCCTCTGGCTATTTATTTACTCATCTCTGAGTCTCACTCTGCCTCGAATCATAAATCATACATACTCTGCTTACTGTGGGCACTTTTCTGTGCCGCAGCCAGAGTCAGTCTCTCATCGCAGATTTCATCTTTCTCTTTGCCCTCCTAGAAAGTTGTCCTTGACCTACTTTCTATCCATCAGGGGGAGGCGTTTGAGTGCATGTGAGAGTGCAGGGTGTGCACGTGTGTCAGCATGTGTTTCATCAGTCCTCATGTGTGTCTGAGTGCCACATGAGCTTATGCGTGTTGGGGACGGAGGGCTATTCGGGCATGCATGTAGTCACATCATGTATAATCTCCTCACGTGAATCCTCTGTCACTTTCCTTGTGGTGATGCATGTCACTTGACGGGGCATGTAGGGAGAAGACTTGTGTGCCTGTGTGTGCAGAAGTGTAAATAGAAAAAGGAAAATGCTGTGGGAGACTCTGTGGGAGGATTTATATTATGCTTCTCATCTGAGGTGAGGGGACGCTCATTAATTTACAGTATGCTGTGCAGATGGCCTACGTGAGTGGGCGAACAAGGACAAGATGTAGCAGAGGGAGCTGGGATTTATAAGAAGGAAAATTACACAAGATCACTTTCTGCACCCTTTTACTGGAAAAATCAAAGGTTTGTAAGTAAAGAAAATAGAGAAAAGACAAATAGAGCAAATTGCATATCATAAGACCTTTTCCATGAAAAGTACATTAAGAAAAAGTAGTCATCCATATTGTAATGTTGACAATGGCTGAAATGGTTGTGTGGGAAAGGGTGGCTCATATTGAGGAGAATTATTTGCATTGACTCTCTGCTCAACGCTTCTTTCAAAACACTGCTTTGATTTTAAGGCCCAGGAATTTTAAGTTTTGGTTAGGTATAGCCACTTTTATTAACCTTATTTTGATGCAGTAGGATCTGTTTTCAGTAAAAACACTTATCATAAACTCACCATAGTACCTGCGTCACTATGGCAGACACAAGGGTATCGATCATCTTAAGAGTCATATTACCTTTGGGGGTTGCACACAAAGCGACATCTTGAAAAAAGCAACTCACCTGAATCCTGACTCCAAGTGGATGCTAACATTTTGTGTTTATCAAATGTATAGGATGAGAGAGATGTGATATGTCTGTGCAGTCTAACAATAACAGCAATTCAAATTCTTTAAATGATGGCATCAAGGGAAGCTGCAAATGAGTTGCCAAATGAAAGTTTAGCTAGCTAGCTAAAGTGCAGACTGTAGCACTGAAACTTGTAACTCATGATTGAGCAACAGAACCGAAGATGCTTAAGCCTCCAGGACCTTTATATTGGTTTGGTGCTAGGGGGGCGGGGTTATACTAATGAGTCATAAAGCCCCCATTTGGCCCTACCAAAAAAAAAGCCTGACCATAAAAGTGATGAAAAACTTTTTAAAGGTCTAAATCCATAATTGTTAATTATGTTAATTGTTAATTGTTTACAGATATTCTTTCCAAGCATTATAGCGTGTGAATTTCTGGTTTTGCTTAACACAGACTTGTAGTTCCTTAGGTCCTAAGTTCTCTGTTTTTAGATTCTGTTAATATCTTTACCTTTAAATTGTTCCTCACATCCATAAAAAGTAGGACCTACGAAGAACTGTGAGGAACAAAAAACCTTTCCCCATAATAATAATAATAATAATAAATGTTATTTATAAGCGCCTTTCTGGACACACAAGGACACTGTACAACAATCAACATTTAAAAAACGACAATGGATAAAATCAGCATACAAGAAAATAATATGAAATGTAGGACAGTGTAATTTACAGTGATAATGTTAAAGTGAGTAGGCGATCTTGAACAGATGGGTTTTGAGTCTAGATCTGAAGATGGGGAGAGAGTCAATGTTTCGTATGTCAGGTGGCAGAGAGTTCCAGAGCTGGGGAGTAGAACGGCTGAAAGCTCTGCCCCCCATGGTAAGGTAAATGGAGGAGGAGGATCTGAGGGAGCGGGCTGGAGTTGCGACGTGAAGGAGGTCAGACACAAATGGAGGGGCGAGGTTGTGGATGGCCTTGAAGGTGTACAGGAGGAGTTTGAAAGCGATTCTTTGCTTCACAGGGAGCCAGTGGAGTTGCTGTAGGATGGGGGTGATGTGATGGTATGAGGGGGTTTTGGTTACAATTCGGGCAGCAGAGTTTTGAACCAGTTGGAGCTTATGGAGGGACTTATGAGGGAGGCCGAAGAGGAGAGAGTTGCAGTAATCAATCCGGGAGGTGACGAGGCTGTGGACAAGGATGGAGGCAGTATGGGGGGTGAGGGAGGGGCGGGGCATGATAAATCTCTGGGGAACATTGTTACCTGGGAAAACATGATTGACCAAACCTAACTTCTTCAGATGAAAGTTTGTAAATAGTAACTTTAAATCACTGCAGTTAAATTGTCAAGGAAAATAAGCATTAGTTGCAGGCAGCTCTACAATCCAGTTATCTTTAATAGTCATATTACACATTTGATGACTCAACATTCCTAAAAAGACTCTGTTTGTGTGTTTATGAGACAGGGTTCATCTCCCAGAGGTGGGATAAATGTTTGACTGTGCTCTGAACCCTGTCGTTCGCCCGTTGGGTACCTGCATCTGCTTTTTCTGTGTGTGCCACCAGACCTGAAGTAATGCAGTCGTGAAATATTGATGCACTGTAAGTTGTCTGTCGCTGCTGTGATAAGCTGAGATGGCAAAAGAGGTCTTTGTAGCCAGAGAGTTTATGTGAGGGCGGTAATTAACCCTGTCAACTTGTAAATGAGGACCTTTCTTCATCCAGTATTGTAATTAGAGCAACAAGGACAAAAGTCGTTGGCAGTCGCCCGTTTACTCTGCAGCCAAGTCTATTATTGTCTTCACAGAAAGCTTTAGCAGCTGTGAATAAACACAGAAAACATTGATTATTTACTCCCATTATACACTTGAATGCAGCTGTTTTGGCTGAAGATGTTAAAAGTGTATTGCAGCTGTATGACAGCATTAAGCTACATGGACACCATTTGTTGTTACTCTTTTTCTATTCCTCTCTGTGACACGTTTAATGCTTTGGGCGCTTAAATCCACCGAGATCTCCATGATGCTTTGATCTTAATGTGAATTTCTGACAGGATCTTTTTGGTAAAACTCTGATTAGGCTTCTAGCAAACCTTGAAATAACACAGGGAGTATTTGTGTGTTGTATGTGAGGAGCTGGCTTCCTTTTCTGAGATGAAAGTCTTGGATGGCTTTCATCTCACGCTGCAGTCTCCCTGGTTTAAACAAGAAAAGAAAAAACTCCTTCGAAAGTTTTGGATTTGACACAAGCAAAGAAAAAGGTTGTGTTTGTGTCATCATAAGACATGTGGTAAACAACAGACTGCTTTTTAAATGTGCTGCTTAGCAGATGATCTCTCTGAAAGCGGCTGACATCTTTATTCATGAAGAGCTGAGTTCACATGTTTGACCACGAAGTTCCTGTTTTTTCTAAAAACCATAAAATTACCTAAAATAATTAGTCAATCTTCAATTTTGGATGAACTTTAAAGCTCCTGTGAGGAGTTTTTAGCTGGTTATGAAACAGACTGAAATTTATATTGAAGCTTATTTGTGACCTAAAAAAGCAAACAAAACCATCAGCATGAAGATTGTGTATTCCTTGATTGTTATTTTTGATTTTTTAAATCTATGCCACAGGGTAGGTGTCGAATTAGGTGATTAATTGCATGCTGCCAAAATAGAAGTACACAAGAGTTATCAATAAAACAGAAGTTTTATTGCCAGCATCATGGGGCGGCTGTGGCTCAGTGGTGAAGTTAGTTGTCTCTCAACTGGAAGGTCAGGGGTTCGGTCCACTTCTCCTGCAGCTTTATGTCAATGTGTCCCTTGGCAAGATACTTAAACCCAAATAGCTCCTGCTGCTTTGGCGGCGGCGTGTGAATGTACAGTAGTAAAGTAGATCCGAAAATGTTGCATTAGTGGCAGCCATTTTTGCTCTTTGCGGAATATACTAAGTTGTGCCGTGATTGGCCCGGCCTGAATCAGGACAGATATAAATCTGCCTAAATGATTGGGAACCTGGACCGATCAACCAGACCTGATTAAAATTAGGGGTCTTAGATTTTGTTGGTTTCCACTTTAATAAACAACGATATTATTGATTTACAATACTTCTGTATTAGAGGTTTTGATTTGAAACAAATGAGTCCAAAGTCATCCAAACTTGTGAATCCTGTGGATTGAATCGAATGTATTTGATTGAAATAGATCCAAATCCAAAGAGACCTCTAACACCGGCAGCAGCTCGATGCACCACCAAGTGCCGAGCAGCTGCAGTCAAAGAGAATAACAGTTAATGTCATTTTTCCTGCGCCTCACAGTTCACACTCTGTCTGGTGTCCAAGAAACACCAGAAGGACCACAGGACCTTTTCATTGGGTCTGCCTTCAACAGAGGAAGTGGTTTCTGTAAAGCACCAACAAGGATGTCATATCTGATTTACCAGTCAGTCTTAATTTATTTGGTGCATTAGTGGCAGTGGTAGTTACTTCGGAATAAGGTCCATACACTTTCCTATTGTTAATGCTTAGTGTGTATCGATGCAAGGCCTCAGCTGTTGCTGCAGACTCAGTTCCATGGTGACCAGTAACATTGTACTTAAAACTGCGGCTAAATGATGTCAAATTGGTTTGCTGAGTGTGGCTAATGTTAGCACCATCGCACCACCAGCCTTCGGTCCTTCTTGCAGGTTGATGCCTGTGCTGAATGTTGTTACGCATTGCCTCCAGTGATTGGTTATATGTCAGTTTAACCTGACTCAGCCTCCATACGAGATGTCATCAGTCCACTTTTGTAGTTTTCATCAGGGAGAGTAAGCCCAGTAACTGCAGCTCCAGCCCCGTCTAGTGGTGGGTGGCTGCCTGACAGCTTAGACACAACATTTAAACTGGCCATGTGGGCCTACATCGATTGAAATATGAATAGTTATTTAGACCAACTTGTAATTCTCACAAACAACGTCGACATCTTTTAATTGTTTAGCCGACTATTCACGCAAATCCCAAATGTGAACACATTTTAACATATGATAGCAAGCTTAGGTGTAAGCATGAAAACACACTTTTAGAGCTAAAATAACAGACTGTATATATTTATACCGATATATTTAACAATGGGAATAATGAGTGAACACCTCTCTGCTCTGACTTTTTTTCACTCTGTTTTTTGTATATATACCAAGGGACCAAGTTGTGTGTATCATTGCTTACATAATACACATTAATGTCCGCTGACTCAAAAGTCTGATAAAGACGTGAAGAGATGCTTATATAATGCAAACAGAGTTGACAACAACTGACAGTTCTGACGCTGTCCGAAGAAGTTAAGTCAGTCTTTCCTCCGAGCATTTGTTCCCAAATCTTTTCATAAGCACGTGCCAGTGTTCATGTGTGCGTCACATGGTCTCTATACTGCGTCCAGTGATCAGTGAGTCACACAGGAAGTCACACATTCTAATGAATGTGGTGACACACACACGCACACAAACATACTCTGGATTTACTCTCATCTTGAACACACACATGGTGGATCTCTGGTGTCTGAGCGTGTGTGTACACATTCTGGACGCACCACCTGTGATGGCTCAATGTTGAGACCGAGTCTCACACACACACACACACACACACACACACACACACACACACACACACACACACACACACACACACACACACACACACACACACACACACAATCACAGATCCTCTTAGTCACTGACGGTGATGTCTTCACTCATTTCAGGAGACAGATGAAGGATGAAATAGGTGTGAAGCCTGTGCGTGTGTGTGTGTGGGTGTGTGTGCGTGCATGTGTGTGTGTGTGTGTGTGTGTGTGTGTGTGTGTGTGTGGGAGCTCAGTGGATGTGTGGGAGCTCAGTGGAAAACTTGACAGATGTTTCTGAGGGGACTTGTTCTGACCTCTTCTCTTCATTGAGTGATGAGCAATGTACTCTGATGCATGCACACAAAAACGGTCTACAGACATGAAGGCACACTTAAGCACACACAGACTCAGGATGCACGTGCATGCAGGATGAAAACAGTAAATAGAAAACAGTCTGCAGGCTGAGAGGCTTCTGGCACTCCTCAGCGCTCCTCAGCGCTCTGTTGACTTTCCTCATTGATTATGCAGCAAAGCACAAGGTACAGTGTGTGTCTTTGTGTGTGTCTGTATTTGGATATCAAATAGTGGCTTCAGGGAGGAAAAGGTCAACATCAACATGGTGCTGTTATCTCAATTGCTAAACAAATTCATGGCCATGCTAATGCTGATAGAAAAAGTTTGAACTATTCAAACCTTTTCAGTTTCTTGGTTTTGTTTCTGTCTTTACATTTTCATAAATCAACTGGAAAGAGAGGTCTTTGATTCTCCAAATAAATGTGTTTCCTATAAAAGCAGGAAGCTCGGGAATACTTGCCAGTTCAAGGTGGGATATTTAGACCTGTGTTATGCCTCGTCTGCATTGCGACGTGTAACGCATGCAGGGAGAATGGTTGTTGCGTCCTTGAGCCAGCATCAGAGGTAGCAACACATGGGCAAGAAGGTGGCAATGCATAACGTTTGAGCTGCCAGGGCGAATCAGCAAGCAGGTAAAGAAAAGACCAATTTATTTTCTTATTTCTTTACAAATAGCTGAAGGATTGGCTCTGAAGCACAGCTGTGATTGCATTCATTTTCAGACCAAAGTGAACAATCATTTGCCTGTGATGTCAACAACGAATAAAGAGCGTCAGGTGTTTCAAGATTAGCCAACAAGTCAGCGTTCCCAGCCACAAACAGTCCGAACATGCCCAGGTCTGAGACCAAGGTCACTGCTCCTCTACTGCCTTGGGGTCCAGGGACATTTTGTACGTCACTGTGGTCCTTTGTATTGGCATGTTATATCATGCAGACACTATTATTATTAGATAGAAACCAAGGCTTTCACTCACTCTTGAATGACTCATGAGTAGTGGGCTCTTTATGTCGCCTTGGGCTGCCATTGTGTTTGCATAACCTCGCTCTTTAAATGATGTGTTCGCTGAGAACATGCCACATTTCTTCTTATATGGATGATGTGACTCTATTGTTTTTTATGTGAATAAAAGCTCTAAGTATAGATTCAGTATAGCTTATTTGAGTTTTTTTTTATGTGAATGCCTTTCATGTATCCATACCTGTGTGGTAGATAGAGCTCCGTGCTGCGTGACTCCCAGCTGGAGCCCCCACCCTTCAGATGAATCCCGGGCCCCCGCTGGCGTGTCCCGACCTTTGGCTGTGTCTGAGGAGTTGTTTGTTGGTCACTCAAATCTGAGGCTGACTGGATATGAGAAATAAAATGTGACGGTCTCACAGTCTTCTTCTTCTCTGGTTTTTATTGAGAGTTGCATAAGTTTTAGTTTGTTTTTGTCACTGATGGGTGAAAGCAGCAGTCATAGTTCTTGGAAAGTTTAGCTCACTAGTATTGGATTTTGACGGTAGCCCCTTTCACATTGCCAGTTCAAGGGGGGACTGTTCGCCGCTGTTATGCCTTACTGTCAGTGTAAATGTGGTTTTTGGGGGCTGCCGTCTGAGGCCATCTACTGAACCAACTTTAAAACACTGTGTCCTTTTATTAAGGGGTGCAAGCGAACATCAATCAGTAGAAATTCTCTTGATTCACAGTTTTATCCATGCAACATGAATATATGTATTCATATATGCTGGATGGGATTACAAAATTCACACTTAAGGCCTTAAAATGAATGTTTTAGAGATTGATTATGCTAAAATTCTGCATTAGTTAAATGCTGTTGCTCTAAAAACATGCAGAGTTCATGTTTTGTGACTTTTTTGGAGGATTGCCTCTGCCATGAGCAGCTGTATAATCTGCACTGTCATTCTTCCCAACTGTCATTCATAACCAGACAGACAGGCATGACAGGACAAATATGATAACAACTTAATTATTGACCAGTGAGAGGGTGAACACGGTGGTCTGGCTGTCAGTGATAGAAGCAGTAAGAAAAAGTCTAGCGGGAAGGAAGGTGGGCGGACAGAGAGACCACAGTCTGACTCAGTCTCTACCAGGTCTGGAGAGTTGACAGGCGCTCACCCAGCGTGTCCATGTGACAGTCAGACAAGCATGTCGACATGTGGGGGAGGAAAACGCCTCCCATGTGATGTTTAGGGAAGCTCTAAAACATTTTTCATCATGTTGTCATTACGCAAGTCCAACCGCCACCGGGAGACACGCTGTCACCCTCATTACCATCACGGTCATTGTGAGTTATTGCAGTGAGAACATTAGTAATGCTTAGGTTCAGATAGTAGAGGTGAGTCAAAGCCTTCAGGAGTGTATTTGAATTCTTGTAACTTTGTTTTGTTTACACAGGGAGTCCAGTCGCATTTTTTGGAAGATTCTTTCACTCGCTTGACAACATTTTCTGACGGTCTTTAACCTCAATTTGTCTTAAAATGAAACTGCAAGCATTAAACCTGACAAGTCTAAATATTTTGGCTTTACTACCAGGCGGCTGTTGCTCTGTCCATCTTCATATACAGTCTATGTGAAAACCGGAATAGTGAGATGCAAAAGACTTGAGAAAGAAATTATGCCTTTTTCAAAATTATTAAATGAGACAAAACTCTTAGCCTTGGATAAACGTACACGTAAAGCTGGAAGAAGCTAGATTTGAGGAATATGTTAACCTACCTATTTCGTCATGTTGCCTTTTTACTTATAGGGCTTTCACACTTGCAGAAAACTCCCCCAAGTATTTTTTCCGCAGCAAGTCAGAGTGAGCTGATATGAGAACGCAGCAGGATGTTCTCCGGAGAATTCACCTCGAGCCAATAGGAGGGGGGAGTGACGTTTCTATACTGTGACTGCTGCACGGTGCATAGAGTGTATTCATGCGACCGCTACGATCTCCACGCACAAAATTAAACGGCTGCATTACATTTTCTGTTTGTCAGTATGTTGTTGTCCGCTGTTTTGTTGACATTGTGTTTCCGACAAACTACATGTAGCATTAATATTAAGGCATTATATTTTAGCGTCGTATAGCGGACTCTTTTGCTTCGTCGGCTACTTCCGCATTGTTTTTTCACGTTCAGTCTTACCTCAGGAGACCCCCCACACCCCCTCCCGTCTGACAGGGATAGTCTCCCGCTGTGAGGTGCATACGTTAATAGCCAGGTCAGGAGAATATCCGGAGCAGTCCTCCTGAAATTATCTAGATATTTTCAGGAGTGTATATTTTCGAAAACGGCTTATTTAACTGATTTGAAGGGGAACTCCTTTTATGAACCATGGACTGTGAAATAAAAACATAGTTCAGCTTGCATTGCTGGAAATTCTTAAAACCCTGTGATCCCCTTGCCCTCCCAGCTGCTCTGCACCCTTCTCGCTCCATCAGAACTACAGTGAACAGGAGAGCAGATTAACAAGGACAAGCGAGGAGGCCCCTTTACACCACAGTAAATCGATCGGTGTGGGACAAATATAGGATGTCTTATTACAGAGAGCAGGCACACGCTGCCTTGAGTTCACAACGGAAATAAAAGAACAATAAAGGAAGGGAGGATGTGTGGCGATTAATACGGCCATCTGCTCCATGCTGACTCATTTTCTCCAGCGAAACACTGATGATGCTGTTTGTTCCTTCTGCATCAGTGATTGTTTCTGTTTTCTATAATCAGACATTTGAATTGAACTATACAGATCTGCAAACTTTCTTCTTCACAGATGTTCAAGACCCACAAAAAAAACAACACTGCCCTCATTTTTATTGTCTCACAGCAGCAGAGCAAGCTGCCCCCGTTTCTGAGCTGCTACATCCGACTGTGAGTGCTTGAATGTTTTTCTTCAGTTTGATCTTTTCAGACAGATAAATAATCTGTTTTTAAAAGATCAACCACTAAAAAAACATCCACTTTTACTGTCATGTTATACTATTCATTGGCATAGCTAACCCTAATTTGCTCCACTCACTGACTGAACCTCCCTCCTCCATCACCCTCATCACACACACACACACACATTTACACACACGCGTACAGCGGCAGTGATGATGCCGTGGCAGCACTGCTGATGCGATTTGGCATTACTGGGCCACGGCTCCTGCTGAATGCCCTCAAATTTTGCCTCCCGTGTGCCCCCGTCCCCACTTTCCGAGCAAACACTCCAGCGACCCCCCGTCTCCCTGACGTGTTGTCGAGTTTCACCCTCATGCAGTCACGCTAAGCATGCTGACTTTGGGGTGTGTGGATTTTCATACGAGTGTAAAGACAAGATAAAAGCTTTTATACAAATCTGTTCAAACATCTGTTTGGAGCTGTTAAAACACGTCACGGCCCTACATTTTTTTAATGGTTAACGAATGGTGCTTTGGTATTAATCACCAAAACTACACCTTTTTAAATACCTTAGATTGCACATTATCGACATCTACAGAAACATTTATCTTTCAGAAACTGTTCATTTTCATGAATTGGTAAACCTCTAACATGCAAACGTGCTTCTTTTTTTAACACAAGCAGCACTAAAAGAAGTTCTCTCCAAAGAAAGTACAATAAAATGTCCCAAAGTATGACATGAGTTGTCATTCAAGTTATTATTTTTCATCTATAAAGTGAAAGGGAATGAAAGCTGAGAAGAGCTGTGGTAACAACTGTTAGTCTAATTATTGTATTATCATCTTATGAGGGTACAGCCTGTTTTCTTTTGATGTGGCTGAATTGAAATACATTTTTAAAATTAGCTCTGCAAGAGAAAAGGAACTTTTATTTCTGCGGAAGAGGATTCATAATAGAAAAAATTATTCAATTACAGCCTAATAATTCTTCATCTTACTATTTCAATCTTGGATGGATGAATAGATAGATACTTTATTAATCCTTTGAGGGAAATTGCACCTATCATGGTGAGATATAAAAACATGAAATCACCACTCCACATACAACATATAACATTTACCCTAATGTGTCCTGACAGCCAAGGACACATAATGAAAAACCATCACAGACTTCACAGACACAGTCAGAACCTTTAAGAATGATATTTTTGGGGCTTTTTATGCCTTTATTTAGAGATAGGACAGTGGATACTGGATAGAGTCAGAAATTGTGCACAGAGAGAGAGTGGGGAATGACATGCGGAAAAAGATCCACAGGTTGGATCTGAAACCTGGGCCGCCCACTTGGAGGACTATAGCCTCTGTACATGGAGCGCGTGCGCTAACCACTAGGCTTCGGGCGCCCCAATTATTCATTTTACAAATTAATGAGAAATGTTAAAATTGTTTTTTGGCAATTAGACCCCATTGAGACATCTTCATGAATTCCTAATGGGTACTAAAGCTGAGAGCAGGATAGGATCTTCCCCTGATGGAGTCTAGACGCTGGTGGTGAAGTGATTGAAGCAGGGTGTGATGAGGGGTGGACATAAACCCGGACACTGGTGAGATGGATTGGAGGTGACTGGGGTGGAGGAGGGTCGCAGCGATCCACAAAGAAATGACAACCTGACAACAGAGAGGAGAACAGATTGAAAGTTTGACAGCAGCAGGATGATTGGTTGATTAACGTCACGCCAAATCTGTTCAGTTTAAACTAAAAGAAATGTGTAAACGCCCATAAACAGCTGATCAGAGAAGCAGGAAGAATAGAGAGAGAGAGAGAGAGAGAGAGAGAGAGAGTGATATGAATGAATTTTGAAACAATCACTGAATAAGAAAACACAACACAGTCTTCTTGCTTAATTTCACACTGAGCTTAATTTGCTACAATAAGCCATTTATGCATGCTAGCATGGTGCTGCAGATCTCTGATAAGTATTCAAAGTTATAAAAAGGAAACACTGCTTTCTCATGATAACAGGTTTTAATAATTTAATTATTACAAGATAACAAAATAATTACCTCACAATCTTGAGATAACCACATTAAAAATGAGCACAATGGCACCCAGTCTTTGCTTCTGTATCAGGAGACTTTGCAAGAGAAAGATTTCCAATAAACTCAAACCTCAGGAAGCTCAGAAAAGAACCCTCTGACTACTAGAGTAACAATAGGGACAACTCGCCAAGCACACATCGTTCACATGCTTTTTGCCGTTACTGATACAAACATAGAGTGTGAGGTACATTTTGTTTGTCGGGAAAACTCAAAAGAGAAACTTTCAAGAGATGTAATAACTTTCATGAGAATGGTGTGGTATCTTCAATGACTTTGAGAAGATGCCATCTTCGCAAAGACATTTGTTGAAAACTTGAACAAATAATGAACAATGAGTCTGCAGAGTCCATAACTGAATCATACACACATACATGATCTCAACATTTACACTTTCTTACTTTAAAACTTGAATATCTGGACACATGAAGATAACACACTACAACGGCTCTGATGCCCAATTTAACATCACAGAGGGCAGTAGCCCCTCCCCCATGTGGGTGACACTCCCACAGCTAGGTGTTTGTTCTGCCCTCTGAGTCTGCCTTCTCACCGTAAACAATAGGGCATGGTGCAAGAAAGCCCAAAGCCACCCAAGCTCTTCCAGAGAGGGGCGTAGTCAGACACAGCTCATTTACATTTAAAGCTACAGACACAGAAACAGCCTGTTCTGAGCAGGGCTGAAATAGAGGGGTTTATAGGCATGATCAAATACAGGATCAGAGGGGATTTTTGGCAAGAAATAGATGGGAAATAGTGTCCCTGAACTTTGAAAACGAACCTCCACACTGAATCAAACAGTGTTCACATACTGTACTTTTAGGCCTCAAAGGAGAAATCCTGGGCTTGTTTTTCAGTAATGTGTGTTTTGTGTTTCTGCAGGTCTGTTGGGCAGCACTCGTTTCTCCGGCGCTTCCCAAAACTACAGCACCCTGCTGCTGGAGGAGGAGGCCGGGCTGCTGTACGTGGGAGGAAGAGGAGCTCTGTACGCGCTCAACACCTCCGACATCTCCACACCTGCAAACCTCACAGTGAGTGCCAAGTAATGATGACGACACGGACAACCGGATTTCACAAGTTTTCACTCGTTTCCCAGAGTGTTAAAAGAGGACAAACTAATAATAGCCTTGAGCAGATTGAACAAATCCCATTGTGTCCATCCAATTTTTATGGATATCAGATTAAATGCAGCAGCCGTTTATTCATGGGTTACTGAAGAGTCAGAACACAGTGATGCAGCCAGAATACACACACTTGTTTTCGTCTTTGTCTCTTCCTCTCCTCTACATAGATCTTTCTAGTTATTTATTTTTCCTCTCTATTTATTGAGCAAACTGAGTCATCCTTATTAACCCCCCCTTGTGTGCAGATTGATTGGGATGCTTCCCCTGAGCAGAAGAAACAGTGTCTCAACAAAGGAAGAGACAACAAGGTACATAACTGCATTTTTAAGCCTTGTATTATTATTATGCATGAGCCAATTTTTCGTATAAGTCCGTTATTTATTGAGATAATGTTGGAGACAAAAGTACTTGTGAATTTAAAGTGCCATTTGCTTTTGAAATAAGACAGTTTTCTACCTTTTTAATTGCTTTTCTTTTCCTGATATGACAAATATTACGCTTATTCTCTAAATACTGGCTTGATGTAGTTCCTGAACATGTAATGCATTGACTGGCCTGAGATCCCTTCAGCTTTTCTAATTGTGGAGCCAGAAATAACCGGCTTTCTTTGTGCTTCTCTGCAGACAGAGTGTTACAATCACATCCGCTTCCTGCAGCGGTACAATGAGACTCACCTGTACGCCTGCGGGACAAACGCCTTCAGACCTCTTTGTGCTTATATTGTAAGAGCTCCTGTGATTTCACTGCAGCAGGTTTATGACTGGCCTGGAATTATAATGAAATGATCAAGTGTGCTTCTCTTTTCTCTCTGTGTCAGGATGCAGAGCGGTTCAGCTTCTCCTCAGGCTTTGAGGAGGGCAGAGACAGGTGTCCTTATGACCCAGCTAAGGGATACACAGGCCTCCTCGTAGGTATGTTTCACATTCAATCTGTATTTTATACAGCTTGTTGGTGTAGTCAAAAAAGCAAGCAGGCACGGAAAGTACGTCTTTGCTGGGAAATAAAGCCTCCAGAGATCACCCACCAAACTAAAAAGGGAAAGCTTTAACTCTCAAATCTTTAACAGGCTAAAAGTTAGCGTCACAAATGTCAAGTTAGACTTGAATTAAAAGCCAGGTGTGTCTCGATTTAAAACTTTAAAGGGAGTGAGCAGTTCTGATGTTCACAAGTAGACTGTTTTATAGATTGGGAGCAGCTACCGTGAATGCTGTGTCGACTCCAGTTTTGAGCCTGGATCTTGGAACATTTTAAAACATCGGGTGTGTTGACCGCAGTGCGCTGATTTTAGCATGTTGCTGCAACAGCTCAGACAAGGTATAAGGCACCAACCCATGAAAAGTTTAAAAAACAAGAAGTAAAATCTTAATCTGGATCCTGAAGCTGACAGGAAGCCAGTGAAGAAAGGTTTGTTATCATACAGGTCACAGAATATCCAGAGGGGCTGCTTGAGATGCTAACAAACACAACAAGGCTAAAATGTTGACATTTAGCGAATATGTTAACCTTATGCACCACCTCAGTTTTCAAATGATTACATGCAAACATTTGCTAATCAGCTGCAAACTGAAAATACAGCTCAAACTTTAAGGAATGTCATCCCTCTTGCAGGTTTTTGGTCGTAAACCAAAGAAGTACTTGACAAAGTAAAGTTTTGATTAGATTGTAGGGAACGTAGTTTTGTTTAGAGCATTTGTTCACCAAAGCTCTCAGGGAGGACACGAGGATTTGTCTGCTCTGACGTTGTTAAAATAGGATTTGAACATACTAACTAAAATTGTGATAACACACACTTACTGGATAGTTTATACAAAGGTCTTTAGGTAAGAACAAGTGTGTTTTTGTTGGGACTTTACCATCGAAAACAATGAATACTGACGTACATTTTTGACAGCAATTTCTCCCTTTTTTCATGTGGGTCCTGGGGGGGGGCTTAGACACAAGTAGGGGGGCGCAGTGGTTAAAAGGTTGGGTGTAGAGGACAACCAAAGTTTACATATTTCTGTCTGAACAGACAACATATATTTTAAACAGATCTATCAATAATATGAAAGAGAAGGAAATGAAATGTTGACCTTTCTTTGGGCATTAAAGGAGTGTTCAGATGTTTCTTCTAGTCCATCTTAATACAGTATTCACATTCCCACATGTTGAAAAAGTTACTCTTCACTGTTTTTGTTCCTGAAGTTAAGAGAGTTTCAAACTCTGAGTGACAACAATGAAGTGCTTATCTTGCAAAGGTTTAATCTAGTACTAAAACCTCTTTGAGTCTCTGAAGAGAATTAACAATAAATTAAATTTGACTAAGCCCGCTTGATCTGCCTTTATTTAGCAGAAATTACTTCCTTTTCAACATTTCCTAATTTAAGCCCCCCGAGGATTTTTTTCAATTTAATAAAATGTTTTATCTATTTTCCTTTTGTCAAATGTATTTCAACGTTTTTTTAAGGTTTATTTTTCGGCTTATTTTGCCTTTACTTTTAGAGATAGGACAGTTGCGTAAGAGAGAGAGAGAATGACATGCAGGAAATGACCCACAGGTCGGACTCAGACCCAGGGTGCCCGCCTGGAGGACCGTGCCTCCGTATATGGGGCGCACGCACTAACTGTGAGGCTACCGGCGCCCCTCCAAAGTTTTTTTTATTGGATTTCATTCTCTGTATTTCTGGGTCCCTTTATTATTTAGATGTAGTGTTAAAATCATCATCAATTGATGCTTTGTGTCCCAAAGGAGCTGTTTGAGTTAATGAAATGCATTTTTTAGGAAGGAGGACTTTGTGTTTAGACATACAAATGGGTATGTTATCGTTGTAGTAAGACTTGTTAGAACCCTTTTCATAGAATTAAAATACTCAGAAGACTCATCCCGAGCATTTAGCATGCTGAGATTTAATGACTAACTAACTACATTAGGTGAAAGGTCACAGCCTGAGTGCTTACTCTGCAGTGCACTTCCTGTTTTCATGTCAATGTGAATTAGATCTGATGTCCAAATGTATCTCTGTTTTCATTTATCCTTAACTAACTCAGTAGTATCTCTTGTCAGACGGTGAGATGTTCACGGCGTCTCAGTACGAGTTTCGAAGCTCTCCAGACGTACGCAGAAACTTCCCCTTCCCCACGCTCAGGACGGAGGAGGCCCCCACCCGGTGGCTTCTGGGTAAATATGAAGGGAGACCATCCCCACATACATCAAGCAATGAGTAAAAAACAAAAGCAGACACTATAGTTTGTAATTTGAGTAAACCTCCAAATGGACCAAACCTCATTGTCATTTTACACATTTTAATCCCATCAGCTGTTTTGCTGTTACAACAAAAACTGACCTGCAGAATGAAAATCACATCAAACAGTGCACTGCAGCTCTAACCGGCTTATTGAGGCCGTTCAATCATACTTAAAAGCTCCATCCTTAGTTTCCTAGGAGACACTTCCTCAGCCGCTCGAAGGTCTGTGTTTAGACATGTCGATGGGTGTGTGAGTGTGTGATGTTTGTGTGTGTGCACAGATGCAGACTTCGTGGGCTCGGTGCTGCTGAAGGAGAGCATCAACAGCTCCATCGGTGACGATGACAAGATTTACTTCTTCTTCACGGAGAAGAGTCAGGAGCAGATCGCCTACCCGAGCCAGACCAAGGTGTCACGGATCGCCCGAGTCTGCAAGGTCAGAGAGAATACCTAACGAAAATACTGATACAGACAAGCATATTGAAGATACTGGAAACACATGTCCTCAAAAACCTTAAAATCAATAAAAAGCAAGTCTAAAAAAGTGAGTTCTAAAAGTGACAAAGTATATTTAGGATATGTTTGGAAAGCATTTTGTAACTTACCAGTTATTAACCATATCAAATATCAGACAGCAGAGCTTCTGATTCTGAGTCATGATGCATATGTTTAGCGCTGGATCTTGATGTACGTCATGCGTGCTGTTGCTGTGGGAGGAGCCAGATAGCTGTCAATCAAAATGTGATCTGCCACACCCACACAGTCTTGGCTGATTATCCAAATAGCAACATTTGGATTTCTAGAGTTATTTACGACTTTCTCTTAGATTTTTGTTTCTGCTAATTGTGATTCTCAATTGTGACATTTTGTAAACATGTAACTCTTTAAGCCACACTCTCAGAGATTTTAATGGTTTAATGGAGATTTAAAACGTGCACATTTCTAGTGCATGCAAAGTCAAAGAAGTAAAGGGGTTAAAATGAGGCAGGAGAAGAGTGGCCGGATTTCAAAGCGCCAAAAACCTCTTTACTTCATTAAGTGTAAATGACTTCCTGTTCCCATTCTCCTTGAACGGTAATTTGTGCTGAATGAACCAGCACTTGGCCCTCTCTAATCTCGCTTTCTGTGCCACTGTTGCCAGGCAAACTACAAATCCACCAACCTCCACCACCAATGGCAACCCCCCCACCCCACCCCCTTGTTATTGCCATCTTGCCCTCTTTCTCTCCTCCTCCTCTTTTTTCCTCTCTCACCTCATTTCACTTATGAAGTAGGGTACAGTCTGCCCATTCTTAGAGGTCTCCTTTCCTCCCTTTCTTCCTTCAGTTTCTTTGACCTGTGCATAATTGTGTAATTACCAACATAACGTTTTTAAGATGTATACTCTGCACATCCTCAAAAGACAAATATCTGTTTTATACGAGTTTAAGGGACAATCAAGTAACCTGAATCTGAATCTGTTGAGGTGTATCTATTGCAGTGTTTCTACAGGATCAGAAAAGGGCCAAATAAATTCACACTCTGTTGGATTAATGTAAGCCATGAAACCAGAAAATGAACGAGGAAGCTGCCGAATGACTCAAATCTTAACTTCTATTGAATATTTAAAAATCAGAAACATCAACGCTACTGCAAGCCAGAAGAATACAGAAATACTCTCAGAAGATTTATAAGGTTATATCTTGTTTTTGAGTTCTTAATGGAGCTTTTTATCTGATATGTTTCATGCAACTTCCTGATTATTTGTCCTTTAGAGTATTGATTTTGCCATCCAGGCTTGGCTGTGTTTTTAGCCATGACAGGAGCTTTAAGGGCAAAAATAAACAATATTGTGTAATGTATGACGTCTATGGTGCAAGAAGAAGAAGAGTTGTATCTCTGCTGGAGTTTGTAAGAGATATCAAAAGAAAAGTTCTCTCACAGGCTGCATAAATGATTGATTTCAGACTTTAAATGTCTTTGAAGCTTTATTTAAGTTGTTTTGAGGGATTCTCAGCCTAAAGTACTTTATCAGACATGTTTTTTATTTGTTCATGCAGAGTGATGATGAATTGAAGATAGTTTGATTTCTATTTCTTTTTTAACCTCTTTCCCCTTAGGGGGTCTGTTAGGAGAAATGTTAGACTTTAAGACTAGAGTAAGTGAACATATAATGATAATACTTCTCAGAGGGGCGCTGGTGGCCTGGCGGTTTGTGCACATGTCCTGAGGCTGTGGTCCTGTGGGCGTGCGGCCCAGGTTCAAATCCAACATGCTGCTATTTTCCTGCATGTCGCTCTCAACTCTCTCTTTCTCCCTGATTTCCGACTCTATCCACTGTCCTATTTTTACTATAAAGACACTAAATAATAGTAGTTCTCTATTAGAAATAAAAAGGCAGACACATTATTGGAAGTAATTGTTTTCTACTTGTTCAGAGGAAGTTTTGACATGATTCAAATGAAACATAATGATCTCAGGCTGGACTTTGTAAGATCTCTGTTGGGACATAAACGTAAAAGAAACGAAGGTGCTTCAGACATGACAGAAAAAGATGCAAAAAGACATGCAGCTTTTTTAAGCCGTGGCTTGTTCATCCATTGTTGTTTGGATTTAGACTTCATATTTACATCTTTGACTTTTCTCATTTTTCTACTTTACCAGTAAACATTTTCACACAAGAGTTACCTTTTCTGATAGATTTCTTTTCTTTACTTTGCTTGTTTGTGTAAACATTTTTCAACAACTATACCTGTCAAGATAATCCTAAATTTCCAACACAAATATCTTCCTTTTACATGTTCATAAAACAAACCAACAGTTCATTCTGTCATGATTCTCTCTGCATTCGAAATAAGTCACATGCTGAAATAAGGTCTGGTTCTCCAGCGTTGTGGAGTTATTGGAGCAGTGGAGAGTGTAATAACTCAGTCTGAACTGGGTCAGGGCAGCACATGCAGATGTCTAGCAGGTCCCCCTGCTCAGTCAGACGCCTGGCTGGTTGGAGGCAGATCTGCAGATTGCAAAGACCCTGGCAGCAGCCTCTGGCCTCAAACCTCTAAAGACCGTCCATTTTCAAGCCGCCTGACTAGTCGTCCTCTTCTGTTTGTCACTTCTCAGCGAGGCAGGATCTATTTCTTCAGCAATCATGACCTATTTCCACAGAGAAGGCTGTAAAATTTACGAAAACAAGGTCTAAGCATGAAGATGAAGAGCAGAAATCAATGCAAATTGGAAAATGGAGCTATATCTTCTGATTCTAACAACTACACCCTGATGTCAAGGGTTAATTTACCCTCAGGCACATCTTTACGTCCCAATGCTTAGACTCTGCTCTGGACTAGAAGATTTGCACCATGACAGCCTGATGACCTGGACTGTCCTGTGAATTACATAGAAAGATAGAATTTAAGTGGCAGCCTCTGGTGTTGAAAAATGAAGCCAATGCTGAAGTGAAAAAAAACTGCAGTTCCTTGTGTGTCCACTTGAGGCTGGCTCCAAAAGCAAAGGGGACCCCATTAGAGACCTTATCGAGGCTTAAAAGAGCGGGTAGAAGACCAAAAAATGGGATAGGGAGATAAGATGCAGGAAGGATTTCTCCTTTGTATTCCTCGCGTTCCTGTTGTCCACACTTCCTTGCCGCTGAGGTGGAGGTCTGAGCAGGCCGTGCATGGATGAAGACGGCGGTGGTTGTGGGACGACACAGTCCAGAGTTGGTGGCTGGGCGTCAGGGACGTCGGGTCGTAGTAGTGCCAGATCACCTCGCTGAAGGTTGGGGGAGCTCCGTCTACTCGAGCTTCACTGTAGCTCTAAATCCCAACACCGATCTTAAACTGATGCTTTTTTCATGATTTTTTCATCGTTTGGAATATGCTAGCTAGGTGAGGAGCTAAATGAGCTTGATGGGCATGTTTCAGAAACCAAGATTAATTCTGCAAACCTTAACTCCACCTCTTCCTTCTTCTTGATTTGCCAGGAGTTAGTTGGACTCGGCATTTCAATATGGCGACCCCCATCATTGGGCTTCATAACACCTATTCAGAAACCAGTGGATGACTTCACTGAGACTACGTCCATGTCTTATACAGTCTATGATAATAATTCATCCATGTTTTTTAGACACACTTTCTATTTTAACCCTAACCCCTCTAAGTCTCTAGAGAGCAGATAAATGTGTCTGCAGTCCTCTCTTTGTCTTCCTCTTACATGCAGTTGGTGTAATTGATGGAAGTGTTCCTAATGCAGGCACTTTAAGTTTCCATACATCTCTGTTCTGCCAATTTAAGCTTCCTTCCCCTTTTTTGCGTGGGAGGCCGAAGCGAGCGGAGCTTTTTGGATGAACGACAGGTGTCTTCGAAAGACATAAACAAAGAAAAATGAAGCACTTTATTAATTCTGACAAAGAGAAAGGAAGTCTCTGTCTCTTGTTCTGTGTCTTCTTAATGAGGTGGGTTAAATTGCTCTTTTAGAGAGATTTCTCGCAGCCTTGCCTCCAAGTGCAGCAGAAATAAATTAAATCAGATGTTGCCAATTTGAGATAAAACACTCACATTAAACTCTACTTTCACAGGACGTCCTCTTTTTTATACACATAATTTTGTCTCTCTTTAGTCTGCATTGTTGTTCCCTTTGTGTCACTCTTACTACGATCACAGATTAGTAGTTATGTGTAGACGTAATTTGAAGTGTGAATGTCAGAATTGATCATTTTTTATCGATTCATCCATTCATTGTCTCCTCTCTGTGCAGACGGACTGGGGCGGTCAGAGGACCCTGCAGAGGAAGTGGACCACCTTCCTGAAGGCCAGGATGGTGTGTTCGGTCCCTGAATACGAGCTGCACCTCAACATCCTGCGCAGTGTGTTTGTCCTGCAGGGTCGAGACGCTCAGAGCAGCGTTTTCTACGGTGTCTTTGGACTCGAATGGTAAGAAACATCAAATGTGTCCTTTCTTTTCATGCCTTGCATTATGTTTCTGGGTTGTGCGTGCCAGGTCTTGTGGAAATGCTACAGAAAACCTCTGGGGGAAATTCTTCACATTTGGAGTTACACTCGGGGATGAACTGAATATATTTTGGCAGTCAGAGGTCTCAAAAGCCTCTGTGATCTTTGAAAGAACCTTTTTCCCTACATCAAAAGAATTTGTTCGCTTATTATGACACAATTTCATTCAAATCTGACCTGTGGCTTGTTTCCCGCATGTCACTCCTCACTCTCTCTTTCCCCGATGTCTGACTTTACCCATTGTCCTAGCTCAAATTAAATACATAAAAAGCCCCAAGAGAAACCAAAACAACATGTAGATTGAAAATGTTCTATGTTTTTAGTTCTACGGCCTCTATTAACTTTTGTTATAAGTTGTACATTTGCTTTAATTCCTCTTCAGTAGAAGAGAGAGAGAAGCTTCTATGGGCGACGGAAAAGTGCGCCTCTGATGCATTACACACCACCATCCAACAGGGGGCAGCAGAGGGATACATCGCATAAATAGAGGCATAAATAGCGGGCATGTAGTGTTGTGCTACACCCTAGCCCATCTGCAAGAAATCCCCTGCCCCCTGCCCACGAAAAAATAAATGCACCTGCCACCACTGAGTTTCACAAGGTCACGGTCAACCTGAGAAGGTCCCATCCCTTTCCCCTCTCCTTCCTTTTAAAATATCGCGGGATTTTCTGGTGAGAGTTACTTCAAATTTGGCGCAAACGTCTACTTGGATTTCGGGAAGAACATATTTGATTTTAGTGGTCCTAAGTCTAAAATTAAGGTGACTGTGAGCCCTTGTTCCTCTAATTCTTGATAGCATAGTTTGTCAGCATGATTTGACCTTTTTTAACCTTTGAATAATCGGTCAATGAGGTAAGATGTCTAGCATTCAAAATCCCTCATAGTCACTCTCAGAGTACAGGGAACATTTACATATCCCTCCTTCGCACTCCTTCTTGTCTCATTAAATCAGGCGAAAATGTTTGAAATATTCTCGTTCCGTCTTGTTCAACATGAGCAATTCCTGTTTTTCTCTGATTTATGTCATTCTGAATTTTTTTTAGTCGTCCTTCTAAAAAAACAAGACCATTGGCAGAAGTCACATTGGGCTGTTGGCACCTCCTTATCTCCTTTAAAAATTGTAGATAAGATAATCAACAAAATGAGTTGATAAGTAGAGAAAGTTCAAACCCTGGGTGAGTTGTAATCCGAACAGAGCTGTTGTGAGAGCTGACGGAGTGACAGTGTCAGAGGACGACGGATGCCGGTGGAATATCTGCCAGCGATGCGAGCGCTTGTTTATGCTGATATGCAGAGTCATGCTGCATTAAACTGTCCCAAGGGTGTTTGGATTGTGATGGAGAGGATAACATTGCAACAGGACAGTAACACCATCTATTTCTGTCTGTAACTTTATTCCTTTTTTTTTAACTGCTACGCTTCTCATCTCTACTCCTATGAGACTCCTCGCTCACTGCAGCAGCTCTCCTTCCTCTTTTCTTTCTACATGCTGCATTTAAAAAAAAAAAAAAAACACACCTGTAGGAGTTTTAGTCGTCACCCTGTGTTAGACTCAAGCGTGCAAGAATGACTAAGCCCCTGAGCTATAAGACTCACCACTTTTGAAGACAGTCTCTGGTTTCACCTGGATCTCATTTTTCTCACCTGAATGCTTTTTGAAGACTGAGGTGGGCACACAATGGATTTAAGAATGTGACGCATACATTTTCCCCCCATTACTAATCTCCCCTCTAGGGCTTCAGATTAAGGGTTACCTGGTTCCCAACTTCCAGGTAGAGTGTTTTCTTTCACAGGTGCAGCACCATGACCACAAACAGGGCTGCTTTATTCATGACTCACAGGGAGTGGGTTTCTGTGAGTGTGCTGCTCAAAAATCTGCACAACAAATACTTGGACATACTAAGCTTCTGGAGATAAACTACATGCCTGTCAGTGACATATCTAACACATGCTCATTCAAGAAAAATGATAAGCACTTAGAGGAAAATTGTCAAAGAAAAAAGACAAATTGGATGACCTGTACACCTTCAGTTTTCAGAGGAAAAAAAGACAAGAAGCCTTGATACTTTTTCGCCTGATTTGAAATTTGTTTGATATTTGATCTTGGTGGCAGTGAGTCCCCAGATAATATAACTTCAGTGTTTATCCAACATTGAATCATTAATCCTGAGTGTGTCCCTCTGGATGTGTCTTCGGGGTGGGGGGTTGCCTTTCAGGAAGAACATCAAAGCGTCTGCGATCTGCCAGTACGCCTTCTCAGATGTGCAGAAGGCTTTCGAGGGGCCGTACATGGAGGTGCAGGACTCAAAGTGGCGGGAGTACACGGGAAAAGTTCCGGAGCCGAGACCTGGATCTGTAAGTTTCATCTTTTAAAAACCACACACTGGGTAAAAAAAATTGCAGTTTAAAACGTAAACTGCAATGAGGAAGTGCCTTAAACTGCATTCTGTCTAATGGCCTGCAGGGGGCGACTCCAGTGTTTTCAAAATGTAGTCTAAGGTGGGGATTGCAGCTGCCAAAAGCACATCATTTGCTCGCGCTATCTGTGTCATCTCAAGGTCTGAGTCACAAAGCATATAGGGCTGATGATGTTCAAGCGCAAACACGCTCAAAGTTATGCAGCTTCATGTCTCTGCCTCTGATTGTGGAGTTGAGCTTAATGCATCTCCACTGGCGTAGAGCTTTAATCTGTCCACATGTAGATGATATTCTTATAAATACTGAGGCACAGTGGCCACCAACTCTCAGCAGAAGATTACTTTTCTACTTTAACTCGGTATGGCTGTTAGCGCTGTCGTTTTTTGAATCTTATGCTCATTGCCTTGAGGGGGCTAATTTCGCCCCAGATGTAAGCATATACATTTTGGCTCTTTTAAATACGTGCAAACATCACTGGCAGAAAGAGGCCCTGTTTGCTCTGCAGCGCCGTTTAGGGTGCATTTAACCATTCACCCCGATTATTTAAAACATGATGAGAAAATGACCTGACTTCTCAGGAGATTAATTACCTTAGTCAACATTTTCCATACATGTTTATGGTTTTAGTCACTAGTTTCACATCTTCTTTGATTCAGCATGTTGTTTATTCTATAACTTATTGTCCTGTTTGAGAAAAATTGGAGAAAAGAAGGTTGATTAATGGCGCGGCTGACTGTTATAAATACCACAGCAGCCTGTTCACCAGGATTTTCTTCCCCATATCCATATATGCTCAGTTCAGGTTCCAAATCCAAGATAGCTGTGATCGAAAAGCAAAACTCTAGCCTTCGAAACAGTCAATTAACCCGTACGTGACATCACTGTGGCTCTACCTGTGTTTTATCTCTCCAGTGTATAACAGATCTGCACAGGTCCAAGGGCATCAACTCCTCTCGAGATCTCCCAGACAACGTCCTCACTTTCGCCAGAAGGCACCCACTCATGGCCAGTCAGGTGCACCCCATAGGAGTGCGCCCACTCATGTTCAAGAGGAGCGTCAACTATGTCAAGATAGTCGTGCACAAAGAGCCGGCGCTGGATGGGAACATTTATACCATTCTGTTTTTGGGAACAGGTGAGCTTAACCACTCAACAGAGGACAAATCCTGTAACAAGAACAAACAACCTGGGTTAACCTTCTCACACCGCTGCAGGGTAGAGCTCCATGTTTTCATGGAGAGTCTGCAGACATGCTAGCAGCTAGTAAAGCTGCAGTTTGATATGCTAACAACCGTAAATTAAAAAGTGAACATACTGATGGTAGGAAGTCATAATCAATGTCCACCCTCTTGGTCTAAGGTGTTAGCATGCTAAAATGTGCTTGCTAGCATTAATTACAGATTTCCGATGAGTCTACTTGGAATGAAGATACATTTCATTGCATTTCAAAGTCAATCAGGCGTGTTGATTAAAAAGATTGTATCTTTTGACAGATGACGGCTGGCTGCACAGAGCTGTAGACATCGATGGAGAAATGCACATTATGGAAGAGCTGCAGTTGTTTGATAAACCTCAGCCCATAGAGAGCTTGGTCTTATCATCTGCTCTGGTATGTATTCATATATGGAGAGTCATTTGGCAAAAGAACAAGACTTTAAATACCTAATTTCTACTAAAGTCATGCAGATAAATGCTAATTTGCAGCAACTCAGCGATGGAAACTTTTGTACGAATCTCCAAATCCATCAGTTAGTGACAATAACAAAGCTTGTGTTTCCAGTTGTAACTTTAGGCTTTTAAGTAATATGCAAACACATTAACAGACCGATCAATAATTGATTATTTATTTCACAGCGAAGCATTTACGTCGGCTCCCGCTCTGGAGTCGTGCAGGTGGCGATGTCAGCCTGTCAGAGGTACACTTCCTGTTACGACTGCGTGTTCGCCAGAGATCCGTTCTGCGGCTGGGACGGGAGGCAGTGTGTGGAAATATCTTCACGTGCACAGAGGTGAGGGAACACACAGCTGCACACATACCGGACAGCAACATATGGACAAACTAAAAGTGCATTCACTCTGAATGACTCACGGGGTTTTATAGAAAGTAGTAAAAAGACAAACAACGCTCAGGCTGAGAGAAACAAACAAAAAGAGATTTGGCGGGGAAAGAGACAGATTCTTGCAGAGACAGATGAATTTGCATTGCTACATCATAGATCCCGAGTATATTCCCCAAAGCCTCCTCTGCAGCTCCACCTGTTTATTCTTCTTCTGCTTCTTTCATTTCCTCATAAAACTTTTTCTATTTCTGCTCCATCTGCTGCTGCGTGTGTTTGAAAGACAGCTACAGACATTTTCAAAACCCTTAAGAGTTTGAAAACAGCTTTTTTTTTATGTGTAAAATACAGTTACATTGTTTACATTCTTTAAAAACTCAAATTTTCCTTCAAATAGCCCTAAATATTTATTCCACATACTAAATATGTTGGTCAAATCATACGGTTAACCCTCCTCACATCCTCATTCGATGCTCCCCTCTCTTTGAAATGATAACAAAGAAACGTGAATAATTTCAGCTCAGTGTACATTTTAGCATTACATGACCTTTTGTAGTTGATGTTTCTTTCTTTCTTCTGGGCCCCTAAAGTAAAAAACAGGAGTCTGATTAATTATTAATACGGCTCACTTTCTCTTCCAGCTGAATTTTTTACGTCGTCAAAATAATGTAGCCGACCTGGATTTCTCCCCCAACAGCTCAGCTGGAGCTTCTCCCTCTGACGTGGGAAGGTTTGGACTCAAATAAAGATGAGCTCAAGAAGAACATTTGAATTTAAAATAACTCAGTATGAATTAACATTTAGGTTCAGTGTCATTAAAACAGGCAGAAGATGGTTGGACTAACTGGAACTGTTATTCTCTGTATGTTAACGAGGAGAAATTATACAAACTATTAAATTACTGGTACGAAAAACAACTTCAATGACCCCTCCCCGCTCCTCCGAAGTATCTATAAGTAGAATGCAAACATTTTATATGTAGTTTATATTAGTGTTGTAGTACTTGAAATCAGTCTTGGTCTCAAGACTGAGACCACTTTTTGAAGGTCTCAGTCTCGTCTTGGATTCGAAAGCATTTTCACTCGGTCTTGTCTCGTTCTCAGACTGGGCGGACTACGGATTTAAAATCAAGACCACCACTGAGTTTTCTATGTCCTTACTGTGATTAGAAGGAAAACGCCTCTTTATGAAAAGAAAACACAAAACTTCAATTAATTTGTAGTTTTATTTTTTCCCCCCGGTTATGTCCGCAAACCTTCTGTTGTTCTGGTCTAAGTGAGCGACACGCCCCCTGCACACAAGATGATGATTTTTCAGTGAGCTAAATGTCTTGGTCTTGTCTCAGTCTCGCCCTGCCTTGGTCTTGGTTCGGTCTAAATGCCTAAATGTCTTGTTCTCGGCCTCGGAGCACTCTGGTCTCGGGTATGTCTTGGTCTCGGTTAATGTGGTCTCGACTACAACACTAGTAATTACTCCCAGATGTTCGTCTCTTTAGATAAAAGCGTCTGATAAATGAATTGTAGAATTCTATGTAAAGTCTTTATTTGCAAAAAGAACCATTAGGTTTAGCTCTTACGTTAATATAGTGGAGATAACTTTTTTTATTTATACTTTATTAATCCCTGAGGGAAATTCTAACAATCATTCCCATGCCAATTTCAGCATAGTGTATAAAGTGGTATGACATGTCGAACTTTGAATTAGTTCTGAGTTGCAGTACTTCAGTAAATACAAATGATTGATGGATTTAGAGAACTTTATTGTGAGACAAAGTCTAAAATGTGTCTCATCACAGCAGCTCCATTTACAACATCAGAATGAAAGACAAGATACAAAGACTCAAACATTTGACACAACATTCAAACACCAAACAAATATTCAGACATGCCTTCACCAGCTTTGATCTGGGATTCAGCTTCATATTCAGTGTTACGATCGACTGGTGTACAAATATTCTAAGATAAATTCCACCACTGTTGGACTAGTACACACGATAAGCTGCTGCCAAATGAAACAAACACGCTCTAATACAGACACGCTTACTTCACTCTCTCTTCGTGCTGCAGACTGTTTGTGGCTCCTTTCATTCACTCTGCATGACTGAGCTGCAGACATCTTAATCTGCCATTAGCCGCAGACACATCAGCCTCTCCTGTGGGTTTTGTTTTCAGGGGGCAGCATCACATTTGGAGAAAGCAGCAAAACGACTTGCATGTTAATGGAAGGTTTTACTCTCTTCTGTTCAGGACTGCAGAATGCCTTCTTCGTTTCTCCGACATTGAATTAGCCAAAGGCAGTTACAGGTCTGCTCTCTGTCTCCGGTGTTTTTATTTACAGAGGTAGTTGGATACGGAGATGGTGATAGATGGACACAGTGAAATGTTGTGAGAAAGCTTTTATATATGCTGCTCACTCTGCCTGGAACTTTTCTACAGTTGGACTTAAATTGCAAACTTTGCTTTCGTTCTTTGAATTCAAATTCTTGCTGCAGAAAAAGGGTTGCTCTCTCTCTTCTGACTGCAGATGTTTTGGTTATTTTAGAATCCGGTTACCCTCTTTTTACTGTTATAGATCATATTAGGTTTTTCTTTTTTTGTAGTTCGCTGGAAAAAGATATTATGTTAATCTCAGTGACTGATTTTTACCCTATTTCAGGTCAAATCTAACCCAGGACATCTTGAGAGGGATCAGAGGCTGCAAGGAGAATTCAGGAAATGGTATGACCGACAATGCACAAACACACACACACACACACACACACACACACACACACACACACACACACACACACACACACACCTTCTCACATACTGTACGACCATTATGTAACATCATCTCTTAATTTTTTTTTTTTTTAAGTTTAGCATTTAATTTTACCTCCATCTGTTCCCTTTGATCGGTTTTCCTGACACACAGAGATTATGAGGTGAAACAAAGTCCAACTCCCTCTTTTTTTTGCTCTGCCTGAAAACTGAAGCATTTAGCAGCTATTAAAGGATTTCACAGGTGTACGAGCCTTACCCGTCCCCCAGCTCCCAGAGTACACATTTTTAATCAGTTCCTCTCTTGCTGGAGGTCAGGCGGTCTTGCTGGCTGCATTGCGGGGCTCCTTACATTTAAAGAGGCTTATGAAACGTGATGGAGAGTGATGCTGATAGGTTGAGCCATGCTGGGCGCTCACCTGCACTTTGAATACTTAACGTACGGTGACCTGACCTCTCTTTAATCATCCCTCTGTCCTGATGCATTTTTCTCAAGATTTCCGCCACTTTATGTTCCTCTTCTTTCTTTCGTTTAGCTCAATCTCATAGATCTCTTTTCTCTCTGTCTCTCTTAGTGGTTCATCGAAGGCGTTCTGTGATGTCAGGCGATGATGTGCTACTCCAGTGCGAGCTGCGCTCCAACCTGGCGACCCCACGCTGGACTCTTAACGGCAAAGAACTCCAGGGATACGGACTCAATTCGGGCTACCGAATCGGCACAGACGGCCTCCTCATCATCGGAGCTCGAGCCCAACAGAGCGGCTCGTACCGCTGCTTTGCCGTCGAGAACTCTGTCTCAGTTTTGGTTTATTTTTACACAGTCAAGGTGCACACAGACCCGTACTTTCCCGTGGAGCCAACTGCAACAACAAACCCCACAACGGTTTCCAGCCCAACAGTTTTCTCCACAACCAGCCCCACTGAGCAGCCCCTCCCTTCGCCTCCAGCCCCATTGCCATCAAGACCAGAGTATCAGACCTACAGGCACATGGAGGCTGTGTACATTTCCCTCGTGGCGGTTCTCGGAGGGCTTTGCTTGGTGCTGAGCATAGTGTTGCTTTACATTAGCTTCTGCACCAGACGGGCAGGAGCTCGGGACAGAAAATTCTCTCAGCAGGGGCTGCAGGTCTTAGGGGCCTCTGAAAGAAAAAGGAGCTCCCATCTTGAACTTAAAACCATCTCCAGCCACTGCAACGGCCGCCAGGGTCGTCGCTCTATCTCTGTGCCAACTTTCGGGGACATGAGCGATGGGTTTATCCAGATAGTTCCAGGTGAGGGGCAGTTCTCTCCATGCAAAACACCTCCCCCTGCACCTCCTCTTCCAATGCCGCCACCTCTTCCCAATGTGGACTACGCAAACGGGCTCTCTGCAACGCTGCCCAGCGTGCTGAGGAAGATGAACGGTAACAGCTACGTACTACTGAGGCAGGCCGATCCAGACGGCATGTCACCGCTTTACCACTCCTTCACAGAGGAGCTCAACAGGATCCTGGAGAAGAGGAAACACACACAGCTGGACTTGCAGCCTGATGAGAGCTCCATCTAGGACAATCGCTCAGTTTGAGTACCACAGCTATTTATTTTTAACCCCAATGGTGACCCGTGGTTGTGGGGAGAATTGACTGTTGTATCCAACGCTGTTGTTCATTTAACCAGTGTCAGAGTTCCTGCAGTGTCCTAACTGATTGGAAATGTGCAGCTTCCTGTGTCTCCCTAATTTCACTTCAAGAATAGACTGGTCAAAGTTGGAGCTGTGAAAATATCTTCCATTGACTGCACGGTTACAAATAACACTGGGTAGAGAGCTAAGTAATGCTACCTCAGTGGAGTCTCTGGAGACTTGAGAAAAATGCCAGTAGGATGATGAAAAAAGTGCAAAAGGAGCTAAATGGGACATGGATACAAAAATAAATCAGGCCAGGAGGTATTCAGGAAAGTTACAGACTTTGGAAGTGTCCAGACTTTTTTAGTGCAATGTATTATAACGCTTCTATGGAGCTTAAAGGGATACACCTCCTGAAATCTATCTTTTGTGCATTGTTACATGGCTCAGAATATTTCCTACCTTCTGCCTAACTTAACACCCGAAATCTGACAGCAAATCCAACACAAAGTACTTTGTGGCTGATTATGAGAGTAGCTATTTCGTCGTGGTAGACCTCCCCTGGTTTCGGGAAGTTCAATGTTCATTTATGACCAAAAGTTGTTACAGTCACAAACAATGGGACGACGAATTGGCCAGCATCCCACCTAATGGTGTGTGGATACAGTGGCTAATAAGTAAGCTACCCACCTACCTGAGTGACTCTCAGGTCCTCCTATGAACTCACTTATCCATCACACTTAATGACTTATTATAACATGATTATGTTGTTTTAGACAAGCTCAAGTATCTGTGAGCATCCCACAAGCGTAACGATGGACAAGCAGAGAAGAAGACGCTTCACGTTGGTTTAGGAGTTTCATATTTTGACATGTAAGACTTTTTGAATCAAATCCATTGTTAGGCCGCAAGTACTGTAACACTCGTTTTCTTCATCAATTCATATCACAATTATTTCCATTCATTTTCAATCTTAAATTGAGGGAAAGATTGTTAAAAACTCCAATCACAATTTCCCAGAGCCAAGGGGATATTTTCACGGTGGTGTTAGTGGTGACCAACAGCCTAAAACCTTCAAATATTAAAGGCTTAAGGCCGTTGCACGGAGTCCTTTCTTTTCATCCGAAATTGACCCTTGTTAAGAAAAGAAATACGATCTCATATTATGTCAATCACAAGTGCACACTGACTCAGAAACTTTCATCCGTTATTATTTTTTCCTAGAACAGGTTCGATTTTCTGCGTTTTTTTTCGCATCCATCCCTGTGTGTGTGTGTGTGTGTGTGTGTGTGTGTGTGTGTGTGTGTGTGTGTGTGTGTGTGTGTGTGTGTGTGTGTGTGTGTGTGTGTGTGTGTGTGTGTGTGCGTGCGTGCGTGCGTGCGTGCGTGCGTGCGTGCGTGTGTGTGTGTGTGTGTGTGTGTGCATGTCTGTAGTGTCCCTACCATACGGCCAGCTGCTGTCTGGGATTGATTGAAAATTGGTTTTCTTCCTGAAATACACCTGGAGGTTATCGGGATAATTCTGCAGCTCCTTTATTGACAGGTGAAACTTTCCCCTCTCTTGTCTTGTTTTCATGTGGACAGACCTTGTTGTTTTTTTTAAGGAGTGAAAGAACCACAAAGTCAATCAATTAATCAATCAATCATTGTTTGTATAGCGCCAATTCATAACAAGTGTTATCTCGAGACGCTTTACAAAACAGCATATGGGATAATATGCAGGAAGGATTTCTCCTTTATCTTCCTCGCGTTCCTGTTGTTCACACTTCCTTGACACTGAGGTGGAGGTAAACGTCACCGCTTGATCTCTGCGTGATAAGTACGAGACATACTGCGAGTTTTCGCAATTAACACAAAAATAAACGCATCATACTCTGTGTACTAGGCATCCGAAAAAAACAGACTCAGTGTGCAAAGGCCTTTACTATGCGACTTATAGAGCAGATTTCAGACCAAAACAAATGTTCTCTTTGGACACATCTCCTTTATCCCTCAGCTCCCCCCTCCACACTTCCCCCGCCCCTCCTTTCCTGCTCAACAGCAAGTGTCTATGAGACAGTGGTTCGCAGACAGACTTTTTAGGCCAAAGAAATGATTTTCTGTGGTTTGGAAAGTCGTTTGGTTCTCCTTCAGTTGTACTCTTATGTCGACACTACGTCATTATGCCCCTAGATACATCGTCCCTGAGTTGGCAGAGCCGTAACTCTTCCCCCACGTGGTAGCAGAGCCTACACCTTAGAGAGAGCGCAGTTCACAAAAACATGTATGAAACATATTTACATACACATAAAAAAGCTGAAGGAAGAGTCGTCCCATCCATGTGAACACAGAGCGGATAACAACAAACCCAGCAGGAGTTTTTTAGAAAGGGATGACTCCACGATATATTGAAGTCGGGTCTATGTGATTTTTAAAATATATCAGTATTCAGAATTTTGCTTATTAAGCCTTTAAAGGGAAACATTAACAAATCCTCAAAAATATAGAAGCTCAAACCAGCGAGTCTCGAACATATTCATGTCATTTTTTTGTTATTTATCATTGTCATGAATCCAATTAGACTACAGGTACAACCCTTGTTTTGTCTTTAAAGGAGCATGTTTGGTTCTCAGAAGATATATTTGATGTGAATAATCACTTCAAGAAGCCAAAGCTGTTACAGTACACAAGAGCTCAGGTGGTACAGTGCGACAAATCTCACATTTCAACTTATTTAAAACACAGTTTCTTGACTTTCCTCTGTTCTTGTGTACATTTTGTTTTAACTGCATCACTGTTATATCTGTTCGTAGCAATATTTTGTGCCAGTGCAAATGAAACAACAACATCTGTAGCAAATTCTAACTCAGATTTCTTCCTGGTTTTTTTTGCATCTGTGTGGGGAAAAAAGGAGATACCGCTGTATGAAAGGCAGCTTGAGCAGTGTGTTAAAGAGCAGAAGTTAGTTTGTGGTCAGATTGATTGAGTTTGTTGTCGACCACAGGCTAGCTTCAAGGCCCAGGAGGCTGATAGGAAACCATGACACACACTAGAAACAAACAGACGAGATGCTGTTAAGAAAATGCTTGCTCGCTGTTCTATATTTAAACCGCTAAACACAGTTGTGCTTTGTCTTTGTCAGCCTGAAGCTTTGTTTTTAGATCATTCATCAAACCTTGAAGATTTCGCCCCTACCTTAGACATCAAGATTTATAGTTCCATGCCAAGAGATTTAAAAAAACAAAACACTGGATTATTTTATTCATATTGAAAAGAGTAAAAATGGTTAGCATTTAAAGCAAAACATTTTAGGGAGATGTGTGTTCTTTGCCGCAGAAGAGCTGAATCAGAGCAGAGAAAACCTTCACTAATGCAACCTTAATGTTTACCTTACATTAGAGCATTGCCAAAACAACAAGAGCTGCAAGGTGAACAGCACTGTGATTGAATATCACATGTATAACTTAAGAGGGAAGTGACTGAAATGAATCTCTAAGTGGTTTGTAAACGTGTCACAGCCAGTGTTCAATAAATATCCGTCATTCAGGCAAAGTGTTGAATCAGCTAATGTCCTCGTGGCTCAGCAGCAGCCCTGCGCGTTGACTCGCTGTGTGCATTTGTCAGAGTCAGTGACAGCTACAGCAGGGCTTGGCTCGCTTCCACAGAGAGGACGAGGGCTTCTTGTCTGTTTGAGTAGAGCGCGACTGTCTCTGCAGGTGGAGGCAGACAGGAAACATTTGACCTGAGTGTCCTGGTTAGCCATGCAGGAAGAAGATGTTAATATAGAGGCAGGAGCTGATTTACACTTCTGGGGTTTTTTATTTGTCATCTTGTCCGCCTTCAAAGCCACATTAAGAACCTTTTATTGAGCCTTTTGAACCGATTTTATTCAGGGGAAAATTCACACTAAAAAGACAGATTAGTGTCTTATTGTTGATACATCAAATTGAGTCACTTTTTGTTTCTTATATCCTTTGTTTAGTGGGCAATTGACACGGATGAATATTTTCCTTTTGTTCACCTCTTGACCAGTTTTTGCCAGAATTAATTTCATGTTTGTTTTTCCATTCCCTTAGACATGATCTGACATTACCTTATTTGTTTTCAGCAGGCTTACACCGCTACTTCAACTGATTGTTTACTGATGTTTTTGACTCTGTTATCTCTGTAACATTATGCTTACAATTATTTTTATGAAAAGGTGGGAGTCAGGTGGGGGGGGGTCAGTGAAGAAATCAGTCTTTCAACCAAACAGACATTTAATCGTTAGCCCGTGCATGGAGCTTCTTCTGCCGTCCATTATTTTAAATAATCAGACAGAATTTGTTGTACGCACCTTATGAATCATTTTATTGAAGGCTTAAAGGTTCAGATTGAGTCTACTGGGCATATTTCAAACTCTATTCCTTACGTTGTCCACGTTGCTGTGACTCTATCCAAATGTTTCCATTTTAATCTTTTTTTGTATACGTCATTCAAAATGTGACCATTTTTTGGTGGAGCTAAACAGAAAAAAATCACACTGTATGCAGATGACTTTCTTTTATACATTGCAGTTCCCAGGAAAAAACAAAAGTATCTATATTGGACACTGTCATGTTTTGATAAGAATTTAACAGTTTTTAGTCCGAGTTCAAAAAGGGTAAAAGATGATGCAAAAACCGGAAGTCACCATCACCATTTGGTTTGTGGAATTCTGTTCTGATGACTTAAGTTTTGCATTTTGGCTCTCGCAATTTTTTACTGTTGGCATTATTTATTGGCTTCACTGCATCGCCTTCTTGTGTACAGTCTTTGGTCCTGGCTCTTTTTGCAGAGAACAGATGACAATACAGCTGCTCCTGTTTGCACACTCTAATTTGCATGTTTTCAGCTTTACGCTGTCAGCTTTTTTTTGCCCTTTTACTTGTTTTTATCCTCAGCCCCCCGCTCACTTTCTGTGATGCCTCTTTTGTTCTCCTGTCTCATCACCTCTGCATGACAGTATCATCTATTAAACCCCATACTCACATCCACACTCTCTCTCAAGGACCCTGCTGAGTTTACAAATGGCCCTGATGGCCTCTTATCAATTAGAACCAGTTTTCAAAGAGCCCTGCAGTTAATTTGTGTTTTATGAAAGCACCTCATATCAACTGGGTTTTCTGCATTTGTTTATCGTGAGGGACACAGTAATTGCCATTGCCACATTTACAGCTAATGTGATTTAGTTTTATTGCTCTAATTTCCAGCGAGACTCAGACAGAGTGAAAAGAAATCTGTGTACCTAAATTATATATTTTTGAAATGATCCACAGTAATTTAAGTGTTTGATTCATGCGAGCATTTCATTTCATATAAAGTGAAATTGCAGAGAAATGTTTTTGTTGGCTTGTATAATTGGTACAATATGGTACTGCACTTAAATATGTATTATAGCAAAGCTTCCATAATTAAGTGGCCTCATTCAAAAGTTGTGGACATTTTTTAACAACGAGAAAGAGAAAAAGCCTCACCGGAATCTGCAACCATTGCTGCTGCTACTGTTTCATTCCCATGTAAGGACATTGGGCCTCATTTATCAATCTTGCGTGAAAACAGGTGCAGATCTGAGCGCAGATTTGGTCTTACGACAGGACACACGTGCGATTTATGAAACGTTCGTATCTGACCAATCTGAGCGTACGAATGAGCGGGCCTTGATAAATGCGGCGGCTGAATTCGATCGTCATTAACATGTTACGCCCATAAATATTCCTGGTTCGGAGGCCTCGCCCACTGAGGTCAAACATGGAGAGACGAAACACTAGTAAGAAAAGAAACTTTTCTGACACGGAGATCGGCATCCTGACATCGGAGGTGGAAAGAAACAAAACAGTGCTTTTTGGCAGTCTGAAGAGTGGCATAAAAGGGGCTCATAAAAACGCTGTCTGGAAAAAAATAACGGAGGCAGTCAACAGCGTTGCCGTACAGGAACGGACTCCAGCTGAGGTTTGAATATAATTCTCAATAACTTAACCCATGCCTAACGACTTAAATGAATCTTTTCATCCCCAGCTTAAAAGCTTATGTCTGCTAATTGATCAAAACAATTCTTTACATTTAGGTTAAGAAAAAATGGTCGGATTTGAAGCTGGCCACCAAGAAACGTGTTGCTGCGTTTAAACGCAGCATCAGGAAGACTGGAGGAGGCCAACCAGACTCCAGCCTGATCCTGACGGGGACGGAGGAAAAAATTGCCTCCTTAATTGGGTCCGAGTCGATCTGTGGCATAAGTGGTGGAGGTGACACAGACGCACTGGCATCAGACCCAGAGCAGAATGGTAACTAACAACCCCCTTTTGCTTGCATTGAAAAATCTGACTGTACACCATTTCTTACAAATAATAAGGCTTACACATGTTACATGGGTGACATTTTTATTGTATTAAATATTTCAGAGCCAGGCACCAGCATGATGTCAGCCAGATCTGCTCCCCAGAGCGGTCCCACTATTACTGCCGAGAGTGAGCGCGTGCCCTCGGCCCCCCGTGCTGCGCCCAGACCGAACCTGATCACGGCAGAGGTCCTGGAGAGACAAGGGGAGATATGCAGGTTATTGGCCTCAGTCGTCGGCGCACTTGACGCAATTAATGAGACACTAAAAGAAATAAATGAAACTCTAAAAAAGCCATAATAAAATGTTTAAATGACTAAATGTTGTCTGTGTTTAGTATGCCTTTAGCCAATTCCACCAACAATACTTCACATTACTGATTAATACTGCAGAGCATTTGCAAGAGTTTAAGGTATACTTTACGTTTTAAAAGCGACAAATGAGGTCCTGTCTCCTCCGTACAGCCCCCTGTGGAGGCTGTGCTGGCCACGGCTCCATGGGCATGGGCTCATCCGGCTGCGCCGGCACATCGAAGGGCACTCCATTCACCAGTGCAATGTTGTGCAAAACTGAACAGGCCAAAATGATATCGCACACTTTGTCTGGGGTATACAGTAGCATTCCCCCTGCAGGTCCGAGACAGAGCCACCTGCCCTTCAGCAACCCGAAGCAGCGCTCGACTGTGACCCGTGTGCGTGTGTGCGCACTGTTGAACCTGCGTTCCTGCACTGTAGCGGGGTTTGCCAGCGGGGTTATAAGGTATTCCGTTAGAGGATAACCCTTGTCACCTAGAAGAACCATACCAAAATGTTAATCATCTGATACCTTGTTTAGTGTAATGCAATTTATCGAGGGTAGCCACTTACCGAGGAGATGACTTTGGCTCTGCAGTGCGCCCTCCTGCAGCCGCGCGCCAACAGAGCTGTTTTGAAAAATAAAAGAATCGTGTGTCCCCCCTGGCCACCTGGCCACCACGTTTAAAAGTGATAGCTTGGCATCACAAATCACCTGGACATTTATGGAGTGGTAGTTTTTGCGATTGATGAATGCGTAATCATTCATGGATGGTGCCTTCAGACGCACATGAGTACAATCAATCGCTCCAACCACATTTGGAAACCCAGCAATCTCATAAAATTGCCTTTTAATCACAGCTTGCTGGGCATCATTGTATGGGAAACGAATGTATTTTCGGGAGAGAGATTTTATTGCAGCCAACACTGCTGGCATCGTCCTGCTGATCGTTGGCTGGGAGACCCCAGCCCTGTCCCCGACCTCTCGCTGAAAGGTCCCGGTGGCCAAAAACCCCAGCGTGGCGAGCACCTGAACTGGTACAGGTAAGGCATTTGACCGCCTGGTTTCTCTCTTTAATCCAGCAGCTACATTATTGCATAAATCAATAAGCACATGCCTTGGGAGCCGAAAGCGACTGATCAACCAGGCATCACTCTCCATGAGGAGATCCCTGCGGTCCCTGAAGACGCGCTCACGTCTGACACGCGCGTATTGCTCCTCCAAAATAAGAAAGTCTGCCATCATCAAGACTTGATAACTGTCAAAGCATCTGTTTAAATAGGGGAATGAATAAACATCTGACCAACCACAGTGGAACGATGATTATCTCAACAGGTGCTTTCAATTTTTGTTCCAGTTCTGTCACACCCATCGGACAAAAACAAAAACAATTACACATTTTTGCCATTAGTTAATTTGCAAACACACATTTCTGCTTGTATTTATGATTCTTTCACATTTTAATGTGTAATAATTCGTTGTCATCTTAGGCTATTTATCCTATTGTTTAATTTTTTGAAAGTGGTATCAGTAAAAACATGGGCTTTAAAAGAAATGTTTTCGTTTTAATAATCCGTTTTGATCTGTTCTAAATATGTGACTGCTTATGCTTAATGACAGCTGAGGTTTGTTCATTATTTTCCGCCAGATTTTGCTGTGCTGCACCGCAAATCCACAGACTCGAATTTGCGTACACGAGCTCAGACCTGACGTGAGATCTGATCGCAGCTTCCGCTTACGTCCAAATTGATAAATGCCGAAGTTTGCGTGGAAATGGTCGTACGCACGGTTTTCGGTCGTACGTTCGTTTGATAAATGAGGCCCAGTGTGTTTACAATAGACACTGGATCTGCACTGTATATTTAACTATGGACTTTTGGTTCAAATGGCTAATTTATTAGCTACCTGTACATTGTTTCTGTACAAAAAAACACCTTGAAAAAACTTGTTTTCCTGCATTCACTAACATGACTTACATCCTGCTGTGTCAATATGCACGATACAGTACATTTTGCGTAGAAGTAGATTATTTCTCCAGATGTTGGCCAAAGAAAGAGGTGTAAAGAATTCACTATTTGCACTCGTAATTTGTCAAGACATTGTTTAAAGTCATGTAGTTTTCCTTTGTGAACTGTGACACTTTCCATCAAGTTGGTTCTGTATGATTTTTGATGTAGATAATCAAATCTATGTTGTCTTCTCAGAATTTAACTGACTGATGTCATATTGTTGCTCCATGTAGGATAGTTTAAACACCTGAGCTTTTCAGAAAGGATTTTTTACATATTGTCTGTTATGTCTTATTTATTTGAGTTCATTAAATTTCCACTTGCTTCCTTGCGGATTAAAAAAACACTTTGCATTATGTCCTGCCTGGGGGAAAAGTCGGTGTCAACAGCCCTGAGGGGAAGCCAGGAAATAATATGCAAAACATGTTTGCACCAAACCCTATTCTCCAGACATTATGATGTTCGGATGTTTTTAGCTCGTGGCGACATGCAAGGCCAATGTCTTCCACTGGGAATGAAGCCCACATCATCCCGGAGTCATTTACATACATATATGACTGACAGAGCGGAGGTACATTTCAACCTTAGAGGGGGATAAATGGCCATTTTCAGAGCAGTATTCAAGGCAGTAACTTAGCAACAGCTTCTTTATTTAGAGCCTTTAATGTCCTTGTTGGTGTAGCTGTGCCAGGTCCCCTGTGAGGAGAGCACAGTAGTTCTGATATTTAGTGTCACTGATACATTAACATGCAGGAAGTAAGCATGAGACAACAGAAACATTTTGACACCATCAGGATTAATACATGCCTTTCATCAAAACAAGCTGACATCTAAATCAACCTTTTAGTGTCTCTTTAATGTTCAGTTAAAAATGTGAAGTTTGCAACTCTGCATATTGTTGAGAAGATATTAACTATAAAAACCCTTTGCTAATCTTGTACGGACCAATATTATAACATAGTAAAAAATGACTCAATGGCTAAACTGTGGATTAGCATACTGTCGCTACAAATGCTGCTTCAAAGGTAATTGGCAGAGAGGACCAAACGACTTCCCAGCTCCAAACAAAAGGCAAAACTTTCATGCTATTGTCCCATCGTGGACACAGATGTAGCTAACATCTCAACACAAGCACATTAGTAATCTAGAAGGTGAGATAAATCTTTGGGATACAATCCAAGATATTCACATGGCAGCTATTAGCCTTCGATGTCACGTCAGGGTGAGAAGCTCAATGCTAAAAGAATAATGGAGTTTTGTAAAACTGTTTGGAATCTGGCTAACACAGTTTTGCATTTGTTAGGTTCTTGATTGATCAGTAACCAGAAAGAGAAATGATTTTTAATGTGTGTGTAGAGACATGTTGCCTTTTTTAAACGGTCAGCTACTATCAAACAACAGCTAGCATTAGCATTTAACCAGTTTTTAGCTAACAGAAATGTTTGCTGTCCCTCCAGATTTTAAGTATGGATTCTCATTTTTAGCAGATTCATTTGAAAAAGGTGAAATTAAGAAATTTGAGAGATTGTATATGTTTAAAAAACTTTCATTAAGGCAGGAGCGACGATCTTTTCGACAACCGATTTTGAGCTTTCCACTTCATGCGTGATTTCAGCTTTAAATTAAGCATCAACACCACCAGGTCTGTGTAAAAACCAGGCTACAACATCGAGAGCGGAAAATTGTGTCTTACACGGAAGTTACAAAAACTGCAATTCCACAGGTAGCCACTTGAGGCTGGCTCCAAAAACGAGTCTGTCTCCATTAGGCCCCATATGAAAATGCCAAGCTTATAAGCAGAATCAATCATGTTTACAGTCTGGAAAAAAATATTTAATTTTGGTCTCTAAAGCTAATTTCTTCATGACAACTACGTGGTGATAGCCACAAAGCTGAACTCCAGGCTCCAAATGTGAGTCAACAAATCAGTGAGTGATGCCACGGTGGATATGTCCAATATTTATATGATCTATGAAAAAAACAGGAAAGTACACAAAGATCAGAAAGCTAGTGAACCTGGAAGACATATTCTCCGCATCATCAACCTTTACTTTTACCTAACTTTTATGATACAAGTTTACAGATAACTTAAATCTTTTTATTGGTTAAGTTGTGACGGACAGCCTCTTGGACCTGAGGGCAATTTAGCAGAAAGTGAAGGAAATCAGCACAAGCGTCCTGCTGCAGAACTCAATTCTGTTTCTTGTGCATTACTATCCTCTGCAGTCATCTCACGTTTCTATTGTACATACATTTTCACAAATAATAACCAAACCGTTTCCTGTGGCTGGAGTTATATAAACACACAGTATAAAACAACAGATTAGACTCCACCAATCAGAAACAAGCAATCTGTCCTAGGGGCACCTTTCAAGTTCTTTCCGAAAAACTCTGCTCATTTGTATTCACCTGATGATTAGAAGTTGCGGTGAAGAACATAGAGGTCATTTGTTGAGGGGGAAGCAGGGTCATCTCGTCTGCCTTTGCTGTAAAATTGTGATGAATTCTGGGTAAGAACTGCAAAGAGAGGAGCGAGTCATTTCGCCAGCATCCGTATTTTTTTTTTTTTTGGGGGGGGGGGAGTTTCTGCCCCCTCACAGCTGAAGCAGAGGACAGCCCCGTGCTGAAGGTTAAGACTCGTCCTTCAGGCTATCACACAACCATCTGTCATGTTCATTTAAGATAGGATCATTTAAGGATGAGAAAGAGTAAACCTTCAAACCTCAGTATGAAAACATGTACAATCCTCTAGTAGTGTAAATATTAAAGGTGATCATCTGCCCTCTGTCTCTTTTGGTTGAGGTAAGTAAACTGCAGTTAAATCGGTCAAACGTAACATCGCATGCAGCACCACTGTACATCAGCTTTGCTCTGTTGATCTTCTCCTGACAAGCTGTTCAAACACAACTGAAAAGGGAAAATCTAAATTTAAACACCAGAGTCAGCATGTCCACAATTTTTATTTCTTTCCAACTTCTCCCAAGCTCTGCTGCACCTTTTACAAAAATCTTCAAATATCCTTGAGATTAAAAGCAGTTACTTGCTTTTTAATAATTCCAGCTGACAAGCCTCTGGTGGATTCTTGTAAAGTCTATTCAAATGTGGCATTCAGAGCTGGAGCCGTGTGCTCTTTCCTGCACCGCTTAAGGGCCATCAGCCCAGACGACAGAAGGGCATAGTACAAATAAAAACACTTGCATCATAGTTTGTAGGATATTTAACGAATATGTTGGGAAATTGCTGCAAATATGATTTATTGTCAAGGGCAGACATTAAAAAAAAAGGACAAATCTTGCAGGAGGAATGAGAAATGAATGACGAACATCTGAAGTGTGGTAAGTCCTTATTGAGAATCCTGTTTCTGCGGTCTGATGGGGCCGATAGATGGAGGCCGGTTGGTGAATGGGTGCCACTGGCCCTGGATACTGGGGCTGTCCGTGTGGAAGGGCTTGCGGATGCGGACGATGTCCAGGCCAGACTGATTGGTCAGTTTGGTCAAAAGCTCCAAAATCTGTGGAGATGTTTTGTTTGTGACTATTTCTTCCCTGACATTGCCGTTCACTGCAGGAAGGGGGGGAAAAAGGAAATAACCGAGTGTGAGTGACTTTAAAAACTTTCTCTCTGACAAATCTGCTTGTAGTGAAATTAAAGAGCATCAACAAGAAGTTATGATTCAACTATGTCAGCTGAAAACCCCAGTGACATTTCACTTCTACCTGAAAAGAGGTCCTTAAAAAACACAGAGTGATACTGCCACCTACAGTATTTAGGAATTACAACAAACAAATGACTGTAGTTCACCTCTGTCTTTCTTACATAAAGTATTTCTTGCTAAATCTTCTCACATGCATCAACAGATAATTTGATAATTCTCTAAACCAGCTGTAAATCATACAGAGGATTTGTGAATACATTTCATTTAGGGTTGAAGTTTTTCACAATAAATGTGATTTTAAAAGACACTATGCGTCGGGACACTGCTTAAGGCAAGGCAAGGCAAGTTTATTTGTATAGCGCTTTTCATACACTAAAATTTTAATACTCTTAATATTTGTAAAAGGAAAGTATTCTGTCACAGTTGGATGTTAGCTTTTTAGTTTTAGTGTAGCTACTATGTACTCTCTAGAAAGCAGCATTTTGATTTTTTTTTTTAGAAAAGCCGAACTGATAAATCCGCCAGCCGACAATATCAGCCGATATTAGCATGACAAGTGGATATCGTATCGGCTTTTATCAGGACAATTTTATCTTTATCACAGATAAGCACCGATATTTGTAGATTTATTCACCAGTCAAATAGAATTTCATTTGCTACCTCTTCAGAGACCACTCAACTACCAAACGGAGGTAAGCTGGTCCACTGTTGTTGATTTTTCTATAATTTGTCCCTACTACAGCGCACCTTGTATTACTTACTAACCGACACACAGTGAGCACGCCAGCTTCCATTCATAGCACTTTATTTGAGTTTTATTGTATAACACTAGCAGTTCTGTCAAAGTGTGCTATATGGATTACAACAAGCAGTATCACCCTCCAGAGTGCCAAGCGGTGATGTACGTACATGTACAGTATCTTTCCAGTTGAGTGTGTTCAGAGAGAAATCATCTACAGTGACCATCGTGTCTTCATTATGAATCTTTTCCACAAGTGTTTGATGACTGAATTTGAGGGATTAACGCAATAAATGTGTTAATATCTATTTCTACAGCTCAAAGATAGATCTAAGAGAGATATCGGCCAATAAATCGGTATCAGTTTTTTCTCTCTCTAATATCAATATCGGCCCCAAAAATCCCATAACAGTTGGTTCCAATTTTTCTAAGGGTGTTTTTTTTTCCACTAACTTTCCCTTACGTTTCCTCCAAATATATTTCTGTAAATAAACTGCTTAAAAATTCAAAACAGCAGGCTCTGTATTGACTCAATTTAGTCCAAGGAACTTCTACGAGACTGTGTAGAAAACTTAAGGGACAGTTACATTTTGTGTTTGTATAAAAACATGTTATAACGAGAAAGTCATATTCAGGGTTTCAGATGTCCCAAAAAAAGCATCAAAAAGTCATGAGCACTTACAGTATTCTGCAACTATTTTGGGTATCCTGCTCGACTGAGGAGACACGTACACGACAGTTGAAGGGTTTTTCTTGGCGTAATCCACCACTCCCTCTTCGATGAACTCCCTGAAAAAGAGCAGACGAAGGCAAAGATGTTGTGGTCACTCTGCTTATTGATTAGCAGGACTTTGGTTAAAGTAGCGTGTAGATGGTGTGAGAGGTGATCTGTTTCGATTGTTAACAGTATCAGTGTGCAAAGTCTTCTTGTTGTATTTGCAAAGATTATACAATGTTTTCATTTGTTAGGATGCTGATAATAATTTGAATTCTTGAATGTAATCAAGTAGGCTACTGTGTGTTTGAGCTCGATACTTACCTTTACTGTATGTACAGTTTTGATGTACCTGTTCTTCACTTTAGAAATCCTATATCCTGCTACTTTTTATTTAAAATCCGTTCAGAGTAAAATAATGGTCTTAACTAAACAACATTAACAGGATAGCTATAATAACAAAGCAGATAAAGACACAATAAACAGAGCATATGATAAATTATCAGAATACAGCAACAAATCACAGCCCTCTGTCATATATACAGCATCAAAGCTACACACACTTTCATCAATTTAAGTTGTTTACCTGACTCCTAACGAGCCCTGCGCCTTTTTGGAGAAGATGATTGAGATCCGTTTCAGCTGACAGACGTACCGACCGACGCCGTTACGAAGAACACTTTGCAGGAAGCGGCTCGGTGTCCCTCTGGCTGTCATCTTCCGGTATTTAACGTGAACTTACAGCTGTAAAAATGTCAATTTTGAAACTAACAAGGAGGGAAAACTGTCCAAACAAGCTCAGGTGCTACAACACCTTACAGAGGACGACTTCACGGGCATGTACGTGAAATGGTCCGTCGAGCAAATGTTCCGGAGAGAAACATGTAATCTACGTATCGGTTACAAACATACAATATTCTCATATGAATCAATCTGTTTAAGTGTTGACTGTGATTTAAATGTTGTAAACAATAATATGGAAGTGAATGACATTTATAACATGTAATATTAAGCTGACGTAATCACATTCATTTGTTTTTGTCTCGCTGTTTGTTTCACACGGACTTGTTTTGAAGAAACACTGAAAGCCCGGGCAAGACGCACACAGCATGGAGGAGAAGTAGGGCAGATAACAGAGACAGTAAGCTGGAATTTGAGTGTTTTTTTCTTTATCAAACATACTCTGTTTCAAGTAAAGACTTTCACATATCTCCGGGATATTTTTCTCAAGTTGTCAGGGTTCATTAAATAGCAAAAAAGACGCTTTAATGCTTCCCTGTCTGTCCTTACGTTAGCATAGGTCATCTAAGGCTTGCAGTATCTTTTTGTGTTTTATTTTTTATTAGTCTGATGTTGATATTTTCCCTCCTATTGTCATGTCTGTTGCAGGTCTACTGTCCTAACCAGGTCACAAATGTGGAGGAGCTTGCTGCGGAAGGGCGCTACCTGCATCTTGCAGGTAGCAGACCAGAGATTTCTTCATCAGAGACACTTTTCATCAGCCTGTGTGAGACTTTTCTCTCAGAGGCTCATTCACAGACACTCTGAAGCTCCTCCTTGCTTGACGCTCAGGGAAAAAGACTACCTTCTGGCACCCAGTTGGACCAGGGCTTATAAAAAGGATGCTAAGTCTACTGTAGAGTTTCCTGTGAGCCCCATCACAGTCACAGACATCAAACAGTATCTACGCTCCAAAGACATTTCCTTTCACGATGGCTACAGCTGCCTCCACATCCCGAGCATCTTTGTCGATCCGTCTGAAAGGAAGGACAGCTTCGCCTTGTTCATTGACAAAACCACCGGACAGTTTCTGTGCAAAGACACGCTGGTGGAAGGGAGCTGGGAGGATCTCCAGGACTGCCTGGAGGTAATGCAGAAGGATGAGCAGGACTCCCTCAGTCCTCATGTGCTGCTGGGGTATCCGGAGAGTGTGGAGGAGCTGGAGGAGAGGGATAGAGAGCTGAGGGAGGTGCAGAGGATCTGGTCCAGCTCTGTGCCCTTCACTGACCTTCCTGAGGACGAGGCTCAGCTGATTAAAACCATGTTCCAGGTACTGTTGAACATTCATTTTTAAAAAGTGTATAGACACCAGAAAGAAAAATAATAATACTGGATGTCTCCAGATTTGATTAAGCTCTGCATAATGAGGTTTATCTTGTTGTAATAGTTTTTATTTCTTCCAGATCACAAAGATCTCTAATGCAACACTGAAGAAGTTTGGTGTAAGACTCTTCAAGCCCACAAAGAGTCTGGTTTTCCCCTGGTTTGGCGGACCTGACTCATCCCTGAAGGGGGTGAAGCTCCTCTCTGCCCAAAGCTCGGACACTGAAAAAGTTACTTATAATGAAGCTACAATGCCAAAGTCCAATTCTTACTACAACCTGTTTGGCCTCCCCCTGGTGGGCCGTATGGACCCGGACGTTGTTCTGACAGGAAGTGAGCTGGACACTCTGGCTGTGAGTCAAGCCACAGGACTCCCCAGTGTCGCTCTCCCACGTGGGGTAAGCTGCCTTCCACCGATCCTGCTACCTTACCTCGAACAGTTCAAGCGGGTGACGCTGTGGTTGGGAGACGACATCCGCTCCTGGGAGGCGTCAAAGATCTTCTCACGTAAGCTCGGTCTGAGGCGCTGCTCTCTGGTGCGGCCCGGGGAGTACAGACCGTGTCCTGTGGAGGCGCTGGCCTTGGGGAAGAACTTCAACAACATCATCAAGTCGTCCATCCCAGCAGCTCATAAGTCCATCGTGTCCTTCAAGCAGCTGAGAGAGGACGTGTACGGGGAGCTGATGAACACAGAGCAGGTGGCCGGAGTGAAGTGGGCGAGGTTTCCTGAACTCAACAGGATCCTAAAGGGACACCGCAAAGGGGAGCTGACAGTTTTTACAGGTACAAGAAAATGTGATATTTAAAGGCTTCAAATATTTGAAATATTCCTGGTTGTACCTGTTTAGTAAAGAACCAGAACAGATAAGCTTTTAGGATTTATTGGTCTTCAAAATCAATTTTTTATTTGTATTAGATCCTCAGAAAGTAAAAATGATATTTTGGCTACCTTAAATTAGCTCTTAACGGCTACAGATGGAGCCTAGAGTCGGCGTTGCCCCCTCACCCTCTACAGTAGCCTAGAATGGCCAAAATCAAACACTGACCTGAGAAACTCCCTTCCCTGATTTTCATGAGTTTTGCAGTTAGGGGAAAGTGTGGAAGGCAGTTATCAGTTTAGTGCAATCTGCAATGTAACCACTAGATGGTGCTAAAGTCCTCATATTGATCCTTTGACACTTAGGGAGAAATACATGTTGGCCTTTATGGAATAACACAACTTTAAAGCAGCACTGATCAGCATTTTATTTTAATAAACAGCACATCAAATACCCGGCATGACATGAAAGGTGCCACATTTATTGATTAAGCCGCACTATCACTCATCTTGAATTTTGGTTGCAGATCCCACCAAAGTGGTAACACTTGACAGCCTTTTAGTGTCTTCAGATCATTAGTTTTATACATGAATTTTATCTAGTTTTCATCTGAAGTGCTGTGGCAGATTAGATTTAGCATTCACCCACAGAACAGGCTACGCTTCAATTATAACCATCCATTCTTCACAGAGAAAATGTGTTTTGAATGTTACACGTTTAATTTGAGGTGTACACATAGTCATCTGTTTCCCACTCTGCACATTTTAAAATCCAAAACCTGAAGTTTATCTACTCATAAGTTTGTCTGTGTGTGTACCAGGTCCTACAGGCAGCGGTAAGACCACCTTCATCAGTGAGTTCACACTGGACCTTTGCATGCACGGAGTGAACACGTTATGGGGCAGCTTTGAGATCAACAACGTGCGTCTGGCTAAGATCATGCTGACCCAGTTCGCCATGCAGAGGCTGGAGGAAAACCTGGAGCAGTACGACTTCTGGGCAGACAAGTTCGAAGAGCTGCCCCTCTACTTTATGACTTTCCACGGGCAGCAGAACATCAAGTAAGTCGAAATCAGTGATCAGAGGAATCCAGCCAGATGTTCTCTTTTGGTAGGATCACAGCATTCATCTTTTTTGGATCCGAGTAGGTTAATGTTATAACTTACATTTAAAGCATGTCAGTAATTTATCTGGATGACTTCAGTAGTTTCAAGAATATGTGAGCAAATTTGTCAGTATTGTACCAAAAAACAGCTGCAGTATAATATGATTTTACAAATCAAATTCAAATGATAAAAATCATATGTACAGTATATGAATATTTTTAACCCGGCCCTCCTCCTACCTGTTGTGCAGGACAGTGCTGGACACGATGCAGCATGCTGTCTACCTGTATGATATCAACCACGTCGTCATTGACAACCTGCAGTTTATGATGGGCCAGGAAAACCTCTCAGTGGACAAGTGAGTAAAAAAAAAAAAAAAGTACAAAAGATTTTCAGGACAATATCCATGACATATATGCGGCTGTGGCTCAGTTGTAGAGTTGGTCGTCTCCCAATGGGAAGGTCGGGGGTTCGATCCCCAGCTCCTGCAGCCACATGTCGATGTGTCCCTGGGCACCAGCTACGTTAGCTCCAACTATATATGAAAATAACTGGTGCTTCTTGTGGTCCAGGTTTGCAGTCCAGGACCACATCATCGGAGCTTTCAGAAAGTTTGCAACAAACAGCAGCTGCCACGTCACTCTGATCATTCACCCGAGGAAGGAGGAGGACGACAGAGAACTGCAAACAGCATCAATATTTGGTTCAGCAAAGGTACGAAGGATGAATGATGCATCTTGTTGTTCTTCACTCACCTGCTTACTGCAGTATGTTCCTTTCACAACGGGTTGCTTTTATATGCTCATGAGTTTCAGTTAGATAGAAATACATACTTCCTGACCCTCTTTAATAAGCTACACCTTCATCTCTGACTTCCTCCAGGCCAGTCAAGAAGCCGACAACGTCCTCATCCTGCAGGAGAAGAAGCTGGTGACGTGTCCCGGCCGCAGGTCGCTGCAGGTGACCAAGAACCGCTTTGACGGCGACGTGGGCATCTTCCCGCTGGATTTCATCAAGTCGTCGCTCACTTTCTCTGCACCCAAGGGCAAACACAAGCTGAGGAAGGTCACCGCCAAATCAGAGAACGAGGAGGCCGAGCAGGCGGAGGAGGCGCTGAAGATGGAGGAGGTTAAAAAGGAAAAGGCAGCAAAAACAACAAAGACTCAGAAAGCTAATAAGAATGCTGCAGCTGGAAATGAGATCATGCAGAAGAAGAAATAATGCAAAGACTGTTGTCGCCTTGTGTTACTGTATGTGGTATGTTCTACCACTTCAACAAGTTAATGTGATGACTGGAAACAGAAGGAAAAGCAGGTCGAGAGATAACATGGCGCCATTTAACGTCCGTAACACAAGATCCAACTGAGCCGAAGAAAAGATACATCTTAGGGTTTATGAAATAATAGCTTGGATTATAATTCAGAATAAAACATTCAGCAAATAATCCAGGAAAGTTTAGTTAAGCAAAGATTAATTTCTACCAACCACAATGTGACGTAATGATTTAAAGTGTTTTGTATTAATCTCCTACACAGTTTGTAAGCTTCACAGTATTCTCCGTTAAAGATGAAATGCTACTTCAATCATTTCAAGAATATCCTGACACTGTTGTCTCGTTAATGTCAACAACCTCATACTGTCCACATGAGAGGATGATATTAACACTGACATATTACCATAATGTGTTTTCTACTGACTTCTTTTCTACAAGTTGTTGAATGAGCTGCTTTTTGTAATAAAATGTGAATGAAGACGCTTGTTGTGTGGTTTTCTGTGTGGTCAGCAGGGGGCAGTGTGTGACTAACAGATGTCTGTTAAGTCTCCTATCAAAGCACATAAGAATTAGCATCCACATTAAATAACCTCGACGTTATTGAAAAATGGCAGACCTCTGAAGGTTTTTCAAGCACCTGCTCATTTCTTCCTTTTCAGAGGCAGACAGAACCAGTATCCAGGATCACATTACACGATGCATTATTTAGACTGAGTGACTTTTAATAAATGCAAATGTGTTTAAAAACATCTCCGTATGAATATTTGATGGGTGAAGTCACAGACAGGACAGACAGGTGTGGGGTTACATGTAGAATCAGCAGCTTTCAGAGGAGAGGTAGTCTGTAGAGCTGTTCTGGAGGCTGACGGTTTAAAGTGTTGTGTTTCACCATTGTGACTAAAAACTCTGTAATCTCACATTTTTGATACAGGAAGAATGGTTCAGATTGAAAGTGTTAAAGGGCCTGTGATGATTTTTAACGTCAGTATCCACACAGTCATTTTCGTCTCACCCTGGGAGTCAGGCTCATTAAAAAAGTAATGATCCCTGCACTTTGAGAATCTCATTAAGACGCTCCTGGGCTCCTGTCAGCACAGAAACATAACCTTATCAAGAGGCACGACACCACACAACATGATGATTCATGCGTCCCTATGTCTTATTTTAAACGTGTCGTTTATACACAGTACTTTTGTTTTTGTTTTCTATGTCAGACTTAACAGCATCACTCCTTGATTATGATTTCTATATAATTTATGTAAAAAAAGTAAATAGTAAAAAGACTGCAGACATACTTCAAGTCCAGTAGTCAGCAGTAATGGAAGATTTTACAGCCTTCTTTGTTATGGTTATAACGTTTGCGGCTGAAGCAAAAAAAATGTCTGAAAGGATTAAGATCATTGTTGATGCTGTGAAAAAGTTTTAGGATGTTTTCTGACTTACAGGAGAGCAGGTACAGGGGGTGCTGAGAGAGGCTAATGCAACTTCTTGGATGATAACCAACTTTAAAAACCTCTGAAGAAGAAGAAGTACCCTTGAGCTGCGAGCTAGCCTTAATTCATGTAATGAGTTGTTTACAGGGTTTTCTTAAGCCTTTTTTTTTCTAGCTTTGCACCAAATTATTGGCCTTCAGACCAAATGCTGACTCATGGGACATCACTTGAGGAAATATGCCAGCCACTAAAGATTTCATCCACCTTTTTTTTCTCCAAGACCCATTAACAGAATTTGATGTGCAAAATCTGTGGATGTGCCCTTTAATATTGTTCTTTCATTGTTAACCTCAGTGCAGAGTTCAGTCTGAAGCCTCTCCGTCTGTCCGCCTCTGAGATCTGGCTCCATCTGACAGACCGGTCCGGGAAGCTCCTGGCACCAGAATCACTTTACACATGGTATGTGGACCCCCGAGCTCCTCTGTTAGCTGACACTGTAAAATATTGTTGTAAGCTGTGGGAATAATCCTTGTGTATGTTTGATGAACGTAAATGACCGCAGATGAGACGGCAGGAGGGAGACACTTCCTGGACGATTGTGCTGGTTTGAGTTTCATCCTTTTGCTCTCATTTCTTCTTCTCAGAACTCTCGATTAACGCTCAGTGTTTTCCTGTGAATGTTTTACTGCTACAGTACACACTGCTTTCAGTAATGACTCCAGGCTGTGTGTTGGATGGGCCTCGGTGTCCTCTGGACCATGTGGGTGTGGGATATGGCTGCTGACTCTGAGGCCTCTGAATGGGGCTCTTTGTGTTTCAAGGCACTGCTGTGTCCAGATGATGGCCGCGCTGTCGCCTACCAGATTCCATAAAGAGAGAAAAACACTCAAACACTGGGCGGAATTACTTTGACACAAATGTATGCAGATGCTCATGCATGCAAAGTTGCACAAAACTTTCTCTCTGTAGCTGTCGGCCATACTTTAAATCATTACTCATCTTCTTCCAAACAAATCTTCGAGGGTAGTTTCTCAAGTTTTATATTTTTTTTAACAACAGGTGGACAAAATAGATGAAATGCTGCAATCACGTCTTTATCACAGTGCAGCTTGTGCAGCTAATCGCTCTGTTTGCTTTGAATAGTTTGCCCCGACCAGAGCTTTGCATGCCTATTCAAATAGCTGCCATCTGGAGAGGAGAGGAGATGAAACAACTTTCAGCTCTTAATCGTGAAAGAAACAAATTGTGCAAAGACCAAAAGAATTCCTTTTCATCAGAAAAACAAACATTTAAGAGGGATGTGACTCAAATGAGGCTAAGAAAAGATGTTTCAGCTGCACATAAATCATTTCTCTTGTGCAGTATTTGACCTAAAATCCCCTGAAAACATTGTAATCACATGTCACACTAAACAGGAAAACTTTTCATAAACCATTCTCAACAACAAGGAAGATTCCAGGCATATTAACAATAGGAAAATAAATGAACTGGAGCCTCCAGCTGCTCGGAGCTCTGCTGATGATGGGAAGCATGAATGCATGACATGCGTCCATAGCTCTGCGGCCCATTAGCTGCCCTTCATTAAGCAAATATTTGACAGAGTCTGAAGATAATTCCAAGACCTTCGTCAGAGTTTATCTGCCTGGGGGATGGGACTTTACTCAACGTCCAGGATGGAAAAAAAAGATCCTTTATTTGAGGCAACAATCAATGAGTTTGTTATTAGGCTATCCCACTTTGTGTGTTTGTGTGTGTTGTTGAAATGTATTATTATTCAGTTATTTGTATTAGCTTTTTCACATAAAGTACACAATCACAGTTGTAGGATACTCCAACATAAATATTGGCCGACTACACAGGATTATTACGAGGCGTTTAATACCATGAATAAAGATTAGCAGCAAAACTACAGATAGACATCTAAAAATAAAGACAAGCAAGGGGAAAAAAGAGCGAGAGAAAGAGATTCAATTGAGCAACATATCATAAGAGGGAGCGATTATAACACACAGTAAAGTGTAAACAAATTAGGCCAACATAATTGTGGACCAAATAGCTTACCCTACATAAACAGATCACAATTGGTATGGTTGAAAGCTCTGGAACAAAAAAAGTGTGGGACTAAATGAAAGTGTGTTTTGTCCGCTGCTCTGCAAGGTCAAGAAAGAACAGTCACGCTCAATGAAGTCTTTATACGTGCTCAGTCAAATTGTTGAGTCCTTTGTATGTGCATGCTTGTTGAACCAGTTTGGTAGCGTAACTCAAATAGAGCCAGGGGTCGCTCTCATGTCTGTAACTCACTCAGTTGTACATGCATTTTCACACTTTTTCAAACATTCTGGCACTCTGTTTTGATTCTGTTAGATCATCTCCATATTTAGCCGCCTAAAGAGAGAGTAAGAATATTTCATGACCCAGACTGACATTAAAATAGAAAGTGTGACAGAACATGCTGCGAGAACATTGAGAGCACGGAGAGGGACAGGGAGTATGTAGAGCAAGTTCATCAGCACACTGTGTCTGTAAACGTTACAATTTCTCCTTTTTTAACAAGCACAGAAACTTTTCGTATCCTTCGAACTGGGAAACTGGGACCCGTTGTTTCTAGCAGGAACATTGCAGTGTCCTTGGGTGCAATGGCTCTACATAAAAGGAGTCTGAAAGGTTCATAAATAACTCAATTATCATAAAAATGTTTGCTTTGTTTGTCTGCGGTTTTGCATCCAAATCATGTAGAGAACACATGTCCCTCACAGACAGACCAGAGGCTGTTTTAGACTCAAAGCTGATTCAAGATGCCTCTCCATCCCTTTAATGTCATGAAGGGGGGGTCACTCCGCCTCCCTTACTCACGTGCACTCTGCACACTTGACCCACATTGCCCAACAGTATGCTAGCCGTTGTGTGTATTAATAACCATGAGCACATCCTTCCCTCTGTGCTCCCGGACCAGGAGACTGCTCATGTTTCAGCTCATTGTGTGAAACTTAAATGCATACACTACTGTACTCTTTTATGAGTGTAAACAAATCCCATTAACAATCAAAACTGTGACTTCAAAGTCTGATTTATTTTAATCCTCTGTGCCAATGAGCTCCATTGTTGGCAAAAGAAAAGATCCAAAACACATGACCCAGTCACTGCAGTTAGTATTCTTTAGACACACACACTGTCCTGCAAGATTAAAAAAACTTTCTCGGTGTGGCTGTGATGGCCTGTGAGTCACGTCTCTGTGGGAGGCAGGCAGAGTGGTTCCCCTCCAAACAAATAAAGGTCACCCAGCATGGAGTTTGCCCACCTTGCCCTCCAGTTTAATCTCTCTCAGTCCAGCCTCTCTAGAGATAGCGTGTGCTCATGTCTCAAATCCTGAACTGTCATGTAGCATTAGCAACAGACCTTAAACTGACCATCTAGATCCTGTACTGTAAACACCTGTCGTCTCAGTGTGCTCCACTGGCCACATCCTGCCGTTTTAACACGACAGGGAAAGCTTCAGAGAGACACCAGCTTGCCTGGGGCTTATGCAAGAGCAAGATCTGACCAAAGAGAACGCTGAGGGGCTTAATCTGCGCTGGCACCAGCCTGGCAAACGCCCTGAGGGGACTGGAGAGGGTGCATAATTTTTTTCTTTACAGTTTTTGCTTCTGGAAAAATCAGAGGGTAAATGAAGGGTCAGGTGGGAGTGATAATATGAGCATAATTGCAGTGGTGGGAGTTTGTGGTGAGCACAAAGTGGAGTAGGGAGAGCTTTGAGGTGCAGCACTCTCTGCTTTTAATGAGTGGAGGGCCTCATTCCTCTCAGGCAAGTAGGTCAGATTTAGCGTCCTACACCGGGGGGATAAGTGAGGCTCCTGGCAGGGCTCCAGCACCTCACACCAACATTTCTTTTAATTCACTCGGAGAGCGAGAAGGACAGAGGAAAGAGGAGATGGAGACAGCTTTCACACAGCCAACCCAGGCGTACTCCACAGCCAGGCCAAAGAAAATGCCCCATTCACTCTCAAATTAGGCGTCTGCATGGCCACCTTCAAATGAGGCCCCTCTCTGCTTAATCCCCTCAGACTGTGTGCACACACTCACCGTCTGCTTCATGAGCGCTGAAAACCAGAGCCAGTGGTCGCCCAGTGCAGCAGTTAATTGATGCATTATCGGCCTAAGCATGGTACAGTTAAGCTGCTAATCTAACAGTGCATTATCTTTCAATAGATACATACAAATAAAGCCAAGAACCTGTCACTCATGAATGACAGACCGTTTATTCTAAGAGACGGACCAAAAAAATGGGAACAATACATCAATTCTAATCAATAATTCTCTCCTATTTTGCATGATGTGATTGCATATTTAATCAAATTCCTCAATTAGGAATGAAACAACATTTGATAATGGGGAATTAAAGTGAATGCACTATTGAGTAAATGACAAAGCAGTTCCCCTGGCACGGGGATACACAGATTAGATGGCCGAGGGAGTCTTTGGCACCTTGTTGCTCCAGCCAATCACAACAAAAGAAGCCGGATTCCTGCAGAAATAAACACGCAGAGCCAACATGGAGCCCCTCCAAAAATATTTAAGTGACAAGTTCTGACAACATTGTAGAAGTTATGGTAACTGGATCTGCAGAAAAACTTCACGAAACACTTTAATGTCTGTCTGTTTGAGATTAGTGAGGACAGAAGGGACACATGGACACAGTTACTGATTGTTATTCATAGACATCTGGACATACGATTCATAATCCACTTGTCCTTGAATAAAATAAACATGAGAAACATACGCTATGTTAAGCGGATAAAAAATCTCATTAATTACAAAACTGACTCTGCAACTTTAATGGAAATACAGTTGATATTGTAATCGACGTCCCTTGCATGTTTTGTTATTTTCCTGTCAGTGCTGTTACAAGTTCTGGACTGGAATACTAAACAATTCTGGCTGCACAACAAGTATCCAATTATTTCGAAAATTGACTTTAAGGCATCCTGTCTTCCCACACTAAATCTCTCCTGTCAACAGTGAACACCCGAAGCTGGTTTAAGAAACTAGCACTGTAGACGACACACCGTAGACAGTACAGCATGGGAGAGAGTCACATGTTTGTACTGACGTGACTTCAGTCCAATCTTAAACAAGTAATATGGGCATACCCTTTCTGGTTTGTGAAATATATTTTGCAGCACGTGAAATATTTAGACAGTTGACCTTCAGGGCCACCGTAGTTTTTCCTTGTTTGCAGTTAATTTGGCGTCCATTTTTTTGTCTACCCCTTGTGTTGGGAGTTGGTTTGGCCAAACCACTATATAAGTTTCCCTTTTGTCTCATTGTGTTAAGTCTGTTTTTGAGTTCATACCTTAGTTTTCATCTTGTTGACTTAAAGCTATATTCAGTTTGTCACGGGGCAACCCCGTGCCCTCGAAAGTAATACACACACATGCATGTGCTAATGTTAAAACAGACACTCTTGTAGTAACATCAAGCTAACTTAGCATGACTAGCAACGAGTACTTTGTGTGAATCTTAAGAATAACTCATTGACAAATGACTTCAAACATTGTATTTTCAACCAAAAGAAAACACACAGACTGTTTTTACATTAAAACATTTTATTCATTGTTAAACATCAAATATATCTTGTTAGTCACCTGTTGCTCCACAGCTTTGCCTGCACTCCTCTTTCTCAACCAGGAAGTGTCAACCAGAGCTGAAGCCTTCCTTGGGTTTATATGGGGGTGTGTCAAGTGGAAGGAGCCATGTTTGGTAGAAGTGGAGGGGTGTTTAGGTTGTTGAGATTAAAAATGTTATTTAAAAGGCTGTTTAAGTATTTACTTAACTGAAATGTATTTTGATATGCTTTTAGCCTTATTGCAGATAGTATGTGTTGTTTGTAGAACAGGTAATACTCACCTGAGAGTAAATTGATTTCCAACCCCTTTTGGTAGGTGCCAGCTCCTATATAAGAGGAGGCCTGAGGGCTTCTTAGGTAGTTGGAGGTTGGAGCTGGTGCTGCACAGTGCTGGAGAGTTTCAACAACTTATCAAAGAGTGTACAGAGCTTCAAGGGCCCAGACTGGCTTTGTTTAGAGCTCAGTCTCTTCTTTTGTTTGGCACTTTTTGCATTTTGTTATTTTTTTCTTGCAAGTATTATTTTTCATTTTTACATTTTCTCCAGGCCTGCACTGTACATATTGCTGCACTTGATTTATTTCACTGTAAATTAATTTACTGCACTTTTGAGTTTTCCCTCGTCTTTGGGCCTAAGCCACTAGGCCATCCTTACAAAGTTGACCTCTTTTATAGGCCTATTTCTTATAATTTGGTTTGTAAACTTGGATTTCTATTTTTGGGTAAAATAAAAACTGTCTCGTGCATTACTGCTAACAATTGGTGGCAGTGGTGGGATCATTCAGTGAAAGACACAGGATTTTTTTTTTTTCTCTTCAACTTTTGGATTATTTTTGTTTTCTACCCTATTCCCCCTGAAAAGAAGACGAATGCATCGTGGTGGGAAAAGTTGAAGGAACAAAGGAGGGCCTACCGGTGAAGTGAATACCCAGGAAAGGCAAGCCAGCTCTGCTACTAAAGAGTACTAAAATATTCTACTAGATAATTTAATAATCAAGGCTGATGATGTTCAAGTAATCGGCTGTTTTATGAAGGGAAATGTTTCAACTATTTAAGAAAATACTGACAGGGTCTTTGTCTCACTCATAAACAGTGTAAAGAGTATTTTAGTTTTATTATTCTGAGGCTGCTTAGTCTCAAAGGCTGATTTAGCTGCAACTAAACCTGAGATGAAAGATAATCCATTTATTATTTTAAAATCAGCCTATTTCAGTTTGTATTAGATGTTTTAAAAGGGAACTGTGTGTTCACCTGTTAGCAGGCTACACTGAAGCTTCTAACTCAATCTGTTTGGTTTGAAGTATTTAATTTCGCACATCTGAGATGTATTAAGTTGCTGCAGTTTATAACACCCAACTTCCTGATACGTCTGCTTCAAAATAAAAGCATATCAAAGAGATGCCAATAACGGACTTTTATTGTGAAAAACTTACCGGAATTAAATGTGTTTATCACTCTGAACTTTCGCGGAGCTGCAGCTGTGATTCTGTCTGGAGTAAGAGCATTCGCAGCAACTTCTTTGCCCATGAGTCAGAGCCTCAGCCAACTTATTTTAATCATCTTGGACTTAAGACAATGAGACATCTGCACACCTTCAGCAGGTAGACCCTCTGTGATGGAGGTGCTTATCCGTCCTGCACTAGCTTAAGGTGCACCGAGCCAAGAAAAGGGTCTCTCTGCCTCTCGTTACTCCGGTGCGATGATGTAAATCATTCATAGTAGGCCTATTTCAGAAAACCTAGGTAAGTAAAAGTACATATTTTAAAAACTACTTCAAAAAGTACAAGTACACAAAAAAACTACTCAATTACAGTAACTGAGTAAATGAAATTCGTTATTTTATACCTCTTCAAGCCAGCAATGAAGAGGAAGACAATGGAGCTTCTGGGACTGTAGGAAGCACTGAGAGTGAAGGTAAGGAGCAAACTCTGTCAGACCTAATGTCCATTCTCCAGGCCCACATGGGTCAGCAAGAGGCCCAGGAGGCTAAGAATAATGAGCTAACTGCAAGGCAAGAACAGTCCTTTAAAGCACTTCAACATCAGTTTCAGCTTCTGCAAATAGAAGTTCAGGCCAGAACAACTCCAGTACCTGATCCTCAGTCTGCATGCAGCGACAGAGTGAGGAGCTCTGCCAGCAGTGTCAGTATCCCTTTGGGACAGTAGTAACACTCTGGTTTTAGAAGTAAGCCGATTGTGTGTGTGTATAGGCACAATACTGGAGGTATTTTCTTGTTTCTGCAGTGCCCATCCTGCAGCCTGTATACTTGCTGAGCGACTTGAGGAGACCCTGCGAAAGAAGCAGCAGGCGAGGTCAGTCACAGATAGGGTTGCAAAATTCCGGGAATTTTCAAAGTTGGAAACTTTCCATGGGAATTAACGGGAATTTACGGGAAGTAACGGGAATTTACGGGAATAAACAGGAATAAACGGGAATAAACCGGGAATTTACAAAATTGAAGGTTGGCCCTTAACTGGGAACTTAAATATAGTTGAGCTTAAACGACCAGATTCGATGCAAGTACACTAGAATATCTATGCTATTCCTCAATCACATGCACATAGCACACTGTTTACTGCAGGGCTATTGAGGCCACGCCCCCTACATGCACTGTGCATTCCTCCATCACATGCACAGATGATTTCTAGAACCACACAAGCACAAGACTATTGAAGCCACACATTTTAGCCTGTGGACTACATAAAGGGAAGTAAGTCTTGATGATATTATGGGGTAATATATTTTAAAATTGTGATGTAAATCTGTTGAAATATTTTTTTAATTGTATTATTTTGCATGGATGTCTGCTTAGAATAAAACAAAATGTTTATATTTATGCTTGGATATGATACAGTTCGATTAAATTACCCTCTATTTCCAGTTAATTTCCCATAAATTCCCATTAATTCCCATAAATTCCCATAATTCCCATAAATTCCCATAATTCCCATGGAAAGTTTCCGATTTGGAATATTTCCAAAATTCCCAAGCTTAACTTCCCATGGAAAGTTTCCGGAAATTTACCGGAAATTTACCAGAAACTTTCCACCCCTTTGCAACCCTAGTCACAGAAGATCGAGCAAATTACTCACTGTTTCATTTTGTTGGAGCTGAGTGACTTTTTAGCCTCTTACGTTTTAAGTGATGGACTTTTAGCTCTCCTTTGTATCCCTTGTTTTACCTGACTTTTATTCCTCTGTTTTAGCCAACTTTTAGCAAAGACATTTTAGGACAATTTTATTGTTTTATTTCTTTTAAGTGGGTTTTATAAATCTGTTTTGCACCAGCACATCATTGTTTTAAGTCTCTTGCTTGCTGTCAGCGCTGCTCTCCCCCCAATAATTCAAACAAACCCTGTTAATATTCAATTCACTATTCTTTTGAAATGACCACATTCCACCCCGTTTACAGTACTTTACAGAAGAAGTTATTGAAATGATCATCCTTGTACAATACTTGAGAATGTTGTCCCCTGAGCTTCAGGTATGGATCAAAGAGCATGACCAAGATTCAGCAACGGAGGCTGCCAAGCTGGCCGATGTCTTTGTGGTGGCACGGAAAAAGGGTCAACCATGGAGCTACAATGCATAGAGGACGACGAAGGACAGCCACAAACCAGCCCAACAGTTCCAACAGGGGACAGCAACCAGCGCGGGTAAGTCTCTCATGTGGGAGGGCCAGCCAGCTAGCAGGCCAACAAAACCCTCTAGCAAAAAGCTAATTTGTTATCTATGTGGACTTTAAGGCCATACTAAACCTGTACCCGAAAAACTTGGCTAATATTACAACTGTTATAGTTAACCAACAGTTGGAGGTTTTGCGTACAACCTTAAAAATATGCATCCTGTCAAGACGTTTTCTTCAAATCTGGGATCTGAAGGAGGTAGTAAAAATCCCAAGGAATGTCCAAATGGTTCTTCTCTGTGATTGTTTGTTTTAGTGATTTTTAAATTTTCTATTTTCATTTTTCTTTTTCTCTCTGTGATGATGCTTTTGATGTCGTGTGAAGCACCTTGGATTGCCTTGTTGTTGAAATGTGCTATATGAATAAACTTGCCTTGCTCAAATGTGCTTTGTACCACGTCCTCACATTAAAAATGACTGTTCTATTTAAGTGCAAAACATTGAAGTTAATGGAACCACGCTTAGGGCCTTGCTCGACTCTGGGAGTGATCAGACACTGGTATACAGGAAGTTTGTACCATCCAACATTGACAGTGAAACCATCCCTATCTGTTGTGTTCATGGAGACGAGAAGCCTTATCCAACAGCTGACATATACATTAAGGTAGAAGGTCAAACTTTCCTTTTGAACATTGTGGTTGCTGATAATCTGCCTTTTGATGCTGTTCTAGGAAGAGCCTACCAGTTCTTTTTGATTTGTTGGAGTCGGAACAAAGCAGAAAGTGTAATGCTGTGGTAACCAGAACACAGGCCAAGCAATCCAATGAGCCCTCTGCAATTCTCAGTGCCCTGCCCTTTTTCAATGAGGAGTTGGAGACCACACCTGGGAAGTCTCGGAAAACCTGCAGACGGAGAAGGCAGGAAAAATTCCAAAACACAGTGGTGACAACATCAACCAGCACTGAGCCAGAGTTACCACTAGGGTTCCAGGTAATATGTGATATGTGATATGCAGAAAACTGATCCATCTTTAGTCTCTCTTTTCCAGAAAGCAAAGGAGAAGGAGCCCGAAGCTGAGTTGGACATCATAAGTGATGAGTATATCCTGCAAAATGGCATCCTCTATTGTCAACAAGAGTCAGCATTGCAGCTAGTGGTTGCCCAAGCAGCTACTGTAGAAACACCATGCTTGCCTTGGGGCACTCAGTTCCCTGGGCTGGCCACCTGGGCAAACGCAAAAACATGGCTCCCATTAAAAACCATTTCCACTGGCCTGTGTAGAGATGTTGCTCAGTTTTGTAAAAGTTGCCCTCAGTGCCAAATAACATCTGCTAAAACACCCCAAGAGCTCCACTTCAACCCACTACCCATTATTGGCACCCCATTTGAGCGCCTTGGGATGGACATTGTTGTTCCTGTAGAGAAGCAAAGCAGGACACCATTATATGCTGGTTATAACAGACTATTCCACCAAGTATCCAGAAGTCTTTCCACTAAAATCCATAAAGGCAAAAGCAGATGATTGCTGTTTGGTACAGTTCTTTTCAAGGGTGGGCTTCCCTTGTGAAATATTAACTGATCATGGAACTAACTTTATGTCTACTCTGCTGAAACAGGTGTACCAGTTACTTGGTATCAGGAGACTCAGGACCACACCATATCATCCTTAAACAGATAGGCTATCGGAGCACTTTTACCAGACCAAGTTTGTAAAAAACACTGATACAGACTGGAATCACTGGCTGCCCTACCTCCTCTTTGCATACAGAGAAGTACCACAATCCTCCACTAGTTTCTCCTTTTGAACTTTTGTATGGACATGAAGTTTGGGGCCCGTTTGCACTGTTGAGAGAGATCTGGAGGGAGGCAAGGGGAGGGTGGGATCTGTTAATGTTGCATCCTATGTCATCCAGATGAGAGAGCGGCTGGAGAAAATGGGTGAGCTGGCCTTATGGCGGACGCCCAGCAGCAACAGAAGTCCTGGTACGACAAGTCAGCCAGGCAGAGATCCTTCGACCCAGGACAGAAAGTGCTGGTGCTCCTACCTAGTGATAGAAGTGTGCTGGATGAAGAAGTGGATGAGCAATACTTACCTCTCTAGTGAGCTGGTACACCATGATCTCAGACGGCCAACGGCTTCAGGTGAGATCTATCTGTAATTCAGAAGTTTTCCAGGAGAATCCTGGGAGAACAAATATTGTTGAACATGACATTGTTGTGAGAAGGTGCGAAGATGAGAGGTGAGAAGATTAAGTTACAGGATCCCTGAGCGCCTGCTGGCCTCACTGAGGAGGGAGGTGGACCTGATGCTGTCCCTGGGGATCATCGAGGCTTCAAAGAGCGAGTGGTGTAACCCAGTGGTGCTCGTACCAAAGAAGGATGGAAGCATAAGGTTCTGCATTGATTTCAGGTACCTGAATTCAGTTTCTCAAATGATTTCGCCTTGTTGATTTAAAGTTATATTAAATTGACCTCTTTTATAGGCCTAGTTCTTATAATTTTGGTTTTCTATTTTTGGGTAAAATAAAAACCCACCTTTTCTTTTAACTTTCTCCTGTGTCTCGTCCCTTACTGCTTGGTCCCTCGCAGAGAATCCTTCTCATCTCGGTAAGAGTGTTTATAAGGCACGCCACAAGTGAAGGCCTTTGTCTGGCCATGAAATGTTTGTCTGATTTCACCTATGGCTTCAATGATGTCACCAGTTGTAATAATCCCAATGGATTTCATTACCTACATTAAGATGTGGGTTCTTCTTTTTTAGGCTTTGGTAGAGAAGCCATCCAGTGGCGACGAGAAAACGGACGGCTATCTCCTCACACAGAAAGACGAGGGATCTGAAGGTAAACTTTTGATATGATTCTGAGAAAACTCTGTACCAATTTTTAAAAACAAGCTGTGCAATGTAACACAGGGGAGTTAAGAATCTGATCCGTCTGTGTTAAAGGATTATTCTCTGAATCGTTGCTCTGCACGGTTTTGTTGCTGTGACGTAAAGGTAATGCATGTTATTTTTTTGTCAACAGGAATATACAATGTGTTTCTACTCATAAGGGCGGGTTTTTCCACATTTCAAACCTTGCATTGGCAAAGATCGAGAAGGGTATCGAAGAGATTTTTGATTTTTATCGTAGCCTCATTGTTGATCAAATTAAACATTAATTCCTTTTTTTTTAATCGCAGCCGTATAAATAATGGAGGTAGGCTCTTTGAAAGAGGTTAGTTGAGACCCTCTTTTGTTAGTGCTCATTTTTATTTTCTGATAAGCAGAATTTTAATCCCACCTCTCCACACACTCAGCTCCAGTCTCAAATCAAGATAGACTTCTGCTCAGCCAAGGATTACCACGACGAGGGCTGCAGTACAGCGGTGATGTTCAGTCTGGGCCATTAAATCCACTTGGTGGTCGGGGTCAGTGTCTTTTCCCGCCTGTAATTATGATACATTGGGTAAAAGTGAGTTACTGTGTTATTAGTGTATGTTGTGTGTGTAACATGTCTCAGTAATGGAGTGAAAAAGTACACATTTTTTGATAAAGGAGCTAGTGCAACATTTCACACATAAATACAGCAGAAATCCAGTCTCTTTAAATGTCTCTGAGTCATGACTGTCTACAATGAGTGAGAAGCTCCAGCTGTACAGTTGTCACAGTCGTGTTTACATGGACGGGACGGCCTTGCGTATAAAGCTGTTTTAGTCAAGGACTAGAGAAAAGAAGAATAACATACTCAGTGCTTATTCAGATGTTACGTAAGTGTGTTTAGATCACGCTCATTCTGTGTCAATTTATGTTCAATGTGAAGCTATGAGTTAACAGAGTGTGCTAACATTAGCCTGCTAACACAACAATGCAGACCACGGGCAATTGCTGCTCGAGCAAAGGACAATTTTGTCCGCCACTTGCTCTTCATGGTGCTTAATTACGGTACAAATCACTGCAAATACGTTTCCTGCCCTCGATGGCCGTACTCTCTGGATGTATCTTCAGTCTCCTGTCTCGTCCAGACAAAAATAAACATGGTAAACAATCAACACTTATTACAGTGCTAAATGGATCTTGCATGCATAAAATAAATACATGTCTGCACATTTAAGTAACATATTTTACTCTTTCTGATTTCAGGATACCATTTATTTAGTTGATGGCATTTGTGAGAACCCAGAAAGGAAGGATATGTTTTATTTTTGATGTGCTGCTTGATAACAATGAAAAATCAGGAAAGACACACATCCCTCAGTGGGTGCTGGATCAAAAAAAATTATTAGGATTATTACCGTTATGTTACGTTTTGCTTCCTTGCCCCCCCAATAACTACTCAAGAAAATGATAAAAGTTTTAAAATAGTAAGGTCTTTGTTTTTCTTTTGTTTCTCAACAGATAGTCGAGGAGAGCCGATTTCTTCTGTCGTCGTCAGATGCTTCAGAGAGGCTTTATATATCTATATACATGTATATCCTGTTTTGTGTTCTTTCTAAATGCAAAAGCAGTGTTCAATTGTTGTTCTATTTAATACTATATAAAACAGGAGAAAATGATCAAAATAAAGTTTCAATAAATAAGAATCCTAAAATGTCTCTCTTCCCAGAATCACACATTAATACATATTTTATTAGTGTACAATAAGGCTGAGAAAGACAGGTGGACAGTCATCCAGACACTTAACTCTAAATTCAGCTCAAATGTGATGGCAAGACTTTTCAGCCTCTTGAAATGTGTTTGTAAAGAAGTCTGCACAGTCTGTATGTAAACATGCTGAGTAAGAAAGCATTGCTTGTCCTTATCAAAAATTGTTACTGTTTGTGATAAATTCTGACTATTGCGATGTTTGTTGCAAAAACTTTTATTGGAATAACGATGAAACTGCAGTTACTTTGACATTCTACTCCGTACCTTGACCTATGTTTTAATGTTGTTCTTTTTCAGGAGGATAATTATGGTTCTCCGTGAGGCATGAGGGAGATTTCTTCTGTCGTCGTCAGATGCTTCAGAGAGACTTTGCATGAGAACAGGTACTTAACTTTATTTGGATGCATTTCTTTCTTCCATTTTTTAAAAAATATATTTACTTTGTAAGGCTATCATACATGTCACAAACGGATTAAATGAAAAATACAAAATGCTTTTATTATTTTCAGTTTTTCATCAACGGTTGCAATCCCACTACCATTCAAGAGGTAAGCCTACTTTAGGACATTTTATTTTACTTGTTTCTTTTTAATAGTTTAGATATTATGCCCAGTTGGAAGTGTATTCACTCGTGCTTGTGAACACACTCTTTCCAACTGGGCATAATATCTAAACTATTAAGAAGAAACAAGTAAAATAAGATGTCTTTATTTGTATAAATATTTTGGAAGCAATTTTTTTTTTCATTTTTCCTTTTAAACCGGTAGTCGGAAAGAGGGAAAGAGGGAAAGAGGGAAAGAGGGAAAGAGGGAAAGAGGGAAAGAGGGAAAGAGGGAAAGAGGGAAAGAGGGAAAGAGGGAAAGAGGGAAAGAGGGAAAGAGGGAAAGAGGGAAAGAGGGAAAGAGGGAAAGAGGGAAAGAGGGAAAGAGGGAAAGAGGGAAAGAGGGAAAGAGGGAAAGAGGGAAAGAGGGAAAGAGGGAAAGAGGGAAAGAGGGAAAGAGGGAAAGAGGGAAAGAGGGAAAGAGGGAAAGAGGGAAAGAGGGAAAGAGGGAAAGAGGGAAAGAGGGAAAGAGGGAAAGAGGGAAAGAGGGAAAGAGGGAAAGAGGGAAAGAGGGAAAGAGGGAAAGAGGGAAAGAGGGAAAGAGGGAAAGAGGGAAAGAGGGAAAGAGGGAAAGAGGGAAAGAGGGAAAGAGGGAAAGAGGGAAAGAGGGAAAGAGGGAAAGAGGGAAAGAGGGAAAGAGGGAAAGAGGGAAAGAGGGAAAGAGGGAAAGAGGGAAAGAGGGAAAGAGGGAAAGAGGGAAAGAGGGAAAGAGGGAAAGAGGGAAAGAGGGAAAGAGGGAAAGAGGGAAAGAGGGAAAGAGGGAAAGAGGGAAAGAGGGAAAGAGGGAAAGAGGGAAAGAGGGAAAGAGGGAAAGAGGGAAAGAGGCGGGTGGAGACTGGGAGTCAGTTCGGGTTCGCGGGAGATCGCGCGACCTCTCGCTCCCCGCCCGCTCTCCTCCGGGTGGAGACTGGGAGTCAGTTCGGGTTCGCGGGAGATCGCGCGACCTCTCGCTCCCCGCCCGCTCTCCTCCGGGTGGAGACTGGGAGTCAGTTCGGGTTCGCGGGAGATCGCGCGACCTCTCGCTCCCCGCCCGCTCTCCTCCGGGTGGAGACTGGGAGTCAGTTCGGGTTCGCGGGAGATCGCGCGACCTCTCGCTCCCCGCCCGCTCTCCTCCGGGTGGAGACTGGGAGTCAGTTCGGGTTCGCGGGAGATCGCGCGACCTCTCGCTCCCCGCCCGCTCTCCTCCGGGTGGAGACTGGGAGTCAGTTCGGGTTCGCGGGAGATCGCGCGACCTCTCGCTCCCCGCCCGCTCTCCTCCGGGTGGAGACTGGGAGTCAGTTCGGGTTCGCGGGAGATCGCCGAGAAAAAATGTGGGAAGAGGAAGAAAAAAAAAAATGAAATAAATGAACATTTACTTTTATAGCAATTATAATAATATTCATCCACACTATCATCATTATTGCCACCATCATCATTACTACCATTAGTAACAATTAATGGTATTATGATATTATATTGTGTTATTAATGGATACAGGGGATGTGCTGCAAAACCTCCCTACCTGCCTACCTACCACACAGACACGTGGCCTCAGGAGCCAGGGACCGGACCCTTGACCGGTTCGATTTTCTCCCCCTCCCCTCTGGAGAGTAAGGAGAGCTCGAGCCCAATTTTCAATTTAGAAAGCTTTATTTGCATGAATGTTACTTAAACAATATTACCAAAGCATCGACACAATACAAAACAATATGAACAGTAATCAACGATGTAGCATGAGTAAAATTAATAATTATATACACAATTTATTACAACAACAAATAAACAGAAAAGTGTTCAGAAAAGAAAATCATAAATAGAGCAAGAATTATTTACTTTATATTTACAGATATAACAAAGATTCAAATATATATATAAGTACATAAATATAGTAGTGTGTGCCGTTAGGTGACCAGGGGCCTGTTTCAGAAAGAAGGTTCAACAAACTCTCAGTCTAACCCTGAGCTCTGAGTTGATTTACCCCCAGGTGGGAATCTCAGAGGCCTCTTCTACACGTAGGTGGGTATTTTTGAAAACAGAGGTTTTTCTGTGTGTTTTGACCTTTAGTACACAGGGAAAGTGTTTTAGGTCACTGAAAACGCACCTTTTAGAAAACTCCTTCCAAGGTGAAGATTTTAAGAAACTCCGTTTAAGGTGTTTATGTGTAGACAGGGAAACAGATTTTTAGGCTTGTAACGTCACACTGTGCGCTAGTTTCTCCTCCGTTTTGCCTTATTGTGCGACGCGTATCAGATTAGTGCGAAAACAGACGTACCCATCTCATGCTGGTCTTAACGTTGCTAACTTTTACATGCTTACACATACATATAGAGCAGGTGAAATATATTTGCAGCAGGTGAAATATATTTGCAGCAGTTGAAATATTTAGACAGTTGACCTTCAGGGCCACCGTAAGTCACGTGAGTTCATGACATATTTTGTAGACAATCTACCTAGACTCATGTAACATCTGTTTTTGATAAAGTTCTTCTTCTGCTTGTGGTAATTATGATATTCTGCCTTTTATATCAGATCAACCCTTTTCCAGTTTGTACTGAGTCACAGTGCCAGGGGGCAGGTCAGGGAGCACAAAGAACACAATACATTGTTTGTTTTGTTTGTCTCCTGCAGCAGTGTGTTTGGTTCAGGTGTCAGCAGGTCATTCCCCTTGTTTTCTCCTACTTACCATTCATGCAATTTGCTTTAGTTGAACCCCTCTCCTCTTTGCTGAGCGTTGCATTCAGTTAGCTTCTATTTGGCTTACTGCAGGAGGTTTTCAAGGTGACTGCTTACATCTTACTTTGTAGTTTGAATATTTTATATTGTCTTTTATCTAGCTGACAGTATATTTATATATATATAATCATTTTAATTTCAAACTGCAGACACTGTCATGCTGAGAGGGCTCTTTTGAATATAGCTCAAGGAAAAAGACATACAAGCAAAGGGAGTTTGATGGAGGCCTTACAAGAAATACTGTACAGCATGTAAATCAAATGCAGAGTGCACCAACGGGAATATCGAATAAGTACATGATGCATAATACAGCAGCTGGGAAAAACCTTTAAAAAATACATTTTCCTGGCTTCATCTGCCCTCAGCTAATGCATCATAATGGAAAGTACTGCAGTTTCGCATGCAGGAAATGGACTCTCAAATAGCAAAGATCTGGGGGCCATTTCTGCGTGAAATGAGTTGCAGCGTCATTGACCAATTACTTTCCCCCAATTATCTCTATCCGGCATGTTTATGAATAAAATGAGCTCACAGTGGACGCAGAGGGGAGGTCATTATCAGCCAACACAACATAATTGCAGATCGCCTGGCTGCTTTGGGCAAAGATAGGCATCTTGGGTATGCACAAGCCAGGAGCAGAGAGCATACTGGGACACAATGTCCCCACTCTCGAGGGCTGAGAGCAGACTGAGAGGTTTGATTTGGAGAGTCATTATCAACAGACACGATGCATTCAACCCACACACAATTATCAATTACTGTAACAACTCTTCTCGAATTCTCTAGTGGCCAGATGAGTGTGGGACAATTTTCCCTCCCATTCCCATCAGGCATGAATGCCGGAGTACCAACAGCTTCACAAAGCCGCTAAATTCCATTAATTCAGCGTACTAACAAGTGAAGTTTAACTCTTTGCAAATCAGGGAAATTTGCAACATAGGCAAAGTGAATACGTCTGAGGTAAACAAGCAGGAGTGTTGGTGTGGGTTTGTGTTGAAACAACTTTGTTAGCAGCTGCTTTAAGGTGCAGAAATAGAAGGTATAGATTTAAAGTCATTATGTAGTTCTGTTAACCCCAAGTGGTAACCATAGGTGTTGAAAATTGAAGCCGATGCGCAAGGGCAGAAACTGCAGTACCTCAAGTGTCCACTTGAGGCTTGCTGCAAAAGCCCCAGAAGTCACATACATCTTTACAGTAAATGTCCATATTTACAGCACAGGTAAACAGGTTTACAGCCTGGTAGAAAAAGTGATTTTGGTCTGAAAAGTGCATTTTACTATCGGCAGATGATGTTCGGGGGGATTTTGTTTCTGTACGGGAACTCATTTTTGATTTCTATTGATTTGATGAAGTATAAGAGTTATTCATAATGGTGACCGCCCAGAAGATGAACTAGCACCTCTCCAGATAACAGACCAATTTCCAGACTTGGTCCGCACCGGGACTTGAACATGCAACCCTCCGGTTCTCAACGAAAGTCCCGACAGACTGAGCGTCCTGCATACTGCTGCATTCTGGACAAAGTTACTATACACAACTAAACAAAAATACAACACTGATTAAGTTAACTTTTCCATTATGACCATATTAGATTAGGATTCAGGTGAAATCCTCTGTCTTACTGGGATAATAGTGTGGCTGTAAATATCTCAGTGATGGTATCAAAGTACACCAATTTTTTAATGTATGTAGGACTGGAAGGTCAATCAGAGTTCAAACTTTTTAAAAAGAGCAAACAGGGAGCTTCTTGTCTCATTTTCCTGCCTGGGAAAACATGGTTTCTGTGGGACTTAGTATAGCTTTGTTTTACTCCTCTGGAGCAGAAAGACTTGTCTAAGAGGGTTGAGGTTAGTCAGGTATGACCTCGTTCTACATATTTAGCATACAGAGTCAGGAACTGGTTGTGCTGGAACAGACTGAATCTAGGCTACTCTATATTCATAACAAACCTTTTGTACGGCAGGTCTTTGGACTGTAAAACTGTAATAAATCTGATCATATCTGATAAGGAAATACATGAGTGGTGTTTGTATTGCTTTTGGTTTTTAGCTCTTTTAATATTTATCGTTTAATTACAATAGGTTCTTATGGCCCGAGAGACTGTCTTTTCGCTTTAGGGCAGCATGTGAGCAAAGTGTGCAAGTATGGGGTTGTAGGGTAATGGTGTGTGTGTGTGTGTGTGTGTGTGTGTGTGTGTGTGTGTGTGTGTGTGTGTGTGTGTGTGTGTGTGTGTGTGTGTGTGTGTGTGTGTGTGAGGTAGCGCCTCACTGACAGGAAGTTACCAACTAGATGTCGACAAAATAAAAGCATGCAATGTTGAATCACCAATAAAGGCATATAGGTTCAAGGCACTGTAAGCTCCCCTAATGTTCAGTTTTGGAGTCTTTTTTAAACACACCTAAAGTATGCTCAGTGTTTTAGGCGATGCAATTTGATATGACTCAATACAATACGATATACCTCATTGTCCCTGTAGAGAAATTGGTCTTGTATTCACGTGCTATACTGTACAAACATTCAGCTGCCCCCACAGTACAATAATAAAAAGAAACAATAACCCACATGAAAACAGAGAAGCCCGTACCAATGAAAACCACATGCAATTATGTAATGCACATTTCCCATATTGCACAGGTTCTGCGTAAAAACCAACATCAATCAATCAATCATTATTTGTATACTGCAATTCATAACAAGTGTTCTCTCGAGACGCTTTACAAAAGAGCATATGGGATACATAAAGAAAAAGTTGTGTTGAGTTATACTCAGATTATCTTCCAGAAAAAGCAGCAGAATAATGACTGTCTTTAGGTTTCCCTGACAAATTTGTAAATATACTGGCGATAAGAATATTTAACAATGACCTTTATAACTGGGATTTTGACAACTTAATTTTTGCTTTGAGGCATTGTGTTGTACTAATATTTATGTTTTACTATGCATCATTGTAGAAACAATGATCATTTCTCCTCCAAGGTGAATTATTGAGATAAAATCACGCAACACAATATTTGTTTATGGGTTTTTTCCATAATCCTTGACATTTTTTTTCTTTCTATCGAAAAAAACATGATATGGAAAAGGTCAGTTTTAATGTTTAATTTCTCAAACAATTTAAGGGTTAACGACCCAAAGAGGGTGATTTTAATTTACTACCTTATTTTGAAAAGAATTAACCGGATGCTGCCTTTTTTTTGTAGTTAGCTTACCTCCTGTCTCTAAACAGGAGCGCCGCCTGTTCAGCTCCCTTACAACAACAAACGCGCTCTCATGGGTAGGACGAGATGCAGAGTAGAGACGGAAATACATTAAACATGTCGTTTTCTCAACATGCAGGTTGTTAAGTTACACATTTGTGGATAAGACGACTTAAGACGGACAACAAAAACCGGGTCGCATTCAGAATTTCTCTGCAGACTTTACAGAGAAGCGGCTGTCCCGAGTCCACTCCAACGTTACATGGTAAGTTAAGCTTTTAATGGATTCATACTGTAACTATTACACGGAAATAACGTAAAAATTACAGGTTTTCTCAGTGTTATAGCTGTTAAACTACATGCGTGTTCTGCAAGTTTACATATGCTTAAAAGTAAGGTGAAAAAAAATCGACTTTATCCATCAGTACAGGTGTGTGAAAGATAAATTAATCATTCAGAGGTTTTTTTCTCCCATTGTTTTGCTTACTAAAACACACTCAGAGGAGGAAATGTAGTTTAGTTTCCCTTTAAAAAAATTCTTCTATAATGTAAAAATGCCGCCATGACACAATTTTAATCTTTCTTGTCCACCTCAGTTCTCTCTCTTTTTATCAGACGAGTATCAGACCTCTCAGGTTGAGTTGGTTCAGTCATAACAAAGGGCCTCCTACAGAAACTACAGCCGGACTCATTTCCTGCTCGGACCTCAGCTTCAGTCCAGATCATAAATAAACAATTTCCTTGTAAAAGACTCACCATCCCTCTCCTCAAAAGTAATCCCACTGCTGCTATCTTATCTTTTTTTAGACACACATGTCTTGATATACTGCTCTGAGAATATAAGACATTATTGCTTTCCAAGAAGTTTGTTGTTTTTATCATCTTAAGTCACCTTTTAGACACTTAAAGGAAAGATACACTGATTTAGGACTCAGATATTTTTCTGATAAAGGGAAGTTTGTTTAGAGATGGTCAGCTTGTTTTGCTGGAAATCACACATTTAAACTTAGCCTCATAAACACTATAGGTCCTTGCCATATTTCCAAAGGAAGTGCTGACTTTGCATATGAGATAAAAATGCCATATGCCAAAATAGTTTCTGATCTGTCAGAAAGTATGAACGCATGAAACAGATTTTTTACATTTTCTGGTGCAAGAACTCAAAAGAATCTGACGTATGCCCCTGATGTGTAGGAACAGTGTCAGATTTTACATCAGTGACAACACAATACAATTCATGATCTATATATCATAGCTCGTGCGTAAGGGAAAGTGGTTCCCCCTCACAATGGACGACATGCCTTCGGGTACAGCAGTTACATATGTGAATTCTTAAAATGAATTGCATTCCCCATCTAATGCTGTCTGAAACCACTTTTGGCCAGACACAGAGGCACTTTAACATTGCCAGGTGCACTGTGAGAGCAGAGTTTTTCCTTTTTTAACCACGAGAAACAAGAGGACACCGTCAAAAGTTTGCTAACTACTAGTGCATATAAATTGGATTTCTATTAGGGGAATTTATGGGCACGAGAGCTCGAAATGGTGGTGCATTTCATACCAAAATAATCCCCATGTGTGCTCATTTAAGTAAGAAAAGCACCCTTACTATTCTTCATGCAGCATCCTCATCTATAAACAAATCCCATACTCTCAATAAAATAACAACATGACAAAGGACCAACTAAATACAAAGCAGGAGATCTCTATGAGCTCATCTCCTCTAACCCCCGACGATGTTATATTCAACTTTGTACAGCTTAAGCACACGCAGAGGTCAAACCTCAGCAAGCTTGCAAAGGACGGGCCGTGTGCCTTCACAGTGGAAGGCCTCACTGTGTTTGCATTGATAATTTATCAAGTGATTTTATTAGCACATGGCAAGACTCCTTAAGAGGAACTGCTCTGTCAGCATATCGGTGTGTTAGCAGCCGTGTAGAGACTACAGAGCGTCGGTGCTCTGTCTTTGACATGATGAGAATATTTATAACTCTGCATGTTTATGGATGGGTTGGTTACATTAATCTCATTTGAGTTCAATAATCAAATCAGCTTTTTGGATCCATTGTTGAATCTATTAATGTAGTTGTACTGCAGAGGAAGATTTCTTTTTCATTGAAAAAGTATTTCTAGGAAAGCTGAACGGATGAATATGATTCTAAAATCTCTCACTAAAGGGGTCAGGCTTAATTCTGATTTTTGGTAGTGACCTAAAAGTGATATGCTACTTTTTTAAGAACCACAGCTTACAGGATATAAAAATGCTTCCTAACTTTTCATTTATTTGACAAATACGCTTATCTGCTTAATACGAACGTAGTAAATTGAGAACTTCATACAGAAGTCTAAAGAAAGACGTCTGAAGCAAAATTCTCCACTGGTCGTCAAGCCTTTAGGACCATCAACCATCTCCTTAATGAGAAATTGCCACTCAAATTTCAGATATTTTAAAGCATGTGACAAAACAAACATGGTTTACCCTCCCGCCCAATGAAAGGTGTCTGATCCAACCTTCTCAGCAGGGTCCTAAGACGCTAACTAGACTCTTCTCCTCTGTCGCCCCCCGGTGGTGGAATGAACTTCCAAACTCCATTTGATCTGCAGAGTCCCTTTGCACCTTTAAGAAAAAGCTAAAGACCCAGCTCTTTATGAACACCTACGACCTTTTTATACTATTGATGATGATGATGATGATGGTAATGACAATGGTTTTGTTTGATAACGACAGTTTTACTGGTTAGAGTTCTGAAGAACAGCCGTTTATGTCGTGCTTTGCCTCTGTGCTCTGCCTGTCAGCACCTGTGTGTCCGACCTGAATCAAAGATGTTCGTCTGCACTTACTGACTTTGTTTCCCTTTTTTTTTAGATCCTTGCTTGTGTTGTTCTTACTCTCTGATAAACTTCGCTTTGGATAAAAGCGTCTGCTAAATGAACCGTAGAATTGTAGAAGATGGTTAAATAATGCTTCATAGACTTTCTGACACAACTTATTTCCAGGCACACTTTCCCAAACCCATTGAAAACGTCTCTGCGACCCACTTTTGGGTCTCATTATCTTACCTGTTTGTTATGTTTCTCTTACCATCATCATCATCACCATCATCATCATCTTTCTACTTTGTCTTTTGAACCCCTGTGTTGTTTGAGTTGGCAGGCCTGAGATGGTATCTCTGGACCGCTCCCTCTTTGTGTCCTCTTATTCATGATGGCAAACATGTACATACTCCTCTGGCCCTGAGCTAAAGCCTTTATCATCAAAGGGTTTTCAGAGGAAGCCCTTTGTCTTGTCGTTGGTGCGCAGATGGTCTAGTGCCTATAAGTTAGGTCGCATCCCATATATGGAGGCTATAGTCCTCAAGCGGGCAGCCAAGGTTCGAGTCCGGCCTGTGGCTCCTTTACTGCGTGTCATTTCCCTCTCTCTCTCTCTCTCTCTCTCTCTCTGGTTTCCTACTCGATACCTGTCCCTGTTTAAGGCTGTAAGCACATTTACTTCTGCTGTTATGCATTTAACACAGCTCTGTATGGGGGTCCACTATCTTCTTTAGCCAGCCTCAAGTGGCCATCTGAAGAACTGCAGCTTTTGACGACCTCTGGATCGGCTTACCTTTTTACTCCTGTAGGTTGCTGCTTGGAGAAAAAACGCTGCTATGTTTGTAAAAGACACCTGAGTGTGCGCTTACAGGTTGCGTTAGTCATTTCTTGTCATTCCTTTTTAATGATTTGTTTGTATTAATTAACACACCTTTTAGCTTCCTGGTTTGACTTTGGAGAATGATATGAACAGGAATGCAGGTGTGATTAATAATTAGTCTAACAGGCTCTGTTACACAATAGATAACGTGTTTTCTGTAACTGATACCTCTCTGCCCTCCAGCTTTGAATTTTGCCCTTGAGCTGATTATACTGAAAGTCAAGTCCCTCCATTCTTTGTGTTTGGTTACACAAACCGTCTCCTTGAAGAGCAAATAGAAAGAGACACTTAAGATGACAAAGCAACAGAGGGAAACACAGGGGGAGGTGTTGTAGCTGTCAGGCATCATGAAGACTGTGTTGTGTTTTTAATTCCTCCTGAGGGTTCATCATCTCTGATGGGAAGCCGATTGAGTATTTTATGGGTTTCTCTGTTTATGTAGTGTCCCATTGTGTTGACTTTGCCCTCCTGTCACCAGTTGCTTACTTTAACTAGTGATGTTGTACTCTTTCCCACACCACAGGATTTAAAAACAGCTTGAAGTAATGACTTTGTGACCCTAAGCGGCTTTTCAAACAATGTAATGTGACGCAATAAGCTCCAGGCTTCTGTGTCTGTTTAGTTTTAGGCAGAAAGATGAATACATCATTTATTAAAGACATCTCTTAAGACCCTAAAATGATACCTCCTCAAAATGTGTTGTGCTAAATGACGATTTGCTATATGTCAGTTTGTCTTCATATTGGGATTACACGGTCCAGTTAGCAAACTGCTGGTTGCTGACGAAACTCGAGGAGCTGAATCCACAACACATGCAGTTTGTTGACAAAACACAGTGAGCACTGTTGGCCCTCTCAGTCAGTCCTCCTGTTCCTCCTTCAGAGAATAATCAAAGGACATGTCGCTCTCTTATGTTTCTTTTTTCGATCTGTTTTGGGCACTTACTTTTACGCGGTCGTTCAGCTCAGATCTGATTACGTTGTCGGTCACAGAAATCCGTTTTTTTAGTAAACACAGTTTGGCTTTTTGTCTGCTGGGAACATGTCCTGAAAGTAAAATTTTCTACTGACCCTGTCAACACAAATATGTCACCTAAACCAATTTTACAACTTTATAATCTGCCTTTCAGTTTCTGAATCATAACATATGAATCAAAGATTAAACTTATTTTAAGTGTTTATTTAGTTTTATTCTTTGATCTAGACCGAACACTTAAACCAAGTTAAGAAAGGTTATCAGGATAAACCAAATTATGGATATTACAAACTAGAGGCTCGGGAGAGGGTCACTGAGGAAACATCCTAAACCCTTCTTTTCACTTTATAATGGTTTCTGAAGTTTGTTTCCCTAATCTGTAACATGTCGTTACACCACAAAACAAACATTTAAAGCTGCCCTGAAGAGTTTTCTTTCAAACAAACACAGTCATGTTTATATTCAGTGTTTCCCACCAACACACCGTGTGTGCATGTTTTCTCTTAAGACCTTACAAATCTGTTAGAAACATTTCTTTTTCTTAAATACATTAATCTCAGCTAATTTGAAAAACATTGGTACCAGCGTTGTTTACACCATCCAGCAGTCTTCTTCCTTCCACCCGCTTGGTGGCCTTTAGCTTCCATCCAAAGGGGCACAACCTAACCACTAGGCCATCTGTGTTTTATTTTCTATTGAAGCCTGAGGTGTATACAGAAGGACAGGTTCATAAAATTATTGTGTGTTAACCAACTAATAGAAAAGTCAGTTGTATGCAATTTTTTGTCCAAAGAATCTTCATGTGTTTGGTGTCTTTACGATTATGTTACTGCTCCAGATCGAGTCAGAGCCTCCCCGATCTTGAATCGATATTTCTGAATCCTGGTCGTACTGGAATACCCGCAGCCGCAGCAGCCAATGAGAGCAAGCACATGGAAGAGTCACCAACCGGATTTTGTACCCGTGCTGCAAATTAAATAAAGCTGCACATAATCCGTCCTCTCAGCCAGGATTTCATCCGTATCGTATTTCTCATTTTCAGTTTGAAGCTGGAAAACACACAGCAGGAGATCCAGCTGACGATGTCGATTCTTTTTATTTGATTACGTTTGATCACGCAAGTTTCTGTGAAATCGTTTCTACAAACGGCAGGTGTGTGGTCTCCAGGTCTGGCCGAGTCGTCTAGTGTGTGCATTCAAGGATTATAACATAACAAATCGATTGAGATTGTGCTCATGTCTGTTGTCTCCCACATTTAAAAAATTGGTTAAGATTCAAAAATCGTCTAGTGTGTGGCCAGTTTAAGTCAGATCTGAGTTTCGTGCACAGCTGGACTGCACAGCTGTCTGAGGGCAAAAAGGGGAAGGGGTTGGAGTTTCAGAGACTCCTGAATCCTGAGCTTGGGAACGGCCAGGACTCCTTTATCTCTTTTTGTTTTGGTCTAATCTCAGCCTGAGAGCCAGCCTGCCTTTATGTCCTGACCTGAGCAGGTGACGTCTGTGATTATGTTTAAAGAATATTGAGGATTGGAAGTATTAGGGAGGCTCTAGGCTTCGGAGTTCATCACACTTGCATGTTGATCAGGGCTTACTAGCTCCTGTTGAGTCCCATTGCCGAGAAAAGTTGGGACCCTCCAGAATGTGCTGAGTCTCTCCCCAGAGACCCTACACTAAACACATGCCCTCTTCTCACCTGTATCCTCGGGCGGCCTACTCTATACTTTCAGGGCATCCACAATAATGGCGTCTGACACAACTTCTTTTTTGGGTCTGATTCTCTGTTTTTTGTCTTGTCTTGTTTCTTTTTAGATGTGGAGCTGGTGGTTAGAAATAACACAGCACTCTTCGATTCTGATAGCACTGCCTGCCTATTCCCTCCCCTGTTCGCCTTGTCTCGTCCTGTCCAGCCTTTGTTTCCCCCTCAGATCACTGCGGTGCAGCACTGCCCTCCCTGGCACATAATAGGGAAATCTAATAAAGAATGTCAACTTAGCTTCCAGAGAGGGCCGGTGATGGTCACGCACACGCACTAAATATGAAAATATTTGGCTGCAAGACTAAAATATGCCTCAATCTCATAAAAAGTTGACACCCCCCTTTGTGGTGTTAAACGATGAGAAAAAATGCAGACAAATAAAAAAAAAAAAAAAAAAAAAAAAAAAAAAAAAAGGAAGTATTAGGGAGGATTTAGCAGCAGATGTATGACACACACACACACACACACACACACACACACACACACACACACACACACACACACACACACACAGAGAGAAGGCCTCCCACTTAGTTACTTTGGCATGAGATTTCTGCTTTGTCACTGTTTACAGGTGAAGAGCACAGCGGTCTTGAATATGCAGACATCGTTTACCAGCTAGATTTCCATTCTGTCACCTCCTTTCCTGGTGGTTTACTTATGGCCCAGTTTCAATGTAAAAAGACCATCAAGCTACCAAGACAACCACAATCCATATTTTCAAAAGTTAGACTCACTCGTGCCAGACCTCAGCCTTGTGTTCTTCCAACAATCCAGCCAAAGGTTTTTCCTTTTTAGAGAGCTCACTGGAAACTGGTTCCACTTTGAATCCAAGTCTGTTAGAATTTCTACTGCTTATTTTCCAGTGCAAGCATTTATGTCAAACATTTCTCCATCTCAAGACAGAAACCAATACATACACTGCATAGAGTAACAATGGTAGGAGTTGGTTCAGTGAGATGAACAGCTAGAGGTAATAACGATGCATTCACATGCTTCAAGGATTGTCTGATATCCAGAGTTAGAAAAACTACTTTTTTTGAAGTGACCTTTTAGGCCATGTTTGCCTTTTTTGGATTGGACAGCCAATAAGAGACAGGAAATGGGGGGGTGGAGAGAGTTGGGGTTGACATACAGCAAAGGACCGAGGTTGGATTTTAGCCTCAGTACATGGGGCGCACAACATAACCGCTAGGCCATCCGATGCCTCCCATAAAGTCATTTTTACGTCTTCTGTGTGATCATGAGCTGTAGGTTTTAGGCCGTCATATGTTGCAAAGAAGAGAGATCAATAAGAAGACATAAAAATAAGAGGACTATAATGGCAGACATGGTATCTGTATGACAATTAAAAGCCACAACTTAGATGCTTCTTTACAGGCATCAAAAAACAGTGAGTGTGTAGATCTACTTTGGCATTTAAAGAGAACAGAGTTGCACTCGATGCAAAGTGTGACCCCTGCTTTGTGTCAAGAGGATGACACACAGCCGTGTCATCCTTTTGCCCTTCAGCCCACCAGGCTGAATCTTGCTCCTAAAAAACAGATTACTCATAACATTCAGAAAAGTCACGGCTGTTTCAAAACTGAATATGGTGGAAAGTGGAAATGACACAACCAGGTTTAAAAAAAAAAAATTGACGAACAGTTCAGTGTTTGTCACATGAAAACTAATGACTGAGAAACAATTGAAGTACCCTTCTCCCTTTTAATTTAAGGTGCTGTTTGGGAAATAGAGATGGGACCTCTTTCTTCTGTCTATCACTGCTGCTCTTCTACAACCTCATTCAGTCTAGAAATACACATTTTTATTCCTTCCATGTGTCCTTTTCCCCTGAGAATCGACCCACGTTGCTGCATCCTTTCCTTTGGGGAATAAGTCCCAAGAATCTGCTGCACGACTGATTGGATTTACAGTTTGCAAACATCCAGAGATAATATGCCAGAGCAGCATCACGGCAAAGTCATCGCCATCATCATCATCATCACTTAGTGACTGTTCTTGGCATTGGAAGAAACTCGGCTTATCAAGCTCATTTCATAAGTTGCCAAGTGAATTTGTACGTTTTGTGCTTGAAATGTAACGTCTGCATCTTACTGTGGGCAATCACTATAACTGAAGGCGTACAATTATGTAGATTCCAACACAGGAGATATAGCACTGTCATTAGGTGGTACAAATATCTGCATTTACTTGTATATGCTGCAACAACCAGCCTGATTTAGTTGCAAAATATGAACATTGTGTATCAGCCTTGTAAATAGCTTGGCAGTAATTTTGTCTTTTTGGGAATAAGGACAAACACTGGGACATTTGTGCATGTTAACATAACTATTGTGAGCATGTTGGCATGCAGATGTTTCCATTAAGCACAGAGCACTAATGTGACCAAACAGCCTTCACATTGATCAAGCATCCCTCTGGTTAATGAAAAGAGAAGCACAGTGTAACTGGTCGGATAACGTGGGATCACACGTCAGGGTTATTCAACAGATGTGGGCACATTTAGTCATGTTTGGACTGGATGCCAAGTCGGAGCTTTAAGTAATTTGTACCAAGAGAGTACTCTACATGGCACGCAGACTTGTGTTGCATCATTTGCGGCCACTTGAGGATGATTATGTGCTCAGAGGAGAGGAGTGGAAAAAAACCCGAGTGAAAAAACAACATGCCCTTTTCCCGTGAGCAGTTGTGATTGCGGTCGTGGTGAAAGTGTGATCCTGACATTGACAGCTGCTGCTGGGATGCTGAGAGGCCCATATGTGCTGATGTACAGTGACGGCCTGGAGCCTCTCTGACTCTTGTTTAATCTTTTAAACATTTCTTTAATTCCCTGGTTGATATCACACTGTTTCTCCACTCTCTCTCTTTCTCTCACTCTCTCTGCTACTCATTTTTCCCACCTACTTACTCTTCAGCTGTGTCAACCGCCTGCTGTGACTCATCTCACACCATCTGACTTTGGTGTAGCCCACAGCCACAATCACAGACTGAGGTCAGGACCACAAGAAACACAAGGAACTACCAAACCGGTCATTTGTAATTTGTTAGAGATTTCTTTAAGGGGCTTTCCCCCCAGATAAGAAAGCACATTCAAGTATCCAGTTCATTTAAAGCACATTGAAAGTCATGTGCTGATTGGCTGACTACTCCAAGCAACAACCTCCAGTGCTGAAAAATGAAGAAGCCAATGTGGAAGTGTCCACTTGAGGCTAGCTCCAAAAGCCCCAGAAGTCCCATTGACACACATGTTACAATAACCACATTGACACAGCATAGATAAACATGTTTACAGCCTGGTGCAATTGGTATTTTGTATCAATGGCTCATTTCTTTACTGGTACAAAGTGTACCAGTGTGTGAAGTGTTTTATAACTCGTCTGTTTTGATTATATGAAGCAAAGACATTGACATACATTTTGCATAATTAGGGGCGGGCTGAGTTGACTCACATGTGAGCGTGTATCAGCTTTTTTATCCAGGAGCCTCAACCCCAACTCTTTTCTTGTTGCTCGGTTGATCTTAAATCAATTAGAGAAAGCATTTCCAACATGGTGACCGACATCGTTTGGCTTCAAAACTCAGCTTCAGAAACCAATGGGTGACGTCACTGAGACTACGTCCATGTTTTATACAGTCTATGGACTTCTTGCTTCTTGACTGACATTTTTTGCAGCTATGTTGGGCTCTCTAAATTGATAGATTGGCTATATTTATGGAAAAAAAATGCTTCGTTTTAATAAACACAGCAATTACACTTTACTTAAATCTTCTCAGTTCAAGTGTCTTCTTCAACTCTTCTGCGCTTGCCCTCGTGTCCTCCTTTATCTCACTTCAAGGTTCCTGTTTTTTCCTTGTCCGGTTGTCAAATGTGGTCAAATACCAGACTTGGCTCTTTTATTCTAATTTAGAATTCCTGACTCAGCGTAATATCTCAACCTTTGTCCTTGTGTTGTTCCTGAAGTTTAGAGCAGAGAAATCAGCTTGAATGCTGTTTTTGATGGAGGATCTCCAGGAGCGTTCCTGTCTTAAATCAATCTCAATTTATTGATTCAACTGTCGGGATTCTTTTCTTTTCTCTTCTCCTCTTGGTTTAGTTTTCCTGCAGTCAGAGGTAAAGCTTGTAAGTGGGCCGAACCCTCCCTGAGGTTGGTTGTTTGGATATTTTTAAATACATTTCTCCTCCTTCTCTGTGTGATTTGTGGCCTGATTATCTCCTGCTGGGAAACCAAGAGATGGATGGCTCACAAACACTCTCTCTGTTAAACACACACACGCTCATACCAAAGAAAACCATGACTTCTCAAACAGCCATTCCTTGAAGGGAACGTTTATGGTGAGGAGGCTGATGGCGTAGTGGTGGGAGGCAGGATGACGGGGAGGTGGAGAGGTGGCTGGGAAGAATGAGGGTGCAGATCAGAAGCTATGTGGGTGGTGGGATGCACGGCTGGGCAGTAGCTGCGTCACAGTGTTGCATAAGGCCTTATGCAGGCAGAGAGGAAATGGATCTGAAGTAATTAGCGTGGTCCTGCCTGAGCACTCAGAGAGGCCGAGATGGTGAGTATTCAAACAATGTGCAGTCCATGCATCCATCAACATTTCACAGAACAGTCAAAGCTGCCTGTTGTGGATTTTCCTGCTTTCACTTTTTATTAATAAACTCAAACTGGGATTTTATGTCGACAGACAAACCTACTGTAAACAGTTTACATGAGGATATTTAAAAATGAAAAATAAAAAACATAAAAGTCTGATTCTGCTCGAGGTTTCTGCCCGTCAAAAGGAAGTTTCTCCTTCCCACTTTTACTTTGCTTAATGTTGCAACAGTTGTATGTTGTAAACAGTACAAACAAAGAGTACGATCAAGACATTTTATTAACAGTTCCAGAAAACACCAGACAGTTGCACATTTCTGGTCCTTGTTTCCTCCTCATCCTCACTGCTCAACACTAACAAATGGAGGAAGTATTGTCTTAGTAGTTTCTGAAATGTGGGTGGGTGTTTGAGGTTTGGCCTGATCTGGGTCGTAATGAGAACGTCAGAGGAACATTTTGGAGGAGATCTTGTGCTGTTTAAGATGGAATGTGATCCGTGCCATTTTCTTGCTGTCCGAACCAGTTTCCCCAGCAGCCTTCCTACTCATTGTCTGGTTGTTTTCTATACTTTAAAATAAAAGCTGAATGGGTTTTAGTGTACCTGAACACATTTTCAGACTTCTCCATACGTTGTTTTTTCTTTGACATTATACTCTAATGATTTACACCAAAAATCTGTACGAACACGCAGCTATAAAAATACAATGAATGCCAGTTATACAGAGTACAGTGTTATCAACACATCTGTTTGCTTGATGTTCCTTTTTAAACTGGAACACTTCCCTATTTTTCTGAACGGCCTTTGTTCAGGGTGTGTCGATCGACTGTCTCTTCCAAGGTTTGTAACTCGTCTCCAACCTTTGGCAAACAGCTTAACGTAAGAATAATAAACCTCAGAGCTGTGTGGTGGCAGTGTGTTAATAGGGAGGAAGTGGGCCGCCACCCTGTTCCTTAATAGGCCATTGGCTTCAGTGTGTGTGTGTGTGTGTGTGTGTGTGTGTGTGTGTGTGTGTGTGTGTGTGTGTGTGTGTGTGTGTGTGTGTGTGTGTGTGTGTGTGTGTGTGTGTGTGTGTGTGTGTGTGTGTGTGTGTGTGTGTGTGTGTGTGTGTGTGTGTGTGTGTGTGTGTGTGTGTGTGTGTGTGTGTGTGTGTGTGTGTGTGTGTGTGTGTGTGTGTGTGTGTGTGTGTGTGTGTGTGTGTGTGTGTGTGTGTGTGTGTGTGTGTGTGTGTGTGTGTGTGTGTGTGTGCGTGTGCGTGTGCGTGTGTGTGTGTGTGTGTGTGTTTGGGGAGCCTGAACGCCATGAAGAGACCAAACCTCATTTATCTTCATTTCGTCTTCTCTTTCACACTGCCTTTCCCAAAAGGTATCAAAACGTATTTCCTGCTATGTATCCTCTTTAATGAGCACTGCAGTGTAGCTGTAAACTTAATTAACTTCATGGTGATCAAATATGTACAACTGCACGAATATATGAATGAATGCTATCAGGCTGTAAATCTAATTGTGCTCCTTTTGATGTCGAGGTCCTGGTGCCTTTGTACCCCGATTTTGAAGGGTTTCCAGTTATCATATAAAGTATATTTAACTGCTCTTGAATAACAGTTTAAGTATCGTTAAGGGTTTAATGTAAACCTTTATTTGAAATGACTCCCTGATTTCTAACTAGTAAAACTGTCTGCTAGTGCTGGGAATCTTTGGGTGTGTCACGATACGATTCGACTTCCATTCTTGGGGTCACGATTCGATTCAGAATCTCTTTTCGATTCAAAATGATTCTGGATTCATGATTCAAAGTCTATTTATGAATGAGCACATACTTTAGGATCTACTCCTGTCATCTGTGAGACTGGCTGAATTTCTTGCTGCTCCATTTGGCTTTCTACTGAGTTAAAGAGCTAGCATTAGCACTTAGCAGGGAGTGACTGATTAGCCCCAAAAAAACGAAAAATAAAAATCGATTTTTGGAAGTTATGAATCTATTTTAAATCTCAGAAGATAAGAATCTCTATTTTTACATACATCGATCGTCTGCCTCTATGTCTGTAGTGCACATCAGAGTCAGTGAGCTCGTAAACGGGAGGACTAATTGTTTTTCAGTCTGGAAGCTAGCTTAAAAGAGGGTGGATATAAGTTTTAAAATGATCAAATAGACCAAGAAATGATTAAAAATGCAGGCTAATATTTGACATGGTATACCAGATGTTTGCTGAATGACTTTTATAATATAATTGAGCTTTTATTAGTATTTAAGTTGTCTCTGCACGTGTCCTGTGTGTTGTGAAACCTCAGGTAGTCACCGTAACGATCCCTGTATTAGACTCATTATGTGTTATCCTTGATAATTAAAGTAAGCACTACTTAAAGTGATGACTGATAGCTGCGACAAAGACTTGTTGTGATAGATTTAGAGGATTAATCTTACTCTGTGGGAGACTGATCAGGTGACCTGCTCCAACTCCTGACAACAAGTCTAAGAAGTTAAAGATGAAAACCTTCAATGGTTAACTCTGTCGCCCCCGCCCCCCCTTTCCTATAATGAGGATTATCCCCCTTCAGTGTAATAGCAGGTGAGAGGAGCGGCCCTCTTATGTCAACACCTGTTCATAATCTGTGGGTTGATTGTCCGACTTGAACACAAACAACTATTAAGGTATTACTCTGCATTACTCTACCTATACACCATGGTTTGCTGCTGTTGCAGTGACACATGAAGCTGTATTAAAGCCATCTGGTTGGAGGTACATTACGTGTGGGAAGCTCTTCCATCTGTCTGTAACATACTCTACTTACAGTATGTGAGGAGCTGAAGGTTCGCTCAGCTTTAAGTTAAACCTGCACAGTAACTCTCTGCCGACAGTTGATGAGCAAACATCCTCCTGATCAAACAGGATGCACAATAATCAGTTATCATCCCCCCAAACTCACTCTCGGCTCCCTCCACAGTCCGCAGATGTTCACAGTTCCACATGAAACATCCCCACGGGCTGATTTCATGGCTGGATGGAGTTATGGTTTGGGGATCCAATCCTTTAAGGTATCATATATCCGACATTTTAAACATTAATATAGTCTAAAAAGGAGTGAAGTCAAACTCCCTCTGGGCTTGTTGTTCTCAGCTCTGTGTTCATACGGGACGGATGGGATGGAGCTCTCTTCTTTTATAGAGAGAGTTGGGGTTGACGTGCAGCTGAGGGCCGAGGTCGGATTCAAACCCACAACCGCTGCAACTAGGACTATAGCCTCTGTACATGGGGTGTGTGATAGGGCTGGTTAAAAATATTGATTCATCAATACACTGCAATTATTATTTTCCCAATTCAATATCGATTTAGTGAAATCCTAAGATCGATTTTTTGTTGTTGTAATGACGCCCCTCTCCACTGGGGGCGCTGTGAATTCAGGTCAGGCACAGTTGTGCACTTTAGATCATACTGTAATTTAATGTTTTATTCTTTGTTTATTAAAGAATAATGCCACGATAAAATACATTTTTGAGTCAGTCTGTTTCTAAACCTTTACAAACAATGCACACAGAATTATTTAACAAATATCAGAAGGTGCTGTGGTGAGTTATCTGGGTATTCCTGTCATCTGTGTGTATTATTAAATCGAGGCATATTGATCAATACCGAATCGAATCGTGACCCAAAGATTTGAAATCAAATTGACTTGAGAGGTTGTGGACAATACCCAGCTCTAGTGTGCGAGGTAACCGCTAAGCTAACAACGCTCCTCATGTCTGAGTTGTTCTAACCTGCTTCAACAGTCTTAAGTTAATCGTATTGCACAAAAACATTATTCGTGCCTTAAAGTTTCTTGAAGCTGTGAATAATTCATGCACAGTACGACATGGAAATTTCATCTCTCAAGGCACCTCTAGCAATTAGTCCCATGCCTGTGTTCTGCAGGTATTTATGAAATTCAGTGAGGAAAGGACACCTTGAAAAGTTGGCCTGGAAAAGCGGCGACTGAAACCTGAATAAATGAAGTTTGTAAAGTTGTCTGTCTACTTGTCCAGCACCGTATGTTGCTCACATCATTTCTTCCTCTGTTAGTGTCAGAGACTTCAGTATAAGACAGTTACAGATGTAAGTTAAAGTCACAAACACAACATTCTCACGACTGCAGGATTATAAATAAATCCAGTCAGAGATAATGACCGTCTGGTCGACTCACCTCTGGCTCTTTTCATAATCTTTTCTCATGCTCCTCTCCTCCACTCTGATGCATTACTTTACCACTAATACATCACTTTAATGAGATGCAGATGGACTCTTCGCTTCTGTCCAGATGGTGGCAGTGTGCCTCTCACCTTCTTTGTCTTTTTGGACGTCTGGCAGAACATTGTTTAAAATCTCTTTTATTTACATTTGTCTGAATCGATCGGTCTCACACAGATCATGAATCACTCGTAAACTGAATGTGTTCAAACCTCATGTGATTATAGACAAATGTATCATAGAATAAACTCACTTTCTTTAACTTTACTCAGAAGACAGTTGTTTAGAGAAGTCGGTGCGACTTTCAGTCTTCCTTCTTGTTGACATGGAAAATCCCCTCAGTCTCAACCTTTCTCCATGTGGAGATGGTTTCTTTTGCCATTATGACTCAGATTTTCCTCTTTCTCTCCGACTTCTATAAACACACTTGTCACACTTCAGGTTTTTTCCGACTCTCTATGTACAGTGGTAGTAGTCTCGCTGCTTTTCAACTGCTGATTCATCAACGTGCAATTTGTTGCTTTTTTATTCTTCACAGTCGGCGAGGACGGAGAGGCCGGGAGAGAGAGAAGATCTGTTCAACAGAGTGAGTCTCTGGGATGCTCGACGGACCCGTACCACATGCTTCACTAAGACCTCCAGAAGCTAAGACAGGTATGATGATGACGAATCAAAAAAGACGCACATCCCTCAGTGGGTGTTGGATCTAAAAACACGAATAGGTAAAGAAAAATAAACAAGATCCGCACACCAGGAAGCTTCTTGGTGTGCGGATCTTATTTATTTTTCTTAATGTTATATGATAAATACATGTTTTATCGATGCTGGTCAACATCAGTGTAAATGTATTTTCCTAAGGCTGTGAGTTTGACCAGGATACTGAAGCCTCATGGCGATTTGTTAACTTTTAATTTATAGTTTAACATGCACTCTCAATTTAAATGATTTATTTTTACGTATAAATAATTTAAAGAAAAGGCTGAACAAAGCAGTTCCTTGTTGAAGAAATCAGTGCCTCTCTAATGCTTTCCCCTGTACACGGCATGTCCAAGGGGGGGCTGTCAGCAGAGCTCCTTTCTATCAGCTCAGCATGTTTTTGGACGAGGATTCAATTAGTCTTCATCATTCACAGAGTTTCTAGTGAGAGGAGAGAGACAAATGATTATGCAGAAGCCTCTTCATCTTCAAACCAAACACACCCGTTATCTAAAACCCTTAAAAAAAACATGTAATAGGTCAGTTTTGTTTGAAGAATCTGTGTCTCATCAATGCTCTCCTGCGGTCCCAGGATGTCCAGTGAGGGGGCTACGAGCTGAGCTGCCACTAATGTCCTTATCATCGAGGCCATGTTCACTTCATGTGTTCCTGTAGATTCCACTTACAATGGTGCAGCTCAAATGTTTTGTAGTGAAGTGGGCGTGTACTCCATGTGCAACAAGAAACCACAAACTAATTGGCTGATGTTTATCGTTCTGCTGTGTGACAGGCTTTGATTTATTTAAACCCGTCATTATTTATGTACTTTTTTATCACAATCACACACAGGGTCAGATTATCTTCTTGCCCTACTTCCTGATGTGAAACTAGAAGTTTGATTTCATGCATACATTTTTACAACAATGTAGAAATCTTCTTTTAAAAAGTGAATGTTTTGACTTGTGTCCCTCTGACATCTCACACCAAGTGTTTTCTCGCTCTCTTGCCATTTTGGTTGATGCCTAATTGTCTTAAAGACTTGGCTGCAGTCCTCAGTACTTCGGGGCAGCGTGCATCCCACTCTGTGTGGATGTTTACACATTCCTGCTGTGTGGGAGTCAGCAGCAGATTTTAATCATGGATAGGGGTTTTGCTGTAATTCCAAAACTGGAGGCGTAACCCTAATCTCTTTGGCACATTATACAGTAAATCAGAGTGTGGCTAAGTCGGGTTCCTGCCAACTCAACAAAGCCATCTCATTTCTGTGGATTTATGAGTGGACTTACCAGGAGTGCTTATTTCAATCCACAAAAATTCTCTCTCTCTTTTCTCTTCATTTGTGTCTAAAACTGATGAACCACCCCTCTGCTGGGTGCTAAACCTTTGCACCAGTTTTTATTTTGGAGGTGTTGGTGGATTGCTTTGTGCCAGAGTGGATTACTTTGGAAGCGAGAAGTCCAAAGGGCCGCCTGGTGGAGGCCGGTTTTAGCTGCAGTGCGTCCAGAGGGAGTGATGTCCCAACGCAGAGGCTGCAAAGACATTGATGGATGGCCTAGCTTTCTGTCCGCTTGTGGTCCCAGACGTGAGGCGTTGTTATGAAAATATAGAAGGAAGCAGGCTGACGGGCCGCAGAGAGGTGGCAGCTTGGCCTATGATGGATGACCACTGGCGGGGCATCCGCAACAGATACAGATAAACCTGAAGTGTGGCCTCTAAGGAGCAACTTTCAATGCTCACCAGAAATTGGCCCAGACGGCACTCATAACAGTTTTCTGTCCCTCTTAAGGAAAATAAACTAAAGAGAATAAACCAAACCAGAAACCACCAGACAGATGTACCCAATATTGCTGCAAAGCCACATGCAAATTTCTTGTTTTAACTGGAATTTGACTTTAATCCCCTCTTGGTTTTCCTCTGGCAGACAAGAAAAGGAAGCAACGGAGTCGTCATTTCACTGCTTTGGCCTGTAAATCAACTCCCTCCAAAGGGGCTGAGTCATGTTTGTCCCCCCTCCCTCTAGCTTATAAAGAGGAAGTGTTAATGGTGGCACTCACAGAGGTGATTTGCAGCCTGCCTCTTTATCCCAGCACTGGTGGCCTCAGGGCAGCTGATTGATGGCGTTTGTCGCGCAAACTTGGACTCCAGCTGAGAGTAGTTTCGGCTGCTTTGACTGCAGCGGGCACGGGACTTCACTTGTGGCGTTTTTTTGTGTTCTCCGGACCTCCCATTGAGACGTGAACAAGACTGACCTTGAACTCCATCCCCGACGTCTCCTTGCCTGAAGGACAAACTTTGTGCCCACTGGTGTGACCCACTTACAGGAGCAGGGAGAGAAAAGGAGTGTACCAATCTGTGTTTGTGTGTGCTAAGGCTGTGGCAGGGCATAGCCTACTTCTCGTACCCTACTTTACCCCCTCTTCATCTGGGAGCCGAGCAGCTGAGCTCCTGCTGCACCGTCTCTTCCCGTTCTTTCCTTTATTTCAATTCATTCGGGCCAGATGGTGGATTACAGGTCAAGGCAGAGACTGAGTACGTCCGCTGTCAGAGAAGAGAAGACTTTCTGGAAGCTGTTCCCCTGGTTACTCAGGAAGTTAGAGACTCTTTGTTACACTTCAGCAGTTAAGTATCTCAACAAAGATGTTTAAGATTCAAGGTTTAACAAGGACACAAATTAACACCTAAACATCCTGTTTTGATTGTGTCTATCACACAATGTGAAACCTCATATCTTACAATATGAGGCAGCTGTTTTGAGTAAATCCTCTCATAAACCTCCAGTAGGCAGCTAGCTTAGCAGCTAAAGAGCCAGATATTCCCTCATAAAGCAGTGGAGACAAAAACAGATCAGATACTAGACTTGCATTATTCAGGGGGCTGGAAATACTAAACCAAGTGAGGGATCATGTTTTATGACAATGAGCAGCTGTTTGCAAACATATTCACCAAGGCAACATAAGAAGCTGATGGAAATAGAGAATCAGTGGAAAATGGTTTGGATTGTAAACAATGAGTAAGTGCTACCTGAAATTAGACGTTTGTAATCTTTGTAACCGCTCCGACTTTCATTAACTTAAGAATTATTTGTTATATTCGGGGCAGGTGACCTGAGTTTTCCCCCCTGTAAAAAACAGATTAAGAAATGCTGCTCCTTCTCCAGCATGACATTCCCCTCCCACTCTTCTGATTTCCTACTCTATTCACGGCCCTTTCTACATAAGGGAAAAGCCCCCCAAAATAAATCTAAATGAATAACTAAATCATAATTGCATTCTCTGTATGAAAGACAAACGCTGGGGTTTGTACAAACTTTACCTAATGCACAAGGTCGCACTAGTGTGTGAGGTTTCTGGCTAAATGCGAAAAGAGTTACCATCAGGCTAAAATGCTAAACTCCTTTGACATGGTCACATGTTGAGAATTGCATAAATTCAGTGAACCTCCTCTGTTGAATATACAGAAATATTCCCCAAACATTATCCAACATAAGCAATCAGTTATTCCAGACCAAGTCTGTATCGTCCATCATTTAGTACTTTAATCACCTGCTTGAAAACTTTAAATAGTGAGCTTTAAAGTGAGCGCCCAGGTGAGGGTGTAGCAGCAACAACGCTGAGTGTGTTCAGTTGAGCTACGATACATTTAGATTTTTGTAAGCAATGTGATGAGAGGATTCATCTTAGTGTAGGATGTTTGACAGAACGGCCATCTTGCTGCTTACAGAAGTTGATTTTGGACTGAACTCTAAAATGCACCTGTTGTTTCCAAAGCTTCCCCCAGGTGGCGCCAAATCAACCAGAACTGAAATCTGTAGAGCGTCGATAAAGCTCGTTATACTCTCGGCTATTTAATTCGGGGTGTCTTACATATTTTTTTAATGTACTTTCTGAAGATTTGGATTCAAAATGCTCTCAAAACTGTTCATATCAAGTTAGTAATTCAAACTTGTTTTGACCTACTCTGTTTTAAAAAGGAGAAATGTCCGCACACTGTTCAGCTCCCAACAAACTATTTTATTGAACCATGGGCAACGTTTGGATCTTGGCCTGACGAAGATCTTGCCCTGGCTAAATCAAATTGCCCACTGGGAGCTGAACAGTGTGCAGACTTTGTTCCTCTTTTCTGCAGTTAGTTCATGTCTTGTCCTGCACCTGTTGGCATGTTTACCTGGATGTTCACACACTAGTTTTCTCTACTGTGTTTAAAAGACATGCTGTTTGTTTAAAGTACTGCCTCTTTAAATCTCACGATCCACCTTTTTGTTAAGTAATATCAGTGCTGTTCTGTAATAGGTTTACCTCTTTAAATCAGGCTCCCTTGATTAAGAATTGTCTCAGTAATTAACTTCATTTCTTTTTCATGAGCTTTGGCGTGTGCCTTCATGTGTTTTTGGATCACATTTATAGATGAGGAAAGTTTCAGCTCTTTCTCCCTGCAGCAGTTTTATTCCTCTCTTCACTTTCACCTTCTTTAACTTTTATATTTTATGCATTAGATTAAGACTAGACACTTTGACACGTGAAAAGGGCCAATAAAAAGGTTTAAATCTGTTGCAGACTTTTTAAAAGAGAGGGAATATCCTCTCACATTTCCGTTTTCTTTTTCCGCTGCTTTCTTCTGAAAGGAGAGTGGAATAGTTTTGAACTGACAGCTCCCCTCTCCCCAGCTCTCTGCTTCTTTCTTCTCTCGCTTCTTTTTACTGCCTGACAAAGGCAGTGCAGGACTTTGCAGAGTTCAGTTTCTTTGGTCAAAGGAAATGGTAGAGGAGGAGTGGGGCAGGGAGAAAGGAGGTGTATCTGTCAGAGGGAGGCTGGGCTGTGCTGATGAGGAGGAGGAGGAGGTGGGAGAAGGAAGAGGAGGGGACTGTGCTTCCATTCACATTGGCGGCATTTGGCTTGAGAATGTCTTTTTTTTTTTTTAGGCAGAGGGGGGGTTAGAGAAGTTTTTCCTCAGGAGGGTCGGTCAGAAACGGAGCCAAACATCCAGGAGAACGGGAGCATAGTGAGTGTTTGAAGCGCTGGAGGATAAGAAGGAGCCGGTCAGACTCAGGAGCAGACATGCAGGGAACAAACCGGGGTAAGACCGTTGAAAAAAAGGGAAGATGGCTTTTTATTACTTTGGCTAACAAGGTGACAAGTTCTGTGTGGTGAGAGCTGTTTGACTCAGACAGTCGATGTGGAAGAGTGATTCAATTCTTTAAAATGTGTGAGTTACCCTGTAGGTTAATAGCATTTAAACAGATATAAACTAAAAGGCAGCTGTTGTATTATTTGATGAATCATTTGAGTTGCATGTTCTCTGGTTTCACCTCCTCACATGTCACATTTTTCTGTTTTCTTTTGTCACATTGAAGACTCATTTGAGTGTTTTTGACTGTTGACAAAAATAAGCAAACAGAGCAACTTTACTGCGACCTCTGAGATGTTGTGTTTGACATTTTGTTATATTTTTTAATAACTAAATAAAATACGGAAGGAATCGATTTTTGCAAACCGAAAAATGTGCTTGCAGCTATCGTGCACTGGTCCCTCATCTGGGTTTATGTTCATTTAAACACAATCAACAAACTGAGATTGTAAATCCAAAGTGTGTGTGCGTGTGTGTGTGTGTGTGCGTGTGTGTGTGTGTGTGTGTGTGCGTGTGTGTGAATGTGTGTCTGTGTGCGTGTGTGTGATGGACCAAGTGAAAGGAGGCCTCTGCTCTCTTTCAGTGCAGTGTAATCATTGACAGCATTCACATCAGCAGCCAAACAAACCTGTAGACGCTGATGAGAAATTCCTGTGTTGTCAACCGTTCTCTTTGTGCACGGGCTTCAACCTCTATCAAACCAAGAGGGGCGTCTTAGTCTGCACCACGCACTTTATTATCCAGAAGATAATTATCAAGACATTTTATTTAGTTTACCTTTTTTTTATCCCAGGAGTCAAATTAAGAAAACAAATCCTCTCCCAGATTTACGGCAGTGATTTAAAAATAGCACTGCAACATGTGATGGTTTTCAGCATGGATCGATCTCTCAATTGTTGATTGGTTGGTTAATAAAATATGAAGAAACAGTGAAAACGTAAAAGTCATTTCCCAGAGCAGGAGATCACATTGTCAAACAGCTTTAGTGTCCACATTCAGAACACAAAGATGTTCAGTCTGTTACTTTGTACGACTGGAAAAGTGGGTTATCTTCACACTGGAGGAGTTGGACCCATCAAATGTTTGCACCTATAAAAATAGATTCATTCATTATCAACATGGATGCTGATTAAGAGAATATTCAACAGATGCACAAAGATATTTTACCCTGTGCATAAACAAGCTAATTGGCCTACATTCGTTTTGAAACTTGATTACCTATGAGTTCAATAACTGAGAAACAACAACACCTGTTTCTTTAATGTGAGTATTGCTAATTAGATATCAAGATAATTATTCTGCAGCATGTGCCACTATTTTTCTGTAATTTCATCGACTACAGAGTTGATTGTCAGTGAGATTTTTCTGAAGCCTTATAGCTGGAAACATCAACATTTGGCCTGGTGACCGCCCGGTAGTGTCTGCGAGGGGTTAGTCGAGGTGTCTGCCTGTGGAAAGGTAGGTCGTCTGCAAAACTAAAATAGCTTTGTCACACTTTCCCTGTGTGTTCCAGTTTCCAGAGAGAGGGGGAGAATAAGAAGATGAAAGGGAGGACGGGGGGGGGGGGGGCAGAACAGAAAGAGAGAGAGTGGGATTCAGATGTTTTGCCAGAGAGAGAGAGAGAGAGGTGGCGAGTGGAGGAGGGGATCTCCAGACTCATTTGTTTGTTCCGTCATGCAGACGCTTCCTGCTGAAAACTGAGACACTTGCTGTGTCTTCATTCAGATACTTCTTTTAGTAACACAGAATGTTCTCGCAGGAGGGGTTGTGTGAATCATGATCGTGTAGGTTTGTATTAAATCAAACACTGCTTTATTTCACAGATTATTCTCGTTGAATGACGATGTGAAACACCTGTTGTAAAGATTCATCTCTCTTATGCAATGTATCGTTTCAATGACCACTGATCTAATATCAGACGTTTAAAGTCTCAAAGCCTTTATTCTGAAATGAAAAGGAAACATCTTAGCCATCTTTTCTGTCAAAAAGCATCTCCTAGAGCCAAGCAGAAAATACTGAAAGCAGACCATGACGTTATGCACTCCACTTTAGCAAATACGTCAGCAGCTGAGATATTTTTTTTGCTTTTGGAGAGGATACACGTCCAAAGACAAAACACATGACATATGCAACATTTCAGTTAAAAGATAAAATACAGATGAAAAAAAAGAGCAAACCTGTCCAATCAGAAGCATCGAGAGCTCCTGTCAATGTTTCAGATTCCACCTGCTCTCCAGCTTTGACCAGCGTTTATCTTGAAGTTTATTTTGTAGAAAAGTTGGTAAATTGATAAAAAAGGAACTTTTATCATCTCATGTTGATTTCACACCCCTGAACTGAATCAGTACACACCTCATTGCAACCAGGCTGAGCAATTTATCCTCAAATGAGGCTGATTGTGATTGTCATTGTCGATTTTACTTACTTGTGAGCCGCCTGTTCCAAACAAAGTGTAGATCCTCCCTTCAATGAAATCATTAAGATTGTGACTTTAGTATGTGAGAAGTGCGTAGACCACGGTGAGCCCAGCATCCGTGTACTCAGAGTAAACTGCAGTTTGTATAATGTTCAGTAAGTGCAGGCCAGGATCACGTTTTGACATCCAGTGAGTGTCTTCTTTCTTGCTTTCGTCGTCTTTCTCGACTCAGAGGTTTTTATTCCCTCCCAGAGGTGAAGCCTCGGATGAGAGCCGGTGTAACAGAGTTCCCCAGTCCAGCCCTTCACCTGATGGGGGAATATTTTTAGACTCTCACCTCTGTGGCTGTGTGTTTATGGCGTTGGTCTAACAAAGAAGGATTTAGTGCAGGCTCTCTCAGTCTGTCTCAAAGCAGGTTAGTGTGACGTTGCAGCCTGGCAGGGCAGGGCCAGTAAACCGTGTATACTGTATCTTTGTAATGTGGCCTCTAAAAAAAAAAAAGCTTTTAGACCCTGTGTGTCAGATTGACAACCTCCGACTCAGCGAGATGTGAGGTTGCTCTCGTGACGGTAAATGTCATTGAATGTTTCCATACTTGTGCAGTATGTGTAAAGTAAAACACTTCTGCTGTAAGTGTAGCGACCTCACTGTCAGTCTGTGAACTCGGAGCAGACTGCTGACTCTGTTTCTCATTTCTTATTCAGTGAAATCTTGTAGACTGACGTCTCAGCAAGAATTTTTAAAACACTGATTCAACTTTATGGATTTCTCGTCTCTGTTATGTGGCATCTATTTCACCACGGATATATGACATCTAAAAAAAGCTTTGATTCTCTCAAAGCTCTCATCCAAACTCGAATCTCCTTTCTCTTTTTTGTTTGCACATTACAAAACATTCAGGTCGTTAGTTTCATATAAGTAGCTCTGATTCTATAATATGTTTATTGTAAATACACAATAATCAGGGTGGGATATCTCAGGATACTGCCTCAGAGTGTTCAGTTTGTGATCATTATATCATACGTACCTCTTACATGTAGCGTTTAAAATGGGTACTGCAGTCCAAATTCTCAAAACATTGGAAAGAGCTGCCTCCCCCTCTCCCTCCTCTCTAGAGTCGATGTGCACGCAGGTTGTTATGTGGTGGACACTGAAGCTTCAGTGTTTAGCCAGCTCTGCATCGGTCTGTAAACCTTTCTGCGTTCTAACCTCTCTCCATTTTTCAAAAGCATCTCCAATATTGATCCTAGTTTGAGCACGTTTCTGGTCTTAGCCCTTATTGGGAAACATGCAGAGGCTTTTTGGGTCGGGTAGAATCACTTCTATCTGAACCAGTTCTCTTGCTCGCTTCCATCGCTGTAACACCTGTTGGTTTGCTGTTTGCCAGGCAAACCGAGGGGCAAAACGGCCCTGTTGGGGTGCCGCCTACTTCTCTGGTCAAAATAAATACAGACCGTTCAGGACCGGAATCAAAACTCAAGTTTCATATTTCTAAGTATGTTTAAATTGAACTAAATTACCACAAAGAAAGGCTTTATATTTATTTATACGGTGGCCCTGAAGGTCAACATGCAACAACATTTTATAAAACGTGAAAAAAAAGTGTTGTCCCACCTTTCTAATAATCCTTTTTATTGTCGTCGTGTTTTGGCGCTCGTGCTGCAGTTTCCATATGCAATCACTTAAAACAATGAACTCATTTGTAAAAGTGTTTGCTTCCAGTCTATAGGGTTTTATTTTCACAGTTTTATGCACAACTGTCACTTTTTGCAACCACTGCAGATTGTCCCTCTGCTGCTGTTTCTTATGTTTTTATCCATGTGAGTAAATCTATAAAACTGTCGGTGCTGAAAACTCGGAGATAAAACCCTGAAGCCTCGAGGTGACAGCAGAGCCCCAGAGCTGCTGCTGCTGCTGCTGTTGGCCTCTGACAAAGTAAAACACTTGACACGGGACAAATACTACTTCAACTCTCCTCTCAGAAGCTGTAAGGCATGGAAATGGTGCAACTTTAGAAGAGCTGTGGCTGAAGAGTCGTCACATCTAAACACTGAGCAGCTCTAATTGTGTCCACGTTCAGTCCTCTCTCTCATTAGCTGGTGTTTCTGCACATTCCTGCAGCTGGAGGAGGGACTGACTGAGCCGTCTGTCTGAGGGGGCATTAAACCTTTCAAGGGACAAAAACAGTCTGCTCACAGTCAGCTGACACTGTAGACATTATAGAGGTGGTTAACATAAAACTAATGCAGCATGTAGAGTTGTTTTGGCTTTGGATATGAGACACAATTGCATTGATGTTAAAGTATCTTGTGATTGGCTTGATTTGTTGTTTGATTTGAAGTCAACATTTACTTGTTCAAGCTTTTCAAACCTAAAGATTTATTGCCTTTTTGTAGCTTTTCTTTTGCATTCAAGATGATATATTTTGTATATTTACATTTTAGACTGTTTTTCAATCAATGCAAGCAATTTAAAGAACTTTGAAGTTTGGGTAAGTATTTGTCCATTAGTTTAAAATAGGCTTGAAGTTAATGAAAATAGTTTCAGGTCTACCACAGTCACTTTATATCTCCATTCACTTCTCCTGCAGAGTTGTGATGAATTCACACGAGTCGTTCATTTTAAATGCCCAATTATTTTTTTATTGGGGCAACTTGGAACGTATGGAAGATTGTCAGAGCGATAGAAAGACTGAAGGCTTTTAAGATGCTAAGGAGGAGGTCTTGGCCTCCCTGTCAGCCCTCTGACCCCTCCCATCCTCCCCCTCTTAATGTGTGAGGCCCTGATCGTGACAACAAAAGGGAGACTAGGGCCACATGATCATGACAGGGGCTTTAAAACAGTTTGAGAGTAGAGTCCCTACATAGCATCAGCCATCTTGAGTTCCAGAGGGATTAGAGACTATTCAGCTATCTGGAGAGAGTTAGAGGGCAACCAATGTGCTCCCCCCCCCTATCACAAATACTGATCGGAGTTTACGGCAAAGGCAGCGAGAAGCCTGTAGGGTACTTCAAGAAGATGCAAAAAATAAACTCAAACGTTTTTACTTGAACCTGAAGTTTTTGTGGCAGATTTTTCTCTGTGTTAAAAACTGTAGAAGTAAACCAACACAGGGCCAAGAGTTTCAGTATATACTCAGTCTCAGACATGCAGCCTTTTATGTTCATCTCATATCATTTAAAGAAGTCTGAGTAGAACGCATCCTGGTCCCTTTATGTAACAGTCACACAACGTTGGGCCCAAAACATAAAGGCACGAGTCTGAGCTGATTACTGCAGATTAATGTAGATTATAATGAAGTCTGTGGCAGCCCAACTGAAGCTGAAGCTATAGATACAAAAAAAACAACTAACAAAGGGTTTAATGGTCACCATAGTCTGTGTTTCTTTAAAATGTACTCAACCAGGAATTGTCCCTTTTTGCACTGAAGACAGACTGATTTTAGAATTCAACAAGGGTCTGCTAAAATGTGATTGGTTTACGCCACTGGGGCAACAATTGAATAGAATGTCTTTATTGTCTTTGCAAATTATACGATGGAATTTGTAGTGATTATCTAAAGCAAAAGGATAACATTCACCATAAATCTACGTGCAGTCAACCACCACACACACGCACATCTACACACACGCACATCTACACACACACACACACGCACGCACATCTACACACACACACACACACACACATCTGCACACACACACGCACATCTACACACACACACACACGCACATCTACACACACACGCAAATCTGCACATGCACATCTACACACACACGCACATCTGCACATCTACACACACACGCACATCTACACACACATGCACACACATGCACATCTACACACACACGCACATCTGCACACACACATGCACATCTACACACACACATGCACATCTACACACACATGCACACACATGCACATCTACACACACACGCACATCTGCACACACACATGCACATCTACACACACACATGCACATCTACACACACACGCACATCTACACACACACACGCACATCTGCACACACATGCACATTTACACACACACACATGCACATCTACACACACACGCACATCTACACACACACATGCACATCTACACACACACGCACATCTACACACACACACACGCACATCTGCACACACACACACGCACATCTGCACACACATGCACATTTACACACACACATGCACATCTGAAATAGTTATAAATACGGGGAAATTAAAAAGAAACTACTAAGAAAAAAACATCTATTCTGTGCATTCTTAAGAGTTATAGGACTTTTGGATATTATTTCACCTTACACTGATATTATTGCCCATTAAATAGTGTTGCACCACGAGTATTATCGCCCTCATTACATTTTTACTCATGCTTACTCTTACTGTTTGATTGTAAGTCCTGCACTGTTGTGCTGATGCTGGATAGTACATCAACATTTTGCAGCACCAGATTTGTCTCGGTCATAATAACGAGTTTAGGTAAGGATCAGCTTGACTGTGAGTTTGCTAATTAAAGTGTCGTAATTACAGTTAAATATCCTTCTAGGCTCGTAGTAAACTTGGCAGGTTGGAGAATGACTTGGCATGGCTCCGTCCTGGCAGGTGGGACCCTGAAATGTGTCCGGCCAGCTCGCCTGCTGTCAGCCTATTTCTCACCTTATTAGTCATCTTCAACACTAATTAACAACATGGACAGTCTTTTCCCGGAGGTTTATATCTTTATTGTGTCAACAGGAAGATTAAGAGGGCCAGACGGAGGCTGAAACACGAGGGAACTTTGCTTCCCAGCATGGATTCACAACAAAGTGAAAGTCTGTGAGTGACGTAGGGAGACTTTACATCCCGTAGTCATATTTTAGTGACTTCCCAGACGAGACAGAAACTCAATAACAAGACACACCCGTCAGTCGGATATCCTCATGTTCTGACTCACCAAGATGTTTTTAAATCAACACTGGCTCTGCTGTTGGGTTTGTTGTCAGTGGACCATGACCTCATCATCATGCGTCCTGTTGGCCATTGTTCTCCTCACAACACTCAACTTATTCCCCCTCCACGGGACTAATGTTGACATCATAGTCGCTCTGTGTGTGTCTGTTAGTGTCAATATTTACCAGCCTCCCTGTGAGAGTGCGGGAGCGAAAAGTAAGTGAGCTTTCGTTCCTCACATGTCGTTTTAGTATTTTTCACAACTTTATATTTTTGTACTGTTTTGAGTTAATTCATAAACTTTGAACGCCCACAGCGCAAGTATCACAGCCAGTTCAACCCGTCTCCTTCTCTTTGTGTTTCCACTTTGAGATATTATCCGCAGTCGTGGACTTTTAGTAGTTCCCAAGGCTGATAAGATTTGCGGAGACAGTAGCCTTTGTTGCTGTCAGAGAAAATGCCAGCATGTTAGAAGCCATTTTACATCTCAAATGAAAGGAGAGCCCTTTTCCTCTGCTGCCTCATGCCTCCCAGGCCTCATGCCGCAAGTCCTGTTTGTGCTGCTTGAATGGGCTTCATGAATGGCCTGTCCTGGTTCTCTGTGTGTGGGCCAACATGGTCTTGTGGGAAATTTGTATGCTGTAGTCTACTGTACATCCACTCTGTTTTGACTCTGTAGTAGTTTCTGTGTGTTGTCGAATGAGTCAAATTCCCCGACAGCACCTTAGTGAGTGAGCAGTCTGAATCTAATCTTACAGGTATTTGTGGAATTGCATAAAAAAAAAGTTTCCCCAACAATTAGCACACCTTTGACAGAAAATACTTTTCTTGCATTTTCATGTTCATCATTCAGAGACCTGAAACACTTACTAGTATCAAGACTTGTGACTCAATCTGTACTTAAAAAACTGAGACATTTGAAGCTTGATACAAAGGCTTCGACCAGTCCAGTTGCCAAAGGGACTGGTTGAAGATCTTCCTTCGGATCAAGCTTCGAATGTACCATGACTGAGAACCTACACAGACAAGAAACTGAGACTTAACTTCAAATAACTGTTGTCTGCTATTTGAGGCTTTGCATGAATGACTTGAGTTTAGGACTTGAAGAGTCAACACTTTGAAAACATTTCTGATAAAAACAAAATTGAGTTAAAAATTGTTTTTGTTTTTCCCTCACAGAACAATTGACCCCTCTGAGCCGCCATCATGGCTCTGGTTCAGGCTCTGCCCATCTCTACTGAGCCTCACACCCCCGGCCATAGTGGATCCCGCAGGAGACACCCCTCCTCTTCGTCCCCCATCAACGCTCCACCCTCCACTCTGGATCCCATGGGTTCTGTCAGCAGTCTCATCGCCGCCCGTCCAGGACCCTACCAAGACCTCCGTTCTGGTGGGGAGCTGGGAGCCAGGGTGCGACGGCCCACACCGGGCGCCTCCTGTCTGGGCTCTGAGTCACCCCAGGACCCCTTACTGCAGAACATCCCTCCACTCATGAAACAGAGCTCCACAGGCTCCAGCAGGGGTCTGATGGAAAGTGGGAATGGCAACCACACCTATCTGAATGAGGACTTTGTAGGTGACTGGAATGACAACCATGTGACACCTGTGAGCCCGGGGACAGACTTAGACGGGAGTCAAGAAGTGTCCGGGTTAAATGGAAATATGGGCGGACCACCTCCAAAACTGGTCCCTGTGTCAGGAAAACTTGAGAGGGTAAGTTTACTGATTATAGTGCTATTTTATTTATTATTTATTTCTGGCACAAAGAAATCCAGACATACTTTTGAATTCCGCTTGCCTTTCACATATTTTGTTATCTATCTTTAGAACATGGAGAAAACGGTGCTGCGGCCCACTGCCTTCAAACCTGTCATTCCCAAGAGCCGCACCTCCATGCAGTACCTCTCCCCCCGACATGTTGCCAACGTATCAGAAAGCCAAAACAACTTGAACCTGCTCAGCCCCACCCACAGAGAATCATCGCCCTCCAGCACAGAGAAATGCAGCGTGTACGGCCGAACACGAAGTAGTGGCAGCGGCTGCAACCAGTCGTGTCAACTTACTGACTCTGGACGCAACTCCTTCTGCAGCATCCCCCAATACAGCAGCGCCCCCTACAGTCAGACATCAGGAGAGACCACCGCTGGTCACCTGGAGCCCATGAAGAGCGCTCCACCTGTCAGCACACACGGACACTCCAACTCTGACAGTGGGCGCTCGTCTTCAAGTAAGAGCACCGGTTCAGGCTCGATTAGCGGTCGAGGTCACCCTCTATCTGACAGCGGGTCTAGCGGGCGCTCCCCGGGCCCGGTTGAGGGTTATGAAGGGGTGGTGAGGGACCTGGAGGACAAACTGAGGGAGAGAGAGCTGGAGCTGCAGACACTCAGAGACAACCTGGACGAGAATGAGGCTGCTATTTGTCAGGTTGGTAGAGACATCTGCAAATTAATATAAAATATATAAGTGGGGAAAAATATTAGTTTGAAATGTATTGACCACTAAAGCCATGTTTCTACCAAGCTGTCGGTTCAGTTCGGTTCAGTATGGTGAACATCTGCCATACAACAGGCATTATAATAGTCAGTCCTTAAAAAATGGGTTCCATGGTTTTCACATTTTGACCTTGATGAGCGTTTCCACTAAGACACATGCATTCTTACTATGTCCAGTTCCCAAGATGTGTTAGTAAAAAAAGCTCCAATTTTGTGATGTTAAATATTCCACATTAAGTTTTGTCCTGTAAAACTTTCGCCCCGTTTGCTTCATGTTCCACTGTCCATGTTTGCAGGTCTATGAGGAGAAGCAGAAGCGCTTCGAGCTGGAGCTGGAGGAGCTGAGGCAGGGCTGTGCCACCAGGATGCAGGTCGCCTCGCAGAAGGCCCAGCGCGCTCAGCAGGTGCTTCAGCTGCAGGTCAGGACCTCTGACAAAAGAATCAGCCAGGTTCTATTGTGTTACAAACCATAGTTGATGCTGTTGTTTCTACTGAAGCTCATTAGACCTTTTAAGATTGCAGCACCATAACTAAGCTCGGCCATCATTACGTCTTTGTTTGTTCAAAGTGATTGCATGATGGTGTAATATTGGTGTCCCAGTCTGTGAACTCACATGGTGTTGGGGTGTCACGACATGTAAAGAGACAGGAGAGAATGCTACATACACACACCCAGCTGACTATGCCGATCACGTCTCGCCCCTTTAAAGCCTCTGTTATAACCTCTAAAAAACAGTACAGAAGGGGGATCACTTCATTCCCCCATTACGCCTCCGTGATGTTCACAATAAAGACAAGACGTCACAGGGGCGTAAATATCGTGTCTTGAACATACAGTCTGAATGGGGCTGTTGTGTCTTGGCCACAGGTGTATCAACTCCAGCAGGAGAAGAAGAAGTTGCAGGAGGACTTCGCTCAGCTCCTGCAGGAGAGGGAGCAGCTGGAAGAGCGCTGCACATCCTACGAGCACGAGAAGATCCAGCTGGGGCCTCGACTGGAGGAGAGCAAGTGGGAGGTGAGAGGAGATGAACTGATTCAGGGACACAGATGTTTGATTCATCAGTGCGCACATTAAAAGAGAGTTTTGGGCTGTAAAGCTGCAGTTTATCACAGTGTGATCCTTATTGATTTTACAGTTTCTCACCCCTCGCTAAACTCTATACGACCCATTACTTTAAGCTCATATTATGCCAAGACTTTTGTGGATCATCAGTCTGAGCATGGCAGCTTGTCCATAAAGCAATTATGCATCCATTTATATCCCTTATTAAATGAAAGTAAACTGAGCGTAATAATCATGCGGTGCATTATAAGTTTGAGTACTTGATACAGGAGATGTTGATTTAGCTGTTATGGTTTTCTGAAGAAAAACAGTTACAGCTACTTCTTTTGATTATTGAAAAGTATGTGCACAAAAAATCTGTGTGCTTTCCTGAGCTGAATATACGTTCTCTTCTCCCTTCAGGTGTGTCAGAAGTCGGGGGAGATCTCGTTGCTGAAGCAGCAGCTGAAGGATGTGCAGGGGGAGTTGTCCCAGCGGGTGGGAGAGATTGTGTCACTGCGAGGTCAGCTCAGGGAGACTCGAGGCGAGCTGACAAACACACAGGTCCTCCTGCAGGAGGCCAATGGGACGACACGCACACGAACCCTGGAGCTGGAGGTTTGTGAAAACGAGCTTCAGCGCCGTAAGAGCGAGGCGGAGCTGCTGAGAGAGAAGGTGGGACGTCTGGAGGGAGAGCTGGTTCATCTCAGAGACGCTTTGGCCAATCAGGGCCCGGGAAACAGACAGTGTCAGGTGTTTCAAGAGGCGGAGGAGCACATGCTCGCTTATGAGAGCGACGAGGCGAAGGCTCAGCGGCAGAGCACTTCAGAGGCGCTGCAGAACATGAAGGTGCAGATGGACAGGATGAAGTCGGAGCTCGCCTTCGAGCATCAGCGGGCAGAGCAGCAGGTGGGGAGCTTTGAGGAGGAGCGCAAGATATGGCAGGAGGAGAAGGACAAAGTGATTCGCTACCAGAAACAGCTGCAGCAGAACTACGTGCAGATGTACCGCAGGAACCGAGAGCTGGAGCAGCTGCTGCAGGAGCTCAGTCAGGAGGAGGACGAGGGCAGCGGCAACGAGATCAACTTTGACGAGATCGCTGCCACGGAAATCTGACCCTCATGTCTGTCCATGTTTTATTTGCACTACTGTCAGCTTTTTTTTGTTTATTCACCTTCACGTCACAGATCTGATCTCTTCTGCGCTGTCTGGATGCAAACATAGACCCTGTTCACACCTGATATTTGAAAGCATCACAAATCAAAAGCACAGCTGTTCACATCTGGAATTATCATGACATGCATCTCCAAATGTGTCTCCAGTGACCACATGTTTGCTACTTCAATAGTTAATTTAAATAGAGAGCGAGAGAGCAGATCTTTGCTGTCTTCTATGACACATCTGTATCCTCACTTCTTTGCATTTTTACAAACTATGTTGAACATCTGGTGAGTCAGATCCTTCGCCCATTTCCTTCGCCGGTAGTGTTTACACCTGTCCTTAAGGCTGTCCCCTTGTGATGTCATCACTTAGGATGCTAGGTGAAAACAGGACAACAGTTTGAGGAGACAAACCACAACTGTAAAAAACATCTGCAGTGTAAAATCAGCCACACTTTAGCTCTGCCTCATTGGTCTATTCTCCGAGGAGTCCCACTTAAAAGCCAACGACCTCTATTAGTCGTTAGTAGGCCACTTCAGTCCTCTGCCCCCACTCATTATCAGCTATGTGAATGTTTATCATCTACGTCTTTTCCCGCAGTTTTAGTGGGAGTTTTTTGTGTATGAGTAACTTCTCACGCAACATTTCACCGTCCTCCTCCTCCTGTGTTTGTCATGATTCCTCCTCCCCTGCTGAGATTATCACCACACTCCCACTCTGTGTTAGCAGTCTGCTCTCATTTGTGCCGTTAACATGGACAAAGCCCACGCTGCTGTTCAATGACAGACAACGTGGGGCTCTGCACTTTCAGCGTGTCAAGTTGAGAGTGAGTGAATCAGAGCGCAGTGCTGAGGTTGGAGAGTGATGATGATCTGTCAAAACTACGGAGGCCTTTATGTAAACGGCATCATGTCCAAAGAGAGTAACTGCAGATGTTTTCTTCCTTCAACTTGTTTGGATAAAGACGTCTAATTTTCTGAAATTATACGGCACATGTAAAGTGTGTTTAATAACTTTGGAAAAGGCTGAATTTGACACTCTTGGACACTTTTATCTAATCCAGTATGATGGAATAAAATCCTAAAATTGTGCTCTTTCATCCTGAACAATTAAACCTAAAATGTTTAGATGTAAACATAAATGGAGTGCAATGTAATCAAACACAAAACCATCTAGAAAAAAACAGGATTTTTACTCTGAATCACCTTTAAAATCAGCTTTGTGATAAAACTGATTTGAGTGGAAAGTTTGGATTAAATGGCTTTTCCTTTTCGTGTAGGAGGGGGTTATATGGATTAAATACTATACCAAGTATCGGACACACTGTACATCATGATGTCATAAATGTTCCGAAATTTAATTGGCTTTTTTTAACAGCAGACGCTAATGCTCGTCATAGCAGGAAAAGTTCATAGGCAATATTGAAAAAGACTGTTTTCCCATCACCATGAATACAAAGAGATTCATGTTCCAGGCTCACTGTCGGGTCTTACAGGGAACACGTAATGAAACCAAGCTAATTAGTTTCACGTGAGTTTTCCTCTCTTCTGTGTTCAAGGCTTTCTGAGAAACTCTTTTTGGCTAATCAAAGAAATGAAACACTCGGCAAGCAAAGGCTCTTCATCAAGTTAAGTCATTTAAAACAAATCTAACGCTTCATTTCATCTACATTTCGGTTTCTACCCTCAAAAGAGTGTTTGTTTTGAGGCCAACACTTGCAGCTTGTGAGGTACGGAGATGCAGGATGGGAGCTTGTGTAGATTTAAATGTCTGCACTTTTTTCTGATGTTAAACTGTAAACATTTAAAAGGGAGTGGTCGACAGTGTTTGAAGAGCTCAGCAGGTCAGAATCTTTTCTTTTTTCTTTTTACAGAAAGCATTAAACGCTGCTCATTGGTTTATAAACTGGCCTGAAACATCCAGAATTATAAAAGTGGTACGTAGCAACCACAGCGTGAACTGTATATCAGAGTCATGGCGTACAGGAAGTCCTTAAGTCACCTGCTCCATCTGTTTCATTTCAGTCAGTCAGTCAGTCAGTCAGTCAGTCAGTCAGTCAGTCAGTCAGTCAGTCAGTCAGTCATACATTGAAGGAGGCAAACTGAACTTTAAAAAAATAAACTTACACTCCTCTGAATTTAGTTTCTTTTCTGGTCACCAGAAACGTTCCAGATTAAGACGTGTGAGACGGTCCTAAAACAAATCCATCGTGACTCATTTATCTGATAATTACAGCGAATACTTGAACACTTTTCTCCGTAAGAGCTGAAGAAAGAGATTACTGTGTGCTGATGTGTTACTAAGGATTAAATCTCTGATGGGAAGTCGTGCACTGAATGAGCCTCTTTATGAGTAAACTACCTGACTGTTTTTTTCCAACGACCTTTAAAATATAAGACCTGTTATTCCGCACAGCCGAGCTGAAAGAAACCCCCCCCCCCCCCCCCCTTTTTGTTTTGTCTCATTATTTCCTGCTGATTGAGTTCCCCTCCTCTGTAAATAACCCTGACAAATCATGGAGATGTGCGTCCTTCTCAGAAACATACAAACATAGCCACTGTGAATAGACCAAAGCAATGTCGCACCTGTTGTATTAGCTCCGCCTCCAGATATGACACCTGTATATTAACTTCTGTTCTGTCATTTTATAATCCACGATATTTGTATGAAGACATTAAATGTATATTTTCATGCTGTACATTTCTTGAACAAACCTACTATGTTTTTAATTAAAGAAATACAAAATGTTGAAGGTGTTTGTTTGTTGGATTTTACCTCTTTAATATTTCATATAACACATTTTATACATTTACAAAGTATTCAGCCAGAACATGAAACAACAGTTATGTTTGTAAATCTCTTCAATGGCAACCTGGATTCTTTATTCTCCTATACTTGTATTTGTTCGTATTCACAGCTCGCGTCCGCCCTCTGCTGGTCAGTATGCAGATTTCCAGTAACATGAAGTTAGACTTTTTTAATATTTAGTCCACAGGCCTTTTAAAGGCACTCAGGTTGCACTTTAGTGTTCTGAAACATTGATGCACGCTGCTGGTCCAGGACGTGTTTCATGTCATTGTGATCGGATGAGATGGATTTTATAATATTGTGGTTTTCACCGTCTCCTGAGTTTTGTTAAAACAAGTTAGGAGCACCAATGTTTAAAATTATGAAGATCATTGTCTGTAAAAAATGATCGCATCTCTGACGAGACTCCTCTTGTACTTTTAATTTTGAGCTTATTCCTTCAAATCAAATTCTTGTTTTTCAGCTTTAGATGCTACCAGTGTCCATCTTCATTTGAATACAAACATGAATGGCAAAATGAAATACCTCAGAGCACCTCACTGTCTGCGGGCTGAAGTTCCAGTTTTCCGGTCTGCGATGTTTCTAAATTCACGACGAGTGTCTCACGTCTCCATAGAAATGTTTTTGGGGACTTTGACCACCAGCACCATGGGGTCTTTGGCCTTGTTACTGAAGGCTTTTCTGATGATGTCGACAGCATGTTGATGAGTGACTCCTCGCAGGGAGACTCCGTCCACTGACACCAACTCAAATCCAGCCTGAGGAAACAAGAGGGAAAGTTTCAGATACTTAACGTCATGGAGTAGAAATACGGCCCGGTGTATGTTTGCCTCTCTGCCAACAAATGAAGTTTCAGCTGTAAAAGCTATGGGGAGGAATAAATATGTTACAATGATTGGCTGATTAAATTGATTATGACGGGAGACACAATCAAAGCCATGACATCAGATGATGCTTCAAATACTGTTGAAGTGATGTTATGTTTGGGAGTCCGTTTTTGTTAAGTCTCAGTTAGTACCATAAGACCTGCTGAAAACAACATTTGCACAGCAGCTGGTCAGCTGGCCCTTCTTTTTAAATTAGCAAAATGAAATAAATAAATCTAAGTCAACATTTTTATTGTACAATACATTTTTAGAAAAGCTCAGGTAACATATGTCATGTTGTCAGGGGGTCTTGTAAACCAGAGCTTGAAGTTTTGCTACAAAATAGATTTAAATAACAGATTACAATGATTTACAATCTGAATTTGAACTGCATCATTCTTGTCTTGAATCACCTTGAGCACTTCACAGGTGGAGGCGGCTCCTCCTGGAAAGATCTTCTCGATCTTCACGACCGGCTGAACCTTGGATTCCATGCCCCCTGATATACTGATGCCTGAAACACCAAAACAACAAAGACGGAATCACAGTGAGTGATTCAATTTTCAGGAAGACTGCTGGACAACAGCCGTCAAGAAGTCCTGAGTACTCGGGACCTTGTGTTTGGAAACACGGTTCCGGAGGTTTGGGGAAAAGGTCACTTCACCTTTAAATAATAACATATGGTATTTATTTTATGATTCTCAGACGTTAACATTTACCCAGAGACTGCTTGGTCTTGGAGATGGTGACAGTCTTTAGTTTGTACTCCTGTTCAGGCTCCGATCCGTTGAGTCTGTTCTCAGATTGAACCCGATGTCCGTTCACCTGTTGGCTCCCCGTCTGCTGATCTGAACTGAACACCTGAGACAAAAGCGGTCGACTCCTGCGAGCCGCGCTCTGCAGCGTGAACACAGATTCTTTGCTGCCGTCTGTACTTTTCTTCCTGCCTCTGGTGTGTCCGTTTCTGGACGGAGATCTTCGTCTCTCTAAAGTCGAATGCAGGGAAACCTCGTCGAAGTGGACTGAGCGGATGGTGCCGATGTCTGTGCGGAGAGGAGGGCGGGAGTCCTCGCTGCGGGTCAGAAGCCAGTTAGGGAGTGTGGGGCTGGCAGAGGCAGGTCTGAGGTCTCTGGACTCCGTGTCATATCCGTCCACAGGTATGTCCAGCAGCTGGGTGAAGGATCTGGGGGTTGGGGGCCTCTCTCTGGACTTCTGGAGCCCTGAAACAGTGAGCTTCTCCAGCTGACCCAGGAGGTGGCTCTCCTTCTCCACCTCCTCGGCACTGTGGAGCTCAAAGCCTCCCCTGAAATCTGAGGGACATATTTGTGCATGGAAGATATTAGAATTAACTATCCTGATAAAAAAATAATCACATGCATAAATAGGTCTACATTAAATGGGAAAGGTTGAACCAAAATAAATGAATGAAGGGAGCGAAGAAAGTCTCTCTCTCTCTCTTTAAGTTTCCATCAGTCAAACTTTCCTCTGACAGCAGGAGGATCACTTACATTCTCTCAAACTGAAAATATTATAGAAATAAACTGAAATTCACTCCAAGAGGCATTTGAGACCTGACTTAATATGAGAATGGGACAAGAGTGAGATGTGGAGGTTTGTGCCAAATAAAAAAACTAAACTCCAATCTTAACTCAGCGGTGTTGTGTCCTAGGTGAAAGGTTCTGACCTGGGATGGGAGTGATGAGGCGTCGTTTTGGTGCTCGACCAGATATGGGCGAGCGAAGAGGAGGAGTTTTGACTACAATAAGAAAAGGAGAGAATAGAGTGAGTAGAGCTGTTCTGTCTTTTTTAAAGTGCCATGTTTCTTACTGATGATGACATTCAGCAGGGGGCCGTACGCACTCGAGCGGTACTTGAGGATGTCGTAGGCCTCGACTTCGAGCGGAGTCACCAAGTTATTGAACGCATTCAGGTCAGAGGGAGGAAGCAGCATCCTGAGACACAAGACAGTGCAAAGTCATTGTTGTATAGTTTTATTACAAGTCACACACACATAGTCACACGTATGTCTAGAATCAATAACAACTTTGTAAAGCTTTAAATAAAGAAATTCATTTAAATTGTAATTCTCCTGTTACAATGCACAGATTAACTTTATGGTTTATTGTCATAATAATTCGTCGACTCTTTGGCTGCATCTAAGAAGCTTTTGGAGTTACTGTCTACTGAATATCTTCTTTCCCTCTTCCTCTCCTTACCTGACCTCCCTCAGCAGCAGCAGCTTCTCCGGTCTGTCCAGCACAGCCAGCAGGTGGCGTATCAAGTTCTCCACTGACCGCTCTGCCAAATACTGTGAAGAAACATTTAAAAAATAATTTAACAGTCACTTGAAATAACTTGAGTCAGTTATGCCTGGATCTGATAGTTTGAATCTTTGCTTTGTACCTTTCTGCACGTCTTCATCACAGCGTCCACCTCCTCCTCTGTCAGCAGCCTGCGGGCCATGTCATCCACCACTCCGAGCATCTCTGAATTTGGCATCGCACCGACCTGTCGTCCTTCTGAAGACATTCAAAGACAGCATCATTTCCAGGTCATAGAACGAATGCATTTCTACCTCTTCACCCTCCTACAGACTTAAGCTTTTGATATAATGTAAATGAAATCTAATCTAGACATTCTTCCAGATTTAAATAAAGGTCGAATGACTGAATTAAAGTCTCAATAGATCTTTTCTATTATTGTAAACCGACCATGTAATTATTCACAAAACAACATCTTAAAAAATAACTTCTCATGAATGATCAAACAGTTCAACACGAGTCACTGAACAAGCTCACGTTTTGACACAGCGTCAGCAGATTTACGTTACAGGATAAAGTTTCAAAACGTCTATACTGTTCCTTTTAAAAACAAATCCCATGAATGAGCCAAATTCGAGGGCACACTACCTTTGCTGGCCTTGTCTTTGGACGGGGACTTGGATCTGGCCCTGGAAGCATCCCTCTTGCGTCCGCCCTTAAACAGCAGGTTGACTAAAGTCTTTGAGCGCTGCAGGGTGCTCTTCTCCTCCGGGTCCTTCCCTTTCTGCTTCTTGTCTTTCTTCTGGTTGATCTCTGTGATGGAGAGCAACAATAGGTCACTTTTATCCATTCTTGTTTATCTTTACTGCCCTCTCTCCCCTCCCTCACCTGCAATGGTGGCCTGACTCTGGGACCTGCTGATTGGTCGGCTGGGTCTGCTGAGAGCCATCAGTACGGCGGTCTTGGTGGACTCTTTCCTCCCTCTGGTCTGCTCCTCCTCTCCTCTGATGGCCGTGTCTCTGAGCAGAGTGGTCGGCCCCAGGCTGTGAGTCGTATCCAAAGCAGTTTTCTGAGAGGGAAGGTCTGTCTGGATGGCGGTCTCAGTTCGCTCTGACTCTGACCTAAACAAAAACAAAACAACTACGGTTACGTCTAATGATATCTGTAAGTAAAAACATTTAATTTTTGTCTGCAGTGTCATGTGTGAGCAGGGCGACAAAAGCAAACATGCAGCAACCGCCTTAATGTGCGTTGGGAGAAAGGAGCTGCACGACTAAATGAGCTAAATAACGAATAGCAACTACACAGTTAGAAGAGGCAGTAAGGGGGGCACCGGATAGCCTAGCGGTTGTGACGCGCGCCACATGTAAAGAGGCTGTAGTCCTCGTCGCAGCGGCCATGGGTCTTGGCCCTTTTCTGCATGTCATCCCCCACTCTCTCATCCCAACATTTCCTGTCTCTTCTGCTGTCCAAGTTTTTGATTTTGCATGTATTTGCAATGTGTCTGTGGTTGTGCATTTTTGTACTCCCAGTTTTTATGTTCTTAGAGTTTCAGCCTGAACAAGTAAAAAGTTCCATCATTTTTTTTAAAGTTGTCTCAAGATGAATAGCCCAGCTTTGGAAAGAAATAAACAAGCAGACTCTGACCTCAGGTCCTCCGTGGAGATGCAAACATCCACCATGCCTGAACCAAACGGCATGCTGGGAGGGAACATGACCTGCGACAGGCCGCTCAGAGAGCTGACCGGAGTCCCAGACGACAGAGAGGACACTGAGGAGGTGGAGCCCGAGCCCTGGGAGGAAGATTTCTGATTGCCGTTGGCCACTGAGGGAGAAAACGAGGAAAATAAAAAGCATCCAAACATATCAGTGGGTGTTCTGTGTTTATTACAGATGCAAACTTCCAGCTGTTGAAACATGTAAAAACAGCAGATACATACGCTTATTGAGCCACCTGTATTCTGCCACCATCTCTTTATAAGCCGGGTATCGTCCTGCTTCCTGTGGAGATGTGGACACAGATATGCAAACGAGATACAGTAGAGACCTTAAAACTTTCATAGGATCCTATATTTGATAAAGAGTAACCCTAGAACCACACAAAGAGCCAAAACCCAAACAAATCTCCTTCCTCTAATAGAGACACGTCTCTTCTTCACTTTCCAGTAACCGTCGATGATTGGGAAGCTTTTTAAGTCTAGTTCTTGTTTGAAAAGTGAAGGGATAGCATCATAAAACATGCCCATAAACACGCCTCTAAGCTTTGATCAGCACCTGATCCCGGCTGCCTGGTGAATAATGCACACGGCCTGGCTATTTTTCACAGAGCGAAACCCAAGCTGCGACAAGTAAAGTGAGCGAGGAATATTACGAGTGCGTGCCAGCTGTCAGGCCTGCCACACAAACTGAGACTGCATCGACTGTGAAGCGACGCAGTCAGTGAAGTTTGTGACAGGGAGGTGCAGGGGAGGGTGGAGGGGGTTCAGTAGAATAGAATTAAAGATGAGAGGTAGGAAACAGTTCAGTAGGTTAACGTGTGAGCTCTTTAATGAAGGAGTAATGAAAGAACCAACATGCCATCTAATAATAAGGAGTCGTTATGAAACATAATACACCCTCTCTATCTTGGTATCAAAGAATTCAACACCAAACATCCAACTGAGACCTCCTTACTTCTGCAAAATAATGTGAGATCTGATATGATTGCATCACAATTGGGCCTTAACATTTCTCACTCTCTCACCTTGATGGTCAGCATGATGTGTGTGTGACTCTTCAGCACCTCCACAGCACTGCTGTGGCTGATGTCCTCAAAGCTCACTCCGTTGGCAGCCATGATCTGGTCCCCCATCTTTATCCCGTTCTGCTCAGCCAGACCACCAGGATCCAGTCTGAAACAACAACAGGAGAGAGCTCATTAAATTCAGTAAAGACAAGCTCTATTGTTTGAATTTTAAGGGTCCCACAGGCCTACTTGGAGACGTAGATCCCCAGACCGAACTCTTTCCCCCCGCGGATGTTGAAGCCAAGGCAGTAGTCGTCTGAAGTGGTGGAAAGGTGGACGATCCTTTGCAGGGCGCTTCCTGAGCTCGCCTCTGAAGGTGTCCGTCCGCTCTCCTCCACCACCATACGCCTGTGGATCAAATCCACCCTGGAAGACGAACAGTACACATCCTGATATTCAATATAATCCTTCATCTTCTGATAAATATCACAGGAGTTGTTTTTGTTGTTGTTGTTACCAGGTGGTCTTCTCTTTGGAGTAGCGGATGCCGGGGACTTTTCCGACCCGTCTCACCACCATCCTCAACCTGTTGTTTCCTGTCAGGACCTTCACAGCGCTGCTCATCGTGATGCTCTCAAGACTGACGCCGTTCACCTCCACCAGTTTATCTCCTACAAGCAGGCCGGCCTCCTCTGACAACGAACAACAAACAAGATCAAAAACAGATTTAAACATATAAAGAGCAACATAAGGAAACAACAGTTGTCATGGAATCACATTAGTTTCACACAGCAGTGTGTTAATTTACCTGCTGTGCTGTTGTCCTCCACCTTGCTGACAAAGATGCTGAGGCCATGTTCGGAGCCTCCGCGCACGCTGAAGCCGAGTTTTCCGTCCACACTTTTATCCACTGTGATCGTGTGGAGGTCCTCGCAGTCATCTCCTCCTGAAAATACCACATGGTGATTTGTGAAGACGTCAAAGTCACACTTCTCAGGGGAAAAACTGTACCGTAGTTAATTAAGTTAATGACAGAAATGTTTGTATCTGACTTTAGAATCTGATCTGCTCACTCAATATAGCAATCTGTTTCTATAACTATTATCTGTCCTTGAGCAACATATACCAGAGCAGAGTATTCCCAAGATTCAGGGCTGCCGGTCTTAATGTTTTCTGATATATTGAGATTTTAAATAGTCTTCAGAAAGCTTATTGAAAACGCAAAGCTGAAGGAGTTTAAACCAAAAAAAATCCACATGACACAAAAAGGCAACTGTGAAAATGTTTAGCTTTTCATCCAAAGTAGCTTAAATGATTACCACTCTCTTCCAGAAACATCTCATTCAGTAGCACGGAGGGACTTTTTTTTAGGGTTGCATTTTTTCATCTAAAGGTTTACAAACACTGCTTACTTGTGCATAGTATTTGATCAAGATCACAGTTTTTAATCAACTTATTTAGTGAGGTTTCTTTTATTTTGTGTCCATACTGTCTGTAACTTTGTGTTGTATCACTGTAGCTGCCTTGACTCAATGAGACCAGAGCTGATGACTTATTTCATGTTTACTGAACCAGAAGTCAAACTGGTTTGCCATTACAGTCCCAAAGATCGGGCAGAGATTGAAAACGAGGAGGTATCTCTGATGAGCAAGGAGACAAGACAACAGCCTTCTTGACACAGCCGCCAAGTCTTTTTATAGAAGACAGACACACACGCACACACACACACACACACACACACACACACACACACACACACACACACACACACACACACACACACACACACACACTTATTGGGTATCAGTTAATGATGGGTGATCTGACTGATCTGATTAATCCAACTATCAGAGGTGTATTACACTGGAATAAAGACAAATAACAGATTAAACTTTCAGCACTTATATACGTGTGGTGTACGTCAATTCAAGGATTATTATGTAGGTTATTAAATTGTTTGAACAACTCTAAGTCAACTGACAACCTCCCATCGTGGAGGAGTTCCCCCTTTTCCAGATCTTATATTGGTCTCTCATAAGAAAGACTTAGGAAAGACCGAAGTGATACAAATAGACTGTCGATGCACATCCAGTTAAAAAACATCACTTTTCTTAATCCTGTGGGTAAAAAGAAACGTTTGCGTTTCATTTACAGCCTTTACTCTTAATAAAAGATTCTTTAAAAACAGGTGGTATCATTTATCTAATCTAATCCAGCCCTACAATTCTTTCTTAGTTAACAGAATAAACTGGAGGCTGTAATCTGCAGTACACAAGCAGGCAGCCAAACTGCTCCTCACCGTCCACCGGAGAGTTGATGAGGATGACCCGGCCCATGGGCGACGAGGATCGTATTCCACGCCGGCGCTGCTCCTTCTTCCGTAAGAGGTTGCGTGTAGCCGTGTGTGACCCCTGGGTCCCGGGGGTCTTCTCCCTGCGGGACGGGTCTGACGAGTGAGCCATGGAGGCTGGCAGGGTCCCCTTTCACACACACTCCACCGCGGGCTCAGCTCCGGGTGGAGGAGTCTGCAGCAGCATACAGCAGAAGGAAAGGGATCCTCAGATGATATGTTTCCTGCATACTGATACTGTATTATGTTCACAGAAGATAACGACTGCTTTTCCAACACATACACACACACACACACACACATCTTTCTGGAGGAATGAACCAGATAATACAACTCACAGAGGCAGGTGTCTTTGTGACATGATGGCTGATAATTTGTGTTCCTGGAGTTACCCTTTGGTCCATGCCTGCCCATGATGCATCTCTCTCACCTGTCTGAGTCCCACAGAAAAAAACGTTTTCTTGGAAAATTAACACGTCAGAAAAACAGCAGGGAGGAGCCTGTAGAGCATGACTTAACTAACATTACATTAAAGAAGGACAGAAAATATACTGTATTCGCACCTGTAGTGGGGGATTTAATGGGTTTATTTATCTCGGACTTGACCTTCTTAAGAGTCCGGATGTCACATGGCGTTGATACCATGGAAACATATCACTTAACCTAACCCGGTTGTCCTCATGGGGTTCCCCCGGACGTCTCACGGTGCTTATCTTTCAGTACCACGGACAGCGACGTGGCGTCAAAGGTGACGTTCGATATTTAGCGTGTAACCATGGCGACCAAAACACATCGAATTAAGTTAATTTGCGTCTTAATCTACTCACGCAACTTCCGCATTTGTTCCGCAACAATACCCGTTACTTTCGGGATACTTTTACTGAACTAAAGTAGATAACAATGACACGCAAAATGAAAACAAAATACGTACCACATTTCACTGTTCAACGTCTTAAATAAGGCGGCTCTTTCTACGTACTCTGTTTAAATACTCTCAGACAACAAATACTGAAGGATACGCGCTGATACATGACAGCTCAAGTGTTCCCTGTGACATATATAAGTCGCCACATATTCAGTAAATTGATCAAAATGAGTCAAATAGTTCGCCTACCTGAATCCATGTTGTTCAAATCGATTCGGCGCACCTGGCTTGGACATTTCTCTGGCTGGTAGGAAGAACCGCCCCCTTCTAAGATGATTGGCTGGATTGTAATTAATAGAGAGTATTTGATTGGACTACCAATGTGCCAATCAGAACTTATAGTACATAAAAACCAGAGCCCTTGAAAACACGAAGAGAAGTCAATGCTGTTGGAAAATTGTTTGCAATAACTGTCCAGTTTGATAACTGGTAATGAGAAAATGTAATGTATACATACAATTGTTTAAAATAAAAAAAAGTTTAAAAAAAAGTCAAGTGTGAGGCAAGTTACCAGGTAACTTTTATTAATTGTAAAAATGTGCCTCATCTTTTTGCTTTCAGAAACATTTCAAGTACTCCAAGCCTACACATATTGACAAATATGGTATAAATTGCCAGAGCATCATTCTGAACATCTAACAGCTCCCCCTGCAGGATGAAGAGGGTAACTGGAAGGAGAATAGATGACATATACAGCATGAGCTTCATAAAAACTAGTCAAAGGTTACATTTCTTTATTTTATTGGAAATTGGTATCGAATATTTGACCAAGATTTGTTTTCAAAATTGTGTTTGTATAATTATATCATGTTGATCTTGTTAGACTGACACCTTTAAAACTCTCCCAGTGCAGCTCCATTAGCTTCTCTTCTGACACCTCTTATATAGAATGAAGCTGTTTACGTGCAGAGAAGTTTAGTTTAGTTCAGTTTATTTCGAAGTGACAGAGCTGTTCTATCAGTTCATGTAGGGCGTAACTGGTAGGTTTGAAAAGTTAATGTAGCGGAGGTTTTGAGGAACAAATTAAAATTTGTCTTCACAATCTTCTCCCTTAATCCTGCCAGCGTAGCTGACCTTTCAGTCATATAACATGTTTACTCTACAAAACGAGTTGCCTATAGTATTCAAAATATGAAAGTTGGGAATGGAAATATTTGAGAATTTGCAGGGTTCTTTAAGCAAACAGGCTTGAGAGGTCCTTAAACAATTTGAATGAACCTTGAGCTCAGATAGTTTTGTCAACTTACGTTTCCAAAGTTCATGTTTAAGTTGATCCTTTCTTCAGGGTTTATCATACTCAACGTAATCAAACATTACAGATAACATACCTTTAAATCAACATTAAATGCAGAACCTTCATGATTAATTAACTAGTTAAAAAAGATAAGCAGCAGAAAAAGGAAACTCTATGGGATTGTAGAATAAAAAAAGCAATAACAACCTGTTTCCATTGTTGCTTGAGATGTATGAGAGAAAAGTGGCTGATTTTTGCATTGGAAGGAGTGAAGATACTCACAATACTAAATGTGTAAAAGACAGGAAACAGCCCCACCCTAGAGCCAGAAGAATTTAGATAACAGTCAAACAAGAACTTTAGAGCACAGAGCAAAGTTTTATTTGTCAAAGGTCTAGATTCTCACCTTCCAAAATAACAAAATAACAGCATCACTGAGTAATAATAGGAAGCAGAGTGTTAGACATCAGATCTGCTTCCTCTTTTGAGTTTAAAGACAAACCATCATTAACACACTCAGATCCTATTACTACAAAGTCATTCTGTAAAATGCATCCTGGGACCAACAAACTCACATATCTAATCTACACACAAACACTTTTCTCATTTTACTCTGGACTCGACATTAGATCTGTTATCCACCAGTGATGAAACTATCTGTTCTCTAAATGCCGAAGCTCTTGTGATACTCTTCTTGCAGCCCAGAGGACGTGTTCAGGGTTGACTTTATCTCCAAATTCCATCTCTCTGTGTTCCAGAAGTATTCCCTGCAGGAGAAAACAAAACAAAGTGGGTTTGTTCTCTACAGAAAAGGAAATAAAAGAAGCTCAAGCTGTGATTTTTTTTGGAAGTTGAATCATCATTTTGTTGCACAGCAACTTTCATACCCAAATGCACTTAAAATTATATCTATGAATGAAAATGAGTAAACAGAGTAGAAAAACATAAGAACTAGATCAGTTTGATAAAAATAAACAAGACAGTATCAATGTGCGTTATATGATGGTGTGCCGATGTCTGTAAAGATTTTACCTGCTGTCCTTGACCAATGACGAAGACCCCTCCAAGTACGAAGCCCTCTCCTGAGACGTTTCCAAAGAAGCCGTTCCTGATGGCCCTGAGGCTGCTCATCCACACACCGACACGAACGAATCCCAGGAAACCCATACTCCGCTCACGGGGTCCGTAAAACCGCCTCTGCCGAGACAGAAGACAAACAAGCAGCTTTGAATGATTCATGCAGATCTAAACTGATTTACCACAGAGCATGAATGACTTCAGTGTGTTTACAAAATGATGCTGAAAAACTGTTTTTCTTTACTTATGAAAAATGAAAAATCTTGGCATCATGAGGGAGCTGATCAAACAATGTGTCGATTCATTTCAGAAAAAAAACTCCCCACCTTTTCGTCTAAGAAGATCTCCCCCTTGAAGTAGGGTCTGAAGTTCTGGATCTCAGTGCCGACGTCCTCCTTCACCACAGCGTACAGAGGGACCCCGAGCTCATCCAGCTGGGGCCTGAGAGAGGACAGCTCTGCAGCCTCCTGCAGCCAAGAAAGACATAAAGAAGATCAGCCGAAACTCGGTTACATGGGCTATGAATACCAAAGCACAACACATACAGGATGCATGATTTTTCTGTGTTCATTTATTTAATTTCATCATTCTCAAGGAGGGTTGTTTCATATTCAGCTGGAAAAATTGTTACTGTGTTTGTGGAGATGTCTCGTCTAGTTGCATGTTGTAGATTTGTCCAGTTGGATGTTGGGTAAATATTTATAAATGATGTAGAAGATATTAAGAAGGTTTCAAATAGTTGGGATGCTGCAATGATTGCTGAATGGTGAAAAAAACATGAAGTCTGCAATCTTAAGATTCAATTTGGTGATAAAACAGGATCTAACAAAAGTTTTAAAACAGCAACTTAAGGACAAAATGTTGAATAAAATGTATTTTGAGGGAAAGGGCAAGTACAAATTATATTCAGGGGTGGAAAAACAACAAGAAGACATTTGGACATAATAGGAGCTTTGCCAAACTGTAGCCTTCTAACATTACCTCTCTGCACAAAAATCATCCAGGTCTCCTCACTGCCATGATGACAGCTCCGGAGTTCTGCCACAGAGATCTGGCTTTCAGGGTTCTTGTTTCTGAGTGAAGAAATCAGGCAACATGGTCAACGAGTTGAGCAACAATCTTCATGCTGCAATCCAACAACACAATAACTCCTTTCAACACCCAAACACACTCTTTTAACCATTGATGAAAAAAAAACACTAGGCCTACTCCAATTCAACTTCTTACTTGAGAGATATTAAACAGAAAGTTTTGACTCACCTCCTTGCAGAGTTTTGAGCTCAGTCTCCTCTAAATGTTTCAGAGTTGCCTTCAGCGGAGGAGTCAGAAACATGTCGGTGATATAATTCATAATACCGGTAACCAGTCCGCCGATTGTGGTCACCGCGTTGGCGATGAGTTCCATTTCTCCTCTCTGTCCGTTTTTAGTATTAATGCATCTTCTTCTTCCTCGACAGAACCCCTCTGTGGCTGCACAGCGGCTAACAGCGCATTTTAACTCCAGCTAAAATAGATCCTCCCAGTTGTTGTTGTTTTTAGGACCGAGATACTGATCACATCTGTGTCTGATCAGTGACGCAGTCAACGAGTCTGCAGCATGAAACCCGCAAATACTGACTATTTAAAAGTACAGAAGTGTGTGTTTGTGCAAGAATGTACCACCCCCTCCTTCAGTGCAAAGGTCAGTAAGGAAATGGCAATGTGCAAAGTCATTCAGCAAAAATATCTAATGATCTTGACACAATCTTCAGCCCAGTGCTCAGATAAGGACGGAAACACTTCACAATTAAAGATCAGAGAAGCTAAAACGATGTAAAGTAATAGAAACAAGTGGTGCATGTTTATTTTTAAAGTTTTATATATTTGCACATGTATCCACCACACTGCATATAGTACATTCTGGTATCATTTAACCTTCATTTGGATTGTTGGACTGTTAAACAGTGATGATTTAATTAGCCTTGGTCTGCTTCTTTATCTTCTTCTTAGAAAGCACCACAAAGCAGAGACACAATTCCTTTACAACTAAATCTATAAAAAAAATGCAAACCATCTCAGCACACCCCTTTGTTTGTGGGACTTTATTAACATTTTTAATAGATCATAAATCATTGTCATATCCACTTGTCACAAGTTGGCCCACAGAGTCTAGACGTCTTCCACATCAGGAGGAGGGTTTTCAGATTCCTCTTGAATAGTTACAGGTCTCTCACTCTCCTCTGCTGTTGCATCACTGTCAGCTGGAGCCGAGATATCAGCGGCCTCACTTGTGCGTCGATCGTCCGTCTCCTGAGAAGATACAGTTCTTGTTAAGCATTAAACTAGGACTTTTTTTGAACTTAGCTCAAAACAAACAGCCTCCTCTGGACTATCTTTACAAAATTGTCCTAAGACAGAAACATTGTTAAAACCTTTTCGTGGTCCTGAAGAGATGGAGACGCTGAATTCTGCATCTCCTGTCCACTTTCTGCCATCGACTCAACCTATCATGGAAACAGTGTAGTGTAGAAAATAAAGATATGAGTAGATATGAGTTAGTACTGACACCAAAGCCTTACTATCATATACACACAGCAAATTAATACCCTTAAGAAGCTTAAACCAGCAAATCTTTAGCTTGAACATTACTTAAAAGTTTAATCAGTACTCAAAATGCTTGGTTCTTGCAGCTTTAAGATGAGTAGATCTGCCTTTCCTCAGCCGACTCCTGTCTGTATTTCCTTTCCTTCATTGAACACACACTATCTTCCTGATCTTCTCAGCTGACGTCTTCTTCCTCCATCTCAATCCCTTAGTCCACTAGCCTGTAATGTTTGTCTTCAGCTCTCTTTGTCCTAGTTTTCACTTTTTACTTCGATGTCTTTCATTGCTCTTTATCCTGCAATTCTTGCGTCTTAAATCTGTAAATGCCGGCGATCAAAATCCGCCGCACATAGCCTGTACTGTATTTTCGTCACCTTCTCTGTGTGTTCAGGGTCAGGAGTACGAGGGGTCTGTTTGTCGTGTTGCTCTTCTGTTTTGTTTGTTTGTAAGTCGTCAGCATCTTGGCGAGGAGTCAAGTGTAATGCTTCAGTCTGCTCAGATTCAGTGTAAGGTTGATCAACCACCTGCAGTGAAAGATTAACACGTAATGTAAACACTAGCATTATACATCTTAAAGTTTTTAACATTGGACTCTGGATTCTTCATTTTTTATGGATTTAATCCTTCAGACAAAGAGTTTAAAATAAAGCTCATCAAGTGTGTCATCACCTTTTCCTCTTCTTGGTCGACTTCTTTCTCTTCACTCCTTTCTTTTTCATCTTCTTGATTGTCACTTGGCTTCACCTCCGTTGTCTCTTCTGCTTCATTGCCTGCTGGCTCGTCTTCAGTTTTTTCATCAGGCTCGTCTGCAGACTCCTCTTTCACCTCAGAAAGGGAAGAGCTGCTGGCCTTCAGAGGTTTCATCTCAGGGGACTCTGGATTAGTTATTTGATCTCTAACCTCCACCTGGCAGACACACCATCAGCTTGAACTATTTGAAATTATTGGGTGACTATTTTTACACCACAGAAAAGCAAACCATGCAGTAATATAAGCACCATTTCTGCCCTGCTGGCATCATTCAATGACAAATATTTCAGCAAACCAAACCAGAGAAGCGATTTCAAGAGATCAGGAAGGATCCACCACCAGAAGCACACAGATGTAAGATCTACTTTTTATCACCTCTGGTTCAGGGTTATTTTCCTGAGCTTCTGTTTTTTGTTCGTCTGTATCCTGCTTGATTCCTGGAACAGGAGTGTCTTGTTCGTCTTCTGTTCCAGGTCCGTTAACTTCAGGAGCTACCGTTGGTGCTGGTGTGGAGAGATCAGACGGCTCTGAAGGCTCCTGCTCAGAGATCTGTTGGTGTGATGATGTTGATATTCTTTTGAAGGGTCTTAAAATTTCATGGTCAGAAGTGATTACAGTGATGACTTTGCTTTCCTGAACCTTCCTATTTTCTTTCTTGATCTTATGTTCCTCCTAGAGCTGGATCTTTGCTCAAAATGAAATTCTCAATACAAGGAAGAATTCTGCATCATTCACTGACTAAAGACTAATGCCAACAAATTATACTAAAGACCATTCAAACTAAATAAATTAAGTCTCAATTATCTCTCAGGGGAGAATAAGCAAACTGTTAGGAGGTTTTATATGGAGATAAAGAAGGAATCACTTTTACTGAGCCTTTGTAATTAGACTTTAATGTTGCTTTCACACATGCACAAATCTCCAGAAAACTTCCTGAAATTTTCTGGCTGAGTGTGAACGCAAATAGTGACTTTATCATTCTGACTTTACCCGAAAACGTATCTGCCAGCTCCCTAGGAAATTGTCGGTGCGAAGTAGGAGTGAGCCAAGTGGGAATGCAGCAGGATGCGAATTATAGGGGAGATGAAATTTATATGCTGCGACTTGTGCAAAACCTTATAGTGCTTGATCGGTAGAAATTGCTTTATTATGTTTTCAGGGAAAGTCTCGCCCTGTTAGGGATGTGTGGACAACCATCAATGGAAGATTTAGGGGGCATTGCATGAACATTTATCAGAAGTGCATCTGTGAAAACACCCTAAGTTCTATCAAACAAAGTCAGAATTATTTGCAAATTGGATACTTCATTAGACTCTTCCACGACCTTACTGATCCTTTGCTCCTCGTCTTTTAGCGTCTCCTGATGTGACCCCTCCTCTCTGGCTTCTGCCTGCTCCTCCTCCAGGAGCGCCACATAAGCTTTTCTCTGCAAAAATAAAAGTTTGTGTGACCTGTTCTGTGACTCACCGAATAAGCAGGCTTGATATCTTCACAATATCGACACAAGTTGTAACATATTTAACCCATTGACCTTTTAATTCTTATGACCCCCTAATGCGTTTACAGTCCTGTTTCTGTATTAGCAGTATCTGCATGTGAGCTAAAGGTAAAAGGTCTTTGTTGTCATGGCCTCACTAAGCTTGGTAGCTTTATAGGTCTCAGCCTGAGGAGCTTAGGCCGTCTTAAGTCTTTGTCAACCTATTGGAGATCAAGGCTTTGAGGTAGTAGAAGAGGGAGTTGAGGTGAGAGCAGAAGTAGATTTACTTAAAGGAGTTTAACAGTTAGTAACTGTAAAATCGAGGAGTTATTCTCCTTAAGGTGGCTGGGATCATATTTTTCAATATCATTATATCCATTATTGCGTAACATTCATGAGAAAACTTGTTTGGCCACTTGGTTGACATGATAACTGTGTATTTGTATAAACTGTAACATACACATATCTAAATATTTCACTTCTACAATCTGCTCAAAAGCTGGTTGCTTGATTTGTCTGGTTTGCTGATTACTGTTGATTTATTAGAGCCTTTTTTCAATTGAAAACTACTATATAAGGCTCCTGTAGACAACACCAATAAGAGGGTGAATCAAAACGATTGCTGTTGTTAATAGATGTGATTAATCTTTGTAGCTGACAGCAGAGTGCAGAGACGGATGATTCTTTTATTACAAGAATTGTGTTTCATACAAGTAGTAATGTGGTTCATTCTTAATTAATGTAAAAACATTAATCACAGCTTCTGTATAGTACCTGAATATCTATGTACACAGAGTAAATCCAAGCATTATTATATCGTCAATATAATGTGTATACAGTTATCAGGTAGTTCTGAAACTGGCAGAGGTAGTGCTTATCTTATCCACAAAATTAACGATTTAAAAAAGTCTATTTTTTATGTAAATACATTATAGTCAGTTCGTTTGATGACTTATATGTTTAATTTTTTCATGTGTATATGATTGGTAGTAACTTTAAAAAGAACAACAACCTTTTTTAATGGAGCATGGACCAAATCGTCCATCCCAATATCCACATTGTGGCCTTTTATTTTTCAAATTGTTGCAGCCTATTACTCTTATTAATCTCTGGTGGAATATCTCTTGTGTTGGATGAATTGTTTCTAACGGTGGTCCCAAAACTAACCATCCAGTAGTTTGAAAAAAAGCTTAAATTGTGAACAAGGAAACACTCCTTTGTATAAACAGTGTTGTATAATGCTGCCCCCTACTGACCATACAACAGTACAGCAGCTCACCTGCGTCTCGCGCTCCACATTTTCGTTGTATTTGTAGAGCCAGTGGGCGAGATACAGGATGGGGTTAACTGGACGCTGCTCGGCCACTTCAGCCAGTCCGTCTGCCAGACATTTCCCCAGGTGTCTTTTCAGATACTCAGAGTCCATAATTATGTCTGCGTGGAGGATTAAACACAATTAAAATAACTTTATAAACAGTTAACATTGTATATTAAAAATAAGCGTATTTATCAACGGGTCGCTCTCGTCAGTTAGCGTCGCATAGGAGGAAAAACAGAACTTTCACTTCCTCTTTTTGATATTAATGTTTAGATATAAATTAAATACAGGATTATTTCTGTAGCGAGTGAGTGAGGAAGTTGTTTTATCGCAGTATTAACCAAAATAACAAGAAGACAAGTACAGGGTGCCAAAACAAACCTTTTCACCGAGTGTCCGGATGTAGCGTGAGTCTCCATGGTAACGGTGTTCCGTCAATTATGTTCCCCCTCAATCTTCTTTACGATGGTTCCACGACAGTACAATATCTCATATTCTCACAAATTCTCCAAAGAGCACCAAAAACACAAACACAAGGTGAACTTCAGGGACCGAACTGAGCTTTGATGACGTCACCCATCAGACAAACTGAGGTTATAGAGAGAGGCTGATTGAGCCCTTAAAGTTATTCACTTTGACAAGTGGATCATCACTGTTCTGCTCCTGGAGACTCAGATTGAATTCTCAGCCTGGAACACTGAATAGCGCTCTGATATGAGAAATACAGTAGCAGGACAGTGTCTTACAAAATATATAACCAACAGCAACAGCCCTTTGACTGATGGGTGTCAAAAAGTCTACTGATGAACACAAGCCAACCAAACCATTCTACTGTAGAGCACACATTACAAACACTAACAAACACAACACTTGCTTTTTAAAACATTAAACAACTCAATGTTTTCTGTTTATCAAGAACCACAAAGCATGATGGGATATGAGAGAACTTTGTACAGTACAAGCGTCCAAGAAAAACTCGGAGGTCTTTGTGTTTATAACTTTTTATTAACAAGCCTTTATTGACAATTGTTAGAGCAACACGACACGTTGGTTTAGTGGATAAATACTTCGTCACAAACAACTTTCATTATTCACAATGACTTTTCTGTTCGCTTTGTGATCACCCTAAACAGACCCAAAGTCCTGAATCCCTTAAACATGACCATGATCCGACTGATCTACCCTCAACTCAAGGTGTGTGGAGAGCTTGGCTAATACTTATTACTAATAACAGTAACAACCATGACACAGTAAAGGTTTACATAGAACTTTAAAGAACTTTGACTCTTATTATGCTGCCCTCTTGTGGTTGTATTTGCAGCAAACTTTTAGGCAGCTATAAAACAATTACTTGATCATTTTATGAAGTGCTGGGGTTGTTATCTTTAAATGTGTTTCTTTTCCAGTTATTTGTACAAAGAACATCATTTTCTATCTTAGTTCTGATGGGTTTATTTTTAAATAAATCAACATATTTTTTATTACAAATGATCACACACAGTAAAACTTTCATTAACGTTTTGTTTCTGACAAAAGAAAGGAATGTCCTCCTCTGACAACTTTGTCTCCCTATAGCCTCTTTCGTAGAAAAGTGAGGGAAAGGAGCCAGATTCCTCATCTGATAACCCTGTAAACAACTTTGATCCTAAGCTGTCAAAATTATCACAAGCAGGTCCCTGAGCTCAACATTTACGGCAGTAATTACGTAACGAATTAACAAAATAGTTTCTGCTGCTAATTGATTGTGAACACTTTAAAGTACAAATCAAACTGCAAAATGTGTATAGACAAGATTTTTTAAAGTCTTTGCATTATTCAGAGTAAGTTTAACACTAGTGAATAATAATGCATATTAAACTTTTCCAATAGCATCTTCACATTAGAGAGATTGCAAAGGTCTTACAGGATAAACTATGTATTTATTAATCATTTAAACAATAGAATAAAAGCACTCTCTAGTAAGCTAAATACAGTAGACATAATGTATTTAGACAAATAAAAAACGGTATAATCAGATACCAATAAGATAATGGATATACAAATGAGAGGAATCTGTGCTCCCTGTTCGTGGTAGCTGCAGTAGAGTAATTCCAGCTGAAGGTTTCATCCGTGTTGCTGCACCTGCCCTTCAGCTCAAACAAACCGGCTTACTAACTTTCTACTGGAGTTGTGTGCTCGCAGGAGCTACCAGCTGTGTTGGAACGGGAAGCGGTTCCGCTGCGGAAGTGTCAAAGGTCTGATCTGATCCTACCTGGACTGGACTCCTCCGATTTCACTGCAGGACACCACACTGCGTCAGCAACAGCTGTCCTGCAGCCCCTCGCTGGCTGCCACGGGGAGAATTACGTCCTCAGGCTGAGGCTTGACAGAAAACTGGATTTGTTTTTCTACATTTCTTGGATTCTGTTGGAATATTTTGCTGTGCCGTCCAAGGTAAGCTGCCACATGGCTTGTGTTGTCTTCCATGAGTCATTGAGCTTAAAGATAAGTCCTGCATGAAGCTCAGAATGAAAAGGTTTTCTGCAGGTTCATGACTGGCTGTGTTCATTATTTAAGTTGCCAGCTTTTACCTCATGCTTACTTTTCTTTTCTCTAGATGAAATGGACTTAAGATAGAAGAGTTTTAGTACACTTTTTTTGTGCAATGGTTAGATTTTCTCCATGTATGTTATAGTGCACTGTTCTTTTATCAATTAACAGAGACCTTTTCTGCCTTCGTATGAAAAACACAGCACTTTAATTTACAGAAATGGTTTAAAAACTTCTCACTACAAGATATTTCTATCTCGGTTCTCAAAACAGCAGTGGAAATCAAATACAAAGACGTGTTTTAATACGAGTGCTTTGTTCCATTAATAAACACAGGCCTGTAATTGAGCTTAGGTCAAATTTGGAATTGGTAGATTTATGACTTCTCAAGTGTGCTTATGTATGAGAAAGCATTTGAGCTTGTGCTTGTGTTGTGGTGTTGACTGCTCTTGCAGTGGCAGACTTCTGTTTTACTGCTTATAAAGCTACAGAATGAGAAAAAACTGATCAAGCATGAGCATCATAACAGCTACATATCTTCACCTGCCAGGTTTAATTCCTTCTCCAGCTACTTGGCTTTAATGTCCAGTGTGGACACTTTGCAACCTTCTCAACCCCACTATGCCTCCTCCCACAGGGGCAAAGTTGTATTTTTAGCTTATGTCTTCATGGCAGATGGGCAAGATACTGTGATGCTGTGGATGCTCAAAGACACTGTTTCTCTGCTGTTAATCCATGCCGCTCACGTCAGTGGTGTGGGACTACAGCCTGGCTCCTTGCAGGGGAAGCACATTTTTGGACATGGCAAAACATGGAGGCAGGTGTTTAAGCTAGGTGCATCTACTGCTCTTAAGAATGAAGCCTGAAGAGCTGAGCTATTGAAAAAAAAAATTGTGGCTGGGGATCATCAAGAAGTGTTTTGAAGTTGAATGAGGTTTGTGAGCATCCCATCATTTCCCTTTACTAGTTTCAATATGAAATCAAAGGTTAATCTCCTCTGTCTTGAACTCTCCACCGACTTTTTTTTACCTGTCATCGCATGTGCATTAAGCAACATTTGATACATATTTCTTGCTTTGCGTAACCCGTAAAGACGTATCAGTGGTCTTCTTCTGCCTGAGTGTGTTTGTGTGTCGCGCATCACATGTTCTTGGACGCAGAAGGTGTTGGTTTTGAGTTTCTTTCACCAAGTCGGCCCATGTGACTGCTTGGCTAGGCCCCCCCTTTTTTTTCCAGAGGATTCAAAAGGTGAAATGAGGTTAAAGATAAAAACGTTATTTCCCCCTGAAAATTCAAAATCCGATTCCTCATTCCCCAATTTTAATACAAGTGCATTTCTCACACAGTACAGATAGTTGTTTCCTCAACAAATATCTGTATGTGAACAACTCAATGTTGATTCTTTTTCTATGTTTGCCACGAGCGGCTCCTTCCTTTATGTCTGTGTTTTTTAAGGACTTGATTGGTGTAATGAATATGATAATAGCTCCCGCTGGTCCCTCACAAACTGGATGGAATATTCTCCATATCACTTCCACATGTAATCTACTCAGATTACGGAGCAGCAAGCAAAGGCCAAATGGGTCAGTTTGAGTCAGTGGCAATCTGTTTATAAAGTAGTTTAAGACGACGTTAAAGGATAGAGAATACTATTTCTTAGTACGTTTAACGATTGTATTCTCTTATTAACTTAGTTTTTTAATCCAAGAGGAATACATTGGTAGTGGTTGAATCTGTTCTTGGCCTCTGTAAACCAGATATTGTTTGGCTGCATCCTCTGATATAAATCAGGATTTATAAATCAGTGTGCCTATACGTTGGTTAGCCATCCAACAATCTGCCTGCAGGAGAGAGATTACGCTAGGTCTTCACAGCTCTTCGGTATGCAGCGACAGAAGCATACCGCAAATGACAGCAGCTGTCCTCTTTACAGCATCATAATGTAGGGATATACTGTCTGCAACTAAGTCTAATGTGCACTCATCTGATAAAGACGTCAAAATAAGAATTTGAGCCTCCAAGGGCTTGACCCTGAGTACCTACTGAAGAACAAAATGCTGATAATTTCAGTCTGGTTTAACTCAACATGCAGCCCTGGATCACAACATGTACAATGACAGGTTAGGAAGAGCAACAGGTGTAGAGGTCTGTTTTAATATGGCTCCCTATAGGGTTTGAAATATAAGGTTAACTGGTGGGTGACGAGGTGTTGAAGTAAGCTGGGAGAGAGTAAAGTACACTGTTGTGATTTGACCCCGTGAGAAAACAGGGGGAAAAAGGAGCAAGGCATATGTCAAAGGACGTGTGGATAAAAGCCCTTGTTTGCTCTGTGGATCTGTTGTTTACAACTTCACCACATTCCTGGAGGGGTAAGTGCTGCATAATGAGGGGACGGAGACATTTGCCATGTTGACACGCCACTTGTCTTTGAACTCCAGGCATTTTCAGGGCAGCAGAGTCAAGCCAACAAGTCGTTAAAATTAATTTGAATATCTTGTCCTTACACTGCTTTATTAATTACAACATCAGTTTAAAGTGTTTGGTTAAGATCCCAGCTTTGTTGGATGCGTCCTTCAAAGTGAAGTTTCTGCTCAACTCCCAGTTAACCAGAGTGGTCTCAGTATTTTTCATACTGGTATGCTTTAACTATCTGAGGAAGTACATAAATCTAAAAGGAATTCTGATGTTTCACTGATCATATTAGACCATTTTAACGCTTATGACTCAAGAAATAAGAACTCTAATGTGCTAAACTTCTTCACTGTTATGAGAAATGGCACAACCCCTTCGGCTGTATGAACTCATGCTACCCTTGTGACAAAAGCCAAACGCGAGATTGGCTGGTATCCGGAGGTGAATATTGGCATTCGCATTCCACAGCCAGCTAGTGTAACGAAGGAGTGTCTACATTACCCGGTCTATATCCTCAACCGGAATGTCACAGGTCACATGGGCCTTCACTGACATGCAAGGTGATATATATATTACTGTCGGTGAAAGGCTTCTGAAATCTAACATTCCCATCCTCTTCCCCAGTGAGCCAGCTGTCCACAGAGCGACTGAACAAGCACACTCATGTAATGAGCTGATTGTCTTTGGCTGGGCTCCTAAAATTAAACTAAACTTAGTTGATTGATCCAGGGATTTCTGTGGATTTGATGGATGTAGGTAGCATTTAGACAACACATTCCACACAAAAATAAACACACGAAAAGCCTTTAAATACAACATATTGTAATGTTGCAGATGAAATAAGTGGTGTCCGTACTGTAAAATAGTTTGTTGGAGCCATTTAACGCATTAACTGGGGGAGGTTGGGGGTGCTAGGAATCGTTTGATTGACCCTGAGATTTATCTGGTAACCAAAACATCTGAAACGGCTAATTAACAACAAACTCATAAAGGCCTTGTTAAGTCACCTCACATTACTCTCTGAGTATAGAAAAGGTATTTGAACAGCCCACAAAGTCTAGTCTATGGCCAACTAGCAATTACATCCGGTCACTAGGCATATACAAACGTTTGTTATCAGGGATGGACTGGGGATCAAATTTGGACCAGCCCCCTTTGAAATGTATTTCTGCAGGACCTTTTCCCTCTTTTGTCCATGATTATACATTTCATTTTGATTTACTTTGTACTCTGCAGTGGCTGTCTCGATTTTGAATTATTTCCTGCTTGACCTCTGACAGTACATGAATAGGATCAGTCAGTACCATTGCATATTGTATATAGCCTATGCACAGTTGGGTGCCTTGTCATTTCTTTTTACAGATTCTACATTTCTTTGGCCCCAAATTGAACACAGTAGTCTGGATTTTCAGCATGTACATAGTACATTTGTAATCCAATTTCTATTGAAGAATTATGTATCAGCCAAGTTTGGTATATGGTCATTTAATGCTAACAGTTTGCTTCCCCGGAATTACTGAGTTTTTTGCAATTTGCAACCATTCCCAGTGACATGTACAGCATGTCGTCTAACAGACGATTATTGCCGAAGGGCTCCCAGATTTGGGGCCTTGTAACCTCTTATCAGAGGGGTTCATGTAAGATTAAGTGGACTGTGGGCAGAAATTCTGGTTACCGATATGTTCAATGTGGCACAATGTCTACATCTTCAACAACTATAGCCCTTTATAAATTGCTGTTCCACAACTACGCCGTTATGAAGTTCTGCCATCATTACACCTTTGTTCTTACTCATTGCGGGAGCACGAGAGGCATAGTGTGTGAGCACACAGCGGTAGCTTCACATACACACACTGAGACATGCACACACACAGCGCTGTTCAGCTTCAGCTCTGAAGTAACGCATCGCTACAGTTTTCCCCTCATTACGCCCCTGTTACTACCTCTGATGGCGGATCAGTGATGGAACAACCATTTCCCATTTGTGCATTACACATTGCACAAGGCAAGGGAAGTAGGTCTGACACCTTTAACTGGCAATCTGTGAACGCCATATGATAACCACTGTACTCTCAAACTTAGAAATTAAGTCAGGAATTAATTTTCTGAACATGTTTTATAATCAGTTTCAGTGTGATACACAGAATCAGTTTTGACTGTTACTGAATATCACAAACCAGTCTGCAGTCTTGGCTTCTCCTGTAATGAACCACACACTGATAAATAAGATATGGTGTCAAAACATATTATTTACCTGACTGACATAGCAGACAAGGCAACAACCTCTTTAGGAGGACTCTTTTGAGATTGGCAAGCTTTCAATTGAGGGACTAAGCTTTTTTAAAAAGGGACACTTGATGGCTTCAGCAGTAACAGCGTGATGTAATGCAATCAGGAAATGTTCCCCATAAGCAAAGGAGAAACACATCCAGTCTCAGGATGTGTATTTTAAGGTTGGCTCACGGTTGAGGGTGGCGGGGCCCATGGCTCCCAGAATGGGGGTTTTGAAATGGGATGATGAGGGGGGAAACTGGCTTGGAAGGCAGTGCAAAGGAAGAAGTAGAAAGGTGTAGGGTAGAGGTTACTGAGTGACATGAATGGTAATGGGAACTCTGCTGATATTGTTAGGTTTTTATTGCAGGTCTAAGAGAATACTTATCCGTGTTGAATTCTTTTTTTTTAAGGAGAAAAGACATCCTGTCAGACGGGAGTTTGATTGATATGAAATGGGGCTTTGATGAGTGATAGGGCTCAGATTTAATGTTTGGAGTCTGCATTGTAATAAAGAGGAACTTAGAGCCTCAAGTGTCATGTAGCAGGGTGGCAGGGGGGATGTAAAGAGCGGATATGGGTGTGGAGTCTGAAGCTTAGTGTGTTTGGGGCCCCATGTAAAATAGAAGGTAGTAGAGAGGGGAGTCGGCCTGGTAAGATAAGTTGGCATGCTGTCCTGTTTATCGGAGGGATGTGAGGCGCAGAGCGAAAGCTCAGCCAGGAAGGAATGAGCAGAGTCATCGGGCCTCTGTAATACGACGCTCCGTCTTGATTGCCTGTAGCAGCTGGGCAGCCACCGTATCTGTGCTAGTGTGCACCTCCTCATGTGGATGTGAATGTATACTTTTTTTTGTTAAAGTGAGGTGGTTTTGGGGGGTCCACATACGTTATCAATGGCAATACTTGATGTATCTCTTTTTGATATCTTGTTGACTCTGTTAAGCATGTTACTGGTTTGTTCTTCGGCATGGTGACGTGTGCATTCTTTGTATTCTTTCTTGCACAGTAAAGCTTTATAGACGTATTGTAAGAGGAAATGTCAAAAGGAAAAGCTTTGAAGAATTTGGTTAGTCTGTCTAATCTGTGTTTCTGAGGGGTACTGCTGTAAACTGATTACAGAAACATTTTTAAAATCCCTTTCTTCTTAGGACAAATATCGTTTCTATTCACAAAGCAATTTTATTTTTAATTGCATGTCAAACCTTAAGCAAAATCTCATATGCATGGTGATATTTGTGCTCTCTTGCAACAAGAACAACTTTTGAATCATTCATTTGTAAAGTACTGTTGTATAGTTATAAAACAACAAATATTTTGAGGATTCTTCTATGTCTCAACTATTTACAAGCATTAATACATTTTGCACTAAGGCCAGAAAAGCACTACTTCATTATGTCAATGATAGCTCAGCCTAACCTTGGCTGCTCCAGACGAAAGCAGACAGGTTGCTAAATACATCAAAGGATGAAAGCGAATGCCACTTGGACCTGTGGTGGAGCGTCTGCTAAGCTAATAAGTAATCTGATGTTGCTACATAAGTAATGTCATGGTCTGTTTAGAACGGTGGGAAAGTCCAAGCTTCTGGCCTTGGTGTCTTTTTTTTTGTTAAACATCTTGACACTCTGGTGATGTGAGGGGAGCAGGGTCAGGGATGTTGATCGGCCAGAAAAAGGGAGTGTGAGGGTGTTTGGACACAGTTCAAAGCAACCCTTACCAACATTCGAAACTAGTATGGCACAAGTATTAGCTTTTGGCACAGTGGTTTTTAAAACCTTTTGGCTGTTGACCCCTTTAAACACAGCTCTGTCTTTATCTTACCCCCGTCACAGGTTTCAGATATCTAGGAGTTTCAACAACAATTGTGTTAGAATATCACCTTAGATTAATCTCTTGGTCCATTTAAGGATGTTCTGCTTCGGGTAATCACGTGTGTCTTGTGTTGGTGCAGCAAAACAATTTTTTTTACTGATTATTCTTTCAACAGCTACTTGTAGGGAAACCCCGGTGCGGTGGTAACTCTTCGCAATGCGAAGATGGCGTCACTGCTCCCTCCCCCAGGCATCGCTGTGTTCCGCCGCTTCACCCAGGAGTCACTGGTGGAGATCGAGCGGCTCAAGGAGGAAAGAAAAAAGGCCACAGAAGTAGAGGGCCATGAGGGGGAAGAGCCATTGGCCCCACATCCGGATCTGGAGGCGGGCAAGAGTTTGCCCATGATCTATGGAGACCCTCCACCAGAGATGCTCAACACACCTTTGGAAGACCTGGACTCCTTCTACAAAGCACAAAGCGTCAGTCTCAGCAAATCTAGGCTCACACACCAATAAAGAAAGTTATATTTGCCTCTGACCAAGAAAAGATTTTTTAACCTAAAAATAAATAAATGACTACTGCATGCAGTCTCTGTTTATGTGGTTTATTTATACAGTTAATCTGTGTTTTTCAGACATTTATTGTGATCAGCAAAGGAAACACAATCTTCAGGTTCAACGCTGAACCCGCTTGCTACATTCTGAGCCCCTTTAGTTTGATTAGAAGAGGAGCCATTAAAATTCTCATACATTCATATCCTTTGAACTAACGTGTCATGACATTTTGAATGAAGTGAATTGAAGTAAAAAGTGAATATGTCTATTCATACATTCAATGTCCAAGTTTGTTTCCTTAACCCTGAATTAAATTATTTAGCATGTTCATCATGATAACGATTCTATCGAATTGTGTATTCATGACGATGAGCAATCCACCAGCATGGAGTAAAACTGTTGAGTGAGTACTTGATTATTGTAGTGTTCATTTCAGTCTTTCATGTTCTGTTTTAAACATGTACTAACGTGTGATGGACGACTTGTTTCTAGGTATGTTTTCACTGGTATCTATACCGTTGAAGCAACAGTCAAAGTGTTGTCTAGAGGATTTTGTGTTGGATCTTTTACATTCCTTCGAGATCCATGGAATTGGCTGGATTTCATGGTGATCAGCATGGCGTAAGTATCTGACTGCACTATCATCTAACTGTTGTTGTGGACAGAATTGGAAACATGGTTCTGATGTTACTACATTTATACATTTTTTTCTAATTTTCTCATTGCTTACGTATGCAACAATTCAGAAACATTTACTGAAACACTATGAGCTACTATGAAGGCTGATATTCAGATCTGTAAAATGTTCTGTGCATTTGAAAGACTTTTCCATTGATGCTGATTACAATATAAAAACAATGAAGTGATAATATGTTGAGTCCTAAATGGTTATTAGCTTTGACAATTGTATGAATGTCTTTCAACAGATATGTCACTGAGTTTGTTGACCTTGGAAATGTGTCAGCCCTCAGGACGTTTCGTGTACTTCGAGCCCTTAAAACAATTACTGTGATTCCTGGTAAGGTGACAGTTCCCAGTCGTATTGCAATTTCTGTCTCCATATAACTTTCAAAGACTTACCACTAATCTGTACTTTGTCAGGTTTGAAAACCATCGTGGGCGCTTTGATCCAGTCAGTGAAGAAAATGGTGGACGTCATGATTTTAACCGTCTTTGCTCTCGCCGTGTTTGCTCTTGTTGGCCTTCAACTTTTTATGGGAAACCTTCGTCAGAAATGTGTACGATGGCCCATAGATGATTTCTTAAACACCACTGACACATTTAATGACACTGCGTCCTTCAACAACACAATGGGTTTCAATGATACAACATATTCCAACAGCACCTTCAATTTCATAGACTATATTGAAAACACAGGTATGATTTACATTTAAATAAATGAAGTATTTCTTACTGTGTGTGTTTCTTATTGTATCCATTTTTTGCGATTGCTAAAAAATATCTCACTGTTTCTTGACTTTGTTGGTTTAGATAATCACTATTACTTGGAAGGCAGCCCCGATGCTCTACTTTGTGGAAACAGCTCTGACGCCGGGTATGTTCTGTACATACTTTCACGACCAATTCATCTGTCGGGACAAATGTGGTCTTTCAATGTCGATGCTAAAAAAAAAAAGAATCTTATTAACTTCTAGTATTAAAGTTTGCCATTGAGTTTGATTTGATGCAGAACAATTGTGGCATACTAACTCTTTGTTGATAGAAAGTGCCCAGAAGGATACACATGCATGAAGGCTGGGAGGAACCCCAACTATGGCTACACCAGTTTTGACTCTTTTGGCTGGGCCTTCCTGGCCCTCTTCAGACTCATGACCCAAGACTACTGGGAGAACCTGTTCCAGCTGGTTGGCCCTTTTTTGTTTGTTCCAGACACATTTATGACCTTTCACTGAAAGTTTTCTCCTTAAAATTCAAGTTAAGAAAATAAAATTGTCCTTAGTTCTCGTAGCTTCTTTTTTGCTCCAAACACAGGTCCTGCGGTCAGCTGGCAAGACATACATGCTGTTCTTTGTTGTGATCATCTTTCTGGGCTCCTTCTACCTCATCAATCTAATCCTGGCTGTGGTAGCCATGGCTTATGATGAACAGAATCAGGCAACTCAGCGAGAGGCCATAGAGAAAGAAGAAGAGTTCCAGCGGCTACTGCTGCAACTCAAGAATCAGGAACAGGTAACTTCAGCAAGGAGCAAGGCAATGGTTTACAATATAACTAGATATTTTCTTTCAACATTGTTACTTCCCAAAACTTTCTTACTGTTTGTAGTAAGACTGAGGCAATGGTAAGAATTGTTGTACTTCATTCCAACAGGCTCAAGTTCATGGGAGTCGGGCCACTCTAATCAGTAAAAAGTCCCTTAGTCATCACACTGTATCTCAGTTGGCAGATGATGAAACGAGTCTTGAACATGAAGAAGTTGTCAAGGACTGTAATGGGAGACTTGTTCCACGTCTGCTTATAAGAGCACCAACCATGGTCCAGGTTTGTTTCTCGCCCTCTGGTTAGAGTTTATTGGATTATCAAGTCTGAAAGATGACAATTAGCTGAGTGAAATGCAGTTCTTTGAAGATAATATGCAAACGTGTTGCTGTGAAACCCTTTGGGCTATATCATGAGTTTGCAACTAAAACATGTATTTCATATTTCACAGTCTGCTGCAGAGTATGAACTAAGAGAGAAGTCATTAGGCTCTGTGCACAGCATGCTTTATCTGGATGAACCAGGCCTGACACAGAGAACTGCAAGTGCTCTGTCTGTGCTTACAGCAGCTGCTATGGAAGGTATGGCAATATTCATATATAACCACTTGATGCTGGATTAATGCCTTTACAAAGTGGATGACACAGAAATAGTGGAACTTTCCCTGGTAACTTTTATACAGTGGGCAGTACCCATCGAGAAGTGTAAAGTTCCTTCAGGGAATGAAAAAATACGCAAGGCTTAGTTGCAGGTTGTCAGAGGAAATGCTCTAATGTGAACTGTGATTGCTAAGATTATCAAGCTGTTGTTAACATTATACACCAATCTATCCAAGACCAATACAGTAGCATTGTCTCGAACTCATTATAATCAATCTAATCAAACGTGTGTTGAAAAAAATCCTGTCAACATCATGTGTCAAGACCTCAAGGTGTTAAGCTTTAGATATTTCAGCTCAATTTTAACTTGGCACAGACTAGACACTCATCATTGCTTTCTGTTAGCATATCATTTAAATGTAATGGATATGCTTTGATTTAAACAACAGTAGACTACCAACATTTTTGGTCTGTCTTTTTGTCTAGAGTTGGAGGAGGCTCAGAGGCCGTGCCCGCCTGGCTGGTACAAGTTTGCCGACATGTTCCTAAAGTGGGATTTCTGCCCACAGTGGGTGATGTTTAAAAAATGGGTGCTCTTTGTGGTCATGGACCCTTTTGTGGATTTGGCCATCACCATCTGCATCGTGCTCAACACGCTCTTCATGGCCATGGAGCACTACCCCATGACCCCAGAGTTTGACTACATGCTCTCAGTTGGGAATTTGGTAAATATGTAAAACATGACATTTTAATGTAACTTCAGAAATGTTCTTTCTGATCTAATTTTACGAGTGCCCGTTAACAGAAATGCAACTCCCCTTCCATCCATCACAGGTTTTCACTGGGATCTTCACAGCAGAAATGTTCTTCAAGCTTATTGCCATGGACCCCTACTACTACTTTCAGGTTGGCTGGAACATTTTCGACAGCATTATTGTCACGCTCAGCCTGGTGGAGTTGGGGCTGGCAAATGTCCAGGGCCTATCAGTCCTCAGGTCTTTCCGTCTGGTGAGAAACAATGATTGATGATTGATAATGAGATGACTTTCTAACTTTCTAAGTATTAATTGTCTTTGTTTCTTTCTGTCTTGTTTTGGAGATAGCTTAGAGTCTTCAAACTAGCAAAGTCCTGGCCAACACTCAACATGTTGATCAAGATCATTGGCAACTCAGTGGGAGCTTTAGGAAACCTGACATTAGTGCTGGCAATCATTGTCTTTATCTTTGCTGTCGTGGGTATGCAACTCTTTGGCAAGAGCTATAACGAGTGCGTGTGCAAGATATCCACGGAGTGCGAGCTGCCACGTTGGCACATGAACGACTTCTTCCACTCGTTCCTCATCGTCTTCCGCATCCTGTGCGGGGAGTGGATTGAGACTATGTGGGACTGCATGGAGGTGGCTGGAGCTGGGATGTGTTTAGTTGTCTTCATGATGGTCATGGTCATTGGAAATCTGGTGGTAAGTGCAACAATTACTGCTGATGCCCATCTTTAATCTGAGAAATGCCAATATTACTACCTACCTTGGCATTCACACCAAAATGCAAATTGTATAAGGTGCTCCTCTGTAGAGAGCTCTTAGCTTTAGGTACCGCATAGTGGAGAAAAACAACCCAGAAGAGCCATTCTAATACCTAAATCCACGAGTTTTACGATTATCAGATACAAAACCATCTATGAGACAAGTTGGTTCTCAAGTTATATTTGGAAAGATATATTGGAGCCAATCATTCTGATTTCATCGGGAAGTATCATGGTGTGCCAGCAAAATGGTTCTGGGATCAATACCACTCTGTGCAAAGACGGTCCCTGAAAATAATAAAGGTTTTCTTCCAGTGCAACTATTGGTCTGAAAACGAAATCTGATACATGAGTACGGTAGAAGCGATGACTGTTGTTACACAGCTCAGTTTCACAATAAAATTGTTACTCAGTCTAATGATCAATGTTAGTAGATGGGATGATTCATGTTCTGTCACTTTACAGTTGCTGCTACATCCACATATCCTGAGATGCTGTCACTCTACTACACATACAATATCTAAACTCTGTATAACTGTCACAACTGTGAGGCTGTAAAGCTGTCAAGTCGTTTTTGAAAATCTTTCTCAATCAAACTGTGAGCTTACTATAATGCCATAGGATTTGTGGCATGCATATCCCAGCAGGTTATTGTTAACCCGTCAGCTTAAAGACGCCAAGGACAGAGACACAGCTGGGAGGAAAATTGTATCCACCAGGGGGCATTATAATACATTTGAGTTATTAGTTCAGTTGATCAAAAGTTTCATTGATTCAGTTGCACTTGACTTTTGGGTCTTTCTGGATAAAGAAGAAGCAGAGACTGTTACACTCAAGGGAGAAGTCTGAGTGTCTGCAGAGTGGAAATACTGTCCCTGACATTTACGCTTGGCCTCTTAGATGTACAGATTGACACAGATGATCGCTCTTGGACATCATTATATCATATTTGAATGCAAATAAAATACTTACACACTTCACAGGATTATGTTTCTATTTAAATCAAATGACTTAAGCTACCAAACAGTGGTTTTGACCTTGAGTGTGTGCTAAGATCTGGCTCAAGCTAGCTTAGTGCCACCAAGGGAACAAACACAGACAGCTGAGCGAGCAGAGCTCAGGTGGCAGGGGGACTGGGTGTTAAGGAAAAGTCATTTGATAGCACTGCAATTGATGGAGAGGTTATCATATTGGACCATCAGTGTCACAGTTTATAAAGCAGAGTGTGCACAACTTAAATGTTTGGAGTGTTTGCAGGTCATTTGTGACTACTATCTCTTCACTTCAATCATGATCAAAATTGGTCCTGAATTTCCCCAACATTATTTTCATTCTTTATTAACTTTGGCATCTTTTTTTTTGCCTCCCTGAAATAAATATCTCCATCAGAAGAAACGACTCCAATTTCAGTTACATGTAATTTTAATCTTCAAAATGTCAAATTACTCCCTAAAGGAGAAGAGGTCCCTGCCAGAGGCTAATACTGTATGGGGTCTTTGGCATGGCAAAGTGTGGGAACCCCTGGTGTGTAGGTTTTCTGCTAATAAAGCTAAGCTAAGCTAAACTGTTGATGGCTATACCTTCTAATTTAACTGACAGGGAGTGTTTTTTTTTGGTCATTCCCGACAATCTGCAAGAAAGTGAACCGCTGTTGATTTCAAAATGTCCAACTATTCCTTTAAGATAAATACCACACATCTCACATCATCAAACAGCTGCTTTAACAACTGGGAAATCACAGGAGTGATAATTTTGAGATTCTAGGAGCATTATTTTGAGCATCGCAGACACTTATGTCATCATATCAGTTTCTAATCCTTCTCTGTGGAGCTTGGGGGTTTGTGCATCTCATCTTTTCCACTAAGCCCTCTTAACTGATTCACAGCTCCTGCACGGGATCCTCCTGGCCCTGGCTTGTGTAACTATGATCTCCCGCTAAATCAGGGGAATAGGAATGAAGAAATGGACTCACAGGTTTCAGAAACTAAAGATAACTGTGTCTGCAACAGGAGGCAGATAACATAATATTTACTGATGTGCCATCATACGACCAATTTTATATGTGATGTGTATTTGAGACAGCCTAGACTTTTGTGTTTAGTTTGGCAGTGACAATATTTTGACTCAGCATTCAGTGGCTATATATAGTTAGTATGAATGTATAGTTATTTAATCTGCGTACCCAGTAAAGACTCATATGGAACTCTAAAGTAAACTAAATTAAGGATTGTTTGAATCACTTGCAACAACATTTTTGTCTTTCCTCAACGAGGTAGGAAAGGGAAACTGTTGAAGTTGTGTTTTAAAGATTTCGTGCATTACCTTCATGACTTCTCTTTTCAGGTGTTGAACCTCTTCCTGGCCTTGTTGCTCAGCTCGTTCAGTGGAGACAACCTCTCAACAGACGATGATGGAGAGATGAACAATCTCCAGATTGCTATAGGCAGGATCACACGTGGAATCGACTGGTTCAAGGCGTTTATCATTCGAACGATTCTGCAGACTCTTGGCAGAAAGCCCAAGGATACCGATGAACCTGGTGAAGGCCTGGCAAATGACGAGGAGCCTAAAACAGAGCAAATTGAAATGAACCACTTGGACACCGGTCAGAATTTCAAAATGGCAGATGAGATATGTAATAGTTTGGTTGAAGGCCGGCCTTCTGGATTTATTGTGGACGGAGAGTTGAATCTTAATGTTCCAATCGCCCTGGGAGAGTCGGACTTTGAAAACCTTGGTGACGATGATGAGGATGATGATGATGAAGATGATGCTGATAACGCTAATGACTCAGTGAAGTCATCTGACAAATTCAGCCAACACGGTACAGTAAGTACTGTACATCAATCACGCAATCTTGAGTTTGTATAATGAATTACAATTTGATTTTTTTAATTCAAAAGTGAATGGGAGTAAGGGCAAATATTCCTCAACTTAAATGTATGTCAAGCTTTGTTGTATCCATTTTGACAGGATCCCTTTTGCATATTCATTATAATTGGCTCATGTAGTTAACAACCTCGCACAATTTTTAACCAAGGCGTACACTGCACGGATGAGTCTGTTTTGTAAATATGGACTGAAGCTTATGAACTCTTACTAATATTCATTCTCTTTTCTGTGTTTTTCAAGAACTTAGAAGGTAAACATGGTATGCTGGGAGATGTCAAAGTAAGTCATGCTGTAGAATGGCATTTAAAATATCCTGAGGTCATTACTTGGTTTTTGCTTAAAAAAATTGTGGGTAAAAAAATGTTTTATTTTGTATGGTGGCTTTGTGACTGAGCTTCAATTGTAATTCTTGACTAGCTCAAGGGTGCTTTAAATGATGGGGATTCTTCAGTGTGTAGCACAGTGGACTATCAGCCACCTGAGCCTGAACCAGAAGAAGTGGAAGAAGAAGAGCCAGACCCTGTGGAGCCAGAGGCCTGCTTCACTGACGGTATTAAAAACATTGAACACATTTCTTTTCAGCATCAGTGCTTATTCTGTTGAAACCTAATCTGACATTTTTTGAGTAACTCTGAATCTTTTATTTCTCCCTCTCCACAGACTGTGTGAGGCGCTGGCCATGTCTGACTGTAGACATCACCCAAGGTCGAGGCAAGAAGTGGTGGAACCTTCGTAGGACTTGCTTCACTATTGTTGAGCATGACTGGTTTGAAACCTTCATTATCTTTATGATCCTCCTCAGCAGTGGAGCTCTGGTGAGTGCTGTCGTCAGTGCAACACATTTAGACATGTTGACTGTTTATGATAGTGTTAAGGTACTTTATTACTGTTGGGAAACTGATCTAGCCATCTCAAATCTTGTTTTGGCAGGCCTTTGAAGACATACACATTGAAAGACGTCGAACCATCAAAATTATTCTGGAGTTTGCTGACAAAGTCTTCACCTACATCTTCATCATTGAGATGCTCCTTAAATGGGTTGCATACGGCTTCAAGACCTATTTCACCAATGCTTGGTGTTGGTTGGATTTCTTCATTGTAGATGTAAGTTTTGATTTCTTAATACAGACTGTTCATGTTTTTTGTCAACCAAAGTCTGTTGTAACACTTGAATAGGAAATGTTGTTAATCTACCACAGATTTCCCTGGTTAGTTTATTTGCCAACTGGATGGGCTACTCTGACCTAGGACCAATCAAATCACTCAGAACTCTCAGGGCCCTACGACCTCTTCGAGCACTGTCAAGATTCGAGGGGATGAGGGTATGTTATTGGCTGAAAACACCTGGTAAAGCAATGTGCATGGCTAGCATTGATCTATAAATAAAAACTGTACATAGACTGACTGCTTGCAACTTTAGCATCTTAATAAATGAATTACAGGTGTACCTTTGATACCAAGCTTTTACTAGCATTAGCTGATGATATGGCTTTTGCTGACCTTGCATCCCAATTTGGTCACTGCTTGCTACAAAAAAAACTCAGCTGGCAACTGCTAAAATGCCAAACTCATTCATGCACTTCTTTTACATACTGTTGGTTATGGTTTTCACAATAACGTGACTGGCTGTCCCCTGTGTGTTGAATGCATGCATACACCATTGCTGCTGAGACAGAGCCAACTCAGGTAAGATTACTGATAAAACTTGATGGCAAAGCATGTTTGTTGCTAACTCCTAACAAGTTCTCTTCACTTAATTCTGACTAAGTTGTCTCTTTTGGGCAGGTGGTGGTGAACGCTCTTGTAGGAGCAATTCCCTCCATCTTCAACGTATTGCTGGTTTGTCTTATATTCTGGCTCATCTTCAGCATCATGGGAGTTAACCTGTTTGCTGGGAAGTTCTACCGCTGCATCAACACCACCTCAGAGGAGCTTTTCCCCATGGATGTGGTCAACAACATGAGCGACTGCATGGCTCTCAAAGAAATCACACAGGAGGCGCGCTGGGTCAATGTCAAAGTAAATTATGACAATGTGGCAAAAGGCTACCTGTCCCTGCTTCAAGTGGTGAGGAGTGCTGCTTCCATTATTACAGAGTTGGTCAATCTTGGAGAAATAAAACTTGTGTTCAATGACAAAGTCCTTAAATCAATGCTCTGTTATTTTAGGCAACCTTCAAAGGTTGGATGGACATCATGTATGCTGCTGTTGACTCAAGAGAGGTAATGTATAGTAATGCTATCAAAACACAACGTACAAATATTTGGTAGTGCTTTGTTTAGGTATTATCACTGCTAAAGACTTTCTAATAGCATATAAATGAGTTTGGGTACACAAGAACCTTCAATATCAATTTCAGTTTGAATCTATTCTGTGAATTTTAAAATCTCATGTTTTTAATAGTAATTAAGACAACTTATTAAAATGGAGTAATTACACCAATACAATAATAGAATAACTCTTGAATAACTAAACAACTATTTTGTCAACAACAGTGTTCAGTTTTTTAAAGGGTATACGAAATCCATATTCTTCCTTCCTTCCACCACTAGCATCGCCCTGCACTTTTAGTTAAATGAATAAAATATGTGAAAGATGGTGATGGTAAAGTGAACCTATCCTTTGGATCAACAAGTACCCCTTTCTGGTTAGTATCAGATTCCAGTTTAACCTTTTATCCAATGTTTTACCCACTCTCAGTCTCACAGCAATCTTTGTTACTTGAAGTAATACGCTTCATTTTAATATTAATAAATGTCTGTTTAGTAACTTTAACTGAATTATATTGCACAATGGCGAGGAAAGCACTTGCAGTGGAAAATGACAAGGGGAGCACAATTGGCGATACAATTCCCATCCAACCCAAAAAAGTAAGCTTCTATCTAAATTATTAGGGCTTATGTACCAAAGCCTCTCACTAACAAGAATCAGTTCAGCCAAAAACTGAAATATTGTCATTTAAGTTTCTCTGAACATTACTGATATTAAGTTTCAATTTGGCTTTTTACACTTGGGTATTTGTTGTGAAAATTACACAATTATAAAGAATGTAGTTGATGTGATATTAAGAGAATGTCAAAAGGCAGCCTTTTCGCCTGCTTTAACTACGTCTTCCAGCCAAGTATCGATGGTCGTGACTGTTGAGGGTCAACCAAAGTTGTCAATCCACAAACAGGATTTTTGCTCGTGCAAGTGTGCAATGTTGGCAGGGGAGGGTTTAGCATTGTAATAATATAGCACCTGTAAAAAACATGTCAGCAGGAGTTTACTTTGCGAATACCACTTAACCATATAGATGCCTCCACAGAGAGATGTCAAACTTTCACTTTGACATCGTAATGCTCTTTATGTTTTGTTCTTTTTAGGTAACGGAGCAACCTTCTTATGAGATCAACCTCTACATGTACATTTACTTTGTAATTTTTATCATCTTTGGCTCTTTCTTCACACTCAACCTCTTCATTGGTGTCATTATCGACAATTTCAACCAACAAAAGAAAAAGATAAGTACTACACTAATAACACGACAAACTATCAATACATTCTGGACCACACAAAGGTTGTCACCAAATTTAAATACCTAAAATAATTGTTGTATTGTGTTTTTCTTTACTTTGGAGATAAAGACATCTTTATGACTGAGGAACAAAAGAAGTACTATGAAGCCATGAAGAAACTTGGTTCCAAGAAGCCGCAAAAGCCGATTCCACGTCCAACGGTATGTCACGCATATACAGTACAACTGCATGCATATTTCAATTACCGTAATAAATGCAAGAAATGTGAGTAATATTGGTTGGGAAAGACTCAAACGTGTATTTCTTAACTACATCGATTATGTTGAAAATGATAAACTTGCTAAGGCAAAGTAATAACATCAGGTGGGCATGCTTGGTATGACACTGTCATTAGTGACACCTAGGCTGACCTTTTCTGCACACTGCTGGTGTGAACTGGCCTAATGACCCCAGATCTCTCTTTGACCTACAGAACCTAATCCAGGGAATGGTGTTTGACCTCATCAGTCAGCAGTTCTTTGACATCTTCATCATGGTGCTAATCTGCCTCAATATGGTGACCATGATGGTGGAGACGGATAGCCAAAGTGCTGAGAAGGATGATTTCCTCTTTAAAGTAAATGTGGCCTTTATCATTGTGTTCACTGGAGAGTGTGTGCTAAAGCTCTTTGCTCTACGACAATACTATTTCACCAATGGATGGAACGTTTTCGACTTTGTCGTGGTCATATTGTCCATAGCTGGTAGGTATTTTATACCTAGAAGCACAGATGTGAATTACACTTCTTACAATGCTTTATTGTGTTATTGTGGTCTCTGATTGTAGTTTCTCTCTGTTTATGTCAGGTACAATGCTCTCAGACATAATCGAGAAGTACTTTGTGTCACCGACTCTGTTCAGAGTGATCAGACTGGCGAGAATAGGAAGGATTCTCCGTCTTATTAAAGGAGCTAAGGGTATTCGGACGCTTCTCTTCGCTCTAATGATGTCACTTCCTGCCTTGTTCAATATTGGTCTACTTCTCTTTCTCATTATGTTCATTTTCTCCATCTTTGGCATGTCAAACTTTGCTTATGTCAAAAAGGAGGCTGGAATCGATGACATATTTAATTTTGAGACATTTGGTGGAAGCATTATCTGCTTGTTTGAGATCACAACATCAGCCGGTTGGGATGGACTCTTGCTTCCAATGCTGAACAAGGAGTTTCCAGACTGTGATCCGGACTTTGAGAACCCTGGCACGGACGTTAGGGGTAACTGTGGTAACCCAGGCATGAGCATGATATTCTTCTGCGGATACATCATCGTCTCCTTCTTAGTGGTGGTCAACATGTACATCGCCATCATCTTGGAGAACTTCAATGTAGCACAGGAGGAGAGTGGAGATGCTCTCTGTGAGGATGACTTTGAAATGTTTAATGAGACTTGGGAGAAGTTTGACATAGATGGAACTATGTTTATTGAGTATAGGCAGCTCTCAGACTTTTGTGATGCCTTGCAGGTGCCACTAAAAGTAGCCAAACCAAACCTGTTTCGCCTGATTGAAATGGATCTGCCCCTGGTGATTGGGGACAGGATCCACTGCCTTGATGTCTTGTTGGCCGTCACACAGATGGTCTTGGGAGACACGGTGGAGATGGCAGCAATGCGGGACAGCATTGAGGCCAAGTTCATCTTGAACAACCCCACCTCAGACTCCTTTGCACCAATTACCACAACGGTACGCCACAAAGAAGAGCAGAATGCGGCTGTGGTCATCCAGAGGGCTTACCGTAACCACCTACTAAAACGCTGCTTACGCCATGCTGCTTTTATGTACCGCTGTAAAAGAAAGGGTAGAAATGATGAAGGTGAAGATCCACCAGAAAAAGTAGGGATGCTAGCCCGAAGGATGGGAGTTCTCTATGGCAGCAATGTGGACCTTGCAGAGGAGATGGAGCAGGCTGCTTTAGAAACTCTAGCGAACCAACAGCCTACTAATCAGGAGACGACGGACTACACAGAAGACGGGAGTGCTTCAAATCCCCTTGAGCCAAATATCATTGTTGTACCGGTCGAAATTACTAATGAGGTTTTATTACATTCGGCTCCCAACCAACACTTATTTATTCTACAAGCAAACCTGAGAGAGTCAATTGTATAATAAACAGCAAAAGACATACGTCATGTCTTCCCCCTGTTATTTTTCCTCTGCAAAGTAAGTAGTAATGGCCGTCAGTGCCGAGTACCACTGTACCAATGTAGCTGAACTTTCCACATTGAATTAAGAGGTTCCCCAGTGCTAATGAATGTTTCAAAAGTGTTTTTGTTAGCTAATCTTAACAACCATTTCCTGTTTTTCATTTAATATTTCAGGGTCTTTTTGGGGTTGACTGTCAAACTGGAGTACATGGTTGTCACTGATAATAACCATAGCAACATCAGCAAATATAATCATTTATAGTAGTTACTATTAGCAGTATCCAGTCCCATTGTAGCACCCTCTTTACAGGGCTAGTGTCGAGAGAACTGCAACTCTTTTACAATTTTCCAGATACCCTTTGTGGGCCAATTACGAAGCAGGACGCTGTGTTGAAGGATTAAACTACCACACTACTAGTAGACCAAAAACTGAGATATGATGGCCTTCAAGTGCAGAATTAATCTTAGTTTGGTCAGACTTGTATTTCTGAGAAAAAAAAAGGAAATGTCCAGTGTATTTAGCGAGCTATTGCGGAAACCTACATTTAGGTCAGTGCTTACTTTGCTCTTGGATATGGCTGTTACCAGAAAACCCCAAAACCATGTGCCCCAGTTTTGTATTACATGTGTACTACATGAATTCAGACATATCATCCAGCTCAAAACTTCATGCACACAACACTACTTCACCATGGGAGCCACACTGACTGGGATTACTCTAAATTACGCCATTGTGTGGTTCGTCGTAGTAGTACAAAGGTGGAGCGATGGCGGAGCTTTCGTACAGCGCTGCGGTTGAATCTCAATGTAAAAAGGGCTTTTATTTCTCTTTATGTTGAATCACATCAAAGTGAGGTTTTTATTTACTAATCTTTCAATGACATGAATTAAGAAGATGAAGTTAGTTTTGTAAATATATCAAATAAAAAGAGATATCTTGACATTTTAACACTTGTCCAATTTCACTAATGACAGCATAATCTGTTATTCCTTATTAGCTAACAATAACATAAGCTAGCTAATGCACATTACATCTGTCCCTTAATAAGGCCCAGTTTATATTGCACTATTTATATCCAGGTCAGGTTAGAGCAGTTCACTGTGTAAGACTATAAGACCTTCCTGTTTCCTAAGATGACTTCATCATCAACATATTGCATGTCTTATTCTTTTTTCGTCTATTATTTTCCACGTTTTGGTCCCCTCAGACTGATCCAAAAACTCAAGTACGCAGTCATTTGATTTCAAGTTCAGCATTTAGGTTTAAATACTACCTGTGGCTGTAAACTTAAAACGTGTTGTTTAAATTAAGATGGCTGCATAACAGAACTGCCATGCACACTGTTCAGATCTGCAGTGTATTTAAGTTCTCCATAAACAATAATTCTAGCAGTAAAATAAGAACTTTTGGCTGTATAGTTTAAACATATTTCCCCCTCAGGTTCGATCAGAGTTCGTCTTTTAACTTGGTGTTAAATTAATCTCAGATTCAGAAACAGAAAGCTGAAGGTTGCTTGGGTTAAACTGAGAAAAAAGCTTGAAGGAATACACCTCATACTCTACACGTCACAACAAAAACAGCTGTGAGATAGGGACACATATCTGTGAAGCGTATTATGTATGTACATACTGTAGGAGATCCTTCATAAATGTGTTAGTGTGCATTTTTCACTGTGACAGTTTGGTGAATTCATCCTCTGTTTGAGACGAACACGGTTACAGAAAACAACTTTAAAGCTGCACCATAATCCTAATGTTCGTATCAATAATAAAAGAAACAACCGTGTGTTATATGAGGGGAGGACACTAAATCATCCCTGATCTCTGAAGCCATACAATGTTTTGGTTTTTGTTGAACAGTTTTTTGAAAAGTCACATGAGAAAGCCTCGTAAAACAAAGTCGCTTCACTTGCTGCTGTGTAAGTCTTAACTGAATTTAAAATGTCTTACTCTGACTATAAAACAAGGACAACATAAGCACTTTTACAGTTTTCTAGGTTGTTGTTTTTTTACATTAGACCATAGAGGGTTGTGTCTTCTCTTGTTTATGTGTTCAGCATTGTTTTAACATCAGCCCTAGGCAACAAAATCAAATCAATGTTTCCCTACGATGGGGTCTTTTTGTCTTATTATACTGCTGCCACAGCTATTCCTGTCAAGTAATGTGACCTGCAGCAATCATATACGAGTCTGACACACAACTGCACCACTTAGCTAAAGTGTCCTCTGATGCTACGGTGAGATTCAAAAAGGCAGTGTCCTCCATTTGTTTACATTTCTAATAGAGGGAGAGCCTTTATGTGGAGCTTGACTGGTACATGCAATGTCAGTGTTGCCTGTATATACGTTTCTTTTCTTTTCTTCTGTATTGTACATTTATATGATTTTGCTATTGTAAAAATTGTAAAGTATACTGCAAGAATAAAATACAGTCTTGTAAGGAGAGAAGTCATTGAGTGTATGTTGCGCTACTGTGAATCTACATGGTTCACTGACGCCCTCTGGTGTCTGTATGGTGAACTGTATGGAAATTAAAATGTCTAAAGCAACTTCCTCAGATAAAAGCAGAGGTGCTGCTTGTCAACAGGCAAGGCAGGCAACTGCTTTGGGCCCCAGGCCATTAAGGGGCCACCTAGGACTGACACACTTTAAACCACAGCAGTGGCTCAAAATGTGCACATTTTGCAATGACAGTAGGAAACCTCCCTGAGAGGGCCCCATCTGCAATATCTCTCATTGTGCTGCTAGAGCGCATGCATTACTCCTGAGACAACCAAAGATGGTCAGAGTCCCCGAAGTAAAATAAAGAGAATTCATCCAAACTAGAAGGATGAAGTGCTCCCTTCAAATGCTGATAATGGTAACTATTATTAACATAAAGGTGATGTTCGCTGGTCAGCGGCCCCCCTCTAAACGGACTCTCGAATCACCACTGGATAAAGGTCACAAGGTGCTTCACAAATCTTTAGAATAAAGAAATAATAACAATGATTTTGTAACCTTTTCTTGGGCAAAAATGGAGCTGCATGGTGGGGCGAAGAAGTTAAAAAAGATCAAGATAATACCCAGTAGGTTCTTAGTAATCTCTTCACTGGGTTAGCTGAATAAATATTGAATAACTTTCCTATCCCTTTAAAGCTCTTTGTTTTAGGCATTTAGTTGCAAGTTATATTATAAAAGCTTCTCTTGAATCTTCCTTGATTTTCTCTACAGTACTGAAAACAGATCAAACCTGCACCATACGGATTATTTTAGATCTAGAACCAGTCACTACTTTTTAAGTGCAGGCATCGATAACAACAAGCACTGTCCCTTACAAGAAATAAGAGGTTGGGTGGAGATTATTTGCATATGTCTGTGGTTGCATGCTTGGCTTGCTCAGTGCTTATATGTAGGACTCAGTGGTTATCTAACAAGGATGTTGGCTCGACTGGAGAAGTGTCTTCGAGTGGGCGAGCTTTGATGCATCAGTTTCGGGTGTTAGTTTCTTAACTGCAGATTTAACGTCCAGCAGGCAAAGTGTAGTAGGCAGCTAAGCATTTTAATTCTCTTTAAATCTGCAGATTTTCATATATTATCATATTTCATCCATATCATAAAAAAAAAGTTTGTTACATCTTGCTTGAGTCTGAGGTGACTTCTTAAGTATTCTTGTAAATACAGCGGTGTTTCACTCTGGAATGACCATCTACATCTTCTCGGCAGCTTTACCTCCCCATGTATCTTCACAAGACATTTAATAGACATATTGATTACAAATTAGATTCTAGGCATCTGCAGTATAACTTTCAACAGTTTTAGTCACTCCCCTTTTTCTAATCTTTTGATTGTGTTTATTTTTCTTCATTTTTTTCTCTATATTTATTGTGTTTCTTAGCATTAGGATCACAACTTGGTGAGGCTCCATTATAAGCCCTCCTTGGGTTTCTTACCTCACTTGAGCGCTCAGAGCGGCCGCACAAAAAAAGCGGAGCGCTCAGAAAAAAAAGACGCTGGGAGCTGCGCTTTTTCTCCGAGCGCTCAAGTTGATAAATGTTCAACTTTTCAGAAAGGCGCTGTTGTCGTCATCGGCGCTCTTTTCCAAATGTATGATATTCTCTGTAGTTTTGCTGCCTACAGATTGTGTCTTGTACCCACATCCTCTTTGCTCTGTGTCTGATCGGGTAAAAAAAAACGATCTCAAATTAAAAACATGCAGTAAAAAGGCAACGTAGCAGTGTCGGTCATACAGCGGCCATTGTCAACAGACTGTTGTCAAGAAGACAGGACAGATGTGTCGTGCAAAAAACGATTCAAGCAAGCGCTCCCGAGTGCACAGCCAGCCAATTCTGCCCGGAAAAACACTAGGTGGACACGGGGCCTTAGGCTGTTCTTGTAAGAAGCGAAAGGAAATCACAAAAAAAAAAACAGTATTGTTGTGGTGTTGATACAGAAACTGCATTGACAGGAGTAGTGACACGTGCAAACATTACTGAGATCTCTACCTGGTTTGGTATCGCAGAAATGTTTGATGTTCATGTGTTACAGAATTGTTGTTTTTCCCTAAATATGGAACGTGTTATTAAAACGGATCACGTTTCTAATGTTAAACCAATGGGCTGTTCGCAGTGATGTTTGTTCTCACCCCCTTATTTGCCTGAGAGTAAAGCATGTGTGACAGACTGAAGACCCACTGGTGCAGACTCTTCTTCCCTTTGTTCACAACAACTTGATGACTGCAGAGAGATTCACACTCACGTTTGGATATCAGCACTTGAGAGCTTGATCTTTTTGCACGTCATCATGTTCTGGCTGTTGCTGGCTGGATACTGCGGGCTTGCTTTGATCAATAACTCAGGTAAATACAAACTCTTGTGCGATGATCTCTTTCATTTGAGACTGAAAAATGAAAATGATACAGAAAGTACAGCTGAGTACTATAATTTATGTTAGAAAGAAGTCATTTACATAACTTTTTACAAGCAGTTTACTGCTGTTATCACTATTAAAGTAGTCATTAAATTGTAAATGTGATGTCTGTTAAACCACAGCTATACTGCATACGAGTGTTTTGCATGTTATTTTTGTCTCGACCTTAACTTCCTGGCCATCTGGGGGAAAGAGGAAGTTTTCCTCTGAGACAAAGACTGAAGTGTTTTTATGATGCTTAAATAAACTGTTTGCACAGTAAAACTTGACCCAGTTATCCCATGATGTCAGCTGACAGTCAGGCTTCTACATGTAAGACTTGTAGTCTATCTTCTCCATTAATTGATTAGCTGTTTTGTCCCTCAGTGCCTCCCTTAGCCCATAACGACGTCCCCAGATGTGTTGATTGTCAGTCAGATATTTGTTCGTTTGTTAAATAAAGGCATTAATTCTATCATTGGCCCTGATGAAGGCTGAAACATGTTGCCGTGTTTTTATGAATCTGTAACCCTGATGAATTAAAGGCTTTGTGAGAAGCCTCAGACTTCTTCAAAAGCTTCTAAGTTGGATCCCCGCACTGAAGAGCACCAGAGGGACTCATTCTTTTCAACAATTTTTAAAACATTGTTCAACACCCATGCAGCACATGCATCTGCTTTTTGACTTCATTCTATCATTCTTCTCCATAAACCATAATGTATAAACCTGATGGTGATAAAAACAAGATCATTAGAGTTTCAAATGTTGTCCTTAAAGCAGCAAATCTAATCGTTCCATGAACAAGAAGATTATCTGCACTTTAGGATTACTTTGAATTTAATGAATAAATTACAATTAAGGATTCAATATTTTTCTTTTGATTGACTTATGAACTAATAAGTGTCACAGTATCCACTTAATTGCTGTTCTTTGATACTTCAATGTTGTGTAGCTTATGCAGCAGGATGGTGTTTAAACTGAGAGTTGATTCATTTATAAGTAACCGGAAACTATTAACAGACATTAAAGATTGAACAAGAAGCCAATCACTGTCTGACTGAATGTTTTCAAATATTCAAACTGTCTACATTTATGCCATTTTACATTTTTAACTTTTTTATTTTTAGTTGGTAAGATAATAAATGTGAAGCAAACGTCCGGGGATCATGGTGCTGAGTTATAGGGTATTTAAATAAGACTTGTAGTATGGAAACATATAACAAGTACCCGTGTATGTTTTGTAATCTAATTCTGGAATGACTTGTTTGGAGACGTTAACGTAAAGGTTAGGGTTAGGGTTAAATTAATAATTTAATTTGGTTCACTGAAACGATCGAGGCTGCAACAATCAGCAGCATATGAGATCACTCTTCAAGTTGTCTTGTGTTTTCAGTACAAAGATATTAATTATCTAAATTACAAATACAAGAAAATTGATTTAACATATTTTACTTATAATAGTTGTTGTTTAAAACATAGCTGGCAAAGCTTGTACAACCTCAGATCCGCCGTTAGAAGATAGCACAGTTTTGTTTTTTCTTCTAATAACTCATTACTTTCATACTTTTAAAATAGTCAGCTTTTATCAATTTATACTGTAAGACTGACAGAGAACACAGGCCCGTGCCCGGATGCTAACCCTAACCCTAAAAAACTGATAGTTTGACAGCTTGTTTAATTCTACCCTGAATTTGCATCATCTGTAATACCACGATGTATAACCTCAACTTTCTTTACGAGCATCTCTACTTCAAGTCGTAAAAATTGTAATTGCTGCTGCTGTGAATATGTCACAATGTCATTCACCTAACCTTATCTTTTCTGCTCAGTGGCCCAAAACCATGCACTGCAGATCATCCAGAGGCCCCGGTATTATGGTGTGAAAACGGGCAGCTTTGTAGTTATTTCCTGTGAGCCCCCCAAGATGACTCAACTGAAAGGCAACATCCAGTGGTACTGGGCTGCCCAGCACAATGCAAACAAAGAGCAACTGCCAGGACAAAGGACGAATATTCAGATCTCAGGGGAGTATCTCCGCATCATAAATCTGCACACAGAGGACAGCGGAGTGTACTACTGCAAAGTAAACAATTCAACGGGACCAGGAACTGGGGTTAAAGTTGCCAGTAAGTGGCTGGATCATATGTTATATTCTGTTATTTGTTAAGGTTTCAACATATTTTAACAAAAACACGCCTTAACTTACTTGATTTGCTCTCGCAGGAAACATCAATGAAGAACAGGCTCTGTTCAGGACCAAGATGAAGGACGGTCTCATGATCTTCCAGGGCCTCCTGCTGGCTGTGTGTGTTGCTGCTTTGCTGCTACGCAAACGAAACCTGGTGAGGAGAAAGTTGACTAGATCAGTGCTGAAACAGTTTGTAAATTACTTTACTAGCACAACACCTGGACCCTTATCACCATCTTATTTGGTTAATTTATTTATTAATCCTTATTTTAATTTTCATCATTTTAAATGACTCACATTGTGTGATTTCGGCTTCTACAGTGTGTGGATAATCTACTTCTCCAATCTTAAAATTCATAAACTGAATATCCAATTATGACTTTCTCCGTCACAAAAACCTTTTTTAAAGATCACTACTTTTTTTAACATGACTTCACGGGTTATTTGAAGCTATATTTGAAACAACCCTTGGCCATACCAAACTTTACTACTGGGTTGGTTGGAAAACAATTGCATTAGAATAAGATGTAAATAAAACTAGGGGACCTGGTCGCAAAAATAATATTCATTGTCAAGATAAACCAAAAACAAATGAAGATGCGCAAAAAAGGAAATGTATTACTGTTGTTAAACTTTAACTTTAAAAACAAACAGATATGGCCAAATATCTGATAAAATGTCAACTTTACAGACAGACAGACAGACAGACAGACAGACAGACAGACAGACAGACTGACAAACAAACAGACAGGTAGGTAGGTAGGTGTATAGGCGCTAGATATATTAGAAATTCGTAATGTACACACAGAGGCTTTTTAATCAATTGTTGCATTATTAAAATAAAACCCTGAGAATAGAAGCTGAACCGATACCATAGCCTCATTTTCAAAGTCTCGTAGCTAACAAATGGAGGACTTACACCTGGACGTATCACCTGTATTGAATGTACATCTCTGCTAACGCTAGTCAGCTAGCATACATACCACAGCCTCAGCTAGTGGGAGATAATTCCGGTGATATGAGTTAAGGGTTTCTTAAGTGCTTTTGGCATTCATTTCATTACATGTGGTAAATTGCTCCAGCTAAAAGTAAAACCTTACCCATTTAGGATGAATGTTTAATCCGTTCTGGCCACCGGAAGTTCCAGTTGCCATGGAGCTACCTTTAGCGCGGTTTCCTAGCAACAGTTCCGACAGCCAAGACGATAAAGTGGCCACTTCCGTTCTTTAACTCCTCAGACGATTTTTGTCTCTCTGATGTTTATAGCCAAAGCCGTAAAAGTAATTAGCCTACAAAAACAACAAGGTAGCCTAATTATTTAGGCCTATAGATTACAGTGCAAGAAATTATTAATGTAATAGGCTACTAATCATTGCTGGGGGGAGGACACCAAGACCTTATTGCCCATTGCAAATAACATGCCTCATTGTAAATGTTCCTAAAGTTCAGTAACACTGCTGCATTTTGTAGTCTATGTCTTTTTAAATTCTGCTTCCTCTGTTTCAGTTGGAAAAGAGCGACAGCATATACGAGGAGCCAGAAACAGATCACATCTATGAGGTTTGTGCTGATTTTTTCTATTTCACAGTAATGTTTATCAAAGACAATGTCATTTATTTGCATAATAGGTGGCCATTTACTGGTAGCTTTCTTGAATACACATTCATATTAAATACATGCAAACACAATCAGCTAGCTCCACTAACCCAAAAACCACAACCTTTTCTGCGTCTTTCAGGCAGCACTCAAGTTTTTATTCATGTATGAAAAAAGGTGTGGTGAAGTACCATCCCGTGGGGCATGCTTTCTCTCCCCTGCATGTACGAATCTGTTTGTACTCATCAGGTTTTTTTTTTATAATGATCCAACAGAGGTCTCAAATATTTGCTTATCATATATGATTCATTTGGCTTTATACAACTTTATAAAGATCACAGTATAGAAAAAGTTGATCGTAAGTATCCTCCCAAAGTGTTCACACCAGTATCTGTAAAGGAGCAGAGCTCAGCTTGTAGCCATTTGGCTGAGTTTTTTGGTACAGTCAGGAGCTGTCTGTACAGACTATAATTGATGAATACACAGAGAAAAAATGTCTGAATACAAAATACTGTTATTTTTTTTATCTTATATACTTTATTAAATTTAATTTTAATTTAATAAATTCTGGTTCACACTCTGTTACCCTAGAGACATGCCTCTCACACACACAGGCCTGAATCACACACATGCACAACGAGACCTGTGGACATGCATTATTGGAGAGATGTCAGAGTGCGGTGGCAGCCCCCTGAGCTGGTGGGAATCATATATGATAAGTAAATCAAGGGCACCTCGGCAGTGCTCGAGAAGTGGTCTGGCACCTCTCCAGCTACCAGACCAACTTCCATATTTTGGTCCGCATCGGGACTTGAACCGGCGACCCTCCGGTTCACAACCCAAGTCCCTACGGACTGAGCTACTGCCGCCCCAAACTTGACATTAACTTGACATTTTAAAAAGGACTGGTAGGTTGAGGCCAAAAGGTGGATTTCATGTTCAACTTATTTTAATTTTCAGAGTCTATGATACATTTTTTAAGTTTCGGGAGAAATGTGTTTACAAGTAGATAAAGAATATATTTAAATGTCAATCACTCTAGTGTGACATCCAGCAGCTGCTTATCTTTATCTCTGAGTCATGTTTGAAACACTGACTTTGCTAATTAAAGCTGAACGGCAAAAAGTAGAGGCATGCAAACCAGACTGTAAATTCGCACATATGCACATGTTAAAACTGAACTTAAATGTGTCTGAGTGAAACTGACTCGTTGCTTTCTCTCAGGGTTTGGCGATTGAGACATGTGGAGGGGGCCTGTATGAGGAACTCTCTGTGTACGCGCAGGTTGATGGAGCCGAGGCCCCGTGGGAGTGAGACTAAACTACACGTCACCTCCCAACCTCTACAACCTCACAACAACTTACTTTGTACAGGTTCTTGATTGTAAAAGTCATAGTAACATGAAAACAAGAGTCCTTAGCAGATTTGTTATTTGTTGCCTGTGAAAGTATTGTTTTATTTTTTTTGGTAATGTGCAACAGCGTGCTTGTTTTATGCTTGCTTTACAGCATGTTATGATGATTTTATATTTTAACTTTAACTTCCTAACATTTGATTTAAAGCTCAAGGAAGTGTAAATGAACCTTTTCACAATAAGACTCAGCAGTTGACTTTACAGCTGTAATGTTGGTGCTAAAAGACACTTTCTTACTTGACTTTCACTGATTGAAGAAATGGGCTGTTCATGTGTGCATCATAGCCTGAACAAGGCCATACTTTCTGTTGTTGCTTGATAATAGCTTGCAAGGTTGCAAACATTAGAAGATTGAGCCATCAAACGACAATTATTTCACAGTATTTTGACCGTCAATTAATGGTTTCAATCTTTTTAGCAAAACGTATCAATATTATCTGCTCCCAGCCTTTTTATAAATGAAGAATCTGCTGTTTTATTTGTCATTTGAAGAGTTTGGGGTTTTTGATGAAGTCACTTCTGGCTCTGGGAAGTTTTGATGAACATTTTTATTGATTTGTCAACATTATATTCGCCCACAAAATGTTAATGTATTGTAGAAAAAAAAATGGCAGTGAATATACAATGAAAATAACCTTTAGTTGCAGCTCAATGCCTTTTGTAATGTAAGACGAATAAAAACAATGAAAACATCTTTTTGCTCTAGAACATGTTTTTTATTGAGTTTTACAGTCAGGTACACAAGTCAAAATAAATATGAATAAACAAGTTGATCAACAACAAGTTCATTTATTCAAGAGAAGCAATAAATAAGGATAAATAAATAAATACATCTTAGGCTGGAGTAGGAGCGCTACAGTAATAAATCCTTCATTTAAGTAGGTAGCACTGATTCATAAAAATATTGTCTGTATCACAATATCATAGAACAATAAATACGTGAGCATAAAACAGCCCAATACATAACTAGAAATAAATAAGATAGATAGAAATAGATAAATAAATAGATATATTAATCTGACAGATAAGATCATTTAGTTGGCGGTGAGCAGAGATGAAATCAGAAGGTCGGCTCTCATCAGATGAGTTTTGATTTCCTTCCTGATCAGCTCCCAGGCTTCAGCACTGTGACCCTAAAACACAAGACCATCATCAATATACACCATCAATAGATAGATAGATAGATAGATAGATAGATAGATAGATAGATAGATAGATAGATAGATAGATAGATAGATAGATAGATAGATAGATATAGATAGATATAGATAGATAGATAGATAGATAGATAGATAGATAGATAGATAGATAGATAGATAGATAGATAGATAGATAGATAGATAGATAGATAGATAGATAGATAGATAGATAGATAGATAGATAGATAGATAGATAGATAGATTTACCATTTGCTCGAGGACATGTGACAGTCTCTTGAAACTCATGTGCAGCTTCTTGTTGTGCTTCTTGTGGCCGTGGCTCCGGATCTAAAGTAATAAAGGAATTGTTAGTTTAAAAACACACTCCTCCTATTTCCCCCTTCATGTATTAAGATAAATCTTGATTAGAGAGTGAACGTGGACCTGTTAACGTGGCCTATTTGTCTGAGATTCAGTGTCACAGAAATGTCTCAAAGTTATTTGATATACTCACACAGGAGTGAAGGCCGTCAGCCTGCCGGCTCACACCGCCGAGAAACTCGTCCACAGTTTTCTCCTCCCATGATGCAGAGCTGTGATTCTTATTGAGCAGGGTCTCCATCTCATTCAGAACCTGGACTGTGAAACTGACTTTATCCTCAGCCTGCAACAAGAAGAAGAAACATCAGGAGATGAAGAGACAAGAAGGAGGAGAAGAAGAAGTAGGGTAACATTTGTGCCATTGGCAGCTGCTACTTCAAACTTTGAACAACATCAGAATGAAATTATCAGGAGAAAAAAAACAGTACTCATCTTAATATATTTGAAATGTAAAGTTAACATTAATATGTGACTTACAGCTGCTTTGGCAGCCTGGTTGTACAGCTCATGAGGGAAGCTCACAGTTTGCTTCACTTCAGCATCCTCAGTGCTGTTAGTGGAGTTATGAGCCTGAAACACACACACATAAACACACACACATTACATCATGAATCAAACACTCAGTAAAGTATAAACTCATTCAGTGAAGATCTTTCTAAACAGCATCCTGTGAAGGTCACTCACCATGGTATTCAGCAGATCCAAAGAGTCTTTACTCAACTGTCTGAATTTATGATCCATCCATTTGCAGCTCAGCGGGGAGCCTGCACTGAACACACCGAGAAACACGCACACACACAAAATCCTGCTGAGCATTTTGAAAGAGTCTCAAAGTTGTCTTTTGTCTCTGTATGAATCAGATTGGGATATCTCCTGTTGTTCTGTCAGAGCATACCTGCACAGCTTCATTTATAGTAGAAGCGTTTATAGCAGAATTTCGGTTTCTACATTCACGCAATGCGGCTTTCAGGCGCTTTATCAACCACAACATAGCTACAGATGTATTTCGGATTTCAATTAGTCTCCTGACGAAACATATTTTTCCCACGATAAAAGCATTAACACTCGATATATTTTCTATGAAACAGCTTCCTATAGTTATGGGAAAAATAGATATATCTATATGTTGCAAATGTTAAGACCATGAAGAATACAATTATGACATCACTAATATCCTCATGAGAAATGCATCCCTTTATTAATATTGTATACACATTGAATCCGAAAAAGCGTCCGACTTTTGCGAGGTTTAAGGCTATAAACAAAAAGCACAACATTTACATAATTCAAATAACTAAGATATCGAGATAAACCAAATTTACTGTTCATTATCACAAAAAAACGTCAAATTAGAAAATTTTAACAGGACATTTAAACGATTTTTTTTATTAAAATAAAAACAGTTTACATTTCAGAACTCAAATCTGCATCTGGGTCATTTTTTCCAGGTTTATTTTGATATTCATTACTGTAATGTGTTTTTGCTCATTACATATTTCGGGAGAGTTTTTTTTAACATTTTGTTTAAATGATAGGCTATAGGCTATGTGTGCAGGCGAACAAACCTATAACTTATGATTAAAAAAAGAAGAAGATCATTTTCTATTTGTTTGTCATCTTTATTATTTGGTTTAATAACTATTGGATACACAATACTGCAGAAATAACTGCCGTGACTCCGCACACTAAACATGCTAAAAGAGGAAAGTGCTTCCCCAAAGAGAAAGTGGAACGAGATTGCGGCCTGCGTTACGTGAGTGACGTTTTCACAATGTGAAGATCGTGACGCCATGACGTTTCTGAAGAATAACCGCTGCACTGCAGTAGCCTTTCACTAAAGGACAAGTTGTAAAGAGGAGCAAGACAGATAAGCTTTATTTGAGGGGGAAGTCAAGTGTCTCTCTCTGCCGTCATCATTGCATTCATAATAAATGGTAGTATTGTAACATTTCATTTTCCATGTAATCATTTGCATGATGGCAATAAAAATATATAAATTGGAACAAAACATTTTTGTCTTTCAACAAGACTTCAAACATTTGTTATTTGAAACTTCATTGGCATTGCCAGGAATGTCTGGTCATTTGAAATATAGGTCGTTAGATAAGATAAGCTTTTATTGATCCCAAGAGGGGGAAATCATGGTGTGACAAAGGCACAAGAACAGATACAATAATAACGTAGAAAATAAACAATTAATAATAAACGAATATTTGAGAGAAATGTTAGGGAATATTAGAGAGACATTACGCTCATTTTAAGTTTATTGTTTCATTACACACTTGCACGGATGTTATCTGACGTGTTTTAAAGTAGGCAAGAGGCAAGATGTAAGAAATGATCAAGTCACGAGAAAATGTAAGCAACTTTTTTTTATATCCCCTTTAATGCATGATTTTTAATGATAGCAGGTTAACAGATGGGATAATTATTAAGGCTTCAACATTTAAGATAGGGTCACCCCATGTTTAGCCTAATACGTGCTATTTCAGCACTATTCATTAGCCGTATCGATATTTATCAGATTACACTTTGATATAAATTGATTGTTTGTCTATGCTAAAAAAAATGTTGATTTAATCGTAGTAAAGCTTTATGTGACTTTTTGAGTTGGCATATTAATTTATCGGCTATTTTTATGCTTATCGCTTGTCAAACACCGCAAATCAGCAAAGTAATACGAGTTATTTTAACTATTAAAGTGTCAAACTGACATGCCGGAGTTGGTGCAATGTTTACACAATGTGGAGTGTGTTATTCAAACTTATTGAACTGTGTTGTCAGTCCGTCAGAAACTGTCAGACGGGACAGAGAACATGAAGTTCTCACGTGTCAGCAGCGAAGGGAACATCAACATCAGCACGCCTTGAAAGCTGTGCGACGTTTCAGTTTTACTCGTAAACTACAGAGACTACCTTAACTGCAGCTTCAATTTCGCTTTAATACCGGCAATCTGTGTGACATACGCGGTATAAAGTATATGTTTAATTGATTACTTTCATGATTAAAGATCTCGGGTGTTTCCCAAGTAAGTCAAACAGAACAACACAAATTAACTGAGTTCATTGGGGGAAGATTGTTGTTGAATTTGAAGTGGTACAGGCTTATGTGGGCTATGTCTAATTAAAAAAGCAGCCACAATGTAAGCAGGCCTACATGTGAAAAAATAACAGTATTTATCCACTATTTAATGTCCCTTAATTTCAGTTTTGTACGTTTCTCTGATGGCTATGGTGGTTGTTCTGTTTTTCTGTAATTCATTGAAAGCAGCACTGCTCAGTCAATTTCCCATGATGCATCTGTTCTCAGCTGGGTACACTAGTGTCAAGAGAGCGTCTCACCTCTCGAAGAATAAATTGTTTACTAAACGCTTGTTTTTGTACGTTTTTGGATGTATTTACGAGCAAAATGGAAAGCGACTGTACGGATTCACTTCCACTAAACGTACAGTTACCATGGTTACTGTAATATACGGAGAACACTCGTGTTTTGAGGGGGGATCTAAATGGCAAGATAGTCATCCTCTTTCGGTAAGGAAGCTAGCTAGCTAGCGGTGTAGCTAATTTAGCTAGTTAACCCTCACTGCTATTAAGGTTGCCTGTCGAGATCATGTTTAACTACTTTAGCGTGAATGTCATGTGTTAACAATGCTTTACATCGCTTGTGTTGGTTGTCTTTGTATTAAATAGCGATGTCTGGATCTTTTAGTCGATTTTGAATGCCCAAATAAGAGGCTAACGTTACAGTTTATCTCGGCAACTCACCAGTGACACTTGAAGTTGTCAACATACTTAATGGATTCCTCTCTACAGCAACTTGTAAATTTTCTTAAACATCAGGGCCCAGTCTTAGATATCATGTACAAGCCGTTATTTTGAGCACATTTGGTTTAATGTTTAACCACAATTGTCTGTAATTTGATAAATATTTGTTGTACACGTCTTTGGATTGTAAAACACGTTTTTTGTTTTGTTTTTCTAAACAGATCGGCTTTCTAAATTATGTTTGAGTACTTTCATGGTCCTCACATTTAGAGCATACCATCTTATTGTCAACATCTGTAGAAAGGGAATTGATTTGCATTGATATGGAGTAGTAGATTACATTTAACACACAAGAGCAGAAAGTTAGCTGTAAAAAACAACAGTCTGATATAGTCAGCATTTAATCTCAGTAAAACACGTATATAAATGTTCGTTAGAAATTAAAAGAAAAGCACATTTTAAAGTCCACTGTCATCCAACAGAATATCCAGCATTTTCAGGACCTTGGTGTAAGACCATGTCAGAGGATGTTTCATGTTGCTGAGCTCATTTACTGTCACAATAACTTTCAATTGACACATGAATTAAACGTTTTGGGAGAGTTTCCGCAGTTTGCAGGTTAACCAAAGTGTTTTTGCTGCACATGTGATCTGTTTTGGGAGATGCGTCTTCAGGGCTGATAACTATATCAATGCCTCAAGAAAAGTTCAAAGGCAATTGAGAAAATCTGGCAACTTGAAACACTTTAACATTTAGGGTCAAGGGTCATACTACAAGGGACATAGTTCAAGCTACTTGCATTCCTACTGTTGATAATTAAACCTGTTTTTTTTTCTAATCAGAAGCTTGGCATCAGAAGTATTTGTCTAATCATGTCAGGGGATTTGATTGGCATGCTCTTTGAGTTCTGATTTGCGCTTATGGTTGTTCTGATTGGGGAAGTTCAGTGCTGAAGCTACTTCCCTGCAGACACCCTCTTTATTCGGCTCCTCACATGACTCCGCTTCAAAGTGGTTACTCAGTGAAACCATGAAATTGCAGATATGTCACACAGTAGTGTCTTGTGATGGAAAATGTAATGATAGCTCAATGGTAAATGTGTTGATTTCAAGAAGACAGGAAGGGGGAAAACTGTTTCCTTTTAATCACATGTTTTGCGTGTCTGTCAGGGCTCACAAGCTTGCACAAATTGCAGTCAAAAGTCATTTAAACAGGGAAGCAAGGGACAGTGAATGTGGTTAGACATGTTAAAGTGTTTCTGAGAGTTGCTTTAGCATTTTAATATTTCAAAGATTTTTTTTTATATTTCCTTTTAGCGTGCCATGTGGGAGTAAACCTTCCCAGGAGGTGCCATGCTAGCCACCCAGATGCCAGATATGCCACCTGAGGCTAAAGATGTTAAACAGGTAGGACAGCAAGCCTCTCTCTTCATGCAGCAGTCATGTTACTGTACCTCATACCTTTTCTGTGTCGCTGTTATGTGATACCTCTGCTTAAGGAGTTTGACCTTGTTGGCTCCATTGACATAGTCAGCTTGTGACATTTAAGTAGGATATGTTGTAAATGTTCTGTTGTAACTGTACTAAGCCGTGTTCAAGATGACACCACTTTCAGCATGAACTTGGTGACCAGCTTTATGATAACGACTCTTTGTTATATATGTGTTGTGTGCCACATCCTAAAAGGTTTACAAGACTTCAAAAGTATAGATGCATTGGCCAAACATTTTATTGAATTACAAAATGGCAAGTATCCTTATCATTCTCAAGTTTTGCAAATAAATCAAAGAGTTGCTTTGCTGAAGCACAACTCATTTTTACAGGTCTCCACCCTCAAATATACCTGCATAATTAAAGGTCATATTTCCAAAGAGAACAGCCCTCATGTTGGCATAGACGGGGCAAGAGGAACAATAAACGTTCTGAATGTCACCTAACTCACACAACTTGTTCCGTTTTCCTCTGGATTGGTTATAAATCTGCCAGTCTCTATGGTTAACTGTATCCGATTGCATTCGATAGTGTAGGTGTTCATAATGTTGCAGCTAATGTTACAGTGAACGTTCACTAATGTAGTTTCTGGCGTATCAACAGACCGTCATCCTCCATGCACAAGGACACTTTTTGTTCCTAATCTCCTGATATCACGAAGTACCAAGTTCTGATTAATGAATGATAAATCAAACACATCTCCTTTTTTCCCTGATGTCATTGGTGAGGCCTTCAAAGACACAAGACTAGATACAGAATCAATAGATAAACAGACACAGATCATTTTATAAATACAAAGGGAGGGTATTAGATTCCAGAATGAGCGCGGACTCTGTGAGTTAATGGTTTGCAAATGATTCAGTACCCATGGCTGATTTAATACAGTATATCTAACAACATGTCTTTGCAGAACGTGTACAATGTTCTGCCTGCTAGCTGAAGTTGTGTATGTGACTCAGAGTCAGGCAAGGAACAGGTCCTCTTCTTTTTTTTTTTTAGCTGTCCTGTTTAAATTCTGCCAAGTCAAGCACGCAAAGAGAAGGGCGCTTCAGTGCTCAGAGTGGAGAACCAGCAGACGGTGGCCTCTCCGACTGTTAAGCAACCTGTTGCATAATGAAGGCTTGCTTGGTAAAGGTTTATGTTCTCTGTCTTCAGATGTCAGCTGACAGTTTCATGTGACCATAGGTAATCTGAAGACTGTGTTTCATACCAACATGGCCGCTGACCTCACTCTACAGTATATAGTCCTCCTCACACTGTAGATTGGAATGCAGAAAACGTGCGCCCTATGTGCTTTACTGCAAATAGAAATGATGTGTCTCTTTAAGATACTGTATCAATTAGCCAACCTGCTCTATAACCGCACCTTTACAGATAGAACCTCAGATAAAAAAACAAGGAAGCTGATAATATTTATATTTCCCTCTCTGACTCGCTGTCGCATAGATCATAGAGAAGTTGGTTCAGTCTCTCAAGGCCCTGCAGAAGCGATACGTGACGTCAGACACCGTGGTCACCAGTGACGATGGTGACGCTAACCTCCTCTGCTGCGCCCTTGAGGCCATCTTCATCCACGGTATCAAGACCAAGTACATCCGCTTGGAGGCTGGGGGTCGGAGCAAAAAAGGAGACAGAGGACCCCTCCCTCAGCCTTTCTTCTGGAGCCTTCTCAAGACGGTTACCCACCGGTAAAGAAACCTCTATGTAACCTTTGATTGTCTCTTAAGCATTCATCTATTCATTCATGCAAAAAAATCACTGATTTCAGCATTAATTAGTGAATCAATGATGAAAGTATTTGTCTCTTAAAGAATTAAAAAAAGTGTCCTCTTAACTCTTTCTTTTTAATCTGCAGTGATGTGATCACAGAGCTGGAGAAACTCAGCTTCGTGGGCACTGACGTGGGTCGCTGTCGGGCGTGGCTGCGACTCGCCCTGAACGACGGTCTGCTGGAGTGTTACCTCGCCTCTCTGTTCCGGGAGGACTCCAAGCTGCGGGCCCACTACCAGCCCAGTGCCTTGCTCCTAAACGCAGAGGAACGGGAGGTTCTTCTCAGCTACCTCCAGGGTTTAGCTTCGCTCACATTCAGCCTTTCTTACAAATCAGCTGTGCTAAACGAATGGACCAACACGCCTCTGGGTCTGGCTGGACTCTGCCCTTTGTCCCAGGCAGACTCTCTTGACCTTTCTATTAATGGCGGAGGCCTTCCCACCTCTAAGTCTGTGTATAAAGAATCATGGGATACTGTGTCTCAGTCGTCAGGCTCTTCAGATGCTCTGGATCTGCAGAGAGGTCCAGGGCTGCTGTTAAGCAGAGGGGCAAATGGATTACAAGGGGGAAGAACTGCGTTAAACTCATCTAATTTGAGCCTGGACACCACAGGCTCCTCTCAGCTCTCCTCCAGTTTGAGCTCCGATAGCCTCCTGCAGGGGCAGGACCCCCGCAGCCCCTCAGGAGAGCAGTGTTCATCATCTGACCTGGAAATGCCCATTACTGTCAACCAAAGCAGCACCAAGAGGACACAGAAAGAGTAAGTGTAGCCCTTTTTATAATGTCTGTTAAATGCCTAATCATTTTTGATGTTAAACACACAGAGGTGTAATAGTGGGGCGAAGTCAGTCCACTGCTGAGCTGGCATTGAGCTGGCATTGATGTAGAAGTGAAATGGCGTAGTGACCGTGGAGCATAGTTAGAGCGCTGCAGCCGCATAACTTAAAAAGCGGTCTTATGTGGTGTCTTTGGGTTATAACATTTAAAGGATATGGCTTCAATATTTACAAAATGTCTCACCCTTTGTCAAGTAATCACGACACCTTTGTTCCTCATACACACACAAGGCAGCCTTTTTGTCTTCTGTCTAACTTCTGGTTAAAATTGTTGATTAGGTTGAAGGGATTGTTCAGTATTTTTGAATTGGGTTTTGTATGAGGTACTTGTCAAAAGCAAGTCAGCGTCAGATAGCCTAGAGGTTATGTCACATTCCAGTCATACAGAGGCTATAGTCCTTGTTGCATCGGCCATGGATTCGAATCCGACTTCGGCCTTTTCTTGCATGTCATATCACTCTATCCTCCCAACATTTCCTGTCTCTCTTCAGCTGTCCTATTTAATAAAGGAGAAAAAATGGCTAAAGAAGTAACTTTAAAAAAAAAAATCCTTCTCTCTGCAGCTCTCTGACTGACTTTGGGGAGAGTGGCCAATGCAGTCAGGACTCCATGCGTGAAGACTCGTTTGTCTCCAGCACGGGTCCAGATCACTTCTCTGAGACGGCCATTTTCAGCGGCTCTGACAGCGAGGCCCCCGCTCCTACTACACCACCCAGAGACCAAAGCCAAAACTCTGCTCTGTCTGATTCAGAGCAGCCACAAACATCCCTCGAACTGCCATCATCTGATGAGAACGATGGCAACTCTTCTTTTGAAGCGTGCATTTGTACATCTTCTGAGATCAACTCGGACACAGACGTGCTCTCGACAGTCAGCGAGCCTGCAGAGGAAGTTAACACGACCAGAGTTCAGGAGAGTCCTGAGCAGGAAGGGAAAGAAGCAGCGACGTCAGAGAAGAAGACCTCTGAGTCTTCAGTTAATCAAGTCGCACGTCGATCCACCAGCATCCTGAGCAGGAAGTTATCCTCAGACTCTTTATCAGTAAGTACATCTACAGACAAATAGCACTTGTACGGAGGCTCAGAAGGTCAAAACGCAACAGCAATAATAGCGAAAACACGGCATTTCAGGAACTGGAACCTGACAAGATTTGGTTTCTACCACAGCCACAAGACTTGACTTATTCAGTGAAATGCCAGTGTGTGGTAATTAATGTTTGTTTTGACCTTCATGACCACCATACTTTAGTTAAGAATGACTATCACGTCTATTTTTTTAAATATTTTTTTACTTGGAAGTCCCTTGAGATTAAAACATCTTTTTTTTTGACGAAGATCTGGCCAAGATAGCAGACCATTTCAAAGTCATAGTAGTCATATTTTAGACCATTCAAGCACATACAAAACCAGCAGTTTATAAAAAAAACGTGAAAAGATGAGAATGTTTAAGGCATTACCCGGTGTTGTGGCGGCTTAGATTGGAGAACGACGCACAGAGACTAAGTGGGCTCGACCTTTGACTCGTTCGTATCGAACTACAATTCTAAATTGGATATGATTGTTGATTTATAAAACAAAAGAGTGAAAAAATTATTCTAAAAATAAGTCCAAAAGATGACGATGATGACGATGACGATTAACAGAAAATATTCAAACCAGCCCACCCTCTGTGTCTAGCCTCCCGCCACGCAAATGCACAGGTAAAAATAAGGTAAAACCACGCCCACTGCAAGTTACTGGAAATCATATCAAACCCACAAAAGGAGCTAAACATAAACAATCATTAGGGGTAAAAATACACATCATGGCTCCTGCACCCGGCCTCATTTTATGTTGAATGTTTGAAATGTCATCATAGGATAGAATTGAAGTCTGATCCTCAAACCCTCTGTCATTAAAAAAAACTCTTTTATTGCGTTTGAGGTTTCACAGATTGGAGAAGTGAGGAATAACCCTTGTCCTGATCCTTTATTTGACTTTTTCCACCAAGAAAAATGACAAATCGTACGTCTGACTCCTAAAACAACTAACAACGGGGTATTTAGTACAGTAACGTATGGAACATTGTGGCATTGTAAAGCAGATCATGTTTACGCTGAATCAAACCGGGGTTTTATTTCCAAGTAGGCGTGAACAAGCTCGACTCATGGTGTGTTCCGTCTTCATCGGATTTCGGAGCTGGGAATGACGTCACACCCGAGTTGACCGCGTTCCAGTATCGACAAACAAGTCGGACAAGCACCATGGACGCCTCCAAGAGAAGCTTTGTTTTGTTAGCTAGTACCAGCTGATCACACACTACGTGATCGTTTGCACGCGAAGGTCACAAGACAACATGTCCACAGATAGAACTCGGACGATACTATCAGTGTGATTGATTTATTAAAAAAAAAAAAAAGATGAAGAAGTTGCTAATAAACACTATCATGTACAGATTATACTTTGCTTTTAATGCACGTAGCAGCTATGTTGGATTTTAGCTTTGTGCTACTGAAGGTTGTCTAAGTTTCCAAGTTGGAGTTCCCACTTTAGGGATACATCCTGATGACGCATCCGACTGGCAACTCATAATCTCCGACTTCCAAAATCAAATGAAACGCAGCATTATTTTATTTGTTTTGCTTATTGAACAACAAAGAACAACAGCAAAAGATTTAAATGGAAAGCAAAGTAAACAGTAGTACTCCCGCTGTCCAGAACAGGAATGAAAGATATGCGCCATAAATGAGTTTTGTACTGAAAAACTGCAGAGTTGTGTGTGTCATGGAGTGTACAAGATGTTCCTGTGTCTGTATATTGAGAAATGAAAGCGCTCATGTGGCAGTAACGTTTGAAAATAATTGAATTAATGACAGAAAGTGAGTGTCATGAACCCTTTAACATCCAGGACACATTCAGGATATGTCTTAATATCTTCTGTGCGTAAAGTGTTTCTCTGTTGTTGCCACATGATGGACGTCTATATAGTGACATATTTGTACTTTTGGCCAGCCTGACCCCTTAACAAAGAGAGGTCAGACATTGTTGTTTGTTACAGTGCTCACATTACTAACCCCAAAGTCACATGAGAACCAGACGTCAACTTTAACATTACTAACACTCAGCAGCACAGTGGTGTCCACTTCACTACATGCTGGATGATCTGAAACTGATGGCTGCAAATAAGGAATACTTTTATTCATCATACACCTGGAAATTCCTTATCTTGTTAATCTGATTGTCTACATTTTTCAGGATATAAAACTACATTTCAGTTGAACTTCTCGATACTCTTTAGTTGATTTATTCTCATTTCTCGTTTGATTGACTTAAAGGTCAAATATTCTCCTCCTCATCAACAAGTTTAAATAAGTCTAAGAGGTTCCCAAAACATGTGTGTGAAGTTTCTTGTTCTAAATCCACTCTGATCCTGTATTTGATCATGCCTATAAACCCCTCTATTTCAGCCCTGCTCAGAACAGGCTGTTTCTGTGTCTGTAGCTTTAAATGTAAATGAGCTGTGTCTGACCACACCCCTCTCTGGAAGGGCTTGGGTGGCTCGGGCTTTCTCGCTCCATGTCCTATTGTTTACGGTGAGAAGGCAGACTCAGAGGGCACAACAAACACCTAGCTGTGGGAGTGTCACCCACCTGGGGGAGGGGTTACTGCCCTTTGTGATGTCATGAAGGGAAAATCTCCAAACAGCCTGTTTGAGCACACATTTTCTGAAAAGTGGAGCAGGCAGAAGACGGAGAGGATGGACTTTTCTCATAATTGGGGGTTTTGTAGACAGACTAGAGACACATGTTAGTGTTAGAGAAACATGGGGAAGGGGATTTTCCACAATATGTGACCTTTACGTCTAAAACTGTAGATTTGTATCTGTAATAAGTTATTAAATAATCAGTAATTAGTAGCAAATATTTGACATTTTTCACCATTTGTGGACATTTTTCAGAACTGATCAAGAAAATAACAGACAGATGAATCCAATATGCAATAATTGTTTTTTTTGTTGCCTGAATTTACAATGACAACACTGATAGAAGCAACAATCCTTCACATGTAAGAAGCTGTTTAAGAGAAGGTTTTGCATTTAAGCTTGAAAAAGGACTTTAACTTTGTAGCCTGTACAGTTTTATGTTCTTCCTACATGGTGTGTTTGGTAAAGGAACAATATTAATTCACATGTTGTTCCTCCTTCTGAGATCACACCTTTTATATGTTTATCTCTCATTACTGGTGATTTTAAGTTGAAAAAGAAACTTCCACTTTACTTTGCAGCATTCCCGTTCCTGGATCTCTGAGGACGACATCTACAAGCCCCATCTGGAGGAGGAGTCGGAGGACGAGGAGGTGCCTCCTCCTGCTCCTCCAGCTGAGCTGAAGGTCTCTCAATCGGCTCCTAGTGTCGTCCATCGCAGACAGATAGGTATTCTCTCTCCCTGAGTGGAATGAAAAGTCTTGCATATTAGGGCTGCACGATTCTTGCTCAAATGTGAATCATGATTTTTCTCCCTGAGAACTGAGATCACGATTCTCTCTCAAGATTTTTATTTTGTCATCTTTTAATTGAAAACTGCATCTTAGGGTCTTTTAAAGTTTTAAGCTGTACCTGTACGGCCCACCCAAATATCGTCTATGTGTGAGAAACACTGACGTGAGTGAAGCTACAGGGATTTTTTAACGATTAATCATGCAGCCCTATTGCATATCTATTTATCATATGTTATCATGAACTGAATATCTTTGAGTTTTTGCCTTTTCGATAAACAAACAAATCAAGAAATTTGTAATTTTCCAAGTAAATTTGTTGAAAAGAACCCACAGATTTCTGATTGACTGGTTAATTAGTGTCAATACTTCTGTTCGTAAAGGACTGAAGTTTCCTGCAGGACTGGAAACTTTGGAATTGAAATCTTTCAGCCCTGACCACGCCCAGACCGTGACATTACAGCAAGTGATTTCCAGCATTCCCATAGGAAACAACTAGTTGTTGTTACATCATTCTTTATTGGCATGTCATAAAGATTTCTTACAAGACGTCACCTGCAGGGAAAGTTGCAGCAGGAGTAATTAGAAAGTGTAGTGACGCTGCATCATAACAGGGAAATACCTGAAATGTGAATCATTTGTTGTCAAACTGCGAAATACTGTAGGGGCAGTGTGCCAGGAACAACTACTGTATTATCTCAGTCCATCAGGTCCACAGATACCTGGCTGAAAACTACCTGAAGCGAAAAACATCACAGGATTTTCCAAACATTTGTTTATGTAATTAACATGTAGAGCAGCTGTTAATGCTCCAAAGACCTCAAAGTCAGGTTCCTTTGATTAGTAAGAACACAAACATACCGTACTCTGGTACCGTGCCCTAGTCCGCTTGAAGAGGTGGACTCGAGTATGGTTCATGTGTACTCAAGTACGGTCCGCGGGAGATGTGAACGCAACCGTGCTCCAACATGGAATTGGACCAGCTCCCAAACGGCTCCTGTTTTTTCAAATACCCTACCAGTATTCACACAGCACGGGCCAATTGTGTCCTTTGATCTGCACGGTAGATGTTGAAGTAGGAAGATGGTCGTTGTTGGTGTCTCAGAAATAACAAATACATCCGCAGGTAGAAGGGTGGACCCGCTGTATCGTACATACACGAGTGTACATGGTAATGGAACGGTGTTGGTAATGTAAACGCAGACCAGTCGGGGAGAGGGAAGGGGGGTGCAAATCGTGCTCAGTGAAAACGGTTGAGAGTTCTTGTGTCTCTTCTGAAATCTTAGAGGTCCATTAAGACCAGAATTTTCCATGTGGAAAGGAAGAAGAGTTTACCAAAACAGAATACATGGATAATGAAGACATCACTTCAGGTTACAATAAAATTACTAGTTCTTCCATATTTTCCCTTTTTTATTGGCATTTCTCTGAGAAAGAGTCAGTTGTTCCATTCTTTAAATTCCCTGAACTGTCTATTAAGTCTGAACTGATCTGTCTCTATTAAACTTCAAATTCATGAGACGATGATTCCATTATCCTGCCAAAAGAAATCCTGTTATCCCTGTTATCAAGTTTCCACATTAGAAGATAAACCAGAAATTGTGACTTGTAGTAACATATTTCTCTGTCTGTGTGTCTGTCAGGGCTCCCTAACCCATTTCGTGGCTTGCTGAAGCTCGGTCATCTAGAGCGTCGAGGCGCTGTGGGGATCTGGCGAGACTACTACTGCGAGCTGTCTCCATTTGAGTTCCGCATGTACCTCAACGCAGAGGAGCGGGCGTGTTACGACAACTGCTCCCTGCTAAGATGTGAGGACGCTCGCATCACCTCACCCGAGGGCCGCTTTGAGCTGGCCTTTCCAGGGAAGCGTCTATACCTCCGGGCGGCAAACCGAGATGAGGCGGAGGACTGGGTGGACCGGATAGTGGAGGCTGTCAACAAATGTCGGCCCGCATCTCGTGCTGATGAGACGTGGGAGGTGCTGCAACCTGAGAATGGTGTGGATGTGTCATCCCCGTCCTCCACCCTCTCCAGCCCTGAGCGAGGTTTATCGTCCTCTGACATGAGGTCAAACGGTGTGCAGGAGGCTCCTCCTCCTCGGCAGGAATTCGACTGGACTCGGACTACTGATTTGGAAACAGATGCCATCAAAGAAGCTGTTTTGTACTTCTCCACTGATCCCGAGGCTCGAACGTGGGCACCTCTTGTCTTCTCCCTTTCCTTGGAGGCTTTGAAAGGCTTTCAGGTACGGGAGGGGAGGAAGCTTCTGCGGCTAACACATTCAATCGAGGAAATCCGGGATGTGGTGCCAGACGTCTCTATGGGAGGACCGGCCTTTTTCAAACTCCTGACCGTCAAGGAGACGCTCAAACTCAGGGCAGAAAGCCCGGAGGAGGCTCGCTCCTGGAGAGTTTTGATCCGTGGAGCTCTGGACTCGTACTTAGAAAGTGGGGAGGACGGGGGCTCCGGGGAACCATCTGTAGTGCAACCAAAGGTGAATGGAAACCTGCACAGACTGGTGCAGCACAGACTGAAAGAAGATGGAGCGTTTCTGGTTCATCTTTGTGCTGTGCCATCAGAGAAGGGGTTGGATGCTCAGGGCTTCAGGTGTGCAGGTGAGCTGTCAAACTTGTTTGTTTCAACCAGTAAATGGCATGAAGGCACATTAGATATTTTGAACGGGAGCAAGACACATCATTTGAACCCATCCACCTATTTCCTAGTTACTCAGAATACACTCCTTTCTCTCTGTGAAGATAATGTCTGTCCAGCTAGTGCAAACAGATCACAATGTGTGGGATATGTAGTCTTTTTAAGCTTTAAATCATCTTCAGGTCTGTTTATAAGTGTGTGAGTTCCTCATATGAGCTGGAGGGAATTTGTTTTGCGCTCTCAGAGGTTTATTAACTGTGTGTCCTACACAGGGTGTCCCAGGCAGATTGGCCCGGGCCGAGGCAGAGCGAGGCTTTGCGAGTTCTCAGGCCAGTACTACTGTGACTCCTGTCACCATGGAGACACCTCCATCATCCCTTCACGCATGGTGCACAACTGGGACCTCACACAGCGAGAGGTAGGTGTAGCATAAAAAGAACAAGTTGATAGGAACTGAATTAAACCGTGGTTATTAGATAATGTAGCAATACTTGTGTCACATAGTTTTTGTAATGTCAGTGATACATTAAGGCTTGTGTTGCATGTCTTAAGGGGGTCGTTTAGTTTAGACCAGACCTCATTAGCCTACTCTTCGTCCCCGCTGAAGACTGGCAGCTCAAGGCTACATTAGCCATTACCAGTACGATACTCCTAGATCGATAAACAAACTTTGAGGTGCTGTGGTGCATTGTGGATAATGTAGGCTCTAGACGTTCATGAGCAAGAAAAATGATTCTGGTGAAGAGGAGCTTGCTGTCCCAATCTTAAGGTCTGTTCATAGTTTTATGAGTTTCAGATTGGCTCATCATCCCCACCTTCAATGTACTCTGAACCCATGAGTGTGATCTCTGTGTGTCGGTCCAGGTGTCTAAGAAGGCGCTGCGGCTGCTGGCTCAGGTGGAGCACGAGCCTCTTCTGAACGTGGAGCAGCTGAACCCTGATCTGATGCTTCATGCTGACTCCATGGCTCAGGCTCACAACCTGCGACAGAGGCTGCGTTTGCTGGGAGACTACCTGTTCACCTGCCGCAGTGGAGCCTGCAAGAAACTCCAAGCCAGGTGTGTATGCATGTGCATGTGATTTTATTTTGCTATATCCTTCTCCAACATTAATATATCTGTTATTAATTTGTTCTCTTGCAGAATGAAGCAGCGAACTTACATGTTGGAGTCGAGCCACCTGTACAGTGTCATGGACTTACGAGAGGTTTTACATCTGTGTTCATGAATTTATTTCATTACTCTCCAAACGCCCTGAGCCATCTTAACGTGTGCGTTTGTGTTTTCCAGATAGCTGAGGACCAATATGCAAACTACCTGCTCACACTGATGCAGCACGCCTCCAACCACGTGTTCCACTGCGACCTGTGCACCCAGCGAGGCTTCATCTGTCAGACATGCCACGCCAATGACATCATCTTCCCCTTTCAGTTTGAAATCACCACCAGGTATGTTATCCTGTGTATTCACCCTCCCCCCTTTCTTCACGTCATTGCTTCATCCCCAAATGTAGTTTCATTCAATTGTTTCAAGTAACGAATCCACCCGAAAGCCGACAGTTTTTGGAAAATGAAGATGTTGCAGGAAACAACGGGCTTTAATCACACCTGTCTCTGTATGTTTAACAGTCTGTGATTGGTTTAAATCATATCTGTTTATTCTGTTGATTTGTGGGGAAGCTGCTTCCTTCTTCCACTTCATTGTCTTTGTCATTTTTTCCCATCATGCCTTTTTGGTCACAATATTTCCAGTACCTCTCGGCTAATTTTATAGTAATGACAAAAATAATCCCAAGAGACTAAAAGCTAACGTGTGTGTGGAATATATTTCAACTCTGCTGCTTTATTAGGAAGGCTCGACGTTGTTTACAGTGTACTGATGCAAAGAAACGGTTTGATTTTATACCATACAGCTTCTTTCTTTCATTTTTAAAGGTTTTTTTTAAGCGAATGAGTTGTGTTTGTTTCAGAGAGATATTTAGATTTATCTTTCAGACCTTCAGAATAGCTCAATAACATGTGAGATCAAGTTAAAAATGAATACACAATGTCTTTATGTCTTTATTTTTCAGTACGAAGTCACTGTGTCATAACATTTATTTTGACCTTTCCTTTGGTTTGTGTACGACTGTTTTGAAGGGTCATGTTTGGCGTGTTGACAGTTTTTATCTTACGTTATTTGGAATTTGATCTTAATGAACAACACACTGTGTTGAAGGAAACTTAAAACAAGCAGCAAGTCCTCCAAGTTTTGGTTAAAGTAGGGTCTTTATCTCTTGGGTTTCATAAATTCAGATCAGTTTTATTGTTTCATGTATAGTCAGTCATTAATAAGTCAAAGAAGAGCTGAACAATTTAGCTTTCACTTTAAATGTAGGAGAATTGCATTGTTTTTTTTAAACGCCTTCTTCTTGTTTGTGCCCCAGGTGTAAGGACTGTAAAGCTGTGTTTCACCTGGCCTGCAAGGCTCCCGACGACTCGTGTCCTCGCTGTCAGCGGATGAAGAAATACCTGGAGAGAGATCTGCAGGACTGAGCGCAGCCAGCGGAGGCGCTAACTGACTCCCTGCTCCCTCTTTTTCAGCACGTCATAAGACTGCTCGTGGAGAGAGAAGTGACTGGAAATTAAAACAAAATCTAGCTTTTACATGAAGTAACCTCAAGTGCAATTATGAGTGATCAGCCTGCTAACTGGAGAGGAAAATGTAGGAGCCACAGTGCGACAGTAGCTAGAGTCTCTTGCACTAATTTAGAGGCCCATTCAGCCTCGGGATGCTGACTTAACGCAGCCAGCTGTTACTGAACAGTGACTTTAATACCTCTCTGATTTCTCACTCAGCCACGGCATCACATAAAGGACTGGACAACAGCAACAGTTCCTGCCAAGAATCTTATCTGGCACATGTTTTTTTTCATCATGCTTTCTTTTTTTAAATAATTTCTGATTGTGTCAAATGTCAGAAGAATCATGTTTACCAGAAATGCTCAGCAGCACACTCCGCATTTTGTTCTCAGATGCACAAATAATGAAGCATAACACCGGACAAAGTGCAAAACATGGGAGGAAGCAGCACGGGGAATGTTCTAATAAACACATTTTGATTGTGCCTTCTACTTAATTTAAGCTTTACACGATGTTTCACTTTCTGTGTCTTTAATTCAGGGTCACATAGACTGTTTTTTCTATACATATATACTTTGCCATAACCATAAGAGGGAGTTACACTATAGCATTAGATTCTGATTTTATGTTTAGGTTAACAGAAGTTGCTTAGAAGACTTTTTTGGGATGTTTTTTATTTGTTTATCAACTCAAATTTGAAAACTTACAAACAAGCGTTAAAATATGTGTGATTGAATAAAACTTCTTTTGTCTTAAGGGTTCGGAGGCGTGCTTGAGGCGTGCTTGAGGAATGTTTTCGGTTGTTGTTCTGCAGGTGTGGCGAGCCAAGAATAGGATTATGTACAGCAGTGGTTTCTCAACTGGTGGGTCGGGACCCAGAGGTGGGTCGTGGAGCCATTTTTAAAGGTGTGCCTGGAAAAAAAACGTGTGTCAAAAGTCTATGAAGCGCGTTTTAAACACGTTTGTTTTGTTCAGGTCGTTGCTTCAGTTGTATGTGTTGTACGGACTGAGTGCCCGATTTTTCATCAAATAAATCTGATTCGGAAAATATTAGAAATTTGGGTCGCCGTTGTTTATGGAGAGGTTGGAGGCGGGTCCTGGGGTCAGACGAGTTGAGAACCGCTGATGTACAGTGAGAAGGCCGTTATTATAATGAATGACCTGCTCACTGTACTTTATCACAGCTACTTAAAAAATAAATGATTATATATGAATTATTGAATTGAAAATAATTGTTTCACCTTACTACTTTAAAAGGTAACAGAGCTGAGCTAATAGCAACAGTTTGTTATCGGTGATAACTGAGCGTATAATTCTGTTATCGACCAATCAGAATCAAGTTTAAAACAAAGCCGTAATATATACTGACAAGAAAAAACATGAACATGCGGCTGACACATTTCCAAATTTAGATTTCTAAGGTAATTTATTGGATATGACATTGATCCTGAAAAACATTTAGCATATTTGCACTTTTATCTACGACTGTTAAACGGATATTTCGTACCACGAGCACGTGAAATAACCCCTCAACTAAAGAAATGACTCCTCCTTTGCTGCCATTTTCCATATTCATCTGTGCTCTATTCTCCTCTCAGTTGTAGCATCAAACACACAATCACGATACAAATAGATTTAAATGTGCAGAACTTAAAGAGACATAAAGACAGCGAAGGTTTACTCATCAAGTTCATCTTGATGTATGCAGATAAAGTCTCAAGTGTCAATACAGAATATCACAGTACTGTTATTCACGGTTTCTTTATTTGTATTGTCACCTCGTCATTATGTAAGATGTATAAATGGAAATAAATATCTGTGTGTTATCTCCTGAGTCCTTTTGTTTTATTCACAGATGCATCATGGATCATTTTTATGGTTAGCTTATTAAAACGCTTGTTTAAAACAAACTGGAAATGCATAAAAGCAATCTATAAAACACAACCTGAACAGTACAATAACAGTAACAGTACTAATCGAGAAAGAATAGGCTACATGAAGCTAAAATTAATATCATTTACTCAAGTTACCCTATTTTACTAGGCTACTTTTCTCTTTTACTACAATGCAGGGCCGCCCACAGAAATGGCTGAGCCCTTAAAAGGTCAAGTGAATGGGCCTTCACAGATGTCATTAAATAATATCATCACAGGCAGAGGTGATGCCTGTCAGCAGGCAAGGCAGGCAACTGCTTGGGGACCCGAAATTGTGCACATTTTGCCATGATGGTAGGAAACCTTCGTAGGGGATTCCCATCTGACAGGACTCACTCTCGTTGCCTTGCTGAACGCTGGTTGGAGGGCCCCGAATTGATTTCTGCCTATAGGGCCCCAACAGACTCTAGAATCGCCACTGATTACAGGCGTGTTGGATCAGTAGCTTTATCGCTATCCTCTTGGCTAACATTCGCCTCCTCTCCTCTGGCTCTGAAAAGCTTTTGGAGCTTACTGAAAAACGTTTGCTAACGAGTTACTTTTGGGGGTCAAATGCCACCTTTCTTTCCAGCGTCCTGACTTTCTGCAGGTCCTACACCCAGCCCGACATTACTGACCTTGAAGCTAAGTTCTATGGCCTCGCCACAAACTTTAATGTCACTAAAAAAGGATTCATGCATTTTAAGAAGAGGGGATTTACATTTTGAAAAACACAACAATGAAGACAAGGTGTTTCTTTTTTGTTTTAATAAGAGATGCTCAGTATTTAGGTTTAACAAACTGTTAGGATGGCATAAAGTTAGGATGACCATGTTTTACCGAACCTGAAACGCCCCCCACATGCACCTACAGGCCTCGGAAAGCTTTCCCCCTTACCCCCCCTTATGGGCGGCCATGCCTATACTTATGTTAAGATGTAAAATCTTTTATATGTTAAATTATTGTTGATTGTTTTGATAATCTTCCTTTGGCAATAACGGTTGTTACCATTCATGCCAATAAAGCATCTTGAACTTGAACTCCTAAACTCACTTCATTGTTCTGTGAAAAACTGAATTCAGACTTCAAAATGTGATTTTCTTTCGTCTAATTTATCCAATAATATTTCCCTTTGTGCCTTTTCTGTCCTCGTGCTGATGCAACTCCTGAAACACACCTGTGTAGAGATCAATACAAGGTTTATCTTATCTCAAAAACAATAATCCCTCTCAATTCGTGGGCTTCAGGCCTGCAGATAACACAATGTGATTTTCTGTTTTGTGAATTAAATGTTAAAGGAAGAATCCCCTTTGACCATAGGCCGCCTGGTTCTCACGTCTAATCCTCCAAGTTCTCATTAAAACAACGTGAAATGTCACAACAGAGCAGCAGTTCTTATGAAGTTCTGATTCTGAAACGAGCGTCAGAGGAGCTCAGGCCGCAGACACGGACACGCTTTCATTTTCTCTTTCTGCGGAACTTCCCCTTTATGGCCGCTGCTGGACACCGTCTTTCACCGTGCATCTAAAATTCATTATTATGAATCTACACACAAATTAAAATATTCATTCATAATTATTTAATAACGCTCGTGTTTAAATCTTATTGGAGCGCGTGCAGACTGATAGGGAGGTGATGACGACACAAAATACCTCGCTGAAATCTGCACATGAAGCTATTTTTGATTATAAACGTTGAATTAGGCTAACATTTATATTTTTAAATACGGGTTTTTTTCTGCAATAATGCATTTAATTTAATTTACTGTATTTATCGTGTAATATGATTGTTTTTAATTCGCCTAATTGGTTATACTGTCGTGTTTATTCCCTTTATTGTAAAGCACTGTAATGTAATCCCGCTGTATGAAAGTTGCTATAAAAATTAAGGTTTTAAAAATAATTATTTATATTTTAAGTCAATGGTTAATTCTCAATGTATCCCTTAAAAACACGATAATATTCATGATAAAAGGCCTTGTTATCTCCGCTATATGATAGTTCAAACTATTCAATAATAAAGAATATTAAGCTGTTTGTGTCTTTATGTTTATTTTAATTTATCCTCTTTTGATTCATCATCTTTAACATGCATTTCACATATTATATAAACGAGTGATTTAAGTTACATACCAGACGTAGCCTAACTATCGAGGCTGGGTGTTTATTACTTTATTCTTTTATCGTGGGAAAATTGTGTCATTAAGACACTGATTCAAATTCGAAATATGTGACATACACCTGTAGCCTAGCGATGAAAGCCGCAACTCACGTCTGCTTGCCGCAGGTGGAGGTGGAAAACGAAATCTGCTCGATGCAGCTCCCTAGCTCCACTATAAATGAAGCTGTGCAGGTATGCTCTGACAGAACAACAGGAGATATCCCAATCTGATTCATACAGAGACAAAAGACAACTTTGAGACTCTTTCAAAATGCTCAGCAGGATTTTGTGTGTGTGCGTGTTTCTCGGTGTGTTCAGTGCAGGCTCCCCGCTGAGCTGCAAATGGATGGATCATAAATTCAGACAGTTGAGTAAAGACTCTTTGGATCTGCTGAATACCATGGTGAGTGACCTTCACAGGATGCTGTTTAGAAAGATCTTCACTGAATGAGTTTATACTTTACTGAGTGTTTGATTCATGATGTAATGTGTGTGTGTTTATGTGTGTGTGTTTCAGGCTCATAACTCCACTAACAGCACTGAGGATGCTGAAGTGAAGCAAACTGTGAGCTTCCCTCATGAGCTGTACAACCAGGCTGCCAAAGCAGCTGTAAGTCACATATTAATGTTAACTTTACATTTCAAATATATTAAGATGAGTACTGTTTTTTTTCTCCTGATAATTTTATTCTGATGTTGTTCAAAGTTTGAAGTAGCAGCTTGGCACAAATGTTACCCTACTTCTTCTTCTCCTCCTTCTTGTCTCTTCATCTCCTGATGTTTCTTCTTCTTGTTGCAGGCTGAGGATAAAGTCAGTTTCACAGTCCAGGTTCTGAATGAGATGGAGACCCTGCTCAATAAGAATCACAGCTCTGCATCATGGGAGGAGAAAACTGTGGACGAGTTTCTCGGCGGTGTGAGCCGGCAGGCTCACGGCCTTCACTCCTGTGTGAGTATATCAAATAACTTTGAGACATTTCTGTGACACTGAATCTCAGACAAATAGGCCACGTTAACAGGTCCACGTTCACTCTCTAATCAAGATTTATCTTAATACATGAAGGGGGAAATAGGAGGAGTGTGTTTTTAAACTAACAATTCCTTTATTACTTTAGATCCGGAGCCACGGCCACAAGAAGCACAACAAGAAGCTGCACATGAGTTTCAAGAGACTGTCACATGTCCTCGAGCAAATGGTAAATCTATCTATCTATCTATCTATCTATCTATCTATCTATCTATCTATCTATCTATCTATCTATCTATCTATCTATCTATCTATCTATCTATCTATCTATCTATCTATCTATCTATCTATCTATCTATCTATCTATCTATCTATCTATCTATCTATCTATCGATGGTGTATATTGATGATGGTCTTGTGTTTTAGGGTCATAGTGCTGAAGCCTGGGAGCTGATCAGAAAGGAAATCAAAACTCATCTGATGAGAGCCGACCTTCTGATTTCATCTCTGCTCACCGCCAACTAAATGATCTTATCTGTCAGATTAATATATCTATTTATCTATTTATTTATCTATTTTATTTTATTTATGTATGCTTATTTATTGATCTGTGATATTGTAATACAGCAAATATCTGTGTGAAGTATCACTGCTCTGCCCTCTTAAATGATGTGTTAACTTATTACATGCTGTCTTTTATTTATTTATTCAGCTTTGTATCAACATATTTATCTTCAAAAGTGTTTTTTGAGAATTTATCACATTGGAATATTTTGATAAAAATGTTTATTTTTTATTTTTGCATTGAGAAAAATGTTGAATTTTTAATGGCAATAAAATATTTTTGTACCCAGCAAATTGAAATGTATTTGGGTTTTTTTAAATCCTGTTTCATTAAGAGAATTGTTGCAGATGATAAATTACACAAACCTCATAGAAACATTTTTAACATGCATACTGTAGCTACTGATGGAGATTTAATCACAAAAATATGAAACAACCTTCATCGAAAAATGTTTAAAAAACGTCTAAAGAAAGAAATCAAACGAAAAAGTTGATTATTAATGTTTTCTTTAAAGGAAAAAAAAAACATATTATTAATTTAGTACATTATGAAAAACTGCAAAAACTTCAGTATTTTTATCTGCTTTCTTTGAATTGACTGAAGGCTGATGTGCACTTTTATACATTTAAATGCACCAAGAAAAACACAAAACAATCAGGATATTAAATCATAAGGAAAGCGATCGAAAATGTTTAAGGTGGATTTAAAGCTCCTGAAAAGTTGATGATCAGGTAATGGTGCACAAGTTGGTTTTCTGCTGGCGCCCTCTAGTGGTTTGTTTGGTACGTACACGCAGAGTGAACTGCCTTCTTATAAATAAACTGTTGTCTGTGTGAGCAGGGACCTGCCTTGTATGAAATGTTTGGGTCCATGCAGGGGAAAGAAAGTCAGAAACATTTGAAGGAGGGTAAATCATACACATCATGCCAGTGCAGGGCAATCAGAGCAACGGCAACAAAGAGAACGCACACTTACTCATTTTGTTAGTGATATTTCTCTTTAAAAGGGGACCACACCTAACAATAGATATTCACACAAGCTCAACTATTACACCGCCCCAGGTGATATAAATCATCATCACACATGCTTCAGTTAAAATAAAAACTGTGTGTATACTTAGGGGAAACTTACGGAAGCTGAAAGAGGACATGCATCCTTACATTTCATTTTACTCTTCATTTCGTTAAAGCGAGTTGATATCAGTCATTTTCTCGATATCTTTAGAATTTCACTTTTCACAGGAAAACGCAGCGTTGTTGTCATCCCGAAGTAATGACATAAATAAGTCGAGATCTTGAGGAGACAACCGGAATTACTCGTTTTCACGAGCAACGGAATCACTTTTTATAATGTATGGATTTATGTCCGCTTTGGGCTTCCTTAGAAATGATATTACACAATTATTTTACCAAAGACATCTTTCAACATCACCGAAGTCTTGAAAAATGAATCCAGTCAAAATCAAATTGACTTAAAACATGTCAGAATCCTCCTGTCAAACTAACCGCAGTATTTATACATTTCTTAGAGACCATTTAATATATATTTTTTAATTCTCATATTCAGAGCAAAGTTGTCCACCATAGAAGTCCCAATTTGTGAAGTTACATTTTTCCTCTGTGTAGAATTGATTGTCTTGCTCAAGGGCAGCTCAGCAGTGCTTAGGAAGTGAACTGGCGCCACCCCAGCTACCAGCCCAATTTCCAGATTTTATCCTCCCCGAGACTTGAACCAGCAACCATCCAGTTCCTAACCCGAGTCCCTACTGCCAACCCAACTAACTAAAGTTATCTCAAGAGACTTTACCAAAGAGCAGGTGAAACACCTTACTCTTTGTTATATTATCTACAAAGACCCAACATAAATCCATCATGAGCTCAGCACTAGGTGCACAGGTGCAGCAAATGACGTCATGATTGCTCCCTCATCATCAAAACAAAAACCCGGAAGTGGCTCACATAAATGTTGGGCACTCATTATTGAGTTTGACGATTCAAAATGTCTGTTTCTCTCTTAAACGCGGGTGTTTCTCTGTGTAGACTTCAGATATAATTTGTATCAAAACAAATAAAAACGCAAAAATAACCTCCACAAAGTAAAAATAAAATCTAAGTTCAAAACACACTTTAGAAGCATATAATAGTAACGTGCGCAGAGGTAGGCTTACCTAATTTTTATAGGCTACTGCAATATAAATAGCCTAATAAAAACGTGTTGTATTCATGATTATTTTAGGTGAAAAGGTTAATTTCATGTATCGCCATCATCCCAAATCATGTTCTTCACAGCCGAGAAGAAACAGGTGGGAAAAGCACAGGTGCAGCTAGTTACATCATGATTGCTTCCTCATCAAACAAAAAACCCGGAAGTGGCTCACACAAACCTTACGCTCATTATTGAGTTACACCTGTGTTTGATGATTTAAAGTGTCTTTTTTTCTCTTTACATTAAGTGAGTTTTAACATGTATCATTTGTGATAAAAGATGTAAAAATGTGGATTCTCAAGATGAAAAATAATAAATACAAACAAAAAACTGGTCTCTTTAGTATCAGGCCTATTGTAATAACGTGTGCAGAAGACGTAAAGGTGTTAAATGAGCTGACGTATTTGTGAGAGTGAATGAACTTGCATAACAAAAGGCTCAGCAGGCTGAGGGGAGGAGCAGGCTGAGTGAGGACAGAGCCTGTAAAACACGCTCAGCAAAGCCTCCAATCCAGTCTGCGTCTGTCCCTGCAGCCCGGAGCAGCTCTGAGCTCCCCGTGACACACGCATCACCTTTCTGTAACCTTTTTAATTTGTTTTTATCCGAGCGGAGAAGAGTCACCGGGGATGGATGCTGCTGAAAGCACCGAGAGAAGCGAGCCGGTGTGCCGGCTGGCGAGGAGCAGCCACACGGCGTTCATAGACGACAATACGATGTATGTGTGGGGGGGATACCAGGTAAGAAACATGATGGTGTGTCATTTCATACCTGTGCAGGTAGAGCTGCGTTTATTTCAATTCTGCATTGTCTGTTTATCTACTGGGAACCTAATTTGTCCACCAGTCTCTCACAAAAGGATTTAATGTTCATTTAATGTAGCGAGAAAATGAACATTAAAAACTTAATTAAGATGCTATTTAAGGTGTGGCATGTTCTCTGTTGCAATGATGTTCATCAAACCGTACTTTTATGATGGAAAACATGTGTTACTATAAAATGTTGAACTTTTTGGGGGGTGTTTATTCTGTTTTTGTAGTGTTTAATCATCGTTTTGCACGTGTTTTTAATATTTTTCTCCAACATAATTGATAAAAATGTGATGGGCAGAATATCAGAGACACCTCAAAGCAGTACTACAGTTAATTACAGTTAAATCAGTAACCCTCTTTATGTTTTGTAAGTTAAACCTTTAAGTCAGTTCTTTATTCCTGGAGAAAAAATGCTCTAAAGAAACATGCACTGAGGTATTCACAGGTGGAATGAAGAAAAAAAACCCAGAGGGCATGTTTAAGAAAACCACCTTGCACTAAAATTTAAGCTATCTGAACTTTCCCCACACATTTAAAAGCAGAACAAGCTAAACTTGAACCTCCATGAGAGAGTGATTTATTGCAGAGTTGCATTATTTTTTACGAGTTTAACATAATAAACTCTCAACGAAAAGCGTATCTGCCTTTGGTAAACATGCAGAGATGTTCTCAAAAACAACATGGCAGCTGAGCGAGGGGTCCTGATGTGAACCTTACACTACATGTACATGCTTGAACAAGACAACATTTGTCAGACCGTATCATGTTGCATCACGATTGTTGCCAAAAATTCAGATACAGAATGTTCTAGATAAAAAGTTGCCCAACCTAAACATAAATAAAGAATGCATCCAAGTCATATTTGAATGTTTGTGGTGAGAAGATTTGTAGTCTTGGAGTCTCTGTTTCCACACACTTGTTGGCTTTTGCAGCAGATAAGTAATTCTTCTAGTAATGACTTCTTTTATTTTTTTTCCCTCACAGGTTGTTGCAGGAGAGGACGTCATGCTGCCGAGCGATGAGATGTGGCTTTATCATTTAAACAGCGGCTTGTGGTGAGAAAGAACGAAGGCCGTTTTATCTGCAGATATGAACAGTGTCAGCCTGACATTGTCTAAAAAGTTTTGTTTTACAATCTTGAAATGGTGCAGACGCGATGCAGCGACTGAACAAGCTTGATTAAGAAAAACAGTTATAGAGAGAATTTGTCAAATAAGTAGGTCAACCAAAGCAAAAACAAACTCGTGTTTTCCAGTCACATCAGTCATGTGCTAACAGTATCTGTTTGAGAAACCAAACTCTCACTCTGGTTGAGTTTACTTTTACATGCGTGTTAAACATTTGTGCTCAGCCGTCTGTGTCTTCAGGCTCTCCTCTTTGTGTGTTTTTGTGCGACAGGGAGCGGAGGGAGATCACCGGAGACAAACCTCCAGACTTATCAGGCTTCTGCGGCTCTCATCTTAACAGCAAACTCTACATCTTCGGAGGATGTGACCCTAACGGATACACAAACCAGGTGAGACACAGTGGACTATCTAAAGACCGGGTGGATTCAGCTCAGAGTCTGTTTGTGCCTCTGATGTACTGATCAATACATGTAACGTGACGCTGAGCATCTGTTTTTCTTGAAGATTAACATGATGCAGTCTTTAAAGGGACGTTAAACTTCACAACACTCTGTTTTTCAGGCATTTTTAAAACCTTCTAAGACTCAGAAATACCCAAATCCAGTCAGCTGAAATTCAAACAAGACCCCAAGTTCCTATTCAATCAAAGCAAAGAACCCAGAACTTTTAATACCAGGAACTACAGTGAAAGGCTCCTCGATCCCCTTAAAGTTTGGTTGAATCCCAAGGCTAAAGACCTGCAAAGATACGGAAATTAGGGCACAGACGTATCAAAACTTATCAGCTGATTGTACAACAAATAATGACGTGAAACAAAGCAACAGATTGGCATCATTATTTGTGCGATGCTGCAACAACAGTTTGCTGGCTTTTGTTCAAAATGCTCAATAGTTCCTGAACTTAAGTGGCGCTCCATCAGTCACTCCTTGTCTCGTGTACCTCCATTGGATTGTTGATGAACTATGGATCAAATAACAAACTGGTTCTCAGCTGATTCTTATGTAGTTTCTTTCTTTCAGACTGATTTGAATACTGGTGTGTTGGTTTGGCTCAGTCGGTAGAGTTGGCGCCAAATGCACAAAGTCACTGACGCATCGGCTGCAGATTTGTCTCCCAACATCCGCCCTCTTATGCATCCCTCTGCTGTCACTCTCTCCTCCTCACATGACTTCCTCTCTTCAGCTGCACCATCTTAACAAGGCGAAAGGCCAAAAAATTAAAAAAATGCTGCAAATACTCAACCACTCGGTTGTTTGTTTTTATTTAGATCCCCATTAGCTTTTGCATAGCTGCAGCTATTCGTCCTGGGGTCAACGTGATTTTCATAATGACAATACAACAATACACACAACGTCACGGTACAACCAACACCAAACACGCATCACAGTAAAACCATACCAGTGCTGTAAGCAGGTCCTGTGCTTTTGGACAGTTCTTCTCACAGAGCAGGGACTTTTTTGTGGCCTGAAATAATACCCCCGGAACTTAATTTTTAGACATTTGGTATTTGTGCAGAGTTCCTATAAAGGTTCACAGTCCCTGAGGAAGAATCCTGGTCTTGCAAAATTAGTATACAATTACTTTACACCTTTATCGTGTGGCAGACCGTAAATGTGAGCATGCTAAGGAACTAAAACTTTGATAGTTAACTCTGCAAATATTGGACCTGTTGAACTTGAGCATGTTAGCAGAAGTTGTTCTTATAAGCTGTCTGTGCACCACAAAAATGAGGTTTTGCAACGCTCATACCAGACCCTGTTGACAATCAGAATAATCAAGCTGATCATCAGTGTGATCGCTTTCTCAAATGGGGGAAGCATTCAAATAAGGCTGAAGGTAATGGCTTTAAAGATGAGAAGGTACATACGAGTCTGCTCTGTAACGTCGGTGTGATCCTTTAAGTTGTTACACACGACACCCTTCTGTGCTGCGTCTTATCTGCATATTTCACACAAGCCTGTAATGATTCAGATCCTTACCAAACAATGAAGGAACTTGTTTTCGATCTCACTGGATGATAAAGATAGTTGTACCTTGACTTGTCTGATGAGTTTACCTCTCTGGTTTGTAGATGTACACCCTTGACCTCACAGAGCCGCAGTTCACGTGGAGGAAACTGACCGACACCTTAGGAACGACGCCCTCGCCCAGAAACAAACACTCCTGCTGGGTACACAGAGACAGGTCAGTCCTGCTGGACTGGCACACTGAAAATTACTTTACTGTCACTTTATTGTGAGCGAACAACGCAAATCACCTTTAGCTTCCTCAGGTTCGCCCAGCATCATCACACAGTACACAGGTGTGTTAAATGCAACTCGGAAAAACAAGTTTCCGAGTTGTAAAATGCACATGAACACCTGCTCAAGTCAGAACTCGGAAAAGAATTCGGTGCCCGACTTGCCGTCAGAACCGTCATCACATGGGGGGGCGAAATGTGTTTTGTAAATGTTAACATACTTTTTATTAATTCATGTATTGCACATCAACTTTTTGCTCAAAAATAACTTGTAACAGTGACACTCCAGGTCTGCTTCGTGGCATCAACGCTGTTTTTGCGTTTGTTACAACATTCCGACTTTCCGAATTGAAATCACGTAAAAACACTGAAGTCGGAAGAATGACTTCCCAACTCGGAAACCTGGACCACCCGAGTAGCACCTGAATGCAGCAATAGCCTCAAACGAGAGTTATAGCGAGCATCAAACAACATGACATAATTCACATCATCCACATAGTATATCAAAAGCATGTTTACAGGAAATCCAATGTTTAGTTGATGGCAAACAATCATAAAAAAAAAAAGCACGGCCGGCAAGTCGAAACCATATTAACCTGCAACTTCTGCAATGTGTTGCAGATTAATCTACTTCGGAGGATATGGATGTAAGACTATAGGGGAGGTACAAAACACATCGTCGACAAACTTCATCGTGGAGGAGATGTCCTGGGTAATTGATTGTATTTTAAAAAAGCACCACAACATCATCTGCATATCTTCCTCATAAATATAAACAAACATAATGTCCTGATTATCATCAAATAAATCCTGACATGTTTAAACTTGTTGCACTTTTTTGTACGGTGTCTGTCTGTAAAGTTCTGCTTGTTTCCTACTAATGCCACTCTTCCATTGTCATCGCCAGACAACAATTGGAAACACGTTGTTCAGGTGTTGGGGCTGGAACAATGAAGTCAACATTTTTGACGCACACACTGCAACGTGGAGCATGCCAGAGACAAAGGTAAGAAGAACAGGTTGTTCAAGTGAACTCTTTCTGTGCTTTTATTCCCGTGATTTTTTTTTTATAGTCTTAACAAGGAGAGAACGTGGTAACAAAACTGGAGTTTGTATTTGTAATGTGCAGGGTCCTGTTCCTGTCCCCAGAGGCTGCCATGCCAGTGCCTTAGTGGGGAACAAGGGTTACATCTCTGGCGGTGTGGTGAGATGACTTGATCTCTTATATACGCTCTGGTTGGTCAAATGTATGCAGCAGCCCTTCTCCCCTCTTGCTATGTTTCACATTTCGTCCTCTCAGTTCCCATTAAGATAAATCTTGATGATCATGCAGAGATATTTTAAACTGTAGTTTGTTTCTAACTTGGTGGTAACAGTTTGGGGAAGGGTTTTCCTGTTTCAACATCCCTTTCCTGTTGTGATGTGAAAGTGCCCCCATGCACAAAGCCGGGTCGCTACAGCAATATGGTGTCAACTGAGTTTTATTTGGAAGAAAACCCATTGACCTGCACAGAGCCCGAAACTCGACCCGGAGCGACGCCTTTGGGATGAACATGAACTTAGACTGTGAGCCGAGCTTTACCACCCAGTACTGTAAATTGCTCTTTTGGCTGATTGGTAGAAAAACCCTGAAGCTTCAGAAACCTGTTGAAAAGCCTGAAACCAGAGAACTAAATGTTGAAGCAGCAGATTAATGCCCATGGTTTTATAAAGAGATATTTAGCACTCACACTTTGGTTAAATGTTTGATCGTCTGTAAACTGTTGGCCATGTAGTGTGTCTGATAACGTAAAAAGTTGAGCTAACTCGTGGTATTTACATTAATGGTTGGTATTGTAGCATCTGTCTTATTATAGAGTTTGTTTTGTTCTTGTGTACATCACGTTGATTTGTTTTTTAAAGGCCCATTTAAGCACGGACATTTCAATTAGCTTCAGCTATAAATACTTTAATGTGTAGTAACACTGTCTTCAGACTTCTCCTTATGCAAATACACATTAAATGAATAAACAACCCTTTTTTTGCAGGAGAAGTTGGAGTTGGACATGTTCAGCTTGGACCTGGAGACCTGGACCTGGACTCAATTGTAAAGCTTCCTTCATTCTCTTGTTTATTCTCAAGTACTTCACTGCTTCCTACATTTTTCCTGTGCAATTACATGTATGTACAGATTGAGGTAGCATTCTGCTGTGTGTTTGTGTTACCCTTCACCAGTGACCTCCCCCCATCCTGTTTACCTATGGGTCGCCTTATGCACACCATGACGCCCATTTCAGATCACACGCTCTTCATATACGGAGGTCTTGGCACGGACGGAAACACTCTTAGTAAGTCTCGTCCTCAAAATATTGATCTATAATTGTCTGCACGTCGTCGCCTTCTGTTGGATTACTTGGTTGCAAAAATGTCAAAATCCTAAAAAGAGAGAAACACTGATGTAACTACACTTTTTTTTTTTTTTTTTTTTTTTGGTCTTGTGTGTGTTTTGCATTTTTTAGGTTGGCATTTTTTGTGTCTTTACTGTCATTTCACATTTCACTGTTGTAGTTCTGTGTCTGTAATCAAATTGCATCACTGTTCAAAGTGGTTTTAAATCTGTCTCGAGAATTTGGGGTTCTTGGTGGTTGTTTCTTGTCAGTCATTTGTGTGGTTTGTTTGTTTATACCTCTATATTGGCATTTTATGCCTCTTGTGGTCGCTTTATCTTTTGCAAAAACAAACAAAATCATCACATTCAGGTTGTCGGTTTTCTCAACAGACTGACCTTTTGCTTTAACTTGCATTTGATTGTTTACCTTCTTTTACTAGATGACGCTTGGCAGTTTAACACGCAGAAGAGAGAGTGGACCAAGTTGTTACACCCACACAAGGACAAGCCCAGGTAGAATATTTAAAGCATATTTATGTGCTTTTTTTAATGAGAAAAATAATTAACTCATTAGTTAATTTGTCCTCCTTTCTTTTCTTGTTTGTGTCGACATAAACATGAATTTAAGTCTCAATTTCAGCTTTAAAAATCTGAATAAAATCAGTTTTAATACCTTTTTCTGCTCTCCCAAATTCCTTCTCCCTCAGGGTTTGTCACACAGCGTGCCTGGGGAGAGACAATGATGTGGTTTTGTTCGGGGGAAGCAGCAACATGTGCATCCTCGTAGACTCGGTATGTGATGGAAAACTTTGATTTCTTTAACAGGATCTACCGTTTTTTTTCCCCCTAACTTAACGGTTAGTGATTGTTAAAGCTTTATTTTGAGATCCACAACAAAGTCTTAGTGAGTTAAATGTTGGGTAGCCTAATCTTTTCCTTTGGATTGTGCAGACGTCGGCGAAACATTGCAGCATAATACCTTTAAATCCCTCCTTCATTCTGTTACTGTTTTAACCTATGGCATTTGTCCAGTGAACTAATTATAGCTAAGCAGTTGCTTTAAGTGTTACATAAAGAAAGCTTAAGTGGTTTAAGGACTCTGTGTATAAAGTGCTCATGCAGTGTGTGGCAATGAATCAACATGTGAAGCCAACAAATGTAGCACTGTATACAAAATGTGTTCATGTTCATGCGAGCAGGAAATCCTAACCTGCTGATGTTTAGCAGCTATGGTGTTTACTTTGTTCACAATTTTGTGTTCGCCTGGTTCCGTGCTTAATCAGTCAAAGCATGAAACCCGGAGTACAGCTGGGGAGGAAGGGAACGTTTGAAAATATTGACCATAAATAAAAGTATTGGTGAAAGAAAAACTGATCCAGGGACATGGGCTTGACATGGTTAAAATTAGGAGTTGACCAAAGATGATTATTCTCTCGGAACCACGAACTTGTGTCAAAATTGTGCTGCCTTTTGTCTAAAGGTACAAGAAATATTTTCAGTGTCCCTTAAACTGCGATATTTCAGCAAATGTAGAAAACTTGTGTGAAATATATATTTTTTTTTAACCTGTTTTCAGGTGCACAGTATCACTTGATAATAAATGAAAGGATTAAAATGTTAAACATTTGAAAGAACAGAAAATAATACTAGATTGCCATCCGTCTACCATGTGTCATTTTCAATCCCTTCCTCAGGTCGCTGTTCTGAGGGCTCCATCGCAAAATCACTGCAGAGACGTGATCATCTTTCAGACTCAGCCATACTCCCTCTTCAGGTATGTTGAACCCTCCATGTTTTATTTCTGATGACATCTGTGGGCGAGAATACAACTCTCAACTTTGACTTCTTAATAAATTCTAAGTGTGCTTCAGAATTGCTTGGACAGTGTGGCTTTTGTTCTTTCTGTTCTGTTAGTGGTCGGTCACATGCGTTTGTTCTCACTGTGCATTGAGTACATTGGGATTATTTAAGGTCATGTTTGCAAGTTGTCACCATTCACACATGATTAACCAGTTTTAACAAGGTCCACAGAGACCCTTCAGACACTTGGAGCTATTTATACTCGCACTGTGGTGGACCCGTGTGCCAGTTCACATCCAACAGAGGACATTAATTGTGTTGTGCTAACAAGCTTTACACAGTTTTCCAAATGTGTATGTTGCTAACGACACAGGTCTCCAACAAAGTTCATGCTCTTTAGATTTGATGTAAGCGTTAAAATGTTAAGAAGGCTGGTGGAAAAAGGTTCCAAGGTTATCTTTGGTTTCTAATCTGTGCTCGCATTCCCTCTTACTTTCATGTAGCCTACACTCGGGACTTTTGCTAATGGGGTATAGAAAATTACTTTGTGCACCATCCCATCTCTGAATCACGTACCTGTAGCAGCACAATGCTAATATTTATTAGCCAGCTAGCTTGCTAACTAGCTTGCAAGCTAACACTTGAAGAAGGAACTTCAGGGAATGTTGGAAGGGCAAAATAGCGAACTAGCTAGCTAGCTAGCAACCCCCTGATACATTGGGGTGTTCTTCACAATTATAGATGTTAAAATCAAGTTGTTGCCAATGAAATTTCCCACATGTACCATACTGTTGCACTCAAAATATTAGCTCTTAAACTTCAGTTTTATCCAAACATCAAAGCATCGTAACGAGAATGGAAATATTACAACCAACAGCTGAGACCTAAATGAAAGTAAAATACGCCACCAGTGTGCAGATTAGCATGTTGATAGATGAGGCCCCATTTTAATAAACCTAAAAAACGTAATGTTGTGTGTTTGTCCTCTTTTTAGATTGTGTGAAGACTTCATGGGGAAAAACCCGGAGCGGTTTAAGAAGCAGCTGAACTGGCTGCCGTCAAAGCTGCGCAGCAAAGTCGAGAAGCGAGTGGCCTTCTTCTCAGCGACCCCTCCTGTTCTTACAGCCTGAAGGGGAAACGTCTCTCTTTTAGATTCTTCTGAGCTGGTCAAATATCACTGAACTGTTTTCATTCTTTGTGTTGGGAATCTGTGTTTTTGTGTCTAATGGTTTAAGAAAAAAAAAAAAGGTGCTAATGTTGAATTATTTTAACTTAACAAAAATGATCTGTAAATAAAGTTGTGTTTTTTTTGGCCTTATTTTTAACAACTAGTTTAGATTAGGGAACGTTTTACTCTTAAAGTTATTTGATCATGTGCAATCTGTTCTTGAATAAAGGTTTTGGTGTTTTGTATGTACACTTTGTGTTGTGTTTTATTTAAAGATCAAGAAGATGCTTTCTTATTTTAGGAAATGATAACACCAAGTTAAATATTCCACTTTTATTTAAATGGGCTTACATGATTAAGTTGAATGTATCATACGAGTGTTATATGGGTTTTAGAAAATGTCAGCATGAATTCCTTGGTTCACCTGCATAACATGTATTCATTTCCAGACTTGAAAGCATCCGTTTCTGTCAGAGCGGCTGTAAGAAATGTACATAAATGGGTAAATGTTACCCGAGAAAGATAAAAACTATTCATGTGTGAAGCAAAGCAGGAAACAGTAGCTTGATTTATCATACTTCCTTTCCGTTTTGTGAATATATTACCTTTAGTTTTTCTCTCTTACTGCCTCTTTTGTGAGTTTCAGTTGCAGCACTTTTTCACTTCTTTGTATCACAAAAATCCTGAAAGTGAAACTGCACTTAAATGCTTTTTATTTACCTAAATTTAAAAATACTGAGCCGAGCCAGTCGTAGGAAATGTTAAAAAAAAAATCGCTTTCTCCATTATGTAAAAAGAAGCCTGATGGGTGTCTCTGAACGCTGATTCACAGGGCAGCACGTGATGGAGGAGGATTTAGTTTCACACAGGTCTGACGTAGTTGGCGGGCAGCAGGCCTCGCTGTCCCGTGCGCTGGTTGATTCCAAACATCCATCCCTCATCTATCTGCTCCACGTCTGAGATCAGATCGCCTTCCTGCAGGGAAACTTCGTCTTTGTCTGCCGCTGTGTAGCTGTAGATGGCCTGGAAACGCTTCTGTGGAGTGTAATCAAACATGAATACACGCAGAGAAGAGGAATAACAGAGTGTTTACAGACTCCAGTGTGACTGATTTGCATTTATTTTCCTTCTCCGTGAGATAAACACGCGTCCAGCATATAACAGTCTGATGATGCATTAACACGTGCAGCAACTACAGTCTCAGTTGGCAAACTACACACACATACATTCAAAGACAAAACAATAGGAACACTCACATTTCAGGCACTTTTAAAGCTCCAAAATGGACAAATTCAACACTTAAACATGATTATTTTCTTATTCTGTAGCCGGTTTTGCAGCCAGCATGTCACGGCTGTTTGAAGATAACAGCGGGGAAAAGCAGTTTTCATGAACAAAGGTAGCATAAAGAGATAAACATGCACGCACACAGTATAATATTCAGGCGTCCAAACACCACTGCTCATCTTGTGTTGTATGTTCATGTGATAGCCTTACCCCTCCAGCAGGTGGTGCTACAGCAGCAGGACGCACTTGTCCGACTGGCTGACTGCATCTCTCCTGGTTGGGCTGCTGGCCTTCATAGTCTAAAAACAGACCACCCACACAGACACATGCACGCACGGACGCACAAACACACACAAACACAAACACACACACACACACACAGTCAATAACATATAAACTTTTAAATATTGTTATAAAAAAGGTTTATGTCTCTGACCTTGTCTGTTTTCAGGAGGCGGCGCGTCACTTCGAATCCTGCTCTTCTCAAACTCTTCATGGTACTTTATCTGTAACACATAAAAAAACACACACTTTAAAATCACAGTAAGACTCACACAAAAACATTCAACTGTTCAGTACGGCTCGCCATTTAAGGAGGTGCTGAGAGATGATCAGGGAAGTTATCAATGCTGCCAAAGCAACAGTTAAAGAAGATAAAAAAAACCTTAAAACATCAAGGTCCTGTCTGCTTTAAGTTTACTTTCTCAGATTTGTTGCATTTGATTTTCTCTCCCTGCAAAAAGACTTTAAAGAGGCAACAAGATTGAATGCACCAATGAAAAATGTGCATCAATCTAATTATTTAATTTGGATTTGTTAAAGATGCTCTAGTGGTGTCAAATCTGTGTTAAGTTCAGAAATCATCTTTTCTTCAACTTCTGTTAAAAAAAATTCAAGTTGAGCTTTCAGGGGTGGGGAAGAGAAAACTTAGTGATGAATTAGGAAAAGACTTCCAGCCCTCAAACCAACCCCCAATGTCCTCAACAGACCTCAGGAGGAGCGAACAGAAGGAGGACATGCCGGGAAAAGCTGCAGGACAGTGAGTGAGATAAAACAGGCAAAACTGAGAAAGAAGAAAGAATAAAAGATGGATGGATGAAGAAATGAACAAAGAGAGGAAAAGAAGACACGATCGGGGAAAGAATGAAAAAGGAGGGATGGGAAGAATAAAATAAATATAAAGAGGGAGAGAGAGAAGTAGAGACATAGGAGGGGGAAAAACAGCAGAAGGAAGGAAGACAGAAAACGAAAAGATAGATAGATATTTGTATCGTCAACAATAGGATACTCTTATTCACAGATTCAGTTTCAGATAAGTTCCAGTGGGAGTCCACAAAACATACGACATCACACAGAGAACATAAAGGGTGGATGTTGTTGAGGCTGGATCTTTACATTGGTCGAGTTTATTAAGTGCTGTGATTGCAGATGCCTGGAACAAAACTGGAAAGAAGAAGTAATTCATAAAAAGAATGAAAGAATTGAGCGGGAAAGAAGGAAAGAAAGAGGAAGGAGGAAAGGAAAGAGAGAACAAATTAAGGATTTAAGGATTGAAGGAAGTTAAACTAAGTAAAGAGACCAGTGGTTTAAAAGGGAAAGAAAAGTTTTGATCTTTTGACATGCAGCTTATCACCCATCATTCCTCTCTCTAACCCCAGCTCTCAGGAGAAAAAAGGGAAAGTTTCTGTGTGTGTTTCAGTGTGTGTATATGTGTGTGTGTGTGTTTCAGTGTGTTGATATGTGTGTGTGTGTGTGTGTGTGTGTGTCCACAGCTGAGAGACTTTGACCATATAGGGCAGCTGCTCCTCAGTGGACGGCGAGAAATGTCTGAAATGTTCCTGTGTGTCTCTGCAGGATCTGAAACTCTCAACATGCTGTTTGTTCTCTCTGATCCAGTCTCTGCTTCATGAACTGAATCATTCTGATATAATAATACTAATATTGTCACCTGTGTGACGGTACTGAAACAATAAAAACAAATAAATCAAAGACTACGTTTTTTACAGTATGGTCAAAGGATGCAAAACTATGTGAATTTCTCGTTCTCGCCAGTATTAAAGGTAGAGTGAGTAACTTCTTCCTAAAAAATAAAATACAGACTTATTCAAAAGTAATGCCACTCAATCATCACTTCTGGGCCTCCATACATGTGTGTCTGCAGAGACCCTGTCCTCTGTCTGGATTTTCATGTTTTGGTCTGTTTTGGTTGACAACCTTGTGTTGACTTTTACCCACAAACACAGAGTTGGCCTGCTTTCACAGGCAGGTAACGAACACTGGTGGTTAGCTTGTGCTAGCGTGCGGTAGCTTGGGGTGTAGCTACAGACAGTAAACATGCACGCTAACCCTGCAGTGAGTGCTTTTTCTGGTAGTGCTGAAACCCAGGAGGAGGGGCCCAGTTCGAATGTTTTGTGTACAAGCTGTAACGAACAATGCTACTGACCCCACTAATATATATAATACAACTACACGCTATATGTAGTTAGCCACTTCAGTCCAGTGGTTCACAAACTCTGGGTCAGGCCCCTCCAAAGGGTCCCCAAATTATTCATTCATTTATTGATTCACAATTGCAGTGCATTGTGGGGCGGTTTAGTATGAACAGTATGCTCCTGTTTCATACTTAGAAATTCTGGCCGATCTAGTAACCATCCTGGCATTTCTCACATACACAAAATTAGATCATTAGATCATACTACATATTCACTTGTGAAGGTTTCAGACACAGCTGTGGTTTTAAAATGATCTACTGGAACGATTCTGTTGTTTTCTATGTTTTTTGTATAATTTCCAGAAGTGTGCAGCACAACAAGTTAGATTGTTTCGTAATTTTTGTGTTTGCTCGTGTGACTTGTACTTGAGTGAGTCTGATAACGACTGTTGGACCAGTTTAATAATTATGTGATGTAAATCAACCTCAGGAGAAGTGAGTCAATGGGAGGAGAGGAAGAAACATTTATTTCGAAGAATGTTGTACTCTTACCCTAATCTGTCGGGGTTGTTTTTGTGAAATATTCCACTTACGTTGCTGATCTGGTCTTGCGTCTTCTTCAGTCTCTGCATCTCCGGAGTGTCGGAGACGACGCTGAAACCTTTCCCCTTGTTCTTTTCAAAGTCCTCCTTATAGAGCGCCTGAAATGTACAGCACGTAAAAAAAAATCATGTGCCAATCAACTTTAAGAGCAAAGGTTTAATAAAGCTTGAAAAAACCAAGTGGAGAAGATTGACGCTGCTAAATGTAACGATACAACCAACAGCTAGTTAGCTTAGCTTAGCATTAGGGATGGAAACAAGAGGAAGTTGATGTCCTTGCTTTGTTCAAAAAAAATTAAAATCTGTCTACTCTCACCTCACAATGGACTTTGAATATTTAATCCAAAGATTTCCTCAGTGAGATTACCCGCAGCTAGCAACAAGCCTAGGAAACAACTGCGCCAAACAAGGAAATAATCGAAGAATACACCATTCAAACACTAAGGTTTGTATATTTTTAGTATGGATACAAAAATGGGACTCAGCTTGAGCTACACATGTTCTGTTGGGCAAATGGTGTTATCTTTAGACAGGCTAGCTGTTTCTACTGGTTTCCATTCTTTATGCTAGGCCAAGCTAACGAAATGTTAGCCGTAGTTCCACATGTACCATACAGATGAGAGATTGTGTTTCATCTTATCAACTAACTCTCAGTAGAACACCAATATATATTATAATGATATATATTCTATAACATTGAAGACAAGTTTTATTTACTGTAAACGACCAAATTAATATGAAACACTTGTTAAAATCATGAAGTTTTATCACTGAGTTATAAACTGCATTCACAGTATATTGGGATCAGTTGAATGACATCTTGCTGTAAGAGAATTGTTGCAAGAAAACAGGCAAAAAGAAAAAGGAAAAAAAGAAGGAAAAGTCACGACTATAACTTAAGGAAACAGGTTGCGTCTATGAAATGCGGGCAGTTCAAATAAGACCAATTCTTCCTTTGTATGTCTGGTTGTTATAAATAATTTTTAAAGGCAGAATGTGCAACATTTTACACATAAATATATCAGAAATCCAGTAAACCCTCTGTAAATATTTATGAGTCATGACTTGCCCACAAAGAGTGTGACGTGCGAGTCCCGCTGTCTGTGATGTTGTCTGAGCCGTGTTTACACCGTGTTTACATGGACGGGACGGCGGGTCGGCTAACCCCCTTGTGTATAAAAGTTGTTTAAGTGAGGGACTAGAGAAAAGAAGAATAACATACTGTACTCACTGCTTATTTGAACGTCACCTAAGCGTTATTAGATCACGGTCATTCCGTGTAAATTTACATGCAATGTGCAGCTACGAGCTAACTAAAGAGCGCTACCATTAGCCTGCTAACACAACAACGCAGCTCGAGACGAGGACAATGTTGTCCTCCGCTTGCGCTTAGTGCTAAATTATGGTGCGTTCCAATTTGATAACTCCTTTGTGCAAACGCGAGTGGAGAGGGGTTGGATGTGTGTCGCTGTAGGAGAGCGGAGGATTCAGTGTGGCGGAGGTGTCGCCAAACAGCAGTTTGTTTTGGTTTCATGCTGGTGCTCAAAGGCGACACCTACTGGATCAAAAAATCGCACATTCTTCCTTTAAATCAGTCAGCAACGATAAATTCAACATAACCTGAATGCAGCATGGATCAAAACCATATACACATGATTTAACAAGCAAGGATACATGTTTGGGACTTATTTCATGCAGGCATGCAGACATGTTAACATACACAGATAGAGGTTGGAAAGACGTTACATCTCAAACACCTCTAATGTTGCTAAAATGAAACAGGAGTCAGTTGATGTGTTGTTATGACTGTAAAGACCAAACGAAGAACAAGGTGAGATTTAGTGTTATTGGATTTTTTGAGGATCCGCAGTTTTCAGATCGAGCCGGACATACGTGACTGATCTGGTCTTGCGTCTTCTTCACTCTCTGCATCTCCGGAGTGTCGGCCACCACGCTGAAACCTTTCCCCTTGTTCTTTTCAAAGTCCTCCTTATAGAGCGCCTGAAAATGTGTCAGGTTGTAATGAACTCAGTCTGTAAAGATAAGCCCCCCCCTGAGGTTTTATTTTCAGCCCAAAGAGGGTTGTGTTCTTCGAAGTAGGAAACAGCTGGATTATGAGGTTTGACATTATGAGGCTAAACACACACATGTCCTGTAACGATATACATACACACACACATGCAGCGCTTTAAATGGCAATTTGTCAAATTTCCGTGGATGTTTTGGCCTTGGGGGGAAATACCTGTAACAATAAACAAAGCTAGAAATATTTACTTGAAAGAGAATCTGAGGTCCTCAAACACTTTGCAGACACACACGCACACACAGAAGTGAGTCATGTTCTAGCTATGAGGAATATGCTGCCTCAGTGAGAGAGCTCGCCTGCCAGGACTTTTATGGTTATAAACAATGAACCGGGTCAGTTGAATGAGAGGAGAGGACAGAGAGAGAGAGAGAGAGAGAGAGAGAGAGAGAGAGAGAGAGGGAGAGGGAAACAGCTTTTGGTGTAAATCTGACTGGTGTTATCTTAACATCATGTAGCATATGAGCAAAGTAAAGTTAAATGATTGCTTATTAGTTTGATGGAGGTTTTAACCAAAAATGGAACCCATTCGCCTCGGGACGCGTGGTTAGGTCAGCTGCTAGTTTCAGATTTAGCTTTGAGCTTTGAGATGAAACACTTAAATAACTGTGAGTGAGCTGAGATGTACACGTAGACGCGTTTCACTTGCGTTGTTCACATTATACAGTTTGCTTATATTTAGCGTGTGTGGTTTGTTAACTTAGCGCATATCATTTTAACATTTGGAAACAGTACGACAGAGATAGCATTTAAAGAGGATATGAGACCCGATAAAAAACAAAAACATGTAGCTTAGCTCATTACTTCTAGATTGTGTCTCAATTCTTTCGCTGATCTAATGTATCTGTTTGATGTTGTAGCTTCAGTAAAAGTAGCTGGCAAGTGCAGCATTTGCAAATAAATTTGAATGGAAATGAAAGTATTTAGAGAATAACAAATATTTTAGCACAGGTGAATTGAAGTGAAAAAATACAGTAAGGCAGCAGTATATTGCTAAAAGATTAGCTTGTTAGCAAAAATACATGCTTGGTAACTTTGCCCATAGACTGAGTATTAACATGGACGAAGAAACAGCCGCCTTGGAGTGAAGCCAAAAGATTTAGACTGGCTGCGGTATAGCTCATAAGCCCCGCCTCCTCTATGCAAACAGATAAGACATTGGTCAAAGTACAAAACCAAAATGCACATTAGATATGTGTAGTATGCTGCAATTGTTTTCCTTGGATGGTGAAGGGAAGACTCTCCCTACTCTGTCTTCAACTGGCTCGTACACACTAACTAAATATGTAAGAGAAGTCTTACATGTCACTGTTTCTATATAAACATTAAGCATATACTTTAAATGCAAATGAATAATTTGAGTTTAAGGAAATGTTTCTGATCAGGCAGAAACCTTGTTAACTTTAACAAGGGTAAAATAAGCACCGTCTCCACATGTTTTAGGACAAGGCAATCATAGAGTAGAAATGAAACTGTGAAGGTATCTCTTCATTCTCCGTGACTTGGTTCAACTTTGTTCTTCTCATCAGGTTAATCTGCTGGCTTGGAAGGTGTGATTGGATTAGAGATTAAGGACAGCGGCGTTCAGTAGAAGAGGATGAGATGAGCCGCTGCCACACGAGAGAAAGAAAAGGAGGAGAGGTTCTTAACACTACAGCCTGTCTTGTGATCACTTAGGAGAACAAATTAACTCTTTATAAAGCTCACATTTGGTGATGTTTCAATCCCTCTGTTTTTATATCTTATTTTCTTTCTTCAATATAACTACGTTTGTACATCAAAGTGAAGCTGGACTGTGTCAAAGTGTCGCTCAAAGCGCTCATTTAAGTCAATCAAAGAATCCAATGGAGAAGCAAGGATGCGTCCTCTTCTCCTGCTGAGTTAAGGAGACAGATAGTCGAGAAGACACGCTGAGTCATCATGACGCAAAGAGATTAGGACGAGTTATCTCTGCTGGGGACAGAAAACAGGGACAAAGCAGGAGTGAAAGCAGAGACAGAGTTGAGTGACAGTGGCTGATTTTTCTGGGTGTCTGACCTGGCTATTGAGCATGCTCTGTTGCTTGAGACGCAGGTTCTCAGGGGTGTCGGTCACTATGGTGAAGGAGGTTTTGGGGTAATGCCTGAAAGAAAGGAGAATATCAGATAACACTTACCCAACAAACCAATGCTAAATTTAACTGAAAGCCTGGTTTATATCTTTTAATGCCACCCTGATCTTATTAACATAAAAACACAGTACACTCCTCCGGGTGAATTACTCTGCTTCACTAAAGGAAACATTTCCTTGATAAAGATCATGATTCTACATTTTTGGATACATTTTACTCAAACTTGGGGTGCCGTATTGCCTAGCGGTTATGTCGTGCACCACATGAACAGAGGATATAGTCACGGCGGCCGTGGGTTTGTTTTTTTGACATCGGCCCTTTGCTGTATGTCATCCCACACTCTCTCCTCCCAACATTTCCTGTCTATCTTCAGCTGCCCTATCCATCCATCCATCCATTATCTTTAGCGCTTTTCCCATTCGGGATCGCGGGGGACTGGAGCCGATCCCAGCTTTCATTGGGCGAGAGGCGGGGTATACCCTGGACTGTTCGCCAGTCAATCACAGGACTGACATCCAGAGACAGAGACAACCAGTCACACTCACATTCACACCTATGGGCAATTTAGAGTCACCAATGGACCTAACGAGCATGTCTTTGGACTGTGGGAGGAAGCAGGAGTACCCGGAGAGAACCCACGAATGCACAGGGAGAACATGCAAACTCCACACAGAGAGGCTCCTGTCCGACGGAGATTCGAACCAGGAACCTCCTCGCTGTGAGGCATCAAAAATGGAAACATTTCCTTAATCAAGATCATGATTCTACCTTATAGATACATTTTCCTAAAACTTGGGGTGCCGTAAAGCCCTTATACTGCTTTTGGCAGGTACACTACGGCAACAAAAAAAGAGACAAATAAAAGAAGAGATGTAGATTCTAAATACACTCACATACTGCAGTAAGGTTTCTTCTCAAAGCCTTTGTAGGTTGTCATGCTCAGCGCCATCTTGCAGACCTCGCAGCTGAAACAACCTTTGTGCCAATACTGGAGGGAAGACAAGAGAGCGAAAAATTCAAGAGACATAAAGTGTGCGATAATCCTTATATACTTCCAAATTCTTATTCATTGTTGTTGAATGTTGAAATACATGCATTTGGTATTAGAGAGAAAATTCCTTTACTGCTCTACAGGAGGGTGCAGCTGTTTCTCTGTTTATCTGCTCTGAATGAGTGCCAACAAGAAATGTTCTCAGTGCAAAATTACCCAAAGGAATTGAATTGAATTTGTTGCGATGTCAAAATCTGTGTACTGTATTCCATGATATGTACCTGTCTGATAAAGGTAAGTATTAAGGTGGGTTTAAGTAGCCTCACCAGTGGTGTCTAAAAAAGTGGTTAAACTCTGAGTTGTTCCCCAAAATGTTTTTATAAGTGGCTCTTCCAGCACATTCTTACTAAAATTGTATTGAAGAATCCAGGCTAAGGGTCATTAAGAAATGATGTCATCACATAATTTTTGCAGCAGATTGACTCGACCGTAGTTCACATAACTCTGTACAACGCACTGTCTGCAGCACATGTAGCACAGTATGTTGTTACAAATCAAAAATGATTCAAATATATACTGTTTCATACTTTTTATTCAACTATTAAAAGCAGAATTTTGAGTACATATGCATAGCTTTATAAGAGCGATAAACAGTGCACGTAGAAATGGTCTTTGTATATTCCAACTTAACCAAAGCGACTTGACTGTACACTTTCTGTTGTTGTTCATTGTGTCCTTTATCGTCCAAACACTAGAAGAATTTCTGAACACTGCAGAGTGAATAATACAGCTCCAGAAAATTAATCAGGTATTTTACCTTTAGGCCTATCTGTGACCTGCAATTGATGGAATTAACCTTAACTGTTGGGGTAACAGAGGGTTTCTTTCTCTGCTTACAGTCACATTAATAGAGTACAACCTAACAAACTAAAAAAGAGACAATCAGGGACAGGGACACACACGCGCACACGCACGCACACGCACGCACACACACACACACACACACACACACACAGTGTCTCTGTGCTCTGTCCTTTTTTTCTTTTTTTTTTGACATTTAGAGGCTTGTGGCCAATGTTTATTAACCGGATGTGGTTTTTCTTCTCATGCTCCCTCAAAGTTTTTGTGTGTGCGCCTGTGTGTGTCTTTTTGTGCATATGGTATTTGCACAATTGTGTGAACACAAGTAAAGATACAGTCAGCAACATAATCAGATCATTTCAAATAGTGGTACAGCATCACCAAGAACATACTACCACATGAAGTGCACTACAGTACATTAGTTTGGGTTAAATTTGACATGAACCATTAAACAGCTACAACAAGCTTTACATAAATAGTTGGTGACAGAATGAAAATCCCATAGAATACAAATCTGCATACTCTCTCATCTTTGGACTTTTTTTTAAAAGTAATTAACAACTCTAATTGGGTTTATTTAAATTGTCTGCTGAGTCAATTTTAGTCAATAGAATTTTTTGTGTTCAAAGACCTACAATGATAGGCTACTCAGAAAAATAAAAATACAGTATTGTATCCGAAATAAGAAACATAATACATTTCTATCTACACAATAGAAATGCAGAATATTAAAGTTACATCTATCTATAGTTAATGAGGTAGACTTGAATCACCTTACCTTATCAAGGCAATTAATTTTCTCTGTGGGGTAAACCGGTTTATTGCATCTTCCACAGGGTGGATTCATGATGGCAAAGGGGCACCACAAAACAACAAACAAAAACACTCAGAAGTCCAGTTAAAAGTGCTCAAAAGGAGAGTTCAAGCTTCAAAAGGACACAGTCAGCCTCCTCGTCGCTCGCAGACACATCAATTAATATAAGGACTGGTTCTCAAGGCAGGAGGAGTCTACCTCCTGCAAGCCTGAAGCACGAAGCCCTCACGGTGCCTTCATGAACAGTCGAATGTAAGGAATTTTCCTTCTTCTTCTTTGTCAGTGAAAAGTTAACAGACCGGCGTCGAAATAGAGAAACAGAGCGCAGAATCTCCACATGTAAAATGATCCACATTCTTGCTGAATACATTTTGAATTTCGTTTTTTGTAATTAAAAACTTAAGATAGCACTTGAAAGATTAACACAACAACGTATTTAGATTAACACGTTTTTTTGTAGAGTACCTGAAGGCAGCATCGAATGAATCCGTTACATAGCAACCTAAACTGAAAATTATTCAAATATAAAACCATAATGTTATGTTATAGCGTTAAAAGTACATAAATTGAATTACCCTATTACCCCATACATTTTGTGGAGACACACAAATGATTTTTGAAGGAAACAAACTAAAGAGGGAAAGAGTTGATGGTCTTCAGCGACTCCTTGTTATCAGTAAGTAGCATTATTTACAGTCTATGGTAAGTAGTTAGTATTTGGCGCCATCTGTCTGTGAATGTAAAAACTACATGTAAATAAGCCATCTCGTATAACTGTGAACATGAGCTACATGCTAACCCCGTTGCTAACATTCAATTTCAGTAAATTGTGCCAAAGGGTCGAAGTAATAAGTCAGTAAGTACGAAGGTACAGACACGAATGGTGTACCCGGAACCACAAACACACAAAACAAGAGACACCACACTGCTATATTATGGTTAAATACGTATCACTTCGCCTTGTGGATATCATCGGGGGTATAGCTCAGTGGTAGAGCATTTGACTGCAGATCAAGAGGTCCCCGGTTCAAATCCGGGTGCCCCCTCTTTTTTCAACAACCTCATATGAAGTTTATCGTCTATTTACAGATTCCTAACACAGTGGACGACAAGAAAAATACAACAGCAAATAGTATTATATCCGTTTTTTGCCATTTAACAGTAGCAAGCGCCATGTTGAATGCCACACACATCATGTCTTGACAGCAGAGCTCGCAAATAAATCTTTATCTTCGACTTAATCTCGCTTTATTTCACTAACAATATCAAGAGAAAATCAAGATTTTTTAAAACATATATTGTAATTGCAAGTATAACTTGGACTATTCCGTTTCCCTCCTATATTATGAATGGTATGTTCCACCTCCTCTACCTGTTATCTTCAGATAAAAAGTTTTATTTCTACGTTTTCTCAGTGGGCCAGTAAACTTTCCACTTCAGGTGTCCTCTGACTGAACTGTAAGTCACATACTTGAGCTGATTTGTCATTTGCAAAGGTAATTTGACTTTTTTTATGGGCTGCTAGCATTGCACTGACCATGCTAACTTAGGCTATAGTTCAAAATGAGGGATAAAGCTAGCAGCGTTAGCATGTGTCCATCATCTTACAACTCTGAATTTAAGAGGTAAGTAGAGATATTAAATGCGGAAGGACTTTAATAACATTCATTTCAATCAGTCAACATGCTTTAAGATAATTTATCTTTGCTGTGAAATCATTTTCTAATTCTTAAATAAAAAAAGGTATACATGTTTTTGCTTGTAGGCTATTTATGATAAGTTGGCTGGTTGAGGTCCCTACCTTGGTGAAAGTGAGACCTAAAAGGTAATAGGTTGTTCCCTTTATTGTATTAATTTGGCGCCATCTTGTGGCAGTGCTATGTATCACCTGTCATACAAAAGTGGTTCAAAAACCATACATTCACAAAGGAATTTGTCTGTATTTAAAATACTTTCTTAAAGATGTGTTTAACTGTACCCTACCAAATACTCAATTTTGATTAATCACGTAAGTGGTGTGCAGTGGTAGACGTTCAGAGTTAGGATTATCTGTGAGAGTGCAGCGAAGTTAAGCATTATTTCTCTTTTATGTACTGTATTGACATTTGGTCTTAATATCTACAGGTTTTGTTGCCAATTGAATTATATGCAGCAGTTTTAACGTGCATGTGCATTGTGCACACAAACTATGTCGATTATTTTATGCGACTTTCCTACATGGTTGAATGATGTTTTGAATTTAGAGCTCATTTGCAAAGAAATCAAAATAGGGTTTAGCTGCAGCTTTAGAATAAGAGCTTGTTACCTTATAGCACTTATCTGACCGTCCATCCTCGTTAGATAAAGTATGCCAATTACTAATATCGGCCAAGATTGTCAGTCACCAAGCATGACATCGACATCAACACTCACCAGCTTTTATTAAGACACATTTAAACAGAAAGATAAAAAAAAAAAGCTCTCATAACTTGATGCCTCCAATAAATCTCATTCAAATAATATTATTCCAGAGATGTTCAGGATGATTATTTTAATCACTATCAGTTATATTGCTAAATATCTGTAAATAGTGAAGTCCACAGAGAGAGAGAGATAACATTTCATGAACCACTGGTCACATGGAAGTTTCCTGACACAAAAAAATAACTACAAAAACTGAATGAAAACAAAAAGACACATAGTTAAGTAGAGTTTTACATTGGTTTGCAGTATGAAGGCTTGTTTGATTCATTCCCTGACATCCCCCTCGTATTGATGGGTATTGTACAGTTTTTTCTGTACATTCAGCTTTCTGTCACTCAGACCCTCCAACCCTTGAATAACACGACAAATCCTCTGTGTGTTTGTAAAGAGCAAAAGACTCAGAGAAAAACAAGAGCAAGGGCAAGAGCTTCAAGAGCAGTTAAAGTAAAAAAAAAACGTTCCAGCCGTCAAGGTCGGAGTAGAGGAACCCTTTGTTGATGGTCGTCCTGATTGTCCATATTGGTTCTCTTGCAGTCCTTAAGATGGTGTCCTCCATTTCTCTTTCTGAGTCCTGCAAGTCCAGCACCCTTAGCATCACTGCTCAGCTTCAATGAACCCTTCCTTTTCATGACCACCCAGCTCGACTTCAGCGTAATTGGAGTGACAGCCCTGGTTACGAAACTTCATAGACGGCCAGTAGTTATTGGTGCGTCGCTACAAATAACAGAAAGAAGTTGTAAATGGCCAAGCAGTGGAAGACACAAGCGTGTGCATGTAGAGGATGTCTCTAAGTCCTGATATGTATTTCTTGTTTGACTCACCTGCATGAGGTAGAAAGGTGGAGCCACTGTGGGGTGTGTGTTGATGTAATAGACAGCCAGTAAGGTCAGAGCCACGAGCAGAACTAGTGCAGCCACTACACCTGCTATGATGGCTGTGTTCTCTGGGATCCCCTTAGGTTTGGGAGGACTTGTGTCTGTATCTGAAAGGACAGAAAACAGAGAATGTTTTAAATGTTAAAGCTGTGCTGCATGGAAAAAGCCTGGCTGAAGAAGCGACTGTAAATGGAGAATAACAAGTGTGGTTTTTATGGTCTGCTTGTGGTGGCCTACATGAGGTGTTGTTTTACATTCCAATAGTGTGTCATAAGATGAATTATATTGCTAAATACTTCCATACATGCTCAGGAAAACATCTAGAATTCACTTTATACAGCGGAAAAACAGAAAAGAAGAGATCTGTGTTGCATTATCTGTGTGAGTATAAAACTCTGAAGAACAACACTTCAAGAGCACGGCCAGTCAACCATTAAATCACAAACCAGAGCATAAAACAGCTCTCATAAAGCCTTTTAAAAATCACCAAGATGGATAAAAGGATCATTCCAGTTTATTACAACTTGGATTTTTAGAAGTAGCTTTACCCATGTACCGCAGATACTAACATTAACGTACCAAAATAGTTTGTGCTATCTGGGAACACATGAGCATTGCTACATCAGTGTCGGCCAATCAGACAAGCAACCCCTCCATCAGTGTAATGTGTTGGATCCGTCTCTGCCTTGATCATGGTTATTGGCCTTTTTGAACACCAGGGACATTGTTCAAAAGTACAGGACGTCTAGCACAAAGTCTGACACATTGGACTGTTAGAAATGTTTTTTTTAAGTGGTCATGGCAATAAACTTTAACCCTGATGTACCACCTTGAATAATGAGATGAACCCTTACTGTTTGACCTCACTGTGTGTTTCCCCCTAGACTCTGCTTCAGAGAGATTTACCTCGGGTGACAGGATGATCTCTGAGCACTGCTGAAGTCGGAGTTGGACCTGGAGAGGAGTGGTTGAAGGTGCCAGTCGATCCCTCAGGTTGTACTGGGTTGTAGTCCTCACATGTGCTTTTTGCCTGAGTGAATTTCAACAGTAACCACTCAACAAAGATGATGCACAGGTTCTTATTTCTCTGTTGTATGAATGGGAAATGTTTCTCACCTCTACTGAGCAGTTGTATTGTATCCACTCTTGCCTGTGCCGGTCGATCCCGTCAGAGCATCTGAAAGTCAGCGTTAAAAAAATGACGAGCCAGGTTCTCTGTGGTTTCATCACAAGATTAATCTGCCAAAATGTCACTTTACCGTTGGAGAGTGTTGCACCAGCCGCAGCCAGTTGTCAGGTTGGATGTTAAGCAGAGGTCGCAGGATTTGTGTTGAAGACAAGCTGTAGGAAGCAGACAGAGAGGGTACTGGAGTTTTAGATTTGAGTAGAAAAGGTTGGCTGTGGTTCAAAGGTCGGTATGTAGGGGATACTTACTGGGAAGAGGTGTGAACTCGAAAGCAGATCCGCTTACAATCTTCGTGAAGTTGATCTCAACGCGATGATACTCATAGATAGTAAATTGTTCCCCCTTTTCTAGACAGAATAGAAAGTATAAGCAGGTCTCCTATTTGTGTTTCTGCTTCGTCTGGTTTAAACTTATCGTGTACGATAAGACGCACTGCACTGCTGGCGTTAAAAAAGCATTCCAATAATAGCCTCATTAAACATTCTTTTCCTGAGCATTTTCCTTGTTAATCATGAATAAAATTGAAGACGACTTCTGATTCATTTTCTCGAGAAAGTATATCCTTCAAAAATCGACATAAGAAAATAAAAAATGTAAATACCTTGAACACAAATACAAAGAACATGTTTAAAGAACTGACCTGAGGGCTTTGAGAGTTGATTTGGTAGCATAAAGGCTTCAGACAGTCCTACTTTCACTGGATGCCCTTTGACATCAATTGTCTCCACTGACATAGGGATCTAAAAAACATTAGTTTTGACATGGCGCTCTTAGGACGGTGCAGACTGTTCACACGAAGCAGGAAGCAGTTACGATTCTTTACTTACTTCTTTGTAGTTGAAAACAATGGTTCCATTTCTGTGGAGGACCGCCTGGAAAATAAACGGCCCTTCGTCAGCTTGGTCATGTAACCTCACGTTGTCCCACTGAACCACAAATAGATTACCTGAGCAGAGCGGGACACAGACGTGTGAAGGTCAGGGAAAATCAGGAGCTCCCGGATATGTTCCCTGAGGAGCTCTTACTTACCGTTGTCTGAGAACCTCACTGTTGAGTTTTTGGAGTAACCAGGATCAAAGTTGGCCATGAGGGGTGCGATGTATTGTGTGGCAGTCAGCATTCGATGAGTGATGTCTCCCATGTACATGAAACCTGGGGAGAGACACACAGGTGTGGATTTTCCCAATGCATGCTGCACGATGAACCCACAAGTGTGTCTAGTTTGCACAAAGTCTATGACACAGAATACCTTAATTTGTATATTACAAGCTGCTGTCGATTCAAACTCTAAATCCAAGATGGAACAAGATGCTTATTTAAGACTATGTAGCACAGAACAACCACAACATCATTTAACATTTGAGTTCTTTGTTGAGACAAAAAGGTTGATTAAAGTAATTTGACTTTCAGTTTGTACTTCCTAAAGTCAGGCTTTCACCAATGTTTGGTACAAAAACAAAACTCAGGTCTTGCATTGGCGCTCGTAGCACAAAATGTCATATGATGAGTTGTAAATAGGGCTTAACAATGAATCAGTTTCATCGTTATCCTAAATATCCCTATTTGCAACAAACACATCCCAAAAGTCTAATTTTATCCCAATGAGTAAGAGAAATGAGTTCATGTAGACAAGCAATGTTTTCTACCCGTCACCTCTCATGAAAGCCCGGATATAATGGTCATGCTTTTTCACCATTTTGATCCATACAGGTGAAGCTCAATATAGCTGCCTGCTACCTCAGCTAGCTCTAATGGTGCTAATTTACTGTCGTAGTGGGAAAAAAAAGCCTTTGGATTTAGGAGAGACAAGCTGTAAACACAGGTACTGTGTAAAATATGAAGAACAAGAAACAAAAAGAAATCGAGACAGTGAGTTAGAGCAAGCACTTTAAAGAAAAAAGAAGAAGTGTAGTCCATCACATAAAAAGCCCCTCCCCCAATCTGCCTAATCCGCCTTTTTTCCCCTAAACATAACCAACACTTAGACGTGACACATTGGTTTGATTCAAAATGACGGTACAGTTTAACAACAAAGAAAACATGCAACTAAAATTGTGGAAGTGAAGAACATCTCTCTTTGTCTCATGTAGTAGCATGGCAGCATTTTTAAAAGAAACTGTGGCAGGAATGTTAGATTTACGCCTGCTTGGTTATTGTCTTTGGGTTAAAAATGTAGGACATGCACAGCAAACCTTCAAGCAATTAAAATCATCAGAAAATAAGGCATTTATAGTCAACTAGATTTATCACAGCCTGTATTATGCCTGCATATTTCCCCAGGGTTAGACAAAATCTCCTTCAGCACACTGGAAGATGCTCAATCTCATGATTGGATCAGTCAAACTGGCGTGTTGCTATGATATCAAAGTGACACTCACCACCGGTCGCCACGATGACTTGCCTCAAGTTGTGTCCATAAAACGGGAAATCGAAAGAAAGCGCCACCCTCTGTGGAAAACACCAACAATCAGGCACGGCCGGGTGTTGAATTAGAAAGACGTGTGTTTTTGTGTCTGTTCGTGCTCATCTCACCGCTGCTCGTTGGTGTGCGTTGGACAGGATGCCGTGAATTTGGACTTGGCTCTCGTGCAGAGCATCTTGATTCACCCACAACTCTTTGGTCCGTCTGTCTGTTGGTCCAAAACTCTGCCATGAGTAGTACTTCGTGGAGTCCTCCTGAGAGAAAAACAGAGTCAGGAAGTCTTCACAAACAGCATGAAATCCATTCATTCTGATTATTAATAATGTCCTCACAATTCAGAGTTTGCAGGAGTTTCTTGCTCGATGAATGATGGGAGGAAAAACCATTTGAAATTTGTAGTTGAGTTACAAATTGTGATTGTTTACTAGAAAAGAAACCCCATAAGCATGCGAAGGGAGTCCTGCAGAGTATCATAGTATGCAGAAAATTTTGACTCTCTTGTCACAGACTTAGTTGTACACAAAGTTGAGCCTCAGTGAGTAGGATAAAAACAAACTTAAAATCAGATTGAAAAGGCCACAACAATAGTGCTTTAATTCCCAAAGTAACACCCTGTTGTCCAGTGTGTCTGTGTGTTTTATGTGCAGACATTCAAATGTGGAAAGCATATTTCGAAGATGACAGCCAAGAGTTTTGAAGTTTGCTGAGTCAATCTTCTGGCTTCAGTCGTCTTTCCATCATGATGACACTCGTACGTGCTTTTGAGCTTGTTCAAAAAATGGTTGATGGTGTTGTTTACGTAACACATAAAGAAACCTTGTTACAGTAAAGAATTCAAATTAAACGGGAGCAGTTCATCAGACAATGAACCAGCATGAAGGATCCATTGATGACCATTTTTTAAAAAACATTTCTTGGTTTCAACTTCTTAAACTTGAAAATACTTTTCTTTGTCATATGAGTGAAACATAATTCTGCTTTGGCTGCTGGTTGAATGAAACATGGGGCGCACGCACCAATCACCACACCATTAACGCAATGACAATCAATAATTTAACCAGAAAAACAACGTGCAGTTTATACAATCATGAAATGAAATATTTGCCCCAAAAACCACTTCATACCCATCTCATTCAAGGAGAGATATGTTTCATGTTTCACAGGATCTCCCAAAGTGTCCATACTGTGGAGGCCTCTTTTCCCCACTCTAATCTCTGCATATTTAATGTTAACGTTACTGATACCTCGACTAGACCAGTTCTTATGTTCTGGTTTTATTTAATTCTTCCAGCCATTTTGCCATGACATGATCAACTGGTAAAATGAGAAGATTGGAGTTGATGTCAAACTAGGAGGGTGGTTACAAACTCGGGGTCAGCACCCCACAGAGGTCAACAGGATGAAGGTAAGAAGTCTTAAGGTGGTTAAAGAAACTTGCACTTTTAGATCATCAGATTATAATATTTGGACAATCTCAAAATGGGAAACATTACAATTGAAGATATCAAACCAATGGAAAGATGTTCTAAGAGGAGGCTGTTTTGTGTTAAAGGGATGTTTGGGAAGCACCCCACAACACATCTGTGACTCATCTCCTCTATTTCTGTCCTTACTGTTCCACTTGGGGGAGCTGTTTACACATAACACACAAAGCCAGAGCTTGTTTCTTCATACAGATCTCCATCCTTGATGGCATTATTAATGTATGCCACAGTTCAAGGTGACAGAGAGCAATGGTTCTGGGGTTTAGTGTGGGCTCCGAAAGTGGAGCAGTTAAATGCAGCACTCTCACTGCCTCTCTGGCTGCTCCATATACAGCAAGTGACCCACTTTTTTCTCCCATCTCAACTGCCTGACACCAGCCGGTGTTTTCTAGAGGGAGGGTGTGTGTGCAGGGGGTTTCTAGGTGAGGAGAGGGGAGTAATCATGCTCTTTTTTCCCCTCACAGCTGACTGGTTTATTGAAAGGATTCCCATTGGAGAAAAGTCTTGGAAATTGGGATCAGACCTGCCTCCTGAAAAAAAGTCAACAGCGGCAGTACAACAGAGCTATGTCTGATCCAGTCCAAGTGAGTCATTCACAAGCACACACGCGCACAAACTCCACGCACATCCACGCTTAAACAAACACTGCAAGTTGGCAGGACGAGTCCGTCGTCTGTTTTCAATTTGAACCGAGAGAAAGGTATAATAAAAGCACAACACAGTTTATTTGGGCTGAATTTTACTGAGGCTGATTCAAATGTAAGAGGAGTCTGGGGACATAAACCATAAATTAATCCTCATCATACACACTTAAAGAAACACACACACACACACACACACACACACACACACACGGATGTAAGAGTCATTTCATGGAAAAATTGCTCAGGACAAGTCCACCTGACGGGAATCTAACAACAAAAACCTGCACTCACAGCCTCTACGGCTTGGCACAGCGTTAAGACTGTTTCCTCGATTGACCTGTCAGCTCAGAATTTTTTTAACGAAACAGCCAGATTCAGGCCAAAGCTTTTATAATCTACATTTCACAAACATGTTGATGTAGCTGGTAGACATAATGATAGAGATTGAGTTAGTGTGGGTTAACCAGGCCAAGCCAGCCAGTGGAATAACATCGTTCCAGTCTTTTGCCTTTTAAATAAACTTCAAACTAAAATGGCCCACACTTTGCTTTTTTGTGGAACCATCCCAATCTGGGACCAATGGGTTAGACCAGAGATAACTTGAAGCTATGTTAGCATCTCTTCAGTACATTTGAAGAGGTTTAGACTCCAGCCAAACTTGTAACCCAAACACAATGTTCGCTAGCAACCCAAAGCCAACAAATCAACCATTTTCCTCCAACTGGGAACATCACTAATGTTGGCAGTGTTCTTGTCGAATATGTCATCATGTCTAACTGCCCATGGCACACAGATCAAGCAAATCCAAAGTAAACAGAACCCCAAACTGAACGGGTCAAACTGGTGAAAAATAATCTTAAAATGGAGAGTAAAGAGAATAGTAATTTCAAGATACTTGTTTTACTATCGTGCTTTAAATCGTCTTCTAACATGCGAGGCCTAACCAGAAATACCCCATTTAACGCCATTTAAGCTGAAATGTATGTGAAGCCATGGAAAAATATTGGTTCTTCTCTGGTTTTGCACTTTTGGGAAGGCATGCCCGCTAAGTTAAAACGAGCCTTTGGTCTATAGTGTTCTCTTTTCTTGTTATTTCTTCTGCTTGATTTCCTACTCGTCGCCTGACTGTGGCAGAACTCCCATGTTGTTGATTGGCTTGTATCCTTTTTACCAGATGATTAACTGTCAATCAGCAAAGTTAGCGGATTCAAAGGTCTCCACCCAATTGACTATTTAAAAGGAAACCTAAGACTTTTATCTTTGTCTAGCAGAAAAACGAAGACAGGTTTGGTTTTGTAATCGCTTCCTCGGAGCACACGGGTTCTAAAGGCTGTATGACCATTCAACAGCACTAATAAGATGTTAAAAATATTGATTAAAGGGATTGCATCTCTAAGACAAGACAGTGCTGGCCATTGAGTTAACCGCTAGTACTGGGTTTGCTTGAGCTGCATTGTTCTGGGAAAGCAAACTATACGCCTGCTATCGCTGTGATTGTCCGTTTGACAAGCATGGCAAACTGACCAAACCTAATCAAACATGGACGAACACCAAACGAACATGTCCAGTTTGGTCCAAACAACTCCAAACATTTCCATGCACCGACAGACAGTCATGGCACAGCAAACAAACATCTGTGTTTGTTTGTGTTTATTGGAGAATGTTTGATTAGTGAGCCATGAACCAAACACATCCTCAAGACTTTTCTCCTGTAAGTGAAGAGCACAAATACAAACAACAAAATAGAAACAATACAAGATATGGCAAAATACAAGAAGGGTCTTGGACATTTTCAGGTTGAACGCAAACGGCAAAATGTTCCATGCCATCTTTACTCAGACTTTGTCCTGCCAGGCTCCCTAGTAACATTTCTGCATGAAGTTGGGTGAGCCGCTTTGTGAATGCAACAGGAAATGTTCAGGAAAATTCAACGCAAGCAAATAAGTAACTCAAGAAGATTTCAGGTGCAGGCGGTCCTGACATTTTCTAGAAATGTTCATGGAAACAGCTTGAGTTTTCATTTGTACAAGAAACCTACATTGCTGTTGGCTAGAAAGGAGAACCTGCCTCTGTCTACCTTTGTCTAACATAATCAGTCCTATTGTTTAAAACATCACTCTAGGCTCAGTGTTTAAACTTAGATAGTATTTATTTCTCACCACAATTTGGGTCACGTTGTCAGACATGCTGATATCGAGTCCTCGTCCATCAGTGGACTTCTGGGCTTCTCTCTGTGGGGTCTTTTGGTCCCTCCTGGTTCTGTGAAATCCAGTCAAGTACCCATCCGTCCACAGATTGGTTTGACTCAGCGCATCTAGAAAAAGAAAGGCATTGTGGTAACTGGGCAGAGTCAACATATTTGAATCCAAGAACTGCTGTAGTTTGAAGATATATTTTTAATCTGGCTGTGGTTATTCTAAATCTGTTATTCGTGATCATAAAGATGCACACTGACAGTTCATCAGCAAATAAAGCGCCAAACATTAAATCTCCATTTTAGAAAAGCATGACCATTGGATTCTGCCCTTGTTTTTGAAACGTGTGAAAAGAACTCTTAAGTTGTCTGGTTTAATATCGTCTTTAAATGCAATAGAATTGTTTTTTGTTGCTTTTAAAGCCTGTGGTCACATCTGGTCTTTATTAGTCGGCATAATGGCGATCAATAGCAGACAGACGTGTCCAAAGAAAATTAAATCCATGTTCTGCAGTCTTGGAGAAGTAACATCTATTATTCTTTACATCTATTAAGCAGAAAAAGCGAGATGTTTTACTTTAAATGTCTGCATTTGATCTAATCATGTGGGATGGGAGTTTGGCTGAACTGGATCTTTAAATTAGAATTTTGAAATGTAAGTTCATAAAATGTCATTCAAAGTCTGGTAAACCATGACAGGTCTCTGATTTGAGATGGTACTTTGAGACATGTTTGAATACGTCATCAAATCTGTCTAGTTAGCGTTATATATATTTATTTGTTCTTTTTTGTGGATTTGCTTGTTCACGTGACGATTCAAGGAGCAGCAGTAACGGCAGCGTGTTGCTTAAGCATTCACGTACAGGGAACAGTAGAGAGAAAATGAAGATGGGGAAATGCAAGTTCAAGAAAAGTTGGCATCAAGATGGAAAATCAGGGAACGGTTGGAGCAAATAACGTTTATGAGGTGACTTCTAAGATATGCAACAAAGCTTTTAAACTTGGGACAACAGGAATCAAAGCCATAGAGTCTCAGATAGAATCCACAAAGCACCAACTCTTGGAAATAGTACGGCCTCAATGGAGTCTTACAGGTCTGCTGCTATGCTATCAACAACTCATACTGGAACACAGACTGGTATCGTTGGACCTAACCATGACGCACCTGTGGTCACTGTCGAGTGTTTCACCAACAGGTACTCTGACATCCACGCACCTTTGTTCAATATTCTGCACCTGTGTTAATTGCAGTATCTTCTGATTTGTAAACTTCTTAAAATGCCTTAGCATGGAAGAGGTGGTCTTGGTCTCGGAACAAGCAGACCTACATGGCACAAAGCAACACTCAGCAATCGGCTCTGGCTGAAAAGAAAGGATTCCAACTGGGCTGCAAGATGACCGTCAGCCTACAGGAGGGGTAAAAGCGGAGGGGGGTGCACCGTGGACGCCAGGTGTTGCCGTTGAGCACTCTGGAGATGTCGTGGGCCTGTCAATGAAACATCAAGGAAGGAGGGTGCCCACCTGATGACTCCAATGATGTGATTACCCCTACCCCAATTCAAGACATCTAGAATAAATTAAGTACCGACTTTAAGAGGGATTGTAACATTAAGTCCTATGAGCTCAACATAGTGATTCTAAAAATACTGCAGCAACAATGTGGTTATAACTTTTTGAAAAACACAAATGTCCTCCGTTGGTTTCAGTTCTCGTTATTGGCAAAGAAGTTTGTTGTCATTTGCTCAACAGATCAAAGATGGATGTAAATGTTTCTTCACATCGACTTCTCTTTTCCTTCATTATTTCCAAAGTGATCCACGAGTCACTGTCTTGTGCAGATTCATGGTTCAAAGAGTTGCACGGTCAGCAGAATTTGCTGATCCTTCATCAGGGTAACGGTCTCTGATGTTTTCCTCCTGAGAAACGTGCAGCGGGATAAACACAATTTGCTGTCTAGATTTATTGTGAGCTGTTTGTTCACGGATCTGAGCACTTCAGTAACAGCATGTAATCATCATCAGAGCCAGCCTGAGGTTCAGACCCCCCTCTCAGCCTCTTTCTTTTAAAATCGTGTTTACAACAACGTGACCAGAAGTATGTGCACGCTCCGGATCCTGTCCACATGCTGGTTTGTAGTTTTGGTCTAGAGCTGTTTTTCTGGGTTTGGATGGGTCTGTTTGTTCCAATTAAAACTGTAATTGCTTTATCGTTCAGTGATAAATTAGAGAACAGTTTGCTCCCATGTGTGCAGAAATAGTTTATGAAGGCTTTTTCCTGATTTAACGTGTCACGCCTTGTTGCACAAAGCCAGGTCCATAAAAATAGTTTCCAACTCTGGCCTGCACAAAGCCCTGACCTTCTAACCCATCGCACACCTTTGGGATGAACTCGAAAGCTGACTGTGAGTCAGACCTTATCAACAAAACCAGTGATCAACCTCTCTAATTCTCATGTGGCTGAATGAGGGCAAATCCCTGCAGCCAGGCTCTAAAATCTGCTGGAAAGCCTGAAAGCAGAGGAAAGGAGGGAGGCTGTTGTCTCAACTGATTAACGACAATTGTTTTCTGGATGTTAAACAATAACACTTGGGTGTGATGTTTTGGTGTCAGCATACTTTTCAAGTGCTCAATAAAACATGCTGTTTTCTTCTCTTTTGTAACACTTGTGCTTACATTTGCATCTGACCATTGCTAGAACGTATTGCCATCACGCCTTTGTACTTGCACATTGCATCCACAACAGAGGTATATTGGTGTCCCTGTGTGTGTGTGTGCACAGTGCTGTTCCTCCCTGCTGGCTCTGATGTCACACATTGCCACAGTCTTCCCCCCATTATGCCTCTGTATCTACCTCTGATGGCAGATCAGGGCAGTACGACTTTGACCAACCATTCTGCCTCAGTGCTTTACACATTGCAGGCGACCTGAAGAGGGGAGTACACATAACTCGCCTTGAACCAGTAATATGTAAGCGCCATTAAATAGCAGCTACCAGCAGCTGATAAGACTAGCTTAGCAAAAGGATTGTAAATGGGGGAAACAGCTTCGTTCTGTCTAAAAGTAACAAAATCTTCCTGCAAAGCTAACTTACTTAACAGATATCAAAGTCTCAAACAAAAGGTTTAAAGGGGGTTCAGATGGGACTGCTCCGTCGCTGAATACACTGACATCCATGCTTTAAGGTACTCTTTACATCCTGTATCAACGTAGAGAGACCACTTTTAATCAGTACTCAGTTTCCTGCTACATGCAGAGTAAACATACCTCCTTTCCATGTGCAAAAACAAAACCAAATAGTTTTTCTACCTCCCTTTTTTTTGCATCTTGTTGTTTTTTCTCCCTTAAATAAGACACCATCAATGCACAATAGGGTCCAGTTGGGTTGGCTTTCCTTAAAGGTGACCCAGGACATATTCCCCTCCATACTTCTATTTTAAAGTCGCTATATTCGTCTTAGAACGCCATCAGATGTGGTCTTTGGGATCTTAATTCGTCTTCAATGTGACTTCGGTGCAGCTACACGTCTTGAACACTGTCCTTGTGGTCAGACCTTCAAAGATTCCAGGTGTTAAATGGGGACTGGTTACTTTACACTTTCAAGTTTTAAAATTTAAATCAAAAAGCAGTTATTAAGAGGCTTGGTGAAAGCTATACCTTTAGGGGATGCTTTTGTATCCTATGTACTGAATTCAAATTTGTTTATTGTTGATGTAAAATACCATTAAAAAGAGGCAATGATAAAGAAGAGACTTAAGATACAAAATGGGGACAAGAGAAAGAAACGCTGAGAGGTTGTCACACACACAGGGGAGACGGCTGTAATAAGGAATCCTGTCTGATTACGGTGCAGTGGAAGCTATTTCCTCAGCTTCATAACTACAGTAGAGGCTCCTAATTGGGTCACATTGGCAGCACGTATCATCACTAAACAGCTGAGGAGGCGTCAAATAGCAGGGGGTGAAGGTGAGGAAGAGCTTCAGGGAGGTGGAGGAAGACCAAAACATGTATACGACTGTGCATACATCTTTCTTTCCCCCTCCCCCCTTTTAGCTTTGTAGGTCTTAAAATTCTGCTTTTACGAACTTCCTAAGTGCTTGTCTTCTTTCCTGGAACACTTCTTTAACTAACTGTCTGCATGTGGGCCTGGATGAACCTCCAACGCAATAAAAGGCTAAAAAGAGTTCAAGAGTGGGAACGACTTTGCATGAGGACTTGAGTTAAGATGACCTCAGTAGCATCAGGTCTGGCAGACACATGTGTACGGGGAACCTGTGGTGGGAGAGCGCAAACTAGAGCAGGAAAACATCCTGGTGAATTTGAAACAGGGCCCAGAATCCAGTGACCTAAGTGACAGATGTATCACATTTGCTGGGGAATTGCTGTTGGTTTAAATGTAAATATAAACAATAATGGCCTCTTTAGTAGACTGAAATGCATGCAAATTATGCTGACAGTCCTTTAAATTCTAATTTTCCAGTTAACTGCTCGGATGTTGTTGAATGACAATGTTGCTGTTTAGTCCAGAATATCTTGAACTGCCAAGTGTATTGACTCTTAACAGGCTTGCTTTGTTTGATTAAGGGATATACACCAGCTGTTGTGAGAACGTGGCATCATCGTGTTAGTTGCCTATTATATCAGCTTTTTCACACGTGTCTGCATTGCAGCAGCCACCTTACAAATGGTACAAGTGGGTGTTGGGAGTGAGATTGAACTAGGACACAGCACTGTGAGCCATATACAGTGTGCTATGGGTATACAGATTGTCTTTATTCATCCTGTTACCGTCTCCCACGCAGCTTTTTCCCACTCTCCTGATCTCTTGCTCTCTTTGTCCTTTTTTTTTTTTTTTCCAGAAACGTACAGTAGCTCTTTTGCATCCTTTCATTACTTGATTTTATACATCTTTGGCAAAATTCTAACTATTTGCTGCCATAATCGCTGATTTTGACGACAGCCACTTTAAAGATCACATTTTTTCCATTTGAATGCATCATTTGAAGCAGAGGACAGACGAGAGGAAAAAAAAAGCCACGTGCCTCAACTGAGACAAAAGCTAAATGGTCTTACAGTCTGTTCGGCTGGATAAAGACCAGGGATGAAAAATAAATTTCCTGTGAATATGAACTCCTTCTGTGGTAGATGCACAACACTTTGAAGTTGGAGCACGATCCAGGATACGTGGAGGGCACAAAGGCATGTACTTGGTCCTGGAAAGGAAAAGAGAATTATATACTGGTCCAGCACAAGGAACGGGAGGCCAACATCTTTGCTCCAGAGACAGTAGGAGACACTGAAGGAAGTGAACCATTATGTACCGGGAGAGAGATGATTGAATCTCAAGATACAACTTAAGCTTTGACCCTCTAGCCGTGTAGTTTTCTGTGTTTGTGGAGATGATTCATAAGGTTAGTGTCAGGACAAGGATTAGCAAAACACCTGCAGTCTTCTGGCAGAAGCATCCTCAGTGGAGCATTAATCACAATGCGTGGTCACTGCCATGTATGTCAGCGTGTGTCATCGCTGCTTCGCACGGTGGTTTCGTTGCGGTTGGATTTTTAAATGGACAATTCATGTTAAACAGGCCTACAGCTTATGGCGTGGGAGAGAAGCCATTTGGCACCTGAGACTGAGAGGAACAGCAGTAACCATAACATACAATCCCAAACACTGGCAGCTGGACCGATAAAGACATGAAAATCAAGAAAAAATGTGGCGTTTGAATAAATATGGATGAAAAGATGAGGCTCGGAGTTGAGCAAACGTTTGATTTGCTGTCAGGGAGTTGTTTTTTGTTAAATTTTGGAACTGACTCGATTTAAAGTGAAGCTGACAGGAAGTTACAGTTTACAGATGGTTTTGGTCTGTTGTAGTTTACGCTTATGTTTTAGTGCTGAAGTATTTATAGTTTCAAAAGAAGGGGATTATTTTACAGTCTAAGAGAAAAGGACTAAAGCTGCTGACATATCCTGAATCCCCTCTGAATGAAACCCATTTCAAATAAATTCAGGTTGAAATCAATTCTGTCAGTGTAAGTGAGTTGTGGTTTTTAAGCTACATTGACATGATGAGGTTCTGGGGCTATTGTCATCTTTTAGCATAGTATTGGACATTGTATTAAAACTGCAGGAAGCAAGAGTTTGACTTCATATGTTCCCTTTGGCTCGATATTGTTTTGGTGACAACTGAGACTAAGACTAAGTATTTTTGTCGTGGCAGTTTTAGTCCATTTAGGTCATTTGTCTGCAATCACATGCCCACCACGACTATTTATCAGTGCAGCTGTCAGATTGAGACCAGAATTGTTTCTTTACTGATGCCATCCTATCAATAGCTGCATCAGTCTGAAACCAAAATGCAGCAGCAATAATACATTTGTCTCTAGGTTTCTCCTGTTACTTCTCAATAACAGATTGTTTATGTTATCATTGTCATGTTTTTTTCAATTAATAGTTGCTGACAAATGTTAAATCTTCGGGGTTTTTTGTACCTAAAAACGGCCAATAGTTGTTTCATATTGGTGAATTTCTGTTAAATATCAAAGGACTGGTGTGTTTTCTGAAGCCGGAGGTCATTTACAGCAGTTTAAATTTAAAAAAAGTCTTCTCTTTTAATGTATTGCATTTACAGAAAAGATAACGTTATAAATCAAACACAAAAGGCTTTTAACTGAGGCAAAATCAGGCGTACGGACGAAGCTCAATATAGTGTATTGGGATTTGGTGACCTGCTGAACAGTAGAGATCATACAACAGGAACAGTGGGATGTTCATGGTGGGGTCACTGGGAGTGTTGAAAAAAGTTTAGAGCTATGTCCTTGCATAACAGAGAGAAGTGAGTAGGAAAGTGACTTCCAATATTTTAGGGAAGCAGTTAGGATGTTTATCAGTAAGTATTCTCATCACTTTGGTTAACCTCTGTTGCATCATCATTTGTGGTTTCTGAGTGAAATGTTTGCACAACTATTGGATAGGCATAAATGGTTATTACTTTAATCCCTTGATTTGAACGTAGTGCCAATACTAGTGCAAAATGTAATCATTTTATGGGTACTGAAAAGAAAAGAATACATCCCCAATAGGCTACTTGTGTTTTGTGCCAATTATTAAACGTTGGCATGCTGACATGCACAATTAGTGGTTAACATTGTTCCCTCTAAAAATCCCCTTATTAGCACATTCATGCAACAATAGCTCAAACAAAGCACTACTTTATACTCCACCCTCAGCCTGCCTTTTCCTTACCAATTACACCTGGATTCCACGGCCAAATTTCAATTTACACTTTGCTTTTGAGCATAACAACATGTCCGATTGGAAGATTGGTATTCCATTGGCTGAATACCACTTTTAAAAAGGTCCCTTTGCTTCTTCAGATCCATTCGAACCCTGACAAAGGCTTGATTCTAAAACATGTTTGTCAGTTTTGTTTTTAGGGTCAAAACAACCGTGATGTAAGAATGTTGTGATTTGATGCGGCAGACATGCATTTATTGTAGAACTGCTAAGTTATCGTATTTGGTGGAATCTGGGACTTAATTGTGCTGATGATCAATGGCAGGCAGTTTTAACAGTATTGATTCAGCAGAAAAGTCATGAAACCATTGTTATGCAACTCTGCTAGAGTATTAACACCAGATCTGGCACGGTTTGCAGTTGGTGGTGAGCCGAGTGGATGCTACAAAGAAATGCCCTTCGATTGAAGTGATTGAGAGCTCAGGTTGTCGCTGTATCACTGAGCTTCCAGCGAAACCTTTTTAGCAAAGACGTGATCTACTTTCTGGTGTCAGCGAGCATTGAGATAAAGTTTTCAGGCTGTGGAAACAGAGCTGCACAGGGGTAGACTGATTAAACTGAGTTTTGTTGTTTATGCCTTTTTTAGTCCTAAAAGTAAGCATGGACATTTTTTAGACTCTAATGGCGCTAACAGACTTTGCAATTTGGGGGCAGAATATTAACGTCCCTGTTACACCTCGCAATGTTTAACGCATGGAGGTGAAGTGGTGGGGCAAAGTCCTTCCACCCCTGATCCGCCATCAGTGATGGTGACAAAGGTGGAAAAGCGCTATGTGCGTGTGCATACCTGAGTGTGTATGTATGTGGAGCTCCCGCTGTGTGCTGACACGTTGGGCCTCTGGCGCTCCCTCTGGGTGTGAAGCGACTACATACACTGACCAATATTACGCCATTACAGATGCAATGTGTAAGTACAAATGGCGATGGAGCTCAGTTATGGCACTGCTGCGGAACTGCAGTCTGTAAGGGACTTGAGTCATCTCTCTGGTCTGTGCTCTGTGTACTGGGTTGTCCTCTGCAGTGCTAGGCCCCTGATCAGAGGAACTGGGACCACAGGAGAGGCCAGAGAAACTGGAGCACCACTGATTGTCGGGAGGAGGAGCGTCAGCACAAGAACGGGGGCTGGCTAAAAATAATGTATCTCTAAGGAGAACAAAAATACATACATGCGCATACGTATAGACACACAGGAAGCCAGAGGAGTATGCAGCATGCATATTGTACCTGTTTACAGGTGATGCACAAATAACCAAGAACAGAGTGAATAGATGAGAGAAATCAACTAAGACTTTCCAAATAATTCCAAGCTTTCTACCCTGCTGATGCTCTCATTGACTTTTTATACTTGCAGGAATGAAATTTACGGACGTAATTGACATCAATGGGTAGCCTCAAACATTTTTCTGCTAAGATGCAGGATTTATGATCACATGATTGTTATTTTTCAAGCAAATGAACTCCAGACACTTGGCTTTTTTCAGCGGAAATAGAGAGGTTTTGGAATGGCCCCGTATAAAATCCAGACCCTCACACAGTGTTTTTAAGAGCTTCTTGTAACAGACAGAAAGAAATGTCAAGGGACCTGTTAACTTTGCACATGCATAAATAGACACACAAGTGCAAAAGCCACAAAAAAGTTCACAAAAACCTTTTTCCCCTTGGCAAAGTTGAAGGGAAGAAATCAGGTCAGATTTTTTGTAACCTGAATCAGGTTTTTGGAAGCTTTTCAAGCACTAAAAAAAAAAAGCTTTGACAACTTATATTACAAAAAAAGGTAGTCAGACTTGTTTTCATGTGAGAGAGCATGTTACCTGTGTGTAATTGCTGTTGGCAATGAAGAATGGCAACTTACCTCCATTCTCATGAGCCCAGATGCTCCCCAGCTCAGCCTGGGAGAGACAGATGAGGAGAACAGCACACAGCCCCATGACCAGCCGACTCTTCTCCCGCATTCACCAACTCCTCTCTACTTCTTTTCCCTTTTGACTCTCTTTTTTTAGCTGGAAGAACGGGTCGCCTCACTCCTCTGCCTTTTTGCTGCTCCTTCTTCGCCTCTGCTCTCCCACACAACTGCTTCTTCCTCAACTCAGCCAAGGTTTACTGCTTTTCTCCGTCCTCAGAATATGTCTCTTCTTTGATTAACGTCCTTGTTTGGCCCTTTAGCGTTACTTCTGGTGAGACGGATCCATCAAAGCAGAAGAGTTGACAGTGCAGTGAAGTGTTGCAGAATGAGGAGCTGTGTTCTTTTTGCTCTACCTTAATACCAACCTTATTATTTTGCAGTCTTCACTCTACCCTGTGTTTGTCCGTCTGTCTCTCTTAAGTCTTCTCGAGCCTCCCTGTTTTGCTCTTAAACAGAGCTCTAGATTTCTGCAAGACTTCCACAGAGAACACATATCAAGTATTTCTACATTTCTCCTCTACTTCCCTACCTAAAAAAGGGGTGTTGGAGTTGGGAGGAGCATGTCTCCCCCATGTGGAAGCATGTTGAACCAAAACAAATGTGATTTTGTGTAACAGTAGATCAGATTTAGAAAATGTTCCCACTGCCCTGTAAAAAAAATATTTTCCTTTTCCCGTGTTTTGGAAGCTGAAATGTAAATATGTAGATGCATGAAAAGGATTGCTTTAGTGCCTTTTATTTTGATGGTTCTATTTCCCATTTGAAAACTGACTCAAAGGTCACATATGATGCAAAATACATTTTACCATTTTTTTAACACTAACATGTGTCCCTTGTCTGTCTACAAACCCCCCGATTATTAGAAAAGTTCATCCTCTCCGTCTTTTGCCTGCTCCACTTTTCAGAAAATGAGTGCTAAAACAGGCCGTTTGGAGAATTTCCCTTTGTTACATCACAAAGGGCAGTAACCCCTCCCCCAGGTGGGTGACACTCGCACAGATAGGTGTTTGTTCTGCCCTCTGAGTCTGCCTTCTCACCGTAAACAATAGAGCATGGAGCGAGAAAGTCAAATCCACCCAAGCCCTTCCAGAGAGGGGCGTGGTCAAACACAGCTCATTTACATTTAAAGCTACAGGCACAGAAACAGCCTGTTCTGAGCAGGGCTGAAATAGAGGGGTTTATAGGCATGATCAAATACAGGATCAGAGTGGATTTTTAGCAAGAAACTTCAAACATGTTTAGGCGACCTCTGAGACTTATTTAAACTTATTGAAAAGGAGTATAATATGTGATCTTTAATTTTAGTCACATGACTTCACACAAGTTACATAACTTGTCTTACATGATATGTGTATTAGCTTCTACCTAAAGCACTATCTTATCTTAAACCTAACTCAGTAGTAAATTGCTTGAATATAACCAAAATGGGACGATTTCACAGAAGTGACCATGCATTTTTGTTGTTACCATTACAAATTGGGTCACCTACCTTTTGACCTTTTGTTCATGTCCAATAATGTGAAATGTTCTCAGCGAATATTGGTGTAAAACGCCTAAACAGACATAGCAGTTTATTGTTGATAACTTGACTTTCATTGCATACAATAAAGATGCTCAAAGGGTATCTAGACTGCATCGTCAAAAAAGTGGGGCTGCTGGTGGAGCTTCAGTGTTTGAGGAGAGGAGGAGGTGTCTTCAGACACCTGTTGCATGAACTGGAGGTAAACAAATGTTTAATATCTTCCATGAAGTCTGATTACACTGAGGCTTGTATTCATTTGGATCGTCATCAAAGCCCGTTAAAACCCAAACCAACAATTTGTTTCCCTTCTCTTAATGTTTCCAGCCCGTTTGTGACAAACAACTGATAACCATTGTTCAGCCAGCATTACTCAAAGAGCTGGAACTATAATTCTCAAACATGGATTTATTCCCATGTGGTGCTCTGGTTGTTATTTCCGGCAGCAGGTCCGTGTATGTGGGATTAGCCCAAAATAAACAGCAACATGTCACCCAGTGCAGCACTGGCTCATTTATGTCTTTTAACCGTTATGTTTGCACAGAGGAACAGAATATATCAGGCTTTGATTGAAGGATAGCTTCATTGTTGTATTTGGTCTTTTTACATGATTTGTTAAGAATAAGGGAATATGAGGATTATAACCAACCTTACCCTTCAATATTTACAGTTTGCTGCTGTTCTGCTCGTGATTGTGCATCTCCCAGTGGGATGGTGTGATGAAACATCAGTGGGCGTTTTATATTGAAACCAAGCAACTGCTGAAATGTACTTTTGAGCCCACTTGATATTCTCTCCAACGAGTTAATCCATTATGTGGACAGGTCAGACAGGAAGACGTCATGTGGTGCTTTGCAGAGAAGAAACGGGCCTTGTCGAATTCTCACACAGCTGTTAAAGATGATAAAATATGAATCCACAGAGCCGATGGTGAGAAAATATTTGCTTCATACTGAACTTAAATCCGTGCCAAATTACACACTAGATAAAATGGTACACACACCAAAATCAATGTTGAAAAAACAGGCCTAAAATAAATTCAAACAGGACAGGATGTTAGGTTACTGTAAATACTAAAAGATCAAATGTGCTGCTTAAACTTAAAGAGGACATATTATACCCACCTTTTCAAACAGTCCCCTGGGGTCTAAATGAAACATCTGTGCTGTGCTTTGGTCAAAATATAATATGAATCAAGCACCAGAGGAGGTTTGTGACCCTGTATAAACCAGCTCTCTCAGAACGCTCCGTTTTGGTGTGTGTGTCTCTTTAAATGCAATGAGCCCCCCCTGAGTTTTCCCAGTAGACATCACTCCTTCGCTAGCGAGAATAAAAATGGTGGACCTGTGCAAAAGTTTTGCTCTAGGCTGGAGGTGGAGTCCATGGGTGGAGATACCAGGGGAGAGGAGGGTATTTTTTTTAATCAGAATCCCACTGTGATGTCACAAGGAGAGCTAATTTGAAACAGAGCATTTTTCTCTGTGTTGTAAGACTTATGCAGACCACAAACAAAGGACTGGATGGGTTTATTTCACATTTTGTGGTTCGGTAGACACTAAGGTTACCCAAATCTACTCTCAAAAACACTGTAAAAGTGGATTTTTCATAATATGTCTCCTTTACAACAGTGGATTTGGAAGTCATATACTTATACAAGGGCTGCACAGTGGTGCATTGGTCAGTGCTGTTGCTTCACAGCAAGGAGGTTCCTGGTTCGATGTGTGTCGTCTGTGTGGAGTTTGCATGTTCTACCCGTGCATGGGTGGGTTCTTTCTGGGTCCTCTGACTTCCTCCCACAGTCCGTAGATATGCTCTAGGTGACTCTAAATTGCCCGTAGGTTTGAATGTGAGTGTGGCTGGTTGTTTACCATGAATTAGGATGGATGGAAGGATACTGATACAACTAACAATTCAATGTCTGAGATAACGTTAACCGTAGTAATTAAAGGGGTGGTTTGTTATGATTCTGCCTAATGATACTAAATGGGATCATCTGGTCATAGAATGCTACTCAATGTTGGCTCTGTGTTGCAACTCCTCATGAACTTACATAATGACTGTTTTCCAGCATCTTAGTTTACAAGCACCATGTACTGAGCCTTCCTTCAAACAATCAGCCTTTACCCACCTGTCTTTCTCCCACACTCAGACTTTAGTTTGCTGAGTGATCTAAAAGGTTCATACAGGTTAGCACTCAGTCATTTTGTTTGGACATCCAAAGGCTTTACCAAATCTTAGTTTTCCCGACGTGACGCAGTATTGATGTTTTGGCACTCAATGAACTGTGAGATAAACATCATTGTGAGCTAACAGGGTTGTTTGGGTTTGGGGGGGGAGATGCTATTGAGCACACAATCAAAGTGTAGATCTATCTTGAAGCTTTAATCGTTTCAATGAAATCCAACACTAAAGTAAATGAGAAACAGAGAAGGTTTGACTTTTCTGTTCACCTGGTCCAGCTTCAAGGCTCTGATATCATCCAAAACAGATGCAGCACATGCAGTTCTGTTTATACTACATCAAGTGTCTATAGAAGCAGATGTGCTTTAACATGTGCTGTTGGCACATTCAGTCCTCCATTAATTGTTGGGTGCAAACTAATGTCAAGAAGATCTTCGAACAAATCTGTTGTGCCGATCTTGATGGTGCTCAGTGATATAAAGCTTATCCACAATAGAGTACCATCTGACCGTTTTGTTCCATTACATTCTGCTGTCTTACAAATTGAAGAAAATAAATTGAATAAACAAGTAGAGAAACATGCAGTAACCAACACATGTTGTTACTGAATTGTTTGATCCTATAAAAAAATACGTGAATCATATTCTCTGGCCTTTACAGTTTCCAGAACTCAGAACAATTGAACATCTGTATTAGATTTTGGTACCATGTGTAAGGGATTATCCAGACAGCCTGAGAGAGATCATCCTTTGGGGGGATCCTTCTTGTAGAGTTCAAAGATGAGTAGGATCAATACCAAAAGTGTATGTAAGTGGATTTTTTGCCATTCTAATGCCGTTTTCACACATGCACAAAACTCTTGAAATTGTCCCTAAATGCTTTTATTGACCTGACCTTCGCTCAATAGTCGTTTTATTGACCCGACAGACACTGAACACATCATGATTTAACCTGAAAAAATACTAGGGTCTAGGGGTACTAGGGGTACTAGGGGTCTGGCAGGAGCTTCTCCTGCCAGACCCCTAGTATTTTTTCCGCAGCAAGTCAGAGTCAGCTGATTAGAGAAGGCAGCAGGATATCACCCGGAGAATTCACCTCGAGCCAATGTTAGAGGGTCGAATATTTATGCTAGTTTTGCCACGTTTCTGCTCGTGGAGCTTATTAGAAAAGTGTCGTTTTAGGTCGGGGAGAATCAGTTAAATCTGAACTAGTTTGCTTACCTGCTTCCATCGCTGCAACACCTATTCTGTCTTATATCTGGCAAACTGAGGGGCGTCCAAAACGGCGTGTTGGGCCTTAAAACTGCCTACCCTCTCTGGTCCAAACAAATACAGACCATTCAGGACCAAAATCTAAACTTAGAAGGAGGACAAACTGGCTGCTGCATTGTTGTCAGAGAGGCCATCACTTCAACATAGCATGTTTCCTTAATGTCTGATGATGTAGTAAGGTAATGTTAAGATCAAATTCAGTAGATATCTTACATATTGCTCCTTTAAGACAACAATTGGTGTTTGGTTATGTAGCTAAAACATTTCCCTGAAAAAGAGGTTTTGGAAAAAACAAACAACAAAATGCTGACTAGCTAAGTCACTATTGCTGATTCATCACTGAACAAAATAAGTCAAATTGAATTAAAGTTAGGGGGAATACCAATCTTCTCAAGTTTTGACTTCCAAAATGCCACGTAACAAACATCCACAACAACTGAAAGTAAGCTAGTTCCCCCAACAAGTTGTTTTCCTATGACTTTAATCTGATCTATGGGAAAAAGCCGGATTAGTGTCTGTTGACCATAAGTGACCCTTGCTCTACATCATCCTCCTGCCCTCTTCTGCTGTCTCCCCCCTTTTCTTTAAATCTGGCACAAATAAGACACAAGACTGTTTCCCATTAGGGAAGGACTCACACTCTCCTGTCGTTTTCCCAATTGAAAACAGCTTATAAAGATAATAATTTAATCCTCAGCACATATGGAGTTCAGACATGTGACGACAAGTGTGGTTTATTTGAGGTCATATTTAATGATGAGGTAAGTGTATTTATTTGGTCCATCAACCCAAAGCTATGAGCTCATTTTGTCATTATTATTTTACGCACACCAAGTTCTTGTCAAGATGTCCTTAAATGATTTCTGCCACTGTGTCTAATAATCATTTAGGACAGATGTGGAGTTGGCTTTCAGTTAGGCAGGGGCTTTCAGTGTTATTGGAATAGGACAGGCCATTATGTGTGGTTGTTTCTTGGTAAATGTTTGGGCCGGATACACACTGTAAATGTTTTATCCAAAAGTTAACAATTTCATTACCTTTGTTGTAAATCATCCCTCTAATCTTCCACTTTTTTATGCATTAAAATGAAGCAAAGAAACTGATCTATCATCATTGTTTGAGAGTATAAAACCTTAGGATCGCCAAAGCAGACACATCTACTAACAACCTGACAATCAACAAACACTTTATATCCAAAAGCCATCATAATATGGGATGGTTTGTGTGGACTAGAGGGGTATGATCATGTTTTCAATGTACATTTTTACATTCCTGTTAATGTTTTTTTAAAGCTGACCCCAGGAAGAATAGCTGGGAACCCTAACAAATAAACAAATAATACATCTATTAATCACTAAATTCAGCTGTTTCAGCTACATCCACGGTTCACAGGTGCATGAAAGGCAGCACCACACAGATTAAATCTCAATTACTCTAAGGATGTAGCCTCTGCTGTTAAGAGCTTGGACTTTAAACTGAAAAAGGCTGTTATAACAAAGTACAAAGCAGTTCTATTTTAAAGTGCATTTCATGTAAACATAATCTCAATATGATTTACGAGGTGACCCAAATGTAATCCACCATGAGCAAACACTTGGCCAAGCAGTGGCAAGGAAAATGTATTTTGGTCAGGCAGAACCTTGAGCAGAACCAGACTTGATGAACAGCCATCTGCCTAAAAAAAAAAACAGTGTATAAATCCCTTGTGTTACTTTAAAGGTAGGGTTGGTAATTTCCTCCAGATACACTTTTTAAGATTTTGGTTGAAATTGTCTTTAGGTCCTGACAGAATTTAATAATTCAGGTCCTCTGAAAAAGGAACAAAGAAAATCTGTCATCTGTAGCAGTTGCATGTTAGTGAGGGGCGTGGCTTTTTTGAGGGAGCACAGAGGGGAGGGGGTGGGTGTAGATGGAGCACTGAGGGAATGCTACTTTCAAAATCATGCTAGTTTTCGAAAATTACCTACCCTGCCTTTAAGACCGGACCAATTTTGTATATTGTACAATAAATAATTCTAATAATAATTCTTCTAGTCTTTAGGTACAAATGTCCTGAAGGGATCCAAGATAAATATGATTTGCCCTTTACCCCCTTTCAACCAAACATGGTTTAAAAACAAAGCTAAAATTTGACCAAAATAACACTCTTATTGTGAAATCGAAAGTAAAACTAGACCTACAAGTATTTTCAAACACATTTGAAAATCTTTTCTACATTTATTGACCAGGAAAAAGTAAAAAAAGTTTTTTTAAAGCAGGCAGATTTTAAGAGTATATTATTCACCTAATGTTTTGGTTGTTTACTTGTTTAATTCCACACCTCATTTCTCTTCACAAGCAGTGATGTAAAACATCAGGCCAGTCTGTTCAAAACAAGGAATGTCTGCCCACTTACTCTTAAGAAATGGCTCTGAGGCAGTTCTAGCACCTCATTTTTAAAAGTGACTTCAGTTGAGAATTAAAGCTGGAAGTAAATGTCAGAACATGGCGTGCTTGTACACAGAGCCAGCTGTTTAAAGGCGCCGGATAACATGTTAAAGAAGCTATTTGTACATCCACCGCATTAAATCATAAAATGACCTTACTATTTTATCAAACATAGAGGAAACATGCTATGTTGAAGTGCTGGCTTCTCTGACAACAATGCAGCAGCCAGTATGTCCTCCTAAGTTTAGATTCAGGTCCTAAATGGTCTGTGTTTGTCCAGAGAAGGGAGGAGGTTTAAGGCACTCCCACACAGCTGTTTTATACGCCCCTCGGTTTGCAAGATATGAGACCAGTTTTCAAGGCTAACCAACAGATGTGTTAGTGATGGAAGCAGGCAAGAGAACTGGTTCAAATAACTGATTGTACCCGACCTAAAAAGCCGCGGCATTTGTCTAAAACACTCCATGAGCAGTAACGTGGTAAAAACTAGGATAAATATTGGAGATGGTTTTGAAAAATGGAGAGAGATTAGAACGCGTAAAGTAAAAAGACTGATGCAGAGCTTGCTAAACACTGAAGCTTCAGTGCCCCTGACATGGCAACCCGCGTAAGAATCGACTCTAGGGAGAAGGGTGTGGGGGAAGACAGCTCTCTCCAATGTTTTCTATTTGGACTGCAGTACCCATTTTAAACACTAAGTGTCAGTTAAGAAGAGGTCAGAATGTTTGAACTTTGTGTTTTCCACTTTCCTTGAGTGCAACATGTTCAGTATCATCAGGGAAAGTCTGAAAATATCTGCAATATCTGTTGTGTACCCCTCCTCTCTTTGGTAGCTGACTTTATCACACCTCGTCTGTGTGAACCATACAAAACCAACTATAAACCCTTTCAGCTTCTGACGTGGTGGTCAGTATAGATCTTACAGAACTGTAGCCAGAAAAACAAAAACACTGAGCAGCTCTCATGTTGGACCGCTTTAGTCCAAAATGTTTGGATAACTAATGGAGGGATTGGCATGAAATGCTTTGGAGGAATTCATAAAAAATGATGATTTCAAAATATTTGCAAAACTTAAAACACTGCCATCAGCCACAGCTGTACTTTGAGTGGTGAACTAGTACATGATTAGAATCGTGAAACAGCATGTTAACATTTTATTTGTTCATGTTAATGGTTGCCATTTTCATATACTTTTCCTAAACAGCTGGGAGTCAATTAGGACGTCAACCTCAATATGTCAATTACACTTCCATAGAGCTGCCAGCTTGGCTTCATACCTAAATTAAGCCGTTTTCACATATGCACTCCTGGAAATGTAAAGAAAACTTGAGGCATTTAGCCCCTGAAATCTTCCTGAGTTGCTTGTTCACACGTGTCACAGATGTTCCTCACAGTGGGAGAGTATCCCTGTCGGCTCAGGAGGCAGGACATTAGGTAAAAAGAAAGATGTGGAAGTGGCTGGTTAAGCAACAGAGTTTGTGGCTATGATGACAGTTTTTGCTTTAATATCAACGATATGTGTAGTTTGATATATTCACAATATCCACCGTAGAGCAGAGAAGAACATACTGGCCGAAAGAAAACATAATGAAGCAGTTTCATTATGTGCATGGAGACCACACCGATTGTGCAGTTAACAGTTTATGGTTTTGGGCTGGTCCTCGAATAAAAATGTCATCACCCCCTCACACTTGCTCGTTGAATTTTCCTGAATATTTCCTGCTGCGTTCTCACATGGGCTCACCCCGACTTCAAGGGAAATTTACTATGGGGCTGGCAAGTAAAATTCTGTGTAAAGTCCGACTGAAAAATATGGTTTGTGTTCACACATGCAGCTCACCCTGAATTTAAGGAGGTTTTCAGGAGTGTTGCTGATGAGTCAAAGCACCAAAATAGAAACATTCATCTTGAGTGCAGTTTCTGACCAACCAATGGTTACAGGTCCAATTTTCGTTGTCTTTTTTTGCTTCACCCTAAATAACTCCTGAGGAAAATATCTGGATCCTTAACTAACTAACCCTTCCCATATTTTCCCCAGCTAGTTGTCAACAATGTGTCTGCCTACCAGTTTGCTGCAATAAGACATTTGTTGCTGAACAAGACATAACCAGTGAGCTATAATAGAGGAAAGAGAAGTTACAACCCTAGCTTTTGGTGCATTATTGTGTAAACTTTGGATGGTCTTTATTGCTAAGTTGCCAAATCGATGCTGCCTCTACCCCCTTTAAAGCCAGAAAAGTCCGGCTGGAAACACTATTCTGATGGAGAAGTTAGATACAGGCTGTATCTCAATATCTTGCCAGACAAACTTGAAAAACAGTTTTCCCCGTGTTCAACATCTGTTCATTCATACTTCAATCATCATAACTACTCTCCTAAATAATCAGTTGTGTTCTGTTTCACAAACATAACAGGCTGTGTATTTCCAGCAGAGCAAAACTAAGATGTCATATTGAATCCTGAATGTACCTCATTATACTTCAGTACTCTGAATACACAATCACCTCACCTTGTTGGACTCTTTGGCTCGTCCTGCCATCCCTGCGCTGACCGTGTTTTTCTGGCGGTTGGAAGGCGGACTCCTCGTGTCCTCCACCATTCATTCAGAGCTCCCTTCGGGGGGTCAAGGTCCATTACAATGGCCAAACATCACCCTGCCCGTTGTTTTTGTTAGCCCCTAATTACAAGACCCTCAGCAATGTTGATTGTGACAGTGAGCGCATTCATTACGAGCGTCATTAGCAGAGTCATTAACACCGGGGGAGCACGTTAAGGAGTGTTTGGAGACAGTTATCTGTTGTTGGCTTTGGGTAAATAAGAGGTGGGACGTAGAACAAGAATACATGATTGGAGCAATGTGATAGAGCAACAAAGTTGAGCCTGTAGTTGTAATTTTCATGCTGCAAGAATTGGGAAGCACCTTATTGGGAAGGGATGATATTTTCAATAATAAATGACTGTTTTCAAATTTCTAGCTTATACATTTCAACATAGAGAGTAAATTACTCCCAGTCTAACTGCCAAAGGGGCTTCAAACATTGAAACACACTCACACTGAGTCTGACACAGACAAGATACAGCTGACACAGATGCAGTTTCACAACTTCTTGCAGCTTGTTTTTCCATTCTGTACTAGATTCCTGACTTCCTCAAATGGTTTTCACATGGTTGCTAATCATGTTACAATACTTATCTGCATGTTGCTAATTGATCCACCTTCTGCTATTGTATCCACTAATTGACCACCAATTACGTCATTAGTCTGTGTTAGCCTGTTTTGATAAGGACTTAACTACCTGTGATATCTACGTTACCAATCTGTGCTGTCTGCCACGGAGAATATGTAAATTACTGTCATTCAGGAATCTTAGTCGGAGTGAAAATACTAAATGTTGATTTAAAAAAGTGAACGCTAATTGTTGGTAAAGTATTCTCGTTGAGTTAACAAAGAAGTTATCATCACTGAAAATATAGTTGCTCTAAATTGAGATATCATTGGACTCAGTGCTACTCCAGTGTGATAAACCTAAGGACCATTTAGTATGGCACCAGGTCTATGAAGGCAAGTGAGCCCACCTGAATGAAAGAAATGATCAAACTTATAGAGCCTAGAGCTCTTTTCTCATAAAATCTCAGGTTTGGACACCATACCCAGTTGCCCTTTTCACATATATGTAGCCCAAAACAAGACATTATCCATGTCATGCACTGTCTTACCTACTTAAAATACTTCATTTGGTTTTGTCTAGAGTTGGCACCATGGCAGAGACTATTGGTGGAGGAGGTCTCATCGGTCATCATGGCTGTTTTTTTTGTGTTTATAACAATTCATCATGTACCTGGATATCTCAGATGGCTGGAAAGTCAAATAAATGCACGCAGGGTGAACTATGTCTTCCAAATAGACACAATACCATGTCCAGGGAGTTTTTCTTTAAATATCAGGGTATCGGTTTTACTTTTTGGCTGTGCCTTTGTACAAAGAGTAATGCAGGAATCACAATAGAGCAGGGTGGAAACGTTACACACCGGTTCTACACAAATCCAACTGTGATTGAACTTGAGAAGGGTGAAACCAAACGGCATAAAACAGGGCAGGGCCACTCCGGTGTGTCAGCTCCTGTGAGGCTCTCGGCTCCACACATAATTGTCAGTGAAGTTACTGTGGTTATAGTTAAGCTACACTGCCGGCATCCAATCTGATTGACTGGTTATCATTTTCTGATAAGCCTTATAACTAAAGCTTTGTTTACTCAAATATGCCAGAACCAATTAGTACTCTGACTTGTACCAAATGTTTCTTAAAATAACTTTTCATATACAAACAAAGCTGAGAAGGGTGCCAGTGAATACAGCCTACTTATTATTACCACCAATAAACATTTCTGGCAAAATTAGGACATGATAAAAGAAACTCCTTGGGGATAAAACCCAAATATGTCATTACTGTCATCTTGAAAGTTGAGATAAAGATCTCACTCTTTTCTTTAAGGTGTGTTAGAAGCATCTAACCACAGAAATTACTTTTTTTCTGTGCCAATAACGTTTTTCCAAACTTTGCACTTCAAAAAATCACTTGACCTTAAGTCGTGAGGTTTGCATTATCCTCTTGTTATATGGCAGTGGTTTATAAATCTGGAAAGTAAGGCTTCACCAAAAATTGTGAGAAAAACATGCAAAAAGAATCTTATTGTATTCCTTAAGCATTTTCTCTCGCTGCACTCACTCCCCCGTCTCCCCTTGAGAACTAATGGCTGATGGTAATTACATTTAATGAGATCATGGGGTCGTCTGCAGGGTGCACTTCTGCAAATTGCTCTCAGCATGGGGTCTGAAGTGGGATAGGGTAGGGGCCAACGGGGCAGTAGAGGTCGGTGTTTGCCCAGTGTTTGGGGGCCAGGAGTGTCACTCATTTAGTGGAGAAACATGTCATGCATTTGTCTGCCTTTGTCCTCCTCATTTGTTAGTCTGGCAGAGATAACCACACAGAGGTGGTGCTTGTCTCGGCTCTATTGTGTGAAGCTGTTGTCAGCCATCACGTCCATCCATCCCCTCCCCTCCCCTCCCCTCCCCTCCCCTCCCCTCCCCGCCCCATCTCCCCCTCTTTCCCTGCTTTCTCCCTGCTCCATGACTGGTCATTTTGCCACTATATTCTATCTGCAGGGGGCTACCCGAGCAATTTAGTTAATCCATTAACAACTAATTGTCTCCTCCTACCCTGTTGCTTGGACAAACAGCCAGGTTTGGGGGGATAAAACCCCTGTGACCTATAAAAGCCACTCTGAGAGAGGAGGCAGCCACTGTCACTGCATGGATCACTGCTGTCCTGACGCTACTGTACAACATTTTCTGGGGACCTTTAAACTTAACATTTTCAGCGTAGCGTTAAAGACAAGTGGCTTCTCTTTTCTTCTGTTTCGAGTCACCTTGTCTTTGAGTTCAGCACCGTCGCTCCGTCTTGTTTTTATTGATTTTATTCTTTTCTCGCGGTTGGTGGAAATGTCGTGGAATCTGTGGATGCTCTGCCTCTTTCTCTGCTTCTCTTGGGCCGAAGCTCGTATATGGGCCTGGATGCTCAACATGCCGCACAGCCCTCCAAAAGAAGGAGCAAAGGCACTTCGAGAAAATGTTTCTGCAACCAAACCAATCACGGTAAGATACTACTGGATTCTAGGCATGGCTAGTATATACGTTTTTCAATAGTTAACACCTTCATTTAATGCTGAAACTATCTGTTTGTGCAACAGAATATTACTTTCATGCTCAGAAAATATGGGAAGCCAGAATATGTTAAACATTTACTGACTTATATGAAGTATGTGCTGTTAATGACGGAAAATGTGGTCTTGTGCTTGACTTATATTAAGTTGTAACATGAGTATTTGTCGGGTTTTAACAATTTCCCCCCTTTGTTTCCAGGCTGTGTGCGATCAGGACAGGGCCTGTGGGCGGGGCTTCTCCTGTGATCGACACTTTGGTCTCTGCGTTCCTCTGCGAGGGGAGGGCCACTACTGTCGGAGGGACGCTCAGTGTGTCCGCGGACTCAGCTGCATGTTTGGAAAGTGTCACCGCAGCATCCCCAACGGACAAGAGGGTAAGACGTAAACAAAGTAGTCAAATGACAAAGTCCTTTAACAATACAAAAAAAGTCTTGACGCAACTGGATATAAACAACCAGTGTTTTGTTCATCCAGGTGCCAGATGTAAAGTTGACAGAGATTGTGGTGCATCCATGTGCTGCGCTCGTCACCATGGCGAACAGGTGTGCAAAAGACGTCTGCTCCGTGGTGAGAGCTGCTATGTTCCTGATGGTGGCCTGGCGTTCAGCATAAACCAGATTTGTCCTTGTGATGAAGGGCTGCTGTGTCGTGGAAACAGTGCACCACACCTCAGAGAGTAAGTATTACTGAATGATCTTAATAAAGGACGTCTCATGTTTTTAAGAGTTAAGTTGTTGACACTGCTAAACTGTATTTGTTACCAATAGAGCCCTGTGCATGATTCCAGGAACATTATTATTATTAAATCATTATTTTGATGATAAATGGCATGTCTACACGACCTAACCGCATGTGTTTGTCTTTCAGGAGAGATTTTATTTACCAGCCAGAACAGCCAAACTGGACCTGCCAGGCGCCCAAACAGTGACGCCCGCCTCAACAATGTCGTTATTTATTGTAAAAATGTTGTATAGGATTGTACATAAAAACTTAAGTATTTCCAAAAATGTTATATTACATGTTCTTTGAAGAGTTTTATACGTGCCCTGTGTTTTAATTTTTCACTTTGTACATTTTAACAAAAGCACTATTGTGTAGGTGAGCTCAATGATTTCTTTGTGTCCCGTACAGAATCTCTAAATAATGCATTTAGTGATCTGTGATTATGTCTATGTATGTCTGTTTGTCTTCCAATGACAGAATGAGAATAAAAATGTTCTGAATGCAACCACTCTGTCAAGATGATCTCTAATCAATAATGAATACACGTAACAGAGAAAGTGTTCAGGAGAAGGTTTTGCTGCTCTCTCGTGGAGAACATGTCAGGTTCTCTGTCATGATTTCACAGTTTAAACACAAATGAGCATTTGTTTGGACATGACCTTTTCTCTGTCTACTTTTACAATCACAGTTTTGGTTGTGTATGAAAATATAACACAGCGTTAACGTGTTATAATATAACAGTAACCCCCTAACGCTGACTCTGACAAAACTCTTCCTTTATGTTACTACATATGAAAGAAAAAAGACATTTATCATTTCAAACATTTTTAGCCGAGTTTGTTTGTTTTTTAAAAGTTGTTTATTGTTGATAAAAAACATCATAAAGTTAAAATGTGTTTTTACGTGGCTAAAGTATAGAACTGGTTACACACAAATTTAGCACAAAAATGTTTCGTAACATGTTGGTTGCCAAATGTAATCATATCCCATGAAATTTTTTGTACGTCTTAAGTCCTTCTGAGAGCACCGACCTCCATTTTAGAGTTTCCTTCTACTTTGCTAACATTTGAAACGTGTTTGCCGTGTTCAGTCTCTTTGTTCTGTCGCGTGTTTTATACTCTTTTTATACAATCCAAAATGGACTATTATTCATTTTAATAAATCTGATAGGTTGAAAACTTTCAGAAATGTGTGTTTCACATTAAGGAGTTGGTGATGGGTCCTGAGGCTGTACAAGCTGAGAACCTCTGCTTTAGATCAACAAAAGTATTAGTATCAGTTTAAAGCTCAAGGTGTACCATTCTGAGCATGTTTCTTGGATCGCAGGCCGTCATTACCTAACAAGTTGGAATCTTGCGGCTCCTCATTGTTAGCATCACCAGATGCTGTAACGCTAGCTGTCCCCTGACTCGTTCCTAGATCGGTATCTTCCCTTACAAATTCCTCCGCAGCTCCATTCAGATGCTAATCGTCTGCAGCTTGCCCCTTCAATTGATGGGTGACTTGAATTGTTCTGTGGAGGACATTAGTGTCTATCCTCTCTGGTATCATTTTACAGCTCTCTTCATTTAGTCTAGGAGGTTTTTGACCGCATGTTTAAAACAGCGACGATTTCAGACTTATTTGTTGCATCGGCAGCATATCCAGCTTTGCTGATGCTGACATGTTTTTTGCCCTGTCCTTCTTTTCAGCTCATTATCATATGATTTAGAGAATACAAAATATAACAAACTTCAAGCCAAATAGAAATTGAACATCCATAATAAAAACAAGTAAAGCTCCAGAGACTCTTGGCAGTATTATATCAAAAATGAATTATGTTGTTACGCCCAGTAAGAACTCAACTATCACTCATAGCTGAAAGGCTGATGGGACCAACGTGATGTCTAAAAGCACAAGACTGTGAGAAACCTTATATTACTGAATGAGGTAAAACACAGGCCTCTCATGTCCACTCAAGAACACTAGTTAGCAGTGTATGCTGGACTAATCTGAGCTGCAATCACATTTTAAAGCTATCTCTACATGTCTGTTTGCACTATTTAGATCCTTGAATGGTATTCTTTTCCAAAGAATTTGTCCTCTTTAGTCAACAGGACAAAAGAGAAAGAACAGGACCGGCAGGAAAAGTTTCCGTCCTCATGATTTGGCTTTGACTTTATTGAAATCAATGTTACATGTGTGCGAAAGAGATATAACTCTCTCAAAGGATTTATTATGTTAAAGAAGTTCTTAGATGTTTAAGGGGAATTCCCACTTTCTGGAGGAGGGTTAAAATGCAAAGGCCAATACAGCTCATATATTTTTCTGTTAGCTTAGCATAGCATAAAGACCGGAAAGACGGTAAACAGGCAACCTGGCTTTTTCCAGTAGCAAATACCTGACAGCAACTTATCAGCCCACAAATTATGAGCAGGTAACGACATTGAAAAGGAAGTTAGTGCTCCAAGCCATAAATTGTAAACTCCAAATAAAACCCTAAATTGTTGTTTTTAGACATTTCTTTTTCATGGATTGAACAAACCAAAAGTAAAGTGTTATTACACGAGCCTTACACATAATGTTATTCTTATTGTTTAACTTGGGACCATTGGCCTTGTAAAAGTAGTTGCTACTGATGTCATAAATCTGGAAATCAGCTCTAGTGACCAAGTATAGTATAGTTTAGTATTTCTGCTCTAAAGTTGGGTACTCAAACATGTCGGTATACACAGTTTGACTCGCTTTTGGAGCTAGCCCCATATGGCTGTTTGAGGAACTGCAGTTTTTGGCACTTGACCGTTTGCTTAATTATCCTTCCTGTAGGTCGCAGGATTGTTCGGACAGGGTGACTTAATGTTTCCCCCCTGTTTCCAGTCTTTACGCTAAGTTATTCCAACAGTCTGCATGACTGTAGCTAAATATTTGACACTTTTCCAGACAGTAAATACGAGATTTTCCCCCAAATCTCAAATCAACTGTGAATAAACAAAAGATGTTGAGCTCAAATGTACAATCATAGCTACTCATATATTGAGTAGCGATAAATGGTGATAACTTCTGTCTTCATTACTTCATTATTCTGCTATATTGTTGATGCTAACTCTAAAGCCAGAAAGCACCCTTCTGTTAGCCCTAAAATGTTCGCTGTCCACTGAATAAATCTGACAAATGTCCTGAATGTCCATTGCTAGAAAAGGTGACTGAAGCACCCTTGAGTGTTAATCCCGTGAGATGCTGGATCATTTAAAAGTCAATGTCCAAGCAGCACAGAGAGCTTTTGTTAGCAGCTCCACAATAGAGCTTTTAAACCAAACCTGCCAGGGGGGAAAAGTTGGGTAAGAAGAATCAGGGGGGGGGGGGAGTCGATAACCTACACCTATGACAGTATAAAATACCTCCGCAACATGTCAAGACGTTTGTCGTAGAACCACGGGGCTGGTAACCTGTTGAAGAGCCATGAAGATCATTTGACATCAGACCATTGGAAGGTGTTCTCTTACAGGTGAGTCTTTTTTTAATAAAACCTTATTATCATGACATGTTGTCCTTCAACGTTTTCTTATTTCTACGGTTGAGTTCTTAAAGTTAAACTCCTGCACACTGTATGACATGCAAACAAACATTTATTGGCAACGTTTCGGCACTAGACCTTCATCAGGCAAACAGTCTAGTCAGTCTAGTAATGTTAGACAATGTGCAGGAGTTGACCTTAAAGTTTGGATGGACACATTGCTCTCCCACGCACCTGTCTTGTGAAATGGATGTGCAAAGGTGTTTTCTGTTTTGGTTGAATTCTTACATTTGTCTCTGCAGCCTCACAGTATGGCTTCAGTTGGTGCTATATTATTGTTTCTGCCTGTTGCATGGACATGCTCGCCCCAAAAAGCAGGTAACATCAACACTGTGTTCCATGTTTTCATCACATATCTTTCACAAAAACCTTTTACATACTAAAAAAGAATGAATATGAACAAGTTTCTTCCATGGACCTTGACAGTCTGTAAAACATCTTTTCTTGGACCTCTTATTCAGAAAGAAGGAAAAACATTTTACTCTCTGATTGCGTCTTATTATTTCAGACTATGTTATGGTGTCATGTTTCCCCAACGCCATCATCGCAAATGTCCCCGAGTGTCCGTACGGCTGGGAGATTGATCAGCTGTCTCTGGGTGGAGTCTGTTACTCTGGGATACGCAGCCCGGGCTACTTCCGCTTCATCATCTCAGACCTGACTCCTAAAAACCACTCGTACTGCGGCACTCAGTCTGAGGTGAGGCAACAAGGAGGAAGTAAATGCCAGAGGTAGTTTTTTCCATTTATCTATGTCCTGACTAAAAAACAACCTCCCCAACATAATTGAGATCAATGAATGAAGTCCCCATACTGTGCCTCTCATGTATTATTACACTCCTCAAAGCATTAGAAAATACGAATCAACACAAAATCCTCTCTTTCTTCTGAATATTTTTCAAAACAAGCACTACACTAATAGAGACTATCAGACTGAACTATCTCTATGAAATCAGGACTTTTCTGAATACATTTGTATTTTTACAGTGTGGTGTAGGTACTGTTCTTCAAAGAAAAGGCCGTGTTTTTCTTTTAAGTCAATTGAGAAGGGGCCCCCAGATAGCCTAGCGGTTCCGTCGTTCGCCCCATGTATGAAGGCCATAGTTCGAATCCGACCTCAGCCCTTTGCTGCATGTCATCCCCCACTCTCTGCTCCCAACATATCCTGTCTCTCTTCAGCTGTCCCATCCAATAAAAGCAACAAAAAAAACATGGAAAGCAATACTCTTGAGTATTTATAGTAGTGTTGTAGTCAAGACCACATTAACGGAGACCAAGACATACCTGAGACCAGAGTGCTCTGGGACACAGACAGGACCAAGACATTTAGGGATCATGACCGAGACAAGACCAAAAATCAAATTAAAATTGAATTAAATATGTTGTTTTTGAAAAGGACGTTTTCCTTCTTATCACACTAATGACGTGGCAGTGGTGGTCTTGACAGATCTTGATTTAAAATCCGAGGTCTGCCCAGTCTGAGACCGAGACTAGACCGAGTAAAACTGCTTTCAACACCTATTGATAGTCATAATCATATTGTTTCTATTTCGGTCTTTGTTGTTCTCGACAGTACATGCCCGGCAAAGACCCCAAATACATCTTCTATAACTCCATAGTGTCCAATGATACTTCGCTCACAGTCAGAAACCAGCCGGTGAACTACACCTTCAGCTGCATTTACCGAGCAGCTTATCTGGTGAACAACGCCGTCTTCAGCCAAAGGTAAGCATCCATCCAGGACATGAGGCGTCCACAGTCACTGAGTGGAAAACCTGTGCATTCTGACCCAAAGACTTGCAGCGTTTTTACTAAACCCTCTGCTTTTTCCAGAGTGGCTACAGTTTATGTCAACAACGGGAGTTTAGGCACTTTTAGATCTCAGTTGTCTATGAGTGTGTTCACGGTAAGAAGACACTCAAACACTCAGTTTTACCAGTGGATGCCTGTTGCAACACGTTTTAATGCAATCGTGCCTTTTTTTAGATTTATAGTTTGAAACATTCTGTGCAGAATAAGTGTCTGAAATAATGAAAATAGAGTTACAAGTCATTCTATGGGCTTCTAGGAGCCATTAGATTCAAATAGAGTCATCCCTTGTCAGATAAAGAAATGCAAACATTTGTACATGTTTTGTAGAATTCAAAGTTCCTGTACGCCAGGGACGCTCCCTACGTGATCGACACTTCTGAGATCGGCTCTGAAGTCTTCATGGGCATCGAGGCAAAAGGACTAAGTAACAGGTATATTAACACTTTTCCTGGCAAGCTTATAGTAATGTATTTAAAACAAAATGTATTGGTCCTAAACAAGCCACTACTAAAAGACAAAAGAGAGTAAAGGTAACCATAATGAGGCAAAACGCAGAGCGTTTAAATCTCGTTCCAAAACGATGGTGAACCTTTAGTTGGCTTTCATTCACGGGTGTCGAGTTGGCCTGCTTTCTGTTGGACAGGCAGGTGCCGAACACCGGTAGATAGCGTGTGCTAGCTCGCAGTAGCTTGCACTGTCGGTAAAGCAGTGAACATACACACTACGACCTGCAGCGAGTGTGGCGATTAAGCCAGGAGGAGGGGCCCAGTTTGAATGTTGATATTACAAGCAGCAACGAACATTTCTACTGACTCTACCTTTAAAAACCCAAAGACAAAAGGATAAAGAAATAATGGTTATACATGTATAGTTAATTAAAAAAGCATCTTGTCTCCTTTGAATTTTAATCTTTTCATTGTGATTATTTGTGCCCCTCAGATTTAAAGTTGTAATAAACAACTGCTGGGCTACTCCCACTCCTTACTCTACAGACAAGAAGAGATGGAGTCTCATCTTTAACAGGTACAGTGTTAAACTTTCAGGCTTGAACTACCTTAGAGACGTCTCAACTGAACTTAAGTTGACTATTATTCAAAGTCAGAGCGATCATCCTCAGGCTTTGGGTTTTGAGTGTTTGGACTTTACACCATATTCGGACAAACTCACTACTGGTTAGCCTGTCGGTGTGTTGGTATTGTTCCTCCTGCGTACTTGTTGATGAAACAGGTTTTATTTTTCGAACAGCTGCCCCTCTGACACCACTGTGACTATATTTGAGAACGCCAAAGACAGCCGCTCCATGTTCAAGTTCAACTCTTTCCGCTTCCAACGGCTTGAGAAGGTTTCTACTGTCTGGCTTCACTGTGAGGTCACGGTGTGTGATGGAGAGAGACTCAACTGTCTGCCTGTGAGTACAAACCCTGTTCTCTAATTGCCTTATATTCATCTATATCTCTGATTAAAATCCAATTATTGCAATTAAATATTTTCCAGTGGTGGAGGGTACCTCTGCTCTGGTGCTGTACTATCATTTACCTCTATGAGGATTTCCATAGTCTGCTGCTTTTTACTCATATTTAAACTACTGTACTGTACGTATGTCTCCCTCTTCTGGTTGTGAGAGTAAGTACACAAAAGCAGAGTCCTTATGTCATCTAAAAGTCAAGAGAAACGGACAGTTTCAAAGACAATGATTTATGGATACCTAACATAGCTTTCTACAAAAACAAATCTGTCAGAGTGCGCTATCACCACATCAACTACTGCATATTTTTAGGGCCACCTGAACAGTTATCAGTGTTAGTTTTCACCTTTGATCAATTATTGTCTCAACGCAGAGTTTCCCTTTTATCTTTAGCATCAGAAACTTTTCTTGCACACTCTGTGGGTTTTCCTGCCTTAGGCTCTACAATACTTTGCAGTATGTAGTTTGCTTTGACTGCTTCCCTACATCAGCTCTGGTGAGTTTGTGGATGCTGGTTTACCCAAAACGTATCACTACTCGTGCAGAAGCGTAGAAAGCAGTTATTCTTCATGTTATGTATAAAGAAAATGTCGCTTTGGATACAGATTGTACCTACGCTTTGACTTTTATATTTTCCTTGTAGAGCCCGTGCTCTGTGAGAAGTCTGTCATCTGAGGCAGAACCAAGTGGAGGGATCCTTACTGCTGAGTTTCACCTTAAAGGTACAGTACACCTTAATTTATTTTTTGGAGTTTAAAGGAAGAATATGAGACTTATGAGACTGCTGTTTGGTCACAGAAGCCTCCGCTCTCCTCCAGCGACACACCTCCAACCCCTCTCCACTCGTGTTCGCACAAAGGAGTTTGGTGCAAGCGGTTTAGAGCAGAGCTCGAGCTGCAATTGCCTGTGACCTGCATTGTTTTTTAGTAGGCTAATGTTAGCACACTTTCGTTAGCTCGTCGCTTCACATTGCATGTAAATTGACACAAAATGACCGTGATCTAAACACACTTACGTGACATCCCAATAAGCAGTGAGTATGTTATTCTTCTTTTCTCTAGTCCTTGACTAAAACAGCTTTTACACGTTAGGAGTTTGTCTTTGAGAAATCCACAACCTCTGACTTGCAAAAACGGTTGATTTCAAATGTATTTTGCGCAAGATGTTCCCGACTTCACTTTAAATTCTCACCGTAAGTTTTCAAGTTTCTACAGAACTTGTTGTAAATTGCATATTTGATTTAAATTTGAAGTAACTAATTTTATCCTCAAGAGATTTTCCTCCCATTGCTAATAGTCTTTTTGTCTTTACTGTTAAAGTTTGTGTTTTGAATCCTGACTATTTAATCTCATTGATTGACAGGTAACACATTCTCCAACAGTGGACCGATAAAAGGTAATCAGACGTGAGGTGTGTTTGGACTGTTGTTGAAGTTTGATGCTGGCACTCATTTATTGAGTAAACTGTAATGTATTTCTCTTTTTCATCACAGGCACTTCACTCTTCCTCCTGCTGCTGGTCCTGATAAACACCTGCTGTGATTTAGTCAATGGCTCAGAGATGTAGTTTAAAAAAAAAGGTAGAAGAGAATCAATAAAAACATACAGAGGGAGCATCAGCCAGGACTCAGGAAGCGTGAAATTATTCCTCCCTCACACTGACATGATTATCTCATTTTCTGACACTGTTCATTAACACACCTACTGACGCTTTGGATTTTCTGTTTCTGTTTATTTACTTTCAATTTTGTTTCCAATAAAAATCTTTTGGAAAAGAAAAGTTTTTCCACTTCTTGAAACCAGGAACATTTTATTAATATAAATAAATAATGTATTCAATGCAGACATTAAAAACAGACACACATGAAAACAACACACACATAAAACAAATCGATATACTTTTATATTCTTCTTATATCATTTCTTATTATTGATTGCATACAGTTCTGGTGAGACATAGTTAGATTCTCTGTGTCGTATAAAGAGACTGCTCTGCCTCCACTCCTTCAGCCATGTTGGGATAAGACGCAGTGATCATCTGTATATGTGATATAGCTGCATCAAAACAAACACCATTGTTTTAAATTCATTTCATACATTTATTTGGAGTTTATTTCTCTCCAAGACCTGAAAGACTAAAATTAGCTCATCCGCACCTTGAATTTGTTACAAAATGCATCAAAGAATCTGCCATATAGATATAGATAGATTTTATTCAGCTTTTTATGCCTTTGTTAGAGAGACGGGATACAGTCAGAAATAAGGTAGAGAGAGAGAGAGTGGGGAATGACATGCAGCAAAGGAGCCACAGGTCGGATTTAAACCCGGGCTGCCCGCTTCAAGACTGTAGTCTCTGTTCATGGGGCGTGCAAACTAACCACTCGGCCACGCGTCCCTGGCAAATATATTTAAATATCTTATAACAAAGGTAACTCTTTGGGTGAAATACGATTAAGAATTGAACAACTTGTGTATAAAAATATTTATGCGGTGTGATTTTAACCTGACCAGCTGACCTGTAGTGGTGCAAAGAAACCGTGTTCAGTTACTCAGTACATTTATCGTGTTCTTCTAATGAGGATCATTATTTTCTGCTACTTTTTCCTCTGTTATTCTACAATTAAAGAGACAGTGTACTATTGTCCACCACAGAATTTGTACTTTTATCTCGACAACATTTGTTTGAAACTTGATTTATTAATTTAAAACAAATCTAATAAATTATTATTTATTTTATGTATAACTATAAATATAAATCTTTGATATTTGTGGAAAATATTATATCCTACCAAAACGTATATGAAATAATTAATATTAGCTTGATATATAACCAGGGACGTGTCCAGAGGGGCGGCCAGGGGTGGCATGGGCCCCCCCTCGAAATCTGATTGGCCACCCCAAAAAAATCCTAAACTGTGATTGGCTATTAGCCCTGTCAGAGGCGGGACTTCTGTTAAAACCAATTACATATCAATATAACATATTTTCTTTTGTCTGTACTTCAAATTGTAAATAAAAACTTTATCTTAAAACAGGTGCTTAGGAAAGTGATGCACTCTGTCTTACTTGGAATGAACTAATTGGCGATGTGTTGGGACCAAAACATTGCCATTGCTGGAGTTTGCATTCTTTTTAGTACGTTCAATTTTGACGTTTAACATAAATCTTCTTTTTGACACATTATCTTGTGTTGTAACCATAGACTGTAAATATTAATGTACCAAGCCTGAGTGACGTCACCCATCTGTTACAGCAAGGGGGCTCCAGAGGCTCATCGGCAGCAGCCGCCATGCTGGAAATCCTGTCTCAGCCTAATTTTCAGACAACCTAACGACAGTCTGAGAGCTGGAGCTGAGGCGGGTTTTAAGTCTCTTGATGAACTGTTACATCGCGCCCACCTGTCGATCATGTCAGCTAAGCGCCTAACTATGGATACCACTTCAAAACAGAGCATTTAAAAAAAAATTCATCCCCCCCCGTACAGTGCCAGTGATGACAATAACTAATAAGACGTATTTTGTTTTTTGTACCAGGCTGTAAACACGCTAATTTTTGCTGTGAAAGCTGCTGAAAAGTTTGAAGAAAATGTATATTTTATATGAACATGAGAAAAAATAACCTGTGTTATTGCATCAGTCTGTAATCATACCATGATAATCATTCACCTCAATTAGCAAAAGAGTGAACATCTCATGTTTTAATCTCAGTTCACGTCACTGTTTGAAACTCACAAAGTCTTTGCTTGAAATATGTACTCCGAGCTCTTTCCGACCTTTTCTCCAGTCTCTATCCACAGATGCAGGAGAGAAAGCCCATCTGCATGATGTGACACCTGTGCAACTCTTATTTATTCAATATATGGCCACCAGATAATCCTCTCTTTCTTTAGATGTGCACTGTAGTCATCATGCTATCTGTCATGTGACCTTTGGTGAGGGTTTTCTTGGACTTTTTCTCTGTCGCTCTGGCCAATCCTAGTTTCTGGAGCAGGGAAATCACAAACATTCAGATTAGACACAGCATCACATAAAATACTTGATATACTAACAGTGCTGAGAGATAGTGCTCGCCTCTGTGCTGTGTTTTTACTGTACCTCAGTTTGTAGTTTGAGGCTGTTGGCTGCTGGAGAGTTGGGAATAGGGAGAAGAGGATTGAATCCTTGTTTGTTACACAGCCAGTAGGTCTTATGACTCCCTTTACCCTGTAATAGACAAAAACACACTCGTCAAAAACATGTCCAACCATGCGTTGTACATACATTTTGTACTTCATGCAGACTTGTATCACCTTCATTTCAATCTCCCCTCTTTCCTCCAGTTCAAATGATCCCGCCTGCACCAGAATGTCAGCCGTGCTCTGAGAGATGTGTATCTTCAGGGCTGTGTAAAATATAGAGAGGTGTACCAGACATTTCAGTTTTTACATTTTATTAGTTTTGTCCCAAGTCAGAAATTTGATCGTACATTTGATTGATAGTATTATTAAGAGGCGAGTTAGCAGCTTTATTAATCTGATGCATGCACAGCAATGCTTTGAGCTTAACGGTTAAGTCAGCATGCTAGCATGCAGATGTTTGAAGTATTTACCATCTACATCTTCGCAGTTTAGTCTATTATATAGACCATAAAAGCTAGACTATAACCACAGACTGGCACCCTTACAACCATGGCGCTAGTTGGCTACACACTAGCTGTTAGACGTCACATAAGGACATCCCTCTCAAATACAATGGTTCTTTTGAGCTTGCACTACACTACAGTTTAAGTCCAATCCATAAGGTTTGAAGAATAACCTAAAGTAAAATCAGAAGAGATTGGAATGGGAAGTCTCTTCAAATATATTGTTTCAGTTCACTCACGTAAGCTGTTACTTTCCATTCGAGAGGCCGTGTTCACCGTGTCACCAAAGAGACAGTAGCGAGGCATGGTGGTGCCGACCACTCCAGCAACCACTGGACCTACAGAAATCCAAAACAAATGGTTAATGTACCAATCTTCTCAGAAGTCAATAATTCCATGCACTAAGTTCAACATCTTTTTAGAACCCCATTAAGTCTAAATACTAATTGTTAGCAATCTGAAATCATTCCATGTCCCTTCCAAATAGAAAAGTCAGCAACCAAAACCAAACCAAACAAAATACTTAATCAATACAACACTGAATTGGTTTAGCAGTGCTTTTATCCCTCTGTCCTACCTGAGTGTATCCCAATGCGAATTGCAAGACTCTCTGAAGGCATGTGGTGAATTCTGAAGACTTTGATGGCCCTCAGGAAATGCAGCGCCATTGTGGAAATCTCCAAAGCGTGCTGATTGCCATTGCTGATGGGCAGACCACTGGCTACCATATAGGCATCACCAATTGTTTCCACCTTGTAAAAAGATGACAAAAATTACAAGCTATACTGAAAATTCTAAACATACAATGGGAAGCAATTTCATTCGGTAGTTCAATTATACCAAAATGATTTCTAGCAGAGAACTAGATTACAAAAGCAATACCACTGCCATCACTAAATACGTAGCTCAGCTTAGCACAAAGGCTGGAAAAATGCGCAAGCAGCAAGCAAGGTCGTTTCTTGTAGCACTATGTCGTATCTTGTCTTGTAGTACTATATCTTACTGTATTGTATTGTATTGTGTCTTGTAGTATCGTATCATATCCTATCCTATCCTATAATATTCCTTTACAGATTTTGTTACTTTCAGATGAAGCCTGGCCGACTGTAATCTTTCAGTTTCAGTTTTTGTGCAACACCAGCTGCTGGCTGTGGCCTGATATTCACGTCAGAGATATAAGAGCGGTATACATCCTATTATCTTACTCTTGTGAAGTAAAAAAGAAGAAGAAGAGATTGCCTAGTTTTGTATGCAACTCACTTTGTAAACGTCGTACATCTTGATGATGTCGTCAAATAGGCTGTAAAGGTCATTGAGGAATGTAACAACCTCCAAAGCAGAGCTGACGGAGCACATGGAGGTGAAGCCCACAATGTCAGAGAAGAAGATGGTCACCATGTCGTAGCTTTGCGGCTCCACTGATTTCCCTGCCATCAGCAGATCTGCGATGTACCTATATAAAGAAAGCAACATATCTGACTGAAGGAGAGGGATGTGGTCATGGAAGCCCATTCAACTGATTGCGTCAGGGTCATTAGATTTGAATGGGTTACCATAAATTGCCAATTGAGAAAATTGAATATTGATAATTTTGATGGAGTTTCATTTGGTACCTTGGTAACATGCTGGATAGAAGCTTGTCTGCACGGGCCTTCTCTGCAGTCAGCTGATTGGTCCTCTCCTCCACCACCTCCTCCAAGTGATTTGCATATTTCTCCAACTTATCCACCATATTATCCAGTATATTTGCATGACTACAGTACAGAAAATCATGATAGCCTACCATCGAGGAAGTTAGGTTTTCAGTCAGGTTTGGTTGTTAGCTTGTTGGATATCTCAAAACGCTAATAGAGATTTGTGTTAAATTAGTGGACAACTTAATGCATTGGCCATGGAACAATTAACAATTAATCTTGCCTTAGAGGATTTTGCAGCCCTGGCAAAAGGTGTAGAATCCCTAAATATTCTCTACTTTATGACAACACGCTACCCGATTCTTATTTGCATACTCATGTTTGTCAAATGAAGCTTTGTAACAAAATAATGTTTCTGTAGACCCAAATACGATATGATAAAAACAGTTATAAACAGCATGAAAGAGCCTATTGTTGTTAGTAAATGAGATTATCAGAGGTCTGACCTTTCAGGGCTGATACCCCTCAGCTGTCTCCTTATAGACATAAAAGGGGGTCGATGGTCAGGGTTTTCATTCCAGCAGGCTCTCAGCATTGAGTTGATGTTCTCATCACATAGCTGGTCAGACAACAGTGGTCGTAGAGGTTCCCCTTCGAAAGGAGTCCGCAACTTCATGATAATTTCTGGATAAAATAATGAAGCAAGAAGAAGCAATAACTGTAGTGATGGAATTTGGAGATTCTGGTTGGAAATGTTTTTGGCCATGTTGGCTGTTGGCCTCTAGCGTTGTGGTCGGGTGGCCGGTGCACCTGCGTGCCTCAGCATCAGATGGTAATACTGCTGAATTTCCTCTTGAAGTTGAAAAGCCTGTTGTTATCTCTGAATAGGATTGAGATTCCCTGTGGCAGTTGTTTCACTGAGGTCCAGTGTGGCAGCAATGAAGATGCAAACAGCAATGTAAAATCCATAAGTTACTAAACATAGGAATTCTACAGTAGAGAAAGCTCAAAGAGCCACTACCTTCAGTCGACTCATGGTCATGTAACTTGATATCTTCAATTTGATTCACTATTAAGGGACTGTTGCTTTGGAGTGGTTTAAAATATGTTACTGAGAAACTGAACTGAATTTTAAAAACTTGTGACAGGTTCCCCGGCCAGTCTTTAATCCGCTTCAGTGTTTCTAAAATTTTCTCTTAGGATATTAATCAGAGGCATACTAATTGAATGTCCTTGTTTTGATGATGCTCACCCTTTGGCTCCAGGTTGCTGTCTTCATAAGGGAAAATCTTGTTGTACATGAGCTCCCACATGATAATGGCAAAGCTGTAGATATCACCTTTAGGCGTTCCATTGTTCAGGAGACCAGCTTTTCTCAGAAGTTCAGGGGCTGTCCAGTACATCTCTACAACACAAACAAATAGAAACCAAGGATGGGTTTGGTTGAAATCAACTCAAATCTTATACTTGTATCCTAGCAGAAAAATCTGAACTGGCAGATTTGTCTGGTGCCCCTCTCATTCAGTTTGATTTCCAGCTGACCAGATGTTAGTTGGGCCAATCTAAAACGTTGATACGAAATAGGACATACATTTGTTGGTGACTGTACAGAGAAGCACCATTGACGCCTTTTGATAAACAACAACGATGGCTGCTTATCATGTAGATTGTTTTGAATTCAGTATTGTGTCCAGATAAAACACACTGAAACTGTAGTTCAAAATATTTAAAGATGATAAGTGTTGGCTAATTTATGTCATGTCAAGCATCTATGTATTATTTTAAGCAATAAGCTATATATATTTGATACTGGAACTAATGCAGCATTTTGGTCATAACCCATTCTTGTACTAAACATAGTTGATAACGCATTTAAGATATCACTTTTAAACACCCACTGACCTTCATATTTGGGGTTTTCCAGTGGCATGATAGTTCTGTTTCCATATTTAAACTCCCACAGTCCAAACCCAGAGAGTTTTACCTGGAGTCGACTGTCCACCAGGCATGTACTGAGCTTCAGATTCCCATGAAATTTCAGGTTACTCTTGTGAATGAACTCCATTCCCTAACATTGAAAGATGTGTACAAAACAATAAATTGTAAGTGTTTTTATTGCAATATTTTAGAATCCAGGGCAATACAGTATTCACATCCAAAACAAAACCTTTTATAGGCTGATCCCAATAGTTTCAAGATGAATATTTTATTTTTGATGAAGAGGGTTTGAAATCTCAACTTGGCCTTTGTTCTGTAAAATAAGCAATCAAATAAAATTGTAAGCTTTACAAATGCATTACAGAACTGCTTTAAGTTGGTTGAAATCATATTCATCAGATCCATCTTAGTTTGTACATGTTAATGATAAGTCTTTTATGCACACCAAGATTAGCCATGGAGTTCCTCAAGGTTCAGTGCTTGGACCTATTCCTTTCACCTTATACTGTAAGCTTTCTCAAGGTAGTATTATGAGGAAACACTCCATAAATTGTCATTGTTATGCAGATGATACTCAATTATACGAGTCTATGAAGCCAGATGACACCAACCAGTTACTGTATGTAAACTAGAAGCAAGCCTTAAGGACATTAGGATGTGGATGATCAGAAATGTTTTGCGACGTAGCTCAGATAAGACTGAAATTATGTGCTTGGCCCTAAACACCCCAGAGAGACTTTTTCTAATGATATAACTGTCCTTAATGGCATCAGCCTGGCATACAGCACCACTGTTAGGAATCTGGGAGTACTATTTGATCAAGATATGTCCTTTAACTCTAACATAAAACAAATGTCAAGGAATTGTTGCTTAGTGCTGAGCTCACAGTGGATTAACATTGGGTCTTTGTAAATAATATAACAAGGAATAGGGTCTAGACCTACTCCTTTTTTAAGTGTCTTGATCATTTGAATTGGGGCTATACAAATAAAGACTGATTAAGATTGACTGATTAAGTATGGAAACAAATATAATGTTAAACATCTTCGGTTGACCCAATATGTTAACTTTTTAAAAGCCAGATTTATTCTAAAATCTTGGCTACATTGAAAATTTGTAGAATGAATTGACTCACATTGACAATGTCGTAACCGAAGGATAGCTTAAACATCCCATCCAGCTCAACATCCGAAGCCTTCATGAGATCCTGAACAGAGAAATTGAACATTAAAAAGTACACACCATTTAAATGTCATCATCTTGCAGTACATATAACATACATACTTGAAAATTAACACAATTCAAGTATGTTATACAATACATAGACAAGCCAAGTTTCATCTTAAAACGGCCATATATTTTTCGTTAGGTGAATAAAACCACAATAAAAACTGCTAAATGTATTGTATTCTAAAGGTAAGTTTGAAAAGAGCTAGCCTAGATTATAAGTCTTTCAACCACTTATTTTGGGTAAATAAATATTAAGTAAATAAGTATTAAATTGTCAGTTCTACCATGATACTTAAGATTATGAAGTATATATGTCTGTTCGTGCAGTGACACTGACCTTCAGGCTGCCTTTCCTGCAGTACTGGGTGACTAAACAGACATTGGGCGGTTCGATGCACACACCGAAGAACTGCACCAAGTTCTCATGTTTCATCTCTTTCATCTGTCTTAAAAGTTTAAGATGGTTAGGTACACAATTACAACTATTTAAATGTTTCACTTGGATGTCTTAAATAAAAATAGGTTGCATGTGTATCTCTTTAGATTTATTATAAACACATTCATCAGAATTGAGGAACTACACAAACAATAAGTCTAAAAGTTGATTTGGACAAGAAAAACAAGAGGAACTTTACCAAATTAAAATCCCTGATCATTGAAGGTTTGTGAACATTAATGATACCGGGGTTCTTGATGTACTTGATGGCCACTTGATTTCCCTTTAAGAAGAAAATAACGTACATTAGTGAAAGGCAAATGTTGTGGCAACCAATCCCCCTGCAAAGTTGTGTGGTAGACATATAATCTGTTTGTTCATCTCCTTCAAAGATAATTATTGGAGGTATAATCGTAACTTATGTAATGTGCAAAGACATTTAAACTACAAAATCCTGTTTTTAAAGAGAAAGATGACAAGCCCTATTCCTATTGGCTACTGTGAAAAAAACAGTATCTGGACGTAGACGTGTTCAGGGCAGGATTGTTAATGATCCTGTCAAATTTGGGAAGGATTGGACATAGTATGAGTTACCTTTTTGGCAACAGTCATTAACATTTTTTAATTCTGCTGTGGCCAACTTTCGATGAATGGCCCAAGACATGCCCGGACTTCCTGTAATTTCTAAGATTTTTACTATTGGCTTTCTTTTAGGTCAAAACAGTTGATGCTTAAAACAGCTTGCTGAAATGAAGTGCTTGGCTTTCTGCAAGAAGATTTGAAGAGGGCACAATTGAGCCATTTTGCAACTCCCCACTTAGTCATTGCTGTGGACAAAGTCTACAAGACTTCTTTAACTATTCATTTGTTTTGCTACCAGTAGTTGCTATTCAGCAAAGGTCACAAAGTTCAAACTCAAAACTTGTACCTGGAAAAGACCTATGGTGGTGTAGACATGTTCTTTGCCATTGTTATCCCTCAGGCCAAAGCTGCTGTTGGAGAAAGTGGAACGGGAGCCGCTGCTCATACTTTGACTTGCTGTGGTGGCTACAGATAAACAATGACTTCCCTGAAGGAGGAAAATATACACTGAACAAGAGCGTACACACATACCAGACTAATATACAGATGCACTTTTTATCTTTTACCAACAGGACAAGAGATGTTTTAGTGCTCATACTGAGTGCTCCCTGATGATTGTGATGTCGCTGTAGTTGATCAACCACCAGCAGGAGTCATCGAGCCTCGTCTGCAGTCGTAACTTCTGCAGAATTAGGACGCCAATGCATAAAACTGCAAGCACGCCAATGACAGGGAAGGTCACAAGCAGAGCCAGCAGAGCAATATCTGTATCCAGACGAGACCAAAAATTATGAGAGTGGTTAGCCTGATTTGGCTGGAGGTTAAAAAGATACAAATAATGATTTATTAGTGCAAAAGGTCTGACGAAAATGTAAAAACAGATAGTTGGTGTTTAAAGTTGTTGTATAAGGTTATAAGTGTTTATTTACCGTTAATGAGCCATTCACAGAGTTCATTGTTGAAACCACATTCTGGATTATCAGACGGAGGTCTTCCCTTCGGCCAGACTATAGTAGAAAACATGGACGTCGGCCTGAAATGACATTTGTTTGCGTTACCTATAAAAGGTATATTAAACTAAAGCCAGATTTTCTGACTGTGTAGAAGTGTTTCTCACCGGACAGTTTTAGTGTGACTGTCAAAATGGAGAATGGGCACAAACTTAGTGGAATCTCCTAAATGCTGCAGGTCGTAAATGGAATAGTCCAAATTCCTCTCCCCCTCCTCGTCAAAGTGGACTAGTCCAGAGGCACCTGCAATGATAAAACACTACTGCATCCAGCTGTCAACAGATATGTGTAGCCTTGCTCTTTGGTGTAATGTTTGTTCAAATGGCTAAGGTGTAATGAATCCATAATTTAATTGAGTTATGGACTATTTAAGAGTCAGTTCAACAACAACATAATAAACACAGCAATACAAACCAAAACATCCCAGATAATTCTCACCCATTGACACTAGTTTAATTTGTGATCAGTTTCTCTTATATTTCCCAATGATACATTTATTGAAACCAACCATAAAATCGAATGTCGTTTTTATTTTTTAATCTCTGTAGCAGGTGTCGTCCATCATAAGGGTCTTTGCCATCTTTGAGGACTTCCTTTAGTCCCATCGCATAAAGAAGCACTGCATCATGCACGTAGGCCGAGTAAGGGCTAACCTGAAATGGCAAAAATAAAGTGATTCCGTTGAGTTGTTCAAAACCATAATAATACATTTCTGCATGGGATCTTTGTTGCAATCATAGGTGCTTACCTCTTTTTTAGAAGTCAGATTGCTCCGAAATGGGTGTCCTTTTAGTTTTTCATAAACTCGCTCAAAGAAGTCGTAATACTCGTAGCCTTCGTAGGATTTCTGTCCAATAATGAAGACCATGTCAAAAGCTCTCATAGCAGCCTGGTTAATCCGGTTGTTCAGGGAATATTTCCACAAGTTATCCTGCTCAGGAAAGACATAAAATAGACTCAGTAAAGAAGTATTGAAGGAGAATAAGTTGGAAAATTTGATGAAAGATTTGAAATGCATAGTTTGATGATTTGAATTGGGATGAAAAATGATTAACATATGTAGTCAAGCTGATTATAGACTGTCTATCCAAAGGCTTGTTTGTCATATTTTTCCTCCTTTAACTTCCGATAACAAGACTATCTGCTATACTTGAGTATTTGTTTCTACGTCTTCTACATGGATCAGCTGATGAGGGTGCTGGGACAAGACCTTGCTAAAATATCAAACCTCTGAGGGCAAATTCAACATCCTTAAAAACGAGACGAGAACAACAAAACGAGTTGGCTGGAAATTATGTCTTCAACCGGCTCAGGGAGCTAACGTTAGCTTTACTAGCTTCACGGCTACAGCTGATGAAATCTGCCAGCAACAGTTGTCATTCCAGCTGACAAATTAAACCGTCCCCAGCTACAATTGAGGAGCCTGCTTTTGTCAGTTTCTGTCTTGCATCAATGGACTTTTCAACAATCCCTCTTTTTACCCCCCGCCTATTCAAGATGGGATTGTAATGTTGTTATTACCCCTTGTTGTTTGGCATGAAAGGTGCCATGGCCAACGGTGGGGTCAAGTGGTTTAATTGCAAGAGTGTCAAATGGATTTCTATATAAATGGGATGTTTTTGTGACACAGCTCTGTTTGTTTACACATCACACCAGTTTTGCTAGCAGAGTGTCAGAATGAGGAAAATCACAGAGTGGGGCAACAACATCTGAGGCAGATCATTTTGAAACAAATGGTGTCCCGCTTTCCTGAGCTCTAGTTTAAAGACCTACGCAGACATCTCTAGTTTGAAAAGAAATGTCCAACAGTTTGGGCATACCAGGTGTGTTTATAACAGCAGCAGAATAAATATCAGGGCTTTCAACTGAATAGTGGAACGATTCAAACTGTGCATCCAAAAAGTAGCTTCCTGACTATTGTTTCAGTCATTGTGTGCTGTTGCTTTTAGCTCCTGTACGTTCCCCTTCTGCTCTGTGCCCTATACTCTGCAGCGAGCACAACCCATACGTCGTCCTACAGTATCTGTAAGGCCCTTAAGAGTTATTCATACGTTTGAATAGTTAGGGCATGGGTGATTTGACTGACAGTTGGGCATGTTGCATCTGCTTGCCAGGAGGCTTAAGGCCCACCTTTACTCCAACTTTTTGCCTGTTACAAGGAAAGTAGGTATTGAAGATTGAAAGTAAGTATTGCATTACAAAAAAAGGGGACCGCCAGTGTTCGGCTTTGAATGCCTCTTCCTTAATCAATAGTTGATGTAGTGGCAATAAGTTGACATCACCAAGACTATGTCCATGTTTTATAGAGTCTATGGTGAGAACTTGTTTCCACCCACCTGTTGTCTGTTAGTTTCAGCATGTAACTTCCCTTAAAGCAACAATTTAATGAAAATATAAGTCACAGCTCATCTCTCTTGGGTTGTTCCAACCTGCTTTAAAAAATGTCCCCACTCCCAAGTGATTTGATTTTCCATGTTTTTCAAACCTTATCCAGAGTTTGGTTCTCACCAAATAGAAAGAGCACCACCATGTCTGTGACTGTTAATGTGTTTTAAAGTTTTTTACTCACCACAGGGCCACTGACCTCAAAATGTTGCACCAAGAAGAAAACATAGTCTCCGTTCATCAGACCCTGTTGCTCAGCTTCCAGCAACAGAGCCATAGAGTCCTCCCTGTTTGTTAGCACCACAATGACTGAAGCACGACAGGAAACATTTAGCAAGAATAGAAACAGCAGCTACATCATTGGAAAAAAAAAAAAATGGTACTAATGAGCAATAAAAGGCTAATTCTTCCTTACCTCTGGCGACTGTTGAGATGTATTTAACATTTAGATAAACAAGCTCATGATTGCTGGTATCAAACTTTACAGAAGCAGCCAAATTGAATCTTTCTCTAAGTGGAGTCTCAACCGTTTTCCACAAAGCGTCAACTTTGTCCCAGGTGTTTGAATCTAAACCACCTCCAATCATTGCGACGTGACTCCAGCCGAAGAACTCCAAGGTCTTGATGAGGACCTCCGAGCTTCTTTTCAGGGGAGGCACAACTTTGATGTAGGAATCGTAGATGTCGCTGTTGTCCATCTTGGAGGATTGTCCCACAAAGCTGAACATGGGGATGTTCCATGTTGATGCAATGAGACCCGTGACCTGGAACTTGCATTCCAGGTCATTTATTTCCCCCAAAAGAGAAACATTTCCAATGGAACTTTAATTAAATTAATACATGCAAACAACATTATGTCATGGCTCTGGCTGTGATCCTGTTCTTTCTGTGTATTCCTGGTTCCCTTGTGTCTCCGACCACTCTGTCCGTCTGTGTCTCTGGAGGGTGCGGCTTCAAACACCTGGTGGCATCACACACCTGCCCAAACCCTTCAACTCTACTTATGATTATTCGGCCGACTGAAGTACTTATTATTGGCTGCTCTTAACTACTGTTAGAGTTTTTTCCTGCGACTTCTAGCGTGCTTTTTTCCTTTTGTCCAGATTTTGCCAGCTGTTTCTCCTTGAGTCTGCTCCACCAACAAACTATTTTAAGCATTTTCTGTCTGCCCACAGAACCAAATTAGCACCTAGATTCTCCACCACTCTGCCTCAACCAGTCAGCCCTCCACCATGTACCTGTACCAAGGCCTGCAATAAACCTCATTGAACTTTCAATTTAGCTGTCATGTCTGCTTTTGGGTTTACATTATACAAACCTTAACACATTACCTGTAATCACCATAGGACGCAAATTTTGCGAGATTTAAAATCAGATGGAAAACAACTACATTTTAACATCCTCAGGTTTAGCTAGGTGTACCAATGACCTGACAAACAATCCAATTTACTATAAAGTTGGGACATGGTGAAAAATGTAAACTAATACTGAACAGGATATTTGCAAAACATTAAAAACGAAATTTGACCCAAAGACAACATGTCAGAAGTCAAACTGATCGTGAGTAACGTCATTGTTTTGGGAAACTTATAGGTCATTTTGAACTTGATCCCAACATGTTTTAGAAAAGTTGGGATAGTGCATTCTTTTCCAGCACCGTCTTTTGGATTTGGTTAACCCCTCCCCACCTTTACTTCAGTAAAGCCCTTTTCATTGTGCAATTTCGCAACAGCGCCGTTACGAAGCTCCGCCTTCATTACACCTAAAGACATTCATATTGATCCCACAACGGGGTAATAATGGTGTCCCAGTTTGTAAATGCATTGCCTTATGGCGTTCCAGAAGCACAAGAGAGCATGGCAGAGCGGGAGCTCCACACACATACACACAGCGCTGTTTTCCCCCACTGGCTCCACCCATTCCCTCTCACCCCTGTAACGCCTCTGTTACTCCCTCCAAAGCCGGCACAGAGGGGGGGATCACTTCGTCCCCCCCATTACGCCTCTGCCACATTCATATTGAAGTCGAAACATCACAGGGATGTAAATATTGCTCCTTTTACCATCAGTCTGAATAGGGCTGAAGACTTTGCCTCTCTCCGATGCGCATTTAATTCCAAATGTTGTAACTTACCTGTGGCAAGTTAACCCTTTTTTTTCCTTTTACAACTTTTTTGAAATGTGTTTCTGGCATTACATTTAAAATGTGTGTAACATTTTACTAAAATAATGGAATTTCTCAGTTCTCAATATTTGGTATGTTGTCTTTGTGCTATTTGCAATTAAATACGGAGTTTCAATGTTTTGCAAATGATCACAATATGCAAGAAAGTGTAATTATGCTGCTTAAATTTTAAAAAGCTTTGCCATGGCTGGTAAATCATTTTTTTTATGATTCGAAGAGAACCAAAGACAGACACCTGTGGAACTCAAAACAAATAGCAAGTCTTACGCATGAATTGTACATTTTGTTATTAATACACATCACACAAATCATACCTCTGCTTCCTCAGGACATGCTGGACCAATTAGTGCGGAAACATTTTCTTTCCACACCTGGTGGATGAACCCTCCCAGGGAAGCTTTGGGATTACAGTCTGTGTCTGTGTACACAAAATCCAGACTGTAGTTTCCAAGGAAGGAGGGATTGGTGTTCACCTTCTCCACGGCTATCTGTATGGCCGAGCCGAGACGCATGGCGCTGAACGGATAGGACACATTCCAGGGAGCCTGGAAACCGATGACCAGCTTCTGATTTTGAGACCCATTGATGCTGTTGTTGTTGACAGTGGCAGCCGTGAACACAAGTGTGAAGAGAAGCATCAGTATGGGCCCCATGCTGGGAGAACGCTCCGCCCTTGACATCACTGTCATCTTATTAGTTGATCCTTGTTACAGGGGTTTATATACCCAACTACCCTGATGATGCGCCATGAATTGTTAGGGTGGAGAAAATGTAAATACATGTAGGAGAGTGGGAGGTACAAAGGGGCATGTTTTTTTTTTCAAATAATCTTCTATGCGAGTAGGTCATCATTACAGAGTGTCTTTAATGAGATTTTTATTCTCAATGAAGCAGTTGGCCGGCAGTCCAAAGGACGTCTTTTCTAAGCGCATTATCCTCTTACAGCTGATGATAATTAGATCTGTCTCAATGCATCAAGGTCTTACAATAAACTCATGATGTTTAGTACTTGTTTTGTTCTCATGATTCTCGTTTCTATTGACAGTCATTTCTTGCATTGTGGTGAAAATGTTTTATTGTACAAGTCATTTAATGCATATGAATGGGTTTAGTTATTTCTGAAGGTCTCACTACATAGCAACCACTGCCATCAGGTTGTGAATGTGTAGGTGTGTCATGCGTTTTGAGTTGTCAGAAGACTAGAAAAGTGCTTAACAAGCTCAAGTCCATTTACCATTTACCCTTTTGAGATATTTACCAGTTATTATGAGAAAGCTTCTCATTATTTAACAATGTTTAACAAGGTGTGCGTGTGCGTTGAGCAGCAGACACCTACATTGTTGCTTTCATGTGCAAACTTACGTTTTAAGGATATTAAAAAATACTTACACAAATCTCGCTTAAACACTTTGGTTTTATTTTAAATTGAACTCGAATATCTTTTTACAATAATGGTTAAAATATGCGTTATTTATGTGTTTTTGGAAAATATCTCCCGACCCCCATCTCGATGTTTCGCGACCCCCCAGGGGGCACCGACCCCAACTTTGGGAAACACTTTTCCAAAATCATTTTCAAAAGTTTTCGGAATTCTTTTTTTGTACTTACTCAATACTTACTGAAAATGAATAATTATTTTGATACTCTTAATCTTAATACCTTGAAAAAATATCACATTATTTGAAGGCAGTGTTTCTCAATCCTGGTCCTGATAACGACCAGTTCATTTGAATCAGGTGTGTTGGAAGAGGAAACATCTCAAACATGCAGGGCAGTGGGTCCCCACGACCAGGATTAAGAACCACTTTTTTAAGGTATTAAGTCTTTATTTTGAGATGTATTGAATGATTATTGTGAGATCCTCATTTCTATTTAAAGAGGGAGGTTTTCAATATCTTAAGAAACTCACACAGTATTTTAAAATGCTTTAAATAATCAATTAAGCACACCACAACCTAGGAGATTCATTCACCAACAACCAGTCTCGACTATCAACACGTGTAATCTCGCGCGGTCAAACGCGATTTAAGAGTAAACAAACATGATGGGCAAGCTAAATGTGGCTAGCTGTTAGCTGCTACAACCAAAACATTTTGGTCAAACTCCTTGCCTTGAAAGTGGGATTGTGGTTTGTTTTACAGGACACGTTGTATAAACACTCGTGTTGTTGCCACAAATCAACAAGTTGGTCCTGATTTTATGACATCCATCTAACTCTATGCTTCGCGTTTGCTGTCGTCGCCATAGCAATGTTTGTTGTGCTTCCTGCTTCAGTCAGCTTGCTTCCTGATTGGCTATTGTTCCTTTTCACGTCACAATCCACAGAGTCCGTGCTCCGCCGTTCTCTGTGTTCTCCCCACGCAACAGGATCTCTAATTGTAAATATTGAACACGTTTGATATCTACGTTTTCAAAACGCAGTTCAGGGAGACCAAAGAGAACCTGTCAAGATAATCTTTACATCCATCAGATAGTCGGACTTTTGCTGACTTTGGTCGGAAGGGGGGAATGGGGCCCAAAATCGGGCCGATTATCTCATTGTGTGTACCCCGCTCCATTCAGTTTTAACCATAGACTGTAAGTATTAGGTTTTCACCCAACAAACTCCCAGCAAAAGTCAGCAAATCGTCAGTCCAAAATATTGTCACACATGAAACCCTTATCTGATATCATTAAGCAAGATTTGTGTGTGATTTGTTGAGTTAAGTCCCTGATTAGATTTTATCAACCTGTGTTCAATCTGTGAACTCCAAAGGTTATACATCCAGTCTGCTTAGTTATCACTCTCTGATCATAAATCCATGCAGGGTAAAAGTTCAGGATAAATCTCCTCCGGTCTTAACAGGTAGGCTACACACTCGCACTGTGTGCAAACACATGAAGAAGAAGAAGGGCCTGGGAAAGTGTGGTTTAATCTACAGAATGAGGTCTAATTTAATTAATAGAAATACACACATAATCAATAGAGAGAAAAAACAATCAAAGTGTAAACTGTGCAGATCTCCTGGGAGCTGAATCTGCTGGTGCAGGGCTGCAGAGAGCTCGAGAGGCAGGTTGAGCCTCGCTGGCTGCAGAGAAGCTGTCACACCTGTGTGCAGTTTAAGGTGCTAATGACCACATGTGGGCAGATGTGCATTAGTGGTGTTCCTGGCTTCAGCTGCTTCTCTCTCTCTCTCTCTCTCTCTCTCTCTCTCTCTCTCTCAGGGGGATCCATGCTGGCCCCAAACTACCTCTGCTAATCCCACCAGGTAACCTTTCAAAGCTTCTCCTAATGAACCTTTACCTGCAGATCACAGTCCAGAACCAAAGCACTCACACACGAAAAACAAGCCAGGAGATGTTGTGCTTTGCTCAGTGAATGCATGAAGCTGGGAGTCAAGAAGTTTGTTGTTAAAAGATTAAACACAGTCTGAATTATTCGTACTGCCCTTCTTTTGTTCTTCCTCTTTTTCTCTTGTTTTAATATATTGTATGTGTTTTATTTTTTTGGCCAGCCAAACAGCATCTTCCTCCCACTTTCTTTTACCTTATGAACATTCAAAACTTGTTTTTCTCCTCATCTTATCTGCTCCTCACGTTAGCAGGAAGTAACAGAAACAGAGAGGTTGTCAACAATCTGCAGAACCTGCTGATAACTGCTCTCTGACCTAAAAACCAAAACGTAAACACAATGAAAGTGTTAGAATTTATAAATGTTTTTCACTCTAATTGATTAAAGTTCAATGTAACTTCAAACAGATTTGGGGACAGTTTTTAGACCTGCAGCTAGAATATTCTTCCAGAGGCCTCTCTGATGTTTCCTTGGTGTGTTCACTTTCTGTATGACACTGTGAAGACTTTGAACACGATAAACGGGAGATAAAAGTGTTGACCCTTCATCAGCTGCAGCATCTCGGCCTTCATACCACCTCATCATCTTATCGATGAAGTTTATCAATCTGGAGTACAATCAAAAAATGCTGGCAGAACTTCCCGTTAATAAAAACATAAATATATCTAAACCTCCCTCTTTAAATAGCTCGTAAATTAAACTAGCATGTTTAAATAAGGACTTAAAATAGAGAAATTTACTACATACATTAAGCATATTAAAGTGAAAATGATGTGCAATTCATTTGGGTGTTTACATCAACTTTATATTTCTACTCGGCTGCATTTTAAAGGGAGCCATTTTATGGTTTGTCTGCTTCCTTACGTATTTCCGATGATCTCTCGTTCCCCCTATAACTCTGTCAAAAAGAAATTAACTGAAAGGTTCAACGTTATTTTAATAAAAGTGAAAATTCCTTTCCTATTTAGGGGCGGCTGTGGATCAGTTGGTAGAGTCGGTCGTCTCTCTCCTGTACGCTCAGGGGTTCGATCCCCAGCTCCTGCAGCCACATGTCAGATGTGTCCTTGCAGGCAAGACACTTAACCCCAAGTTGCTCCCGCTGCCTCGTGTGCAGCGTATGAATGTGTCTGAATGGATTAATTACTTCTGATGGACTCTTTACATAGCAGCCTCTACCATCAGTGTGTAAATGTGTAGGTGTGACCTGCGGTGGAAAACTGCTTTGAGTAGTCAGAAGGCTAGAAAAGCGATAAACAAGCTCAAGTCCATTTACCATAACCATAACTCTTTCCATCTGCCCTGTTGCAGATCTAAAAACAGTTCTGTTTTTCTGGACTTATTTACGTGGTACATTCAGAGATGCATGGTTCAGAAAGGATAGTAATTCTACAAAATGTATATTTAACTATCCAACCTTTTATATTCAGTAGTTTGAGTTTTCTTGCAGTTATATCACCGCTAAATAAATGCCTTTAATTTTACAGCTTTAAATATTAAACAGTGACTGCATAATGAGTCCTTTCACTTTTGGTCATTTATATTAAGCTGAAGAAAATGACCTTTTATTATTATAGTACAGAATCTGAGTTATCATTCCAGCATCAGCGACAATTAAACGTTTCCATATCTTCCCTTATGTTCTTTTTATCAGATGAAGCGATGGTGTCCAAGGTGCAAAGGTTCCCTTGAACTCTTGTCGGCTGATTTGTTTTTTACGAGTTCTTCTTTTTTCTTCTTCCTGCAACACGGAGGAAGAGGATCTGCTGTGAACACACACACACAGCTCACACACTCCTGCCCTCCTGAGAGCTGGCAGCAGAGAGGAACACCTGAGAGGACACTAGCAGGTAGGAGAGCCACCATGATGTTAACCTCTTTAACTCTGAAGGTCACTTTCTCCTGGTTTGTTTGGAACAATATTGCACAGCCACTTTTTCTGCTCGTAAATATGCGACTCTGTCAGCTGATGTACAGTCTATGTTGTTGTTTGGTTTGTGCTTGTCGTCATGGTTTTATGTAAATTCGTATACATGTGAGCCACCAACCTGCCGAGGGACTACAGATGGAAATTAGCCTGAGGTCCACTGTCCCTATTAAATCATCATCATCAACCTTTATTATTTTAATTCTCAGAGAGATCGTTGAGGGCGACCCTCCTTTACAATGATTCTGAGAATACATAAATACATGAGTTCAAGTTACCACAGGAAATAAAATCACAAAGGAAAGCAACAAGAACAATAAAATATATTTAATGCAATTACAAATAATTTAAAAAGCTTGAAATTACTACAATAATTAGTCATCAATTAAAATCAAATCCAAACACTTACAGGCAGGTATTAACAGGAGGTTAAACAGAATATTCCTGAAGTGACCGAAAGGGAAAAAGGGCTCAATTTCAGGTCATGTTGTCAATAAATCAGCTGCAGAATTTGTCATTAAATCGTGATTTTTCTGAATTAAGAGTTGTACATTGAATGGCCATTAGGTTGATATTGGACAATGAGATGTTTTCTAATAATTTGCACACTTTAGAAATGTGCAACAACTTCCGATTTAAATGTTTAACTCTAAAAGGCTAAACAAGAGAAACAAATGGCATGTAACCAATAAGATTCTTGGTATGTTTCATAAAATGATACCCTTGACTCCAGAAATAAAATGCATAGACAAATAGACATGACTCAAAAAAGTGAGTGAAAACATTTGAACCCTTTCTGAAATGTTTTGAGTAGTTCTCTGAGGATCAATGCATTTAATCACCGAGATGTTGTATGACTGAACCATATGTTCATATTCTGACATTCACGGGATGGACTCCATCGTGAGTGATAAGAATGAACTCTCTTGCACAAGACATGTTGACTTTGACCTCCAGTTGCACCAGAGAAGACATCGAGGGAAGTGTCAGGGAGCTCTGAATTGCTCAATAGGACAACAGATTACCAAGCCAACATTTTTCTGTCTCCCAGCAGGCCTTGCACCATGGATTCCCTCATCACGCTGCTGTTCTCTCCTCTCCCGACCCCGGCCATCATCTCGCTGTTCGCTGTGTTTGGTGCCACTCTGTATTACCTCAACACACGACCCAGTCCCGTCCGGACCCCCGTCGACCTCAATTGCCAAACTATGGGCATCAAGGTAACAGATGGAAAACAGTTAGAAATATAAATAATGCACCAAATTAAAATAATCTTTCTGATTAATGAGTTTCTCTGCAGGTTGATACTGTATAAGCAGTAACATACAGTAAGCAGGAGTTAAAAGGTCCCACGCTGGACGCTTTCCGCTCTATAATTTAAGTCAGGACATCATCAATGAGATCTTTGTGTGATCCCTGAAGTACTAAAAACCGTCTTAATGTAATTTTACATAAATCAAACCGGTTTCTCTGGAGATCTGGAAAGCACCTGCAGTTTTGTTTTGATTAGCAGCTCCTCGAAGAAACCTGAGCTGTATCGTCCAAAATGTTAAAAACGGTCCGCACATATTATGATCACAGTTTGATTCAAAGATTCAAACTGTGTAGTGTCTCGCACTATCCTTGGGGAGGGTATTCACGATACATTGGCTTTTGAAATCAGACAGCTGTGCAGCATTTCCTTAGCATTTTTTTCCTGTAGCCTGCTAGCTTAGAGACGCAATGAAAGATTTGAAAATTGCAGTTTGTATGTATATTACTCCTAGAACTACTTTATGATTAAATAAATTGGAAAAGAGGGGCCAGAAAGACTAGCATTTATGTCATGCTCCCCATGTACAGAGGCTCTAACAATCCTCATCGTAGCGGCTGTGGGTTCGAATCCAACCTTGGCCCTCTGCTGCATGTTATTCTCCAACCTCTCCTCCCAATGTTTCCTGTCTCTCTTCAGCTGTCTTATAAAGACAAAAAGGCCCAAAACATCACCAAAAAAAAAATGGGAAAAGAAATCTCCCTTTGTAAACTGTGAGACTTTTAAACACTGAAGTGTGAGGGAGCTGTTTATTCTTAACGTGATTCTGTTTGCTGTCCTCAGGATGGAGCCAGGAAGACTGCGCTGCTTGAGGACAACGACAACTTGACAGCGTTTCACTATGATGAAGCCAAGACCCTCTATGAGGTGTTTCAGAGGGGTCTTAAAGTTTCAGGTGATTAAGATTTTGATCAACTTTTCACTTAATCAGTTGCTCCCACAGGATGGGCCTTCCTGCTTATCAGTGTTTCTCTGGTTTACTTAATAACTTTACTTTATCAACTGTAAATCATTCAAGACAAATGAGCCGCTAGCTCCAGCGAGAGCAGTTCTTTTTTGGTGATTGGAGTAAGAGTTGAAAGTCAGAGTAGTTCAGTGTCTTATAAGCAGTTTTCAGATATGCACTCCTGAACATTTTGAGAGAATTTCAGGTGTGCTGCCCCTGAAATCCTCCTGATGTGGTTGTTCACACATGCAGCTCGCAGTGGGAGACTGTCCCTGTTGGACGGGGCTAAGGAAGCTTTATGATTTGTGTGCAGATTTACTGATACATGAATTGATCAGTTAGTGCTGCTGTTAAAGCAACAGGAATTCATTTTGGTGCGCTTGCGTTGGCGCCAACCAAAGTTCTCTGAATGCAACTGACCTGTTAAAAAACACATTGTATAGACAGCAATCAAACTCTGGTCCGGCGTCTTTTAGCTGAAGGCTGTCGTGATAGAACAATGCGCTGCTGGGATGGGAAATGGGATGGACGGCGTTCTTCCTGTTAAAAGTAATTGTACTATTAAATCCACTTTGAAACTACTATTATAAGGTGGAAAAAGGTACATATTGTTGCTTTATAGTTCACATATTAGGCAAAGTACACTTCACCATGCTTTTCCAACACTTATATGTGTCCCTAGTCCGTCTACAAACCCCGCAATTATGAGAAAAGTCCATCCTCCGTCTTTTGCCTGCTCCACTTTTCAGAAAATGTGTGCTCAAACAGGCCGTTTTCAAAATTCCCTTTGTGACATCACAAAGGGCACTAACCCCTCCCCAGGTGGGTGAGACACTCCCACAGCTAGGTGTTTGTTCGGCCTGAGTCTGAGTTTGCCTTTCCACTGTTAACAATAGGGCATGGAGGGGGAAAGCCGTAGCCACTCAAACCCTTCCAGAGAGGGGCGTGGTCAGACACAGCTCATTTGCATTTAAAGCTACAGACACAGAAACGAGTCAGGTTGGAAGTTTCTCTGTTTGTACTTGTATGCTAGGCGAACTGTCTTGGCTGTAGCTTTTTATTTAATGCAAATAAAATGAAAGCAGTATCTAAACCCTGAAGTCATCTTATTCAGCTGCTTAGATTAACTTGAATTGAAAAAGTACACATAGCCTTAATGCTGTAACCTTGTTTTCCTATTGGTAGGTAACGGACCGTGTTTGGGCTACAGGAAGCCAGGAAGACCATACCAGTGGCTAAAATACAAACAGGTAACGCGGCATGCAACACCATAACATTTTGAAAAAATAAACTATGCTGATGACTCCCGCTGACCTTTCCCTCCACTTCCTCTGGGTGAAGGTGTCTGATAGAGCCGAGCACCTGGGGTCAGGGCTGCTTCACAAAGGTTTACAGCCCATATCAGATACTTTTATCGGCATCTTCGCTCAGAACAGACCTGAGGTGAGTGCGGACATTTCAAAAGGGATAACAGGAGTGGTGGAGCCTTGTTGTTTTTGAACATGATGTCATTGTTGTCTTATTTCAGTGGATTATTGGTGAACTGGCCTGTTACACCTACTCCATGGTAGCGGTCCCCCTGTACGACACCCTGGGTCCTGAGGCTCTGGTGTTCATTATAAACCAAGGTAATTGGAGCTTCGCCTGCACTCTTAATGCTGCTAATTACAAAGCTGAGACGGAGTCCGGTAACTCTCCAATCCCTGCAGGGATCTGTGTCGAGATAGTGCTAATCTCTTCTCACTAATTTACCCTCTCAGATTTGTGCTTATCTGATGACTACATGACGATTTATGACAAGAACATTTTTATTTAACTACCTTTGATTTTGTCAGCCCTGCATGTGTTGGATTTAAAGCCTTTTAGCTCTGACTCTTGCTGCAACTTCATCATTTTGACAAATGCCACCTACATTGAATTCAATAAAATAAATAAACGATAAAAAAAGCACACAAAGCATGATGTCAGCAAATATTCAATTTCTACAGACTTCTCCTCTAGAGATCTGATCTCCATATCTCCTCAAAGATTTTAAGAGTATTTTCACACAACGATCGGTGTACATTTTTAATTCTTTCAGCGGAGATCTCAACGGTTCTCTGCGACAATCAGAAAAAAGCAGAAACGCTGCTGCAGACACGAGAGACAGAGCAGACTCCTGTTCTCAAAACCATCGTCATCATGGACCCTTTCAGCTCCGAGCTGGTCGAGAGGGGGAAGAAGTGTGGGGTCGACATCGTGTCCATGGAGGATGTGGAGGTATTTAATGCTGAACAGATGATCGGTAACAGAGGAGTCTTTGGTTGTGTTTATCCTGGTTCAGTTTAAGAAAGAGTATTTGTTTTAGTTCTGTCCCTGCAGATGATTCTGTAAGACGCACAAACATGATTGAAAACATGTTTCCTGTTTTGTTCTCCAGGCTCTGGGGAAAAGTCATCTTCATGAACCAGTTGTAAGTTTATTTCTCATGTAGTCCGTTTGATATTTTAGAGATTTAATAAGCTGCACACTGTTCTGATGAGCTGATTTTTTTATGTTCAAATAGCCGCCAAAGCCAGAAGACCTCAGCATCGTTTGCTTCACCAGCGGCACTACAGGTGATCTTTCTGCACTTTTCTTCCCTTTTCTGTTTCATGATTAAATAAAATCAACCATGCAGAAAAAAAAGGATCCCTGAAAATGAACCTGGGATCAACACAAATACTCCATGCCTCCCTGACAAGAGCACAGTGGAGTTTGTTGCATGATGAACATTGTTTTAAAATGGAAAGACTCACTTATTGGAATGATTGCCAAGAAATGAGCTGCATACATTCATGAATCCTGCAGGATGAAATGAATTGAGGACTTTTTTTTTCCTTTACCCCTTTAAACAAATTGATTGATCCAATATTTCAGACAAATTTGTGTTCACCGCGATTAAGCATGCTAACTAAGTAGAATATGTTAGCATTGCATGTGCTAGAGCTGAGCAATTAATCGAGTTTCAATTACAATTTTGGCTCCCCACAATCACGAGAATAAGATAATAGAGATTAAACAGTTACTGTGCAGCATGATGCAATGCACCCGTGTTCTATCTTCGATCTTTAGAGATTGATATAGATAGACCCTCAAATGCAGTTATCAAACACTTGTGGAAAAGATTTATAATGAAGACAAGATGGTCACTCAACTGGAAAGTAACTGCATGTACATGCATCACTGCTGGACACACTGGAGAGTCATAATGCTTGTTGTTATACATATAGCGCCCTCTGCTGGGGAAAGAGAACTGCTAGTGTGATACGATTATGTTCAAAATAAATGCTGTTTGACTGGTGAATAAATCCACTACTATCAAGGCATTTCTGCGATAAAATTAGCACGATACCGATAGTCACTTGATCTGCTAATATCGGCCAAATAATCGGCCGGTCAATGAATCGGTCAGGCTCTATTCTAAATATTTGCGAAGATATTGACTACTTTCCTTGAACCGGTCCAAGCTCCAAACCTCAGTTTGCTGAGCATTTATGGAATTTTCTTAATTTGAAAACACTCAATGTTCAGGGCCAGACAACCAGGACAACTGAATCACTGAATGCAACATGCAAAAAGGAGATGTAGAGCAAAAGGGAGGCCTTTAAAACAGAGCATCTCATTCAATTCTTGTCTGTAACATCATCTTAAAGGGAATTTCCTTGTGAAATATTTTTGTATTTCTCTCAGGGAACCCCAAAGGAGCGATGTTGACCCATGAGAACGTGGTCTCAGATGCTGCAGGTGTCATTAAGGCCTTTGAGGTACAGATGTGGATCGTTACATGTTCATTTGAGTGCATTTCATTGAACTACTGCTAACCAGAGGCCTCTATGCATCCCACAGTCATCAATCGTCCCCAGTACGGAGGATGTCAGCATTTCATTCCTGCCTTTAGCTCACATGTTCGAGAGAGTCGTACAGGTGAGGTCGAGATCAATAAAAACAACATGTTTTCAACCCTTATTTTTAAAGCTTAAGGAGATATCTTGAAGTGTTTTTCTTCTGTTTCTTCCAGACGGTGGCGTACGGTGTTGGAGCGAGGGTGGGATTCTTCCAGGGAGACATCAGACTGCTGCCAGACGACATGAAAACTCTTCAGCCCACCATTTTCCCCGTCGTGCCTCGACTCCTCAACCGCGTCTACGACAAAGTAAGACATTGTTGTCGGACGTACCTGCCCACGCTTTCCTCTCATTCTGCTTTCAACATCAACCCAAGTGTCTCCTTTCAAATGCTGTAATAAAGAAACATCCCGTCACTAGGTTCAGAGTGGAGCCAAATCACCTTTCAAGAAGTGGCTGCTGAACTTCGCCGTGGACAGAAAGTATGCTGAGGTGAAAGATGGTATCATCAGGAAAAACAGCCTGTGGGACAAACTCATCTTCAACAAAGTTCAGGTGCAGCTTCAGGTGTTAGAAAGATTATGAAACTAAAATAAATCCTCTGAACGTTAACCTGCTGAATCGTTTTGTCTGTAGGAGTCTTTTGGGGGTCGAGTGAGGGTCATGGTGACGGGAGCAGCACCCATCTCTCCGCCTGTCCTCAACTTCCTGAGGGCCGCTCTGGGCTGCCAGGTAATGAAAATTCATCCTCCATTTTTCTATGTCTCCTTTTCAAACTTCTTTCAAGTTTACCTTCAGTCCACCCTGGAATTAAAATAGCCAAACTATGTTCACCAAATGTCATATTTTCCAGGAGATAATTAAGTTTCTTTGTAATTTATTAGAATTGGGGGAAAAACCTTTTAATGCCTTGCTGCAAAACCAATCGCTCTTCGGGGACAAATAAAGTTGAAGTTTAAGTAGAAAAGGGTTCTGCTTAAGCCAATGGTATGAAACACGATATAAGAAGTAGAGCTTTCAGAGCAGTATCCAGCTTGTATTGATCACTAATGTTGAAATGACATCCTCTTTCTCTGTTACTCTCAGATCTTCGAGGCGTACGGTCAGACTGAGTGCACGGCCGGCTGCACTTTCACCACGCCAGGAGACGCCACATCAGGTATGAAGTTCAACATCAGCTGTCTGAGAGGCTTTTTATCCCCCTCCTGACTGATCTGATAACAAATCACTCGTCTAATTAAGATTTGTAAATTTGTATTTTTTAGTATTAAGAAAGATAACTGTTCAACTCGACCTTTTACCACAGGACACGTCGGCGCGCCGCTGCCCTGTAACGTGGTGAAGTTGGTGGATGTCGAAGAAATGAACTACTTTGCTTCAAATGGAGAGGGGGAGGTAAGACGATGAGAAGTTGACGATATCAAACAATGTCCTGATCAGAGGGAGTTAAAGAGCCCGAGAAGCAGCAGAGCCAGCGTGTGCTGCTCCACAACGAACGCACGCTCTCCCCTACATGAGAATTCAGTTTGAAATTTGACATCAATTGAAAATATGAAGAAGTTTCTGTTTGCATTTACCTGTGAATCCAAAGACAACTTTCACTGGTGTAAAACTAAAGAAGCTTCTCAGGCGTGTTGTGAATGTATAAGGATGAAGATATGATTAAAGAAAGCTGAAATACACTTTAATGTTTTAAAAAATAAAGAGTAAAGTCACTTTTTCACACAATTAACATGTTTTCTAGAATCATATTATACCTAGAAGAAACTTTGGCCGTTAAGCGGTGAGGATTGTACCTGATGTGGACAGAGAGCAACAGATTAGACGTGCTCGCTCTTTAAAACTCCCGGGTTTTTTTAAGGTTTGCTTGAAATATCATTGACGTTCGACCTTTTTTTCTCTCTGATGTTTTCCAGGTTTGCATTAAGGGCAGAAATGTGTTTAAGGGGTACTTGAAAGACCCGGAGAAGACTGCAGAGGCTTTGGATGAGAACGGTTGGCTCCACACAGGAGACGTCGGAAAATGGCTTCCGGTAAGAAACCAAAACACAGACAACGGGGACAAATGCCAGTTTAATATTTACTACACCACATGTAGATGAGTAGAGTGATTAGTCCAGGGTGAACAACCTAAAGCTCTTCTGCACCAGATGAAAAGAGTTTGTGGATCGAGCCCTCCAGTCCCACTGGTAGATTAATTTATTCGTATTCCTTTTTTTTTTTTTACAAACACTGAGTCGAATTTTTCAAAGATTCCTCACACACATAATGTTTCTGAAAACATGGTAAAGGTAAAGATGGAAATGTGAGCGTTACAGTGGCTCATATATTGAATTTAAGATAAGATTTAAGCGTGAACATATAAGGAAGAAATGTGTATATGGGGGTTATGTTAACCAAACTTCATCTTTGTTTTGTAACTAGAACAAAAAAGTCCAAATCTGATGATTTGTTTTGTGCATTTTGATTGTTTCCTGAACAGAGTGGAGTTCTGAAGATTATCGACCGGAAGAAGAACATCTTCAAGCTGGCTCAGGGCGAGTACATCGCTCCTGAGAAGGTTGAGAACGTGTATATACGCAGTGGACCTGTGGCCCAGGTGTTTGTGCATGGAGACAGTCTGCAGGTAATGACCAGCAGCTTCACACTCTGTATATATGCAGTAAAAAACTTTTTTTAAATGTATTAAACTTTATAAATCGTCTAGGGGAAATTCGGGTTTACACTCTGTTATTGAGCGACTGCACACATGCACAAACAGGATGTATGGACGTGCATTTACAGAGAGACGTCAGGTACACTGGTACACTCCCTGTGTATTGTAGCAGTACACAGGGAGTGTACCAGGGCTGTCGGGGGTTCAATCTCTTGCCCAAGGGCACCTCAGCAATACTCTGGAACTGACCTGCGGAGGTGCGTTTAGGCAAGGCAACAAACCCCGAACAGCCCTGCTGCGCTTCCCGTGTAGCAGCCTTACTAATCCCTCTAATAATCCCTATTCTTTCTCCTGTGTTTGTAGTCCTGCCTGGTCGCCATCGTGGTCCCTGACCCTGAAGTCCTGCCTGGTTTCTCCCAAAGTCTGGGATGTCACGGCTCCGTTGAAGATCTATGCAAAAACACGGTAATGTTTCTCTTTAACTTCCACTCTTTAACTTCCACAAAGCTATTCTTTGAAAAGTACGGCTGTGTTAAATTGACTTCATCCGATTTGATTCTTTTCATTGAAATGCCTCTCCAACAGTAACCTTTTCTTTTAAACTCATAGGAACTGAAGAAAGCCATTCTTTCAGACATGACCAAACTGGGCAAAGAAGCGGGACTCAAGTCCTTCGAGCAGGTAACGACTCCTCTGTGTTTGCAGCTCCGATGTGATCAAGGAAACTTGACACATTACAGAACTTGTCTTTCTCAACGATGATCTGTATGGTTCACTTAACACTCAAACTACAGCAATAACTTTTACTCCTCAGATGGTCCAGATCTGATCATGAGAAAGGGGGATACACAATCTGAAACAGATCCATATTTCTGCCAACTCTTAGACCAACGCTGGGCTGACTCTGAATATTATGACCACATGATTTTTAAGGGAAATTCCACTAACACATCTGTATTGTCAGATGCAATATCTTCATGTAGAGACCATCATTTTGCAGAAACAGTCAGCTTGGATCATGCAGTTTGCTGACATGTGGCTCAATGATGGGCTTTAAGTATATGTGTTCTGTCTACCTGATATGGGACTACCTATGGACTGTAATGTATTTCTGCTTTTGTGCTGAGTCACTTTGAATTCTTACAATGACTCAGCACTTAATCATTTAGTAATCCGATGCTTTTAGAGGTTATACACATCTGAGATCAAACCTTACCTTCAGCAGCGTGCCACTTAAGCTGCCTCAGTTCTCCCTCTAGTGGCAAAAACGAGAAGTTTTCTCAAAGACATGTCTAGTTTAGAGAAACATAAATATAACCATGCAGATTTCCCACAATTTACTCTTTTTCTCTTTCAACGATCCCTAAATTCCCCTTTGAGTTCTGTTAAGACAGCCATCGTATCTCGGTACGCTGACTGAAGTTTTATTTGGGTGAAACAACTTTGATATTTTGACTCAAATCATTGAATTTTTGCATAAAAATTACTTTTTTAAAGATGTATTTTCGGGGCTTTTTGGGGCTTTTATTTTAGAGCTAGGACAGCTGATAGAATCAGAAATCTGGGAGAGAGAGCGGGGAATGACATGCGAGGAAGGAGCCACATAATCGGATTCAAACCCTAGCGGCTTGCTTTTGAGGACTTTAGCCTCTGTACATGGGGCACACACTCTAACCACTGGTCTACTGGCGCCCATAACCGACTTTTTACCCTTCCTCTTTCTTTCCTCCTCAGGTGAAAGATTTGTACCTCCACCCTGAGCAGTTCACCATCGAGAACGGCCTGTTAACTCCAACGCTCAAAGCCAAGAGAGCCGAGCTCAAAGCTCTGTTCCAGCCACAGATCGACACAATGTACGCTAAACTCCAATAAAAAACATGAACCTGGTTGAATCTTTGTTTTTTGAGTCATTTTGCCTCTCACAGTATCCTTCCCAGACCTCCTCAAAGGCACTTCAGTTCATGTATGTGTTTTGACTTGAGGGGTCTGAGTCATCTGTTAAACTCATCCTCCTGCAGAACAAATATGAAAGTACAGTTTCAGCTGGACGGGCTCTTTGGCTGCAACCCGAGTGAATCATCCTTTTTTTACAGTCTCTGTTTTTCTGGATGTTCTCACCCCAGTTGGAGAGTTTGGTGCTTCGAAAAAAGTCTCAAATGTACTTCATGGTTACGAGGATGTGAAATGCTTGACCCTGAAATAAAGGGTCAACAAAATAGTGCCAAGACTATTAGAGAGCATTTATTAAGCTGGACACGTCACCAGAGAAAGTGTTCAAATTTGAGGCCACAGAGGCTGAGATTTTCTGACTTCAAAGGTTTAATCCGCCTTTGTTTTTATTCATCAAATGTCCCTGGATGCAGCCATAGAAAGGGATTGGATGTATTATTTTTGAAATAAGAAACTACAATTGATCAGTGGCCTTATTTACCATTTAAAAGCTTCCTGGGTGATTGCTTATTACATGCACAGCTCTCAGAAAAAGGTGTAAAAGCACCCACACACTTCTAGCGGAAGACTTGTGTCGATCTGATCACTGAGACCACTTGCCCATGGTGGTGAATGTGCTCCTCCTCTAATCACACACTCATGGTTCTCAAGGCAAGTTTGAAAAAAGAGGTAGTTACAGGCACATCACGTAGGTGCAGGGCCGTGCAAAAAAGCAGACTGAGGAAAATGAAGATAGGCCCGCACATTGGCTCAAATGCCACAAAAAGTTTTAATTCATCGCAGCGTTTTGCCCAAAAGTCTTCTTCAGGTGAGAATTTTTGAACCATTTACAAAATATTGTGGCATTTGAGCTAGTGTGCAGGCCTATCTTCTTCTTTTTCAAGGCAAGTTTCTCATATGGGAGGGCAAGGTTGGATTTGGTCTACTGGACTGAATTTAACACACAAAGAAAACTAAGCACAGGTCCAAAATGAACGCCCTCCAGAACAACACAATCCCTGCTACCTGCAAGGACAAAAACATTCACACCTATGACAGAGAGAAAAGTCAACCCTGAAGGCATAAATGAAGTAGACTCTATGGCAGAGCGGTTGTGTTATTGGGTTGCATTAAGCTGCAGGTGTATCTGATAAAGTGTTGAGTAGAAGTAGCTGTTATAAGTGAACAACCTTCAACTCTGCAAATATTCATATATTTGCAGTTTCTAGTTGAGGGTTAAATATCCATAATTGTATAATTATAATCAAAGAGGTTATTAGGCAAATATCAAAAGTGAAAAATATTACCATGAACTACTTGTTCAGACTATAATGGATCTATGTGACTCATTTTCCAAACATGTAATTCAGGTATAAAAGTTCAACCAAAGCAAGAAGCTTTCTGCAGTTTCTTTATCAACAGCGCCCTCGTGTGTTACAATTCAAACATTGCAGGTAGTGTTAAACTTTCATTTCCTGCACTGGCTCCAGTTAGAATCTGCAACAGGAATTAAAAGACTTCTTCTCACTTATAAAGCTCTTACTGGTGAGGCACCATCTTATCTTAAAGAGCTCATAGTGTCTTATCACCTCTCCAAAACATCCCAGAATGCACTGCCTGCTCGTGGTACCTACGAGGTAGAGACTTCAGTTATCAGGCAGCTCTCCTTCAGAATCATCTACCAGTCAGAGTCCGAGAGGCAGACACCCTCTCTATCTTTAATATTAGACTTAAAACTCCTTTTTGATAAAGCTTAGTTAGTGCTGACTCAGGCTTGGACCAGCTCCTAGTTATGCTGCTATAGGCTCAGACTGCTTGGAGACCTGGCACACTGAGCTCCTATCTCTCACTGTCTCTTTCTCTTTATGCATTCACATCACATTACTGCATGTCACTATCTGTAATTCTTCATGTAAATTTAGCGTACTTTACATATACATACCTGGGAGCTCCTGAGCTCCCTTGTCTCATATTCCTCTGGATTGTTGGTGGTGACGGCTTGCAGAATGATCAGTCTGAATACTACACATACTTTTACTTATCTATTTTATTCAATGCTGCTGTTGCTGCTGTTTGTTTCTATCCATCGCCTCCTTCCTGCATCTCACACTCCCTAAGCCCAACACCGTTTCCCCTGATGGCTGTCCAACATGAGTCTGCTTCTGCTCGAGGTTTCTGCCTCTTAAAAACAAGTTTATCCTCGCCACTGTAACTTTGCTGAATGTTACCAAGTGCTGTAATCATATAATAATCGTATCTTGGAGCATTTCTTGCTACTACTCCAAAATAGTGAAGCACAATTTCTCAGAAGTTTTTTATTCATCCTGCAATATATCTCTGGAATCATTTTTATTTTCCCAGCATGAATTGAAGCCGAATTGGAAAAATTGGACTTAAATGGATGTGAATGAAATGCGTCAATGCATGTCCGCTTATGTCTTCCATAGAAATCAACCTATGAGTTGACTTCAGAGTTGAGGCGACACTAGCTCAGTACGCATTTGGGTTGGGAACTGGGGGGTCACTAATCCAAGTTTCTGGAAATTGGTAGCAGGAGAGGTGCCACTTCCTAAGCACTGCCGATGTGCCCTTGTGCAAGGAACTAAACCCCAAACTGCTTGGGCCCTCTTTCATGTGCAGCCTCCTCACTGACATCTCTCCATTAGTGTGTACGTCCATAGGATCCTCTTTGTGCATGTATGTATTTCAGCACAATGTGTGTGTAGCATGTCTCAATAACAGAGTAAAAGTAATTTCCCCTCGTGGGATTAATAAAGTATATCAAAAAATAAAAACTTTAATGGGTAATCTGCAGATGGAAAGAAGTTGTAAAGATGAAAATGTGTTTTAGTTTTATTCCAATGACTGTGTCGTGTAAGTGTTGAGTTGTGTTATACTGCCCCCTTGTGTCGTCTTTCCTCAGTGGCGTCACAGGGAGTCGCTCCGGGCTGCTGCAGCTGGATCCTGCTCCGCTTCACCTGGAGTTTCCACCGGGACACACCGACCCCTCTCTGCGCTTCCCGCCCGGGGCTGCATGGGACCACCTGGAAGGCAGAAGACCTTCATTTGACAACGCTTTTTAAATGCAATCTCTTCATATGCGTTTTCTAAACGTTTTTTGTCCCGGTCGGTGCGAGGATTTCAGGAGTTTCTCCTCCTGAACTCGTGTGATTAAAAGTTACCTGAGAGCCGGAGCAGCTGCTCTGCACACTCCTCCAACAACATGGCTTCTTCCGCCACAGGTGACTGCGAAGAACAGGTAAGCGGACTTTTGCTCGTCCTGCTGTGGAAAAGTAACAGTTTTACACCTCAGTGTCACGATGCTGTAGTTTCAGTCTGCTGGTTTGCTTTGTCGGAGTTTGTTGACAAATGGAACAACAAACTTCGCGCAGCGCGTTTGTCTCCTTTATTTTCCTGACTGTGTCTTAAAGTTTGATCCTCTGCAGTGAAACGGGATTTCTATGCAAACAGCGCGATCCTTCTATAACTGTCACTGGACTAGTTGTAGGTCTGAGTTTTGCTAAATGAAGATTTTAATGTTGAAGTGAGTTTGAGATTAATTCATATGGCCGGTCATTTCCGTATAGTAGTTTTTAGTTTCACTTAAAGATTGACTTCATGACTCCATGATGATATGACACTGGACATAGACTTTATTTGAATGATCACAGGTCTGCTGACATTAAAGGACAAGTCTAAGTGTTTCAACCTCGTTTATTGACCCTTTACAACATGTTTGCTCAGATGGATTCAGTATGACTACAGCATGACATTTAGGGATGTATTCCTAACGTTTACAGGCAGTCATTGAATTCCAACCTATTCTACTGTATGTAAATAAACAAGCAAACTGTTCCGCCTTAAGGGGAAAAACAAAATGTTTGCACTAAATATTTGTTGTAAGATTGCCTCAAACTTTAGTTCTCAACTTTAATTCAGCTCTACTGTCCAGAAAGGGGACATTTATTTTGCAGCCAGGTTACACTATAGGAAAACAGGCTACAAACAATACATAAATACAATACACGTAGCTGCAGGTTCTGAAAGATGAATATTTGCTGGTTTTCATTTTATTTAATGGAAGTTAGATATCTTTGAGTTTCATTTTCATTTTTGACTTTTTATGTCTTTATGGGAGAGACAGAAAAGTGGATAGAGATGGAAATCAGGGTGTGAGAGAGAGTGGGGGAGTGACATGCAGGAAGGGAGCCACAGGTCGGATTTGAACCCAGGCCGCCCGCTTTGAAGGCTGGAGCCTCTGAACATGAAGGTGCACAATCTAACCACTCGGCCACTGGCGACCCATTTTGAGATTCTTAGATGGACAAAAAATAATATGTTTGGGCTCTTCAAGGAAATTTGACTGACATCTTAAGCCTTATTTTATTAACGAAACGAAGAAAAAAACTGTCAGGCGTCCTCACACGTTCACAAACTGATTTGATTCACCCTCAAAATTCCAGACAGCCATTCATTTCTGTTCACATGATATAAAAAACTGTTAGCAGACTAAAGATATTTTCTGGTGTTGAGTTTCCCATTAAGCCTGCGATCATGCTAGTCAGAGTTGTAATAAAATATATAATTGGGGCGGCAGTAGCTTAGTGGGGCGGCAGTAGCTCAGTCTGTAGGGACTTGGGTTGGGAACCGGAGGGTCGCCGGTTCGGACCAAGTCCGGAAATTGGCCTGGTAGTTCGACGATGAGAGGTGCCAGTCCACTTCATGAGCACTGCCGAGGTGCCCTTGAGCAGACACCGAACCCCAAAACTTCTCTGGAGCGCTCGCTGTGGGCAGCCCCCTCACTCTGAGACCTCTCCATTAATGCATGTTCATAGGATCCTGTTTGTGCTTGTGTGTGTATTTCGGCCTATGTGTGTGTTCATGTTCATTAAACAGAGTGTAAACCGAATTTCCCCTTGTGGGATTAATAAAGTTAAAATTATTATTATTATTTCTGCCTAGCATTTTTTTACTTAAATTAATTTTTTAAAGATGTATTATGTTGCTTCTTTTTGCCATGTATTTGAGAGACAGGACAGAGGATAGAGCTGGAAATCAGGGAGAGAGAGAGTTTGGGAATGATATGTCTCTGCTGGGCACTCTGTGCATCAGGAGGTCATTCAAGGTGACTAATGCAAACACTAAACATACATCCTTCTGTGTGAAGACCTTAACCTCCAAGACGTCTGAAAATCCAATGACTTAAACCTTGACCCAGTGTTGAGGAGAGTTTACAGCGGATCTGTTATCAGAACGAGTATGAACAGCACATCAAACGGTCGACACAGATCTAAATACCTGTCTGTCTGCTCAGCTGTCCCCCTTATCTTTTACACTCTGATGAGCCCTGATATGTCTGGCTTGTTAATCATTTTTCTCTCTTTTTTTTTTTGGTTAATCGACAACACTTCAAAAACCACCTGATTTACTCTCACTACAACGAGTAAACAAACACTGATGTTTGTGTTTGGTGGTTTTGGCAGTGAGGAAACAAGAACCGGATCGACTGCATTGTTTCGTTTTCGAAATCAGATGTGCACTATAGCAGACATAACACCTGTTCATCATAAACTCATTAGATCGTTGCCAGTTTCAGATGTGAACGTGTTGTGGATTGACTGAGTTTCCAATGAAGTATTATTCTCACTGTCTTATTGACCTTTCTGTTTTCTCCAGTTTCAGTCCGATGAAAGCTCAAACAGGGTCTCCCTTTTTAAATTAAACTGGGAAATGCAAAGTCCACCAGTTTAAAAATCGTATGAGGTTTTAACCTACAGCTTTCTTTTTTCAGCTATGGTTTATGTACATGATACACACAAGATATCTTTGCAGGAGAAAGCTAAGTGTGTGTATGATGATCTCTTCTAGCCGTACTGTGTCTGTAGATCTGTGTGTAGTCCAGCCGGTTTGTGCGTCTTATCAGTCAGTGGTTCCTCCCATCCATCCATTAATGGTTGACCACAGGTTGTAGCAGTAAATGGAAGGCGGCTCAGTTTCTTGTACTTGTGGTCATAACAGCCTGTAGTTAGGAGAGCGTGCAGGAAGTTTATTGTGGCAGAGCAAACATCGGGTGAGACTCCACCTATAGATAACACTCCACCTGCAGCCTGCAGAGCTGTGTGTGTGAACATGGGCGGTGTGACGGGGTTAAAAAGGAACAAAAAGTTTCTGAGAAATGATCATGCAATTTTTACATTGCAACACAACTGCTAGCAAACGATATATAACAGTGTGCATTAGGGATACATGTAGCTGTTGAGCAGAAGTGGTTGGTCCATAGTGTTGGGACCGTAACGCTATTCGCTACTACTATTTGCGGCAACTGGTAACAAATGAGTCACTTTCCAGATTCAATTACAGATGCAGTTACAGTAACATATCATTCAGCGTGAATCTTTCCCGAGGAAATGGCTGTTTTTGGCAGTGTGCCGCTTATGGCCTCGACTGACACCTACCCGGTGGCAGCGGTTTTAGGCACCAAAAATGCCTAAATAGGAATACTTACTCTTGTTGCTGATAGTCCTGTTTGCTTTTTTAGGTCATTATGAGGCATCAATATTAATTTGAATCCTTTCCCTGACCATTTACAAACTCCCCAGAGGAGCTTTCAGAAAGATGAAAGATACGTTTCACTGTTTTTCATTGATTCATATCAGTTCGTCTTTATTGTATTGCTTAAAACTAAAACTGGCCGTGCACTGATGTATGCTCAAAGTAAAGTTTGTTATTTTATGATTAATTACAAAAACACAAAAGGTTTCCTCCATTCAGCTTAATCTTTCCTTTTTTAAATTTATGCTACACAAGTGTTTTCATGGTGCTGCTCATTGTAATGGGAAAGGTCTGGTTCAGCTGAGTCAGCAGGCTGCGTGAGGGGAGAGAGCCCACTGACACACACACACACACACCGGATACACAAACACACACACACACACACACACACACACACACACACACACACACACACACACACACACACACACACACACACACACACACACAATGTTTTCAGTCAGAGCGGGTTATTGTCGAGCAAACATGACCTCAGCTTCAGTGAGGTCATGTAAAGTCACAGTTTGTGTTGGAGTAGAAGAAGAAGAAGATCTGTTATTAAGCAAACAGACCACAGAAGAGTTATAAATGTAACACATACTGTTGTGTACATCCTGACAACAAATAAAGCATGAAGCAATGGATGTATGTAGATTTATGTTAACTTTAGCATTAGATGGGGCGACGGATAGCCTAGCGGCTATGTCGTGCGCCCCATGTACAAAGGCTACAGTCCTCACCACGGCGGCCGTTGGTTCGAATCCGACCTCGGCCCTGTGCTGCATGTCTCCCTTCCAAACATTTCCTGTTTCTCTTGAGCTGTCCTATCCAATAAAGACAAAACTAGCCCAAAAACGTTAGCATTTCCTAAGTTGAATACATGTTAGCATGTTTGTCGTCATACATGTGTGTCCGCGTATCAGAGCTAGCTTGTTTATACTGTGCTTTGCGTGTGTGTCTCTGTTTGTATTTGTGTGCTAGCCTGTGACTGTCTGAGACAGACACACAGTGTGAATGGTGAAACAGAGCCGAGCCTGTGATAAGTGAATGAAGCTATTGAGGGACTCACAGACAGAGGGAAGGATGTCAGTGTATGAAGTGTTAGAGGCATTGTTACTGAGGTTTCTGCAGCCTAATGTGAATATGAATCAGTGAAATTGTGTTTGTGTTAAAGCTGCGATGAAGAGATAATGGTTGATGGTTTAGTTGATTGCCAAAGAGAAAGAACTATTTAAATTATCAAAACCTTTTCTAGTTAATTTTCCATGCAGAAAATGAACCCAAGCTCCTGCAACCACATGTCTGATGTTTCCTTGGGCAAGACACTTAACCCCAAGTTGCTCCCGCTGCTTAGTCAGCGGTGTATGAATGTGAATAACTGGGATTAGTTACTTCTAATTGTCACTTTACGTAGCAACCTCTGCCATCAGTGTGTGAGTGTGTAGGTGTGACCTGCGGTGTAAAAGCACTTTGAGTAGCTGTACAAGCTCAAGTCCATTTACTATTTCAGAAGAATTACGTAATTGTGAGCAAGATAACATTCTTGACACTCTCCAGACCAAAGGATTTTTTTAAAGACAGACACGGGACATTATCCAAGAAGCCAACAAATCCCTCCATTAAGAACTAAACAATGATCGACTCAGTCCTAACAAGCCCAACCACAAAGAATGTTTTTTTTCTGCTGTGTCGGCACTCATAAAAGAGGTGATAAAGTTTGAATGATTAACCCGGTTTATTTCATCCATTGACCGCGTAAAAGCCAAACCTACGGCATGAAACATTAACAAAACCGTATGAAAAAGCTGCACAGCGATCACACTTTACGCTCTCAGGTTCCACCTTTCTTTGATTGTGTGTAATGCAGGAAATAAACTCACCTATAAATAATAAGATGCATTATAACAGGGAAGTGTTTCTAAAAGTCTTCACTCTGTTTTGGATTTATGGTACCGAGGGTCAAAAGGACAATAAGGTGTAGACAACATGATCCTGTTAGTTTAGGCAAAGCTCCAGGAAGGACATGGGTTTATAAGTGACACACTGCCTCACCAAGTATTGGACGGATGAATAAATGAACGAGTATCAGTGTGTAAGCAGGAACGACTGAGAATAGAGCAGAAACAGACGACATGTGGGGTCATTGCACAGACTGACACCCGTCTGTGTTACAGAACAGACGGCTGTTTTATTCACTCATATCTGAATGAATGAGTCAGCTTGTATCAGCTGGTCCTTTTTTTGCCCGGGGTCTGACGTTCCTGTGAATGGGTTCTTAATAAATGAAGCTGTCTGATTACAACTCTTATTTGAGTGCTGATATGTCAGTAACAAGGCTGCCCATAAGGGGGGATAAAGGGGGAAAGCTTTCTGGGGCCCCGTCACATTTGGAGGGCCCATGGGGGTTAGCAAAAACCTGGTCCATCTAAAAATCAAGCAACAATGACCACATTTTATTTTACACCTAAATACTCACGATGACCTCTTAAAGCAATAAACACACATTTGATTTATTGTTGCTTGAGTAAGATGTACCTTGTTTCAACATCTAAACCCCCTTCTTCTTAAATGATGTGAACCTTTTTTTTGTAATGTTACCAATGTAAGCAGGCCCAGAGGGAGCTAATGTTAGCCAGGAGGCTAGTGCTAACACAACTGAATATGTTGATTTAAATCATATCCAGTGGGGTCCCAGTCACTGGGTCATCCAGGGGCCCAGACTTTTCTGTGGGCGGGCCTGACCAGTAATGACTGGGTGCTGTCTTTTCTTTATGTTGCACATGTTTATTATCAAACAACATACATGAAAACATGATTTACAAGAAGTCCTCGTTTATTCCACACATGCAATATTTGGTCAATTCTGCAAAAATGTTAAATTCTAGTATAAACAAACTGCTAATGTCGCTCTGTTGAAAGTAATTTTTTGGGCCTTTATTAGAAAGGACAGCTGAAGAGAGACAGGAAATGTTGGTATAGGAGAGAGTGGGGGATGACATGCAGCAGGCCGAGGTTGGATTTGACCTCCTAGTCACAGCGACGAGGACCAAAGCCTCTGTACATGGGGCGTGCAACACAACCGCTCGTCCATCCGACCTCCTATTGTTACTTTTTTAAAATGAGTGTTGTAAAGAGAACACCTTTCATTTACTTTCTTTCCCCCAAAACAAGACTATTACTCAATAATAACGGTCTTATAGATGTTTTGTTCGAGGTAGTGTGATGATGTAAGAAGTATTTTGTGCTTTATTTATATGATATCTTATTGGTTTGAAATAAACAGTTACTATCTGACATAAAACGTCTTCGATATCCAGCTTGAAATCTGACTCTTTTCAGGTTGAGTCATGAGGGATGTTATTGCAGAAATATGACACGACTTCAGATTAGGGCCCGACCGATTCATCAGCCTGCCGATTTAATCGGCTGATTATAGCCTTTTTGAAAATAATCAACATCTGCCAAAAAGACGCCGATTACAACCGATTTTTTTTTTTTTTTTTTTTGAAATGTTATTGCGCTTAGTATCCAGCAGAGTGCGCTCCTACTCCATTCTACTTAGGAAAGGCTCTCAGTCTCACCCACCGCACTCATTTTTGGACACAACACCGGAGCGCATGTAGCTTGAATGTGCTGAGCTCATTGGATAAACCGAGCAGAGTTTCCCCACACGGTAAGTTTATAACTAGTTTGTGTAATGAACAATTGGTCCTTTTAAACGTGTAGGTCATGCTTAAAAAAAGGAAAAGTACACCTAACCCCCCACTACCCTTCAAATACAGTAAAGCTAACCTAGCCTTGCTAACTAACAACTTTAGCCGGAGTAAAAAAGAGGAGATTGAATTTTACCGTACAACATGAAAGCATGCTCGCTCAGGCAGCTGCGCGCTGACCTCACCAATGTACAAAATAGTTCTTCTTCCTGTACTGTCCTGTACTACTTTGTTAGAACTATGTTACCAATAAAAATAAGTTCCTACACTCTTTTTTTTAAGATCTTTTTATTTAATTTTATTGACAATAAGATAAGGCTGTATTTGCACTCATTTTTGACTGTAAATGTATTCTAAAACACTCAAAGGTTCTGCATTCAATTCACATATTCGTCAAAAGTGTTTAAAGTATATTTAAGGTATCAAAAAATAAGTTTTATATGCTTTTTTTTTTTTTTAATAATCGGCCGATTAAATCGTTATCGTAATTTTTCTCTGAAAATAATCGGTATCGGCACTCAAAAATCAATATCGGTCGGGCCCTACTTCAGATGTAAAAACTGATTTTAAAAATGCTTGAATAAACATCATTGTAACCGACGCCCTCGCCTGCATCGGGAATCAAAAGCAGTGAAATCACAAAGACCCTTCAGGCTCCCAGAGCTGTTGAATAAACTTCTGATGCATCCAGAGGGTCGTTTATTTATCTTTGTGGATGGAGATTGGAGGAGAGATGAGACGTGTGTACAAACTGAAGTGGGTGCAGGAGGACAGAGAGAGTGAGTCAGGATCAAACTGTCCGTCTCTTGTTGGCGATGAGACCTTTTTAGGCGAGGAGCCGCGTCCGTTTTAGCTGCCATTAGCTTTGTTTGAGAGCGCTGGTCCTGAGACAAAGACGGATTGTAAATCAGCTCTGTGGCTGGTGCTGTGTGTCTGCTCTTTGTCAAAGAGACGTGTGTGTGTGTGTGTGTGTGTGTGTGTGTGTGTGTGTGTGTGTGTGTGTGTGTGTGTGTGTGTGTGTGTGTGTGTGTGTGTGTGTGTGTGTGCGTGCGTGTGTGTGACAGTGTGTGTGTGTGTGTGTGCGTGTGTGTGTGAGAGGGATTCTCTTCTGTGTAAATGACTCTCTCTCTCTATACGAGTGTTACGAGACCTTTTTCTTCTGACACTTAACTTTGTTTATCAGGGCCGCTGTCCAATCCGACCCCTCTGATTGGTCAGTTTAAAGTACAGAACAACACCTAAAGCTTTCACACACTTGGAAAAGTTGGAAAAAACCCTGAAATAATTAATCGTTTTTCTTTATTTTTGCACATTTACCTTTTTTCTCTCACATTGTAAAAGCTGGAGAGTCTGTAGAGAGCAGTATGTGATATGTATGTGACATAATGTGCTGCAGCTGCTTTCATTAACTCAGCACCTGTTTGATCATTAACACCCAGTGTAGTTTAAGCTGATGACTGTTCATCATGAGTCTGGTTTTGCCAAAGATTTCCGCCTCTTAAAAGGAAGGGGGGTCAAAAAGGGAACATGCTTATTTTGTATGCACACTTGTTGCTTTGACATCTTTGCAATAGGGTTGTCAGGATACCAGAATTTTAAATTTCGATACAAGAACAAATCAATCAGTATTGATACCTGTTTCCGTACCAACGCAACAAAAATAAAATTCCTTGGAACCCAATTTTGGGGAATTTCTTGGTTTTAAAGGCCCAAAATTGCAAGCATTCTCCTGCACACTGTCTAAATAGCACAAATACTTTGGCACCACTTCTCTCGCTTTCGGCAGCTTTGGGTGAAAATAAAAAAAAATAAAAGCTTCTAAAATCTATTATTTGAAAAAAACAAATAAAGATTGTATTGGTTTCAAACACAGTATTCTTTTTTAAATCCCCAGAACATTTTTGACAATCTATAACTTCAGCCCTGAAGTTTTCAACCCCCCAGTGTCTGTCTTTACCACATCAGTACCGACCTTAAATGTACCTGACTCCGTGATGAAGTGTGTGAAACTCTGTGGATCCGTGTGTTTGTGTGATGAACTCACACTGATGCACGGACACAGAGAAACTAGCAGCTCTATTGTTTGATACATGATGCTGTTCATGCCAAACATCGTCCCCGAAGCCCTGATTGGTGCACAGTTTTTGTGGTTGTCATGGTGACAACATGCCACATTATGGCCGTTTCCATGACGATTCATCGATTGCCACGGCTCTGCCTTGGCCCGACGTGTGTGGATTCAGACTCATTTCCTGCTGGCAGGTCGCTACAGACAAAGATCATTACTATGCACAGCGGATCACCAAGAGTTTACAGGAGATACAGTTCAATGCAGACATTTTGAAAACTTTTTTCTGCTTTATTTTTTGGGGATAATTAAGCTGAATTGTATAAACTTAAGTCGGAATATTCCCTTTATTCATATGTCAAAGATGGCTGCAGAGGAGAGGAGGTGAAGTGATGGCAGGAACAAACAAAAAAATAATCATTTGGGATCCAAGAGGGTCCTACGGACTTGTCAGTGCTTCGGGCCCTAATGAAGTAGGGGGAGAATTCAAGGAAAAGCAAAACAGAAAGGAGATAAAGGTAGAGAAGAAAACTGAGTGAAAGGAAAAGAATGAAACTTCTTTTTGTCTTGGCATACACCGAACACTGATGTTATCATGTGGCTGTTGTTGGATTAACATTCCTAGATGTCAGGAAACCGGAGAAAAAACTAGAGATACTGTAGAGATAAAAAAGGACATGAAGACGAAGAAAATCACCTCGTTTGGAAAAACATGTAGTACAGAGTGAAGGATTTGTCGCTTAAGAACTTTGCTGTAGTGAGTTGTAGTAGTCGAGATTGGTCTTTAGACAACTTTTTGAAGGTCTCGTCTCGGATTCGAAAGCATTTTTCTTGGTCTTGTCTCGGTCTCAGACGCTCCAGATTTTAATTCAAGACTTGTCTAGACCACCATTGATTGGCTACTTTTCCATGTCATTACTGTGATTAGAAGGAAAATGCCTATTTCCTAAACAACAAATGACTTCAATTCATTTGTAGTTTCTCCCGGTTTTTGTGGAGCAATGACTTCCTGAAAAGAGAGTGAAGTCAAACTCACTCTGGATTTGTTGTTCTCAGCTCTTTTGTTCACATGGGGACGGGACGGTGCTTCTTTTTTTAGTCAGAGGCTCAAACATGTTTCATATGTCTTTTGCATTGAACCCTTCCCTCTCCAATGCTTAGCCCTGCCACCACCTGGGGGAAAGAGCGATAGCCTCACCCACTCAGGGAAGCTGTATCTAGGCGTATAATAACAGTGTTGTCGCAAAGGTACAACTGAAGGAGAAACAACAGAGTTTCCAAACCAAAGAAAAGACTTTCTATGGCCTAAAAGGACATTTAAGGACATCATTTAACAGGCAACGTCAGATTGATGATGGAAACAGAGTGTAACAAGCTTGACAGGTCTGATAGAAGACAAATTACTCATTGCTTTGTTATTTTTTATTACCCTGGATTTCATAATCTGGGTAAAAAACCACAAACTGCGTGCAACAAGTTCTCACCTGTGCTCTCGGGTTTAAGTACGGGATCAGTTACTGCATGTGGCAGAGGAAGCGCATTAATCATAAATCCAATCAAAGAAACAAAACGCAGCAATGACCGGATACAAAGAAAATCACAGAAGGATGATTTCCAGAAAAGACAGAGAACAAGTCAAGTCTCCTTCTTCCATATATCTCAGCCAACAACTCATTAGCTCACATCAGCATCCATGTCACTGCCAAACCACAGAGTTACACTTCTACTCAGAAACAGTCGCACACCAATCACAAGCTTCAGTGCGAAACAAAAACTGACGTGTTGGGAAGCTCAAGAACACACACACACACAAACATCCAGAACTCCCAAAAACACGAGTACATGTCTGCAGGGAGACGATCAGAGGAGTGTCAGATTGTTGCAGACAGACTGAAATCCATCTCTGATTTAAAAAGTGTCGAAACAGTAAAACTAAAACTGTCACTCAAAGAAAATTAGCTGTCATGATCACTTTAAGTCACCCATAGATGTAACCATGGCCTCTGGATTTATGAAATGTCAGAGTTTCTTTAACCAGCAGTGTTATTGAAATGTTTCATGTTGATAAGAACTGCTCAGACAAGCAGAGTTAGCAGACTCAAGCTCATTAGTTGCAAACACTTCCGAGTAATTTTGATACTGTCAGACATTTTGGATTAAACCCAAAGCCTCCAGAAGTAAAAAACTATTTATAATATTTCACATCTGAGACTTTCACTGTCGGGTGGGGGGGCTCAGGAGGCAGGACAGGACATAAAATGGAGGACATGGAAATGGCGAATGAAGCAACAGAGTTGGATGCTATGATGACAGTTTGTGCGTTTATATCAATGCTATGTAATTAGATGTTTTCACAGTACAAACAAATGAGTGGTTAATACATACAGGCGAGCAGAAACAAGTATGCGGAATATGAACGTCATCACCCCGCAAGCTCGCTGGCTCCATGATCACATGGGCTCACCCGACTTTCATGCTAAAATGCTAAAATCTAAGATCACACAGAGCAGTTTAATCCTGATGATTTAAAGGTAAACACAAATGGAAGATGCTCACTAATTTCTGAGTTTTTTCTAACTCTACTTTTCATTTGCTATCACAGTGAAAGGCGCTTACTGACTTATCTACAGTCTGCTAGCTTACTCATAAACCAGTTATTTCTGAAAAGCCTTTGGGGTCAGGTTCGCACTTTTTGTGTGATTCACATGAAAGTCGTCGCTGCGGTGAGGAATGTAACACACTAACCTGACAGTATAAACATGAAGCTAAATATAGACACACTGGACATTTCTTTTTCCCTCTCCGCTCTGATCCTCCCGTCTGTCTGCTTTAACTTTGACCAAACACTTCTGTCTGTCTCTCATTCAATCACATGTCGAACATTTCAATAACAGTTTAAACATTCACTTTCTCGTTGCCTGTATCCGACTGCTCTGCTGAGCTGAATGTTTTGGCCCCATTAGCGACCCGCAGGCCTCATGTGTCCTGTAACCACCGGCTCTCTTTGCTTATTATCCTTTCCGGTTATGAAGCTCTTACTGCACAGTTATAAAGCCGCTCCCGTTTCGAGCAGGGCCTTTAATGGCTGACTGAAAGAGAAGATCAGCGCTAAAAGTATCATGTTACCTCTGGGTGCAGGGATGAAACCGTTTTGGAGGAACATAATTGTGTTTTTGTCCTCTTGTGTGTGTGTGAAGCTGTCGTATTGAATTGAGGCTGAGAAAAGAGGAGACACATCAGAGAGACAGGGCGAGAAATAGAGAGAGAGAGAGAGAGAGAGAGAGAGAGTGAGCGAGAGGTGGATGCAAAAACAAAAGAGTGCAGTGTCAGTGTGTGTGTTCATGATACACGTGAGTAATTTGATGGTACAAAACATGTGACAGAACAAAGAAACTGAACAAAACAAACATGTTTAAAAATCGCTTCATAGACTTTATGACACAATATTTTTCGGGCACACAAACAGCTCTGCGACCCACTTTAAGGTCCCGACTCACCAGTGGAGAACCGCTGAGCTAAACCAGTGCCCAGTGAGCAATATTTTAGGTTCAAAATGTCTTGACATATATTATAATTCTTCTTTGTTAAGTTTCTTTAAATGTGGCTGTGGTGTTGAGTGAGGCAGTGAGCATATTGTACTGACTCTGTTCAATTTATCCGAAATGTGGTCTGATTTCATTTTGTCTTTGTAGTGTTTTAGCAGAGAAGAATAAAGGTGGTTGTTGTTGTAATGGCGAGTATTGACCACCAGATGTCAGACTAGATTCTTCTGTTCAAACATGAAGTATTAACAGAGAAAGCTTCTCCTTGACTCTAATAAAGCCCCAAACAATAGAAACACTGACTCGACAACACAAAGGTCTGATAGATGCTTTTGTTGTTTACTTTTAAAGGCTTTCATTTGCATATAAACCTTTAGTTTATTTCAGTCCATGTGTGCACGAGCGACAGACGGTAAAAGAAAAAAGCAGACAGTTAGACAAAACGTGTGTGTATTTGTGTGTGTGTGTACTTGGTTTTGCATTGAGTGCACGTGCCCTTCTCCATAGAGATCAACAATAATGAAAGGCCCTGAATACAATCCTTTGGTCCCTGTGCACGTCAATGGATGATACAGCTATAATTGTACTGGGCAAACTGGCTCACACTGGTATAATCCACTCATAAGAGTCACACACACACACACACACACAGACACACAAACAGACACACAAAGAGCAATAATCTGCGGTGATCTGCCACCAGGGGTTTCCTCTCTTTGTTCATTATTGATAAGGACGAGGCAGAGGGAGAAGTGATTGTTGAGGCGTTTTTTATCCTGCTGAGCCAATTACTGTTTCTGTTTTTCACCTCCCTCCTCTCATGTTACTCCGACTGATCAAATTAAAGGCAGTCAATCTGACCTTTCTCAGAAAGAGAAAGTAAAGTAAAGCTATCTGCACACAAAAATAAAATGGAATAGAGGGATTCATTGGGAAAATTGAAATAATTGTATTACTTTTTCTGCAAAGAACAACATCATTTTGAGTAACTTCTACGTGAAAGTAGTAGATTGATTGATTGGTCATAAAGTATGATCCAATGCAGCCACAAAACATTTCAAACACATTTTATATCTCGTAACAGTCTCCGTCAAAGGTCACATATTATGCAAAATACACTTTGTTTTTCTAACACTAATGTGTCCCTAGTCCGTCTACAAACCCCTTAATTATGAGAAAAGTCCATCCTCTCCGTCTTTTGCCTGCTCCACTTTTCAGAAAATGTGTGCTCAAACAGGCCGTTTGGAGATTTTCCGTTCATGACATCACAAAGGGCAGTAACCCCTCCCCCAGGAGGGTGAGACACTCCCACAGCTAGGTGTTTGTTCTGCCCTCTGAGTCTGCCTTCTCACCGTAAACAATAGTTCATGGAGCGAGAAAGTCTGAGCCACATCTCCTTCCAGAGAGGGGCGTGGTCAGACACAGCACATTTACATTTAAAGCTACAGACACAGAAACAGCCTGTTCTGAGCAGGGCTGAAATAGAGGGGTTTATAGGCATGATCAAATACAGGATCAGAGTGGATTTAGAACAAGAAACTTCACACACATGTTTTGGGGAGCTCTGAGACTTATTTAAACTGGTTGAAAAAGAGGAGAATATGTGACCTTTAAAGCTCCTGTTAGGATTTTTTTTACCAGTTTTCCAACAGACTGAAATGAATTCTGATGCCTCTTTATCACCTACAGAAGCAAACAAGACCATCGGAGACAAGATTGACTATTTCTTTATCGTAATTTATAAAGCCTGAAAACACTGCTGTGGGGTAGGTGTCAGACACACGCTGCATAAACAGCTTTTTTTTAAACATTTGTTATGCCAAGATTCTCGATGAGTGACTCATTTGACTTTTGAAAGGAGCAAAAAGACGAGCCTACTTATGCAGGATGAAGTCAGCATAGAGATTAGAATTACCACCTTGTCCACAGGGGGCCGCCAAAACCAACCCCATGTGAAAGTTCCTCATGGGAGCTTTAAAGTGGACCAAAAGTAAAATACAGACTTCGTAAGCATTTGTGTTTTGAAGGGGGTTTTTTTGTTTGTTTTTGCACTGCTACCAACATTGGTTGGACTTTGCAAATTCAGTGTTTGTATCTCAGTGCAACAACTTTGTACAAGATTGTGATTCTGCAACAGCACTGTCATGTACATCAGCCTTCATTAAGGCTTCATACTTCAGGTTTAACAAGTGAAAGATAGACACCATCTTCTGTTTCTCTACACAGGAGCAGGCGCACAAACAAATGCACACAAACAACTGACGATGAGGTGGTATTGATTGCTATTAATATGCGAGCCCCGGTAGCTTGTTGCTGCTCGGCTCTCACTTGTGGAGTGTGGGGGCGGCAACCAAAGCCATGGACAGGTATAAGTGAAGTGTGCGAGTGTGTGTGTGTGTGTGTGTCTGTGTGTGAGTGAGTGTGTTTGAAGGAGAAACAGATAGAAACACACAGAGACAGCGAGAAAGAGCGAGAATGTGCGTCTCTCCATCGTTGCAGCCGGGCAGCTTTGTTGGCTCCACTCAGAGCAGACAGAGTGTGTGTGTTTGTGTGTGTCTCTGTGTGTGAGTGTGTGTGTGAAAGTGGGTGTGAGCAGCTGAGCGAGTTTTTGGTCGCTATGCACGTTGAGAGTGGCCGTCACTCCACTCCTCTCCGCTCATCCATGCTGGATTAAAACAAGAAAACAACCTTTTTTTTTTGGACTCTTACACAGCTGTTTGGGACACACACACACACACACACAGAGACACACACTGTGACAGCTGCTGAAATGAGCGAGGAGGTTAAAGAGAAGGCTACCGGGAAGTCTGCTCATCGCAAGAAGAAAGGAAAGAAGGTAAAAAAGAATCATTTAATCTGACTTTGTGATTTGTAAACAACATGGAGCGGCTGCTTTACTTCAAACACAAAGTCAATCTCTGTTTCTCGGACAAGGAAAGAGGAGACTCATTTCTCTATTTTACTCAAAACTTATAGAAAATCTGTAAGAACTATGAAGTGTTTGAAATGAAAGGGTGACAATTGGCAGATTTAAAGATATCTAGGCATTGAAAGTTGGACATTTGAGGATGTTGTTGATGGAGAGAGCAGCTCTTAGTTATGGTGGCTGTTGGCTATTGTTAATAGTGATTTGATGACAGAGCATTATCATGACATAGCAGAGATGCTAATGGTTAGTAAGGGTATTTTTTTCATTTAAAAAATAATTTGTTCACTCTCAATATTGTATTTCTTTGCTAAAATTATCACTTTGTATGTTTCATGCTCTGAAGCTCGTTTGTAGGATATTATTGGATTTTTTTTCTGGATTACATCCACGTTTTTTTTCTTGTTTTGTTGATGATACAATCTATATTTTTATCTCTTAAATGTACCGAACCTTTTGTTGCTATTGGAGTCAAATTAAATTCCTTTTTTTCTACATGACGTGTGACTGCAGGCATGGAGCACCTGTTAACCTGCTAATGTGCCCAGTGAGAGTGAAGAAACAAAAGAGAGATCGTGTGTCAGACCGGGAATAGAAAGGATGGGAAAGGGAGGCATAAAGATATTAAGGAGGCTTATAGGAAATGGATGAGGTAAAAGGTGGACGATGATGGAGCGAGAACAGTCTAGGAGGAGGAAAGGTGAGGGAGGGGAGGAAGAGAAGTACGTACAGGAGGTGAAAGAGACAACCAGATATTAAAGAGAAGTGGTGGAGATGGATTAAATGGTGGTGTGAATTAATCAACAAATCATAAATCTACAGATATTCTGCACCGCTCTGAAAACACCCACCTTGAATTCATGGAAACAACAAAATGGAAAATGTCCCTTTGAGTCACAGCTGTGATGATCCCACAGCAGCATGACATCATGGGTGAGCCAGTATGGCAGTAATTTGTCGTGATGATGATGATAATGCAGAAAAAGCTTGTTCGGTGATTAAAAAGGGTTATACTGTGCTTTTGGATTTATTGGCTCTACACTAGCCGGCTGTCTGGCTGAGTGGGTGGAGTTGTTTTGTGTGTGTGTGTGTGTGTGTGTGTGTGTGTGTGTGTGTGTGTGTTTCAGCTTTTGTTTGTGCCACCAAAACACATTACCACACCAGTAAGAGAATCTGGAAAAGCTGAGGGTTATTTGGTGGACTTTGTTAGAGGAGAAGATGCGTAGGATATTAGATAAGCATTCTGGTTTATGAGTCAGATTGGGGATATTTTGACATATTTTAATGCTAATGCTAGTACAGTACCTGAATCAATATTGAAACACTTCTTTTACCATCTTAGAGATAGGCTATCGGCTAAATAGTTTACCTGTTTCTTTAAACGTTAGGGGGTGTTACAGTGTCTGTATTAGGATATAAGCTAAACACAAAGCAATTATTAAAAATGATTATTTTGCGTTGATAAGTAGTCTAAAACCAATGTAAGATAGGGACAATAAGCTAAAGTAGGCTAGTTGCTAGGGAGCTACTCGCTAGCAGATAACTAGTTAGCCTCCTCGTAGCATGCTAACAAAAGTCAGATACAACTGCTCCCTCTTTTTTTTGATCTGTAGGCCTTCCAGGCTGTTCATGCTTTTCCGTTTTCTGTTCCCATGATTGTCCTACATGTTATTCAACTTCCCTTTGCGCTAACAAGTTAGCTGTCAACATTTTGGTATTAGCTTAGCTTGCCACCTGACAGTTATCATAAACGTTTTAGCTAAGCTTGATGTTTCAAGACAAAAGAGATGTAGGCTATTAGGAGCAGATTTTACAGCACGTCCTATTATCTGAAACATAGAATAGGTCAATTGTCTGTAACTCTAAAAAACTACATCTATGTAGGAAATAATGTTACGGGACGAATCAAGCTGACTTAACACTTCCTTTAGACGATTACAATAATTAATGTTCGCAGTTTGGCTAGGTTTAGGAACATAATGTCTTGGTTTGAAGATGATTTTTTTGCCAAAATAAGTTTCATATTAGGGCTAGGAAGCTTGAGTTGCATCAGTGTCAACAAATGGCAAAGAGTTTAAGTCAATTAACCTGTCTTTTGGGTCAACATGCGACAAAACCTCTAGTCTTAAGGATGAAATGTGTGTTTTTTAAGTCTGGGCCTATACAATTTTTTGGTTTCTTATTCAAGACTTGATTTTTTCTTATGGACACTTGTCTTATAAATTTTGTCAAACTTTATATTTTTAGAACAAAGACTTAAACAACAAATGAGAAGGTTACATGACAGTAGGCTGGATGTCGAAACAAACAAGCTAACGAGCTGCAATAACTTTGTTTATTGATTTATTTTTGCACCCGAAAGGCTAACGAAATGTCCTGAACGAGTTCAATTACATTTAATTTGACGATTCCTTTAAAGGATAGATTTAAACGCATCATTTGAATGTTTAAAATTCTGATGTAATCAGGCGTCAAAACCTAAAATAAATGTGATTCGTATAAGTTTTCATCAAGAAAACAAAATGAAGATTTTGGCTTCTCATTATTGGATGCCAGCATTTAGCGCTTCACTTTGTTTCTCGGTGAGAAGAGTTAGGGTGCATGGTCCTATCAAGGAGGGCAAACGTCTGAAAAGCTGCTGTTGTGTGTTTTTGTGCATTGCAGTGTGTGTATTTCTTTAGAAAACCTATATTGCTTTGAGAAAAGCTGCTGGCTAAGCACCTTTCTTCTATAGGATACAGCCTTATGTTTAGTCAGCTGTTCTTAATGGCCTCCCTGTGCGCACACACACTAATACATACACACTGTGGTCTTCTCTATTTATTTTGTGTAACAGGTGCTTTGGCTTCCAGCGGACAAATAATGCAATATACAGTGTGTATGATTAAGTACATACTTTTAATAATATATCTGCAGTATGTCCTTTGGAAGGGACATGGCCTTCAGAGTTTATATCTCTGTTTGTTCTGTATGACTTCTGTCCGTGCAGAGATTGATGATTCTTTTTGTGTTTGGAGCTTGGAACTGGGGGAGCGAGGGAAAGGGAGCTGGAGCCCGAGAGAAAGGACCAGAAAATTAGAGGAGGAGCCTAAACGGGTGGGGAGGGAGAGATTGAGAAAAACAAAAGCAAAGGGTAGAGAGTAGAGAGAGTGAGGATGAGGATGAAGGGAGACTGGAGGTGAGAAAGGGAGACAAAGAGGGGGAAGAGGAGGAGCTGGAGTGACAACCTTGAGACATTGATGAGGGACGACTGTTGTGTTGTTAAGAGCTTGCAAGGAAGAGACGGTCGAGAATTAAAAGGGGAGAGTATAGAGGGGAGAAAGGCAGCAGAAGCAGATATAAAAGAAGGAAGGGTAGGGTGAAAAAAAGAGAGACGAAAAGGAGCTTGATGACTCTATTTAAAGGAGGAAGCAAGGAGGCAGATGAAGAGAATGGTGGGCAGAGAGTGAAGAGGAGGAAACTAGAGGAAGGCTATTAAAGGTGTGAGTAGACGAGATAAAACGAGAGATCAGGAAAACTGAAAGTCATCTGAAAATGAAGGAGAGGAACATGTTTTTTGAGTTCCTCTCCACCACTCTCCCCAACCTGTTGCTATGGGACACAGTGCGTGGTGGTAAAACAACAGGAAAAACAATAAGAGAATGACAAATCACAGTTCATGTGTGTGAGTAACCAGCGAAGAAACATCACATTACAAAAAGAGACAATTGAATGCTAGGATCATGTGGGTGTGTTCAAGGTGAGAATAATGTGAGTGGTGAGATTATTTATGGGAGAAATTGTGTTACAGTTCAGTTTAGAAGACCACATGTTAATGATAGTGTGCAGTGTTAGAGAGCAATCCAGTTTTATCCCATCCATTTCTAATGCAGTTGTACTGTTGCAGCTTTAGCTTTCACTCCCTGATAACATTATTCCATTTGATCAGCCATGAGTCAGAAGATCTTTATTACTTTTGTCAATATTTTCTTCCTCCCGCTGCATTGGACATCATGTTTTCTGGGATGTCCGACCTTCAGATTCTTGTGAACACAATATTTCAGGAATGCCAGGAAGCAATATCTTTAGATCCTTGCACAAACGTCTGCTATGACTTGAAGACGAACTGATGAGAATTCCCAAAGGTGCAGGTTAAAGTGATGTTTCAGGGAAACATTTTTTCTTTTTGCCCAAAAATAATTTAAACCCTGATGGTGACACCATTTCACAGAAATGTTTAAAATGTCTGAAGGGATGACATTTATTTTTTGCCAAAAATGTCAAAAGTCAGGTTTGCTGCATTATCAGAATATCCTGAAGAAAAGAACAAAAAACTTTTCTGGCTGTTTTTCCCCTCCCATTCTTGTGAACTGTATATATCAGGAACGCCTGATGGAAATATATTCAAAATCTTTAAAGATGTCCGAGTGAACTCCAGGTGTTCCTGCTCTCGTATGACCTTTTCAATTATTTCCAATAAACTAGAATATCCCCCTAACCGGGCACATTTGTCAATCTGTGGGAGACACCGGAAGGATCAATGTCAACATCAACTTTACTTTACAATACTCCACGAAGAACAGGGGATTCATTAACGCTGGAATCCATGTTATAACTTTTTACCCCGTTTACTCTTAAGAGCTCCTCTGAGGGACTTTCAGCTGTGTCAATTTTGGTGCCCCCGGTGCACAAAGCACCTCTCTTCCTTTTTCTTATTTTGTGTCAGAAATCAGAGAGAGAGAGTGTGGAATGACATGCAGGAAAGGAACTTTTGAGGACTATAGCCTCTCGCCAGTAACCACTAGGCTACCAGCGCTGCCCTAAGTATCGTTTTTTACCAAAAAATCTCATCCATCTTTGTTTTAAAAAGTCAAATGTATCACCCGCTGTAAATCTTTACTGTAGAAAATGTGAACAGAGGCTGTTTCTACAGCGTCCTATTAATCACCTCGTCTGACACTCAGTGGCTGTTTCAGTAATGTGGCGGCCCCGGGCAAACACCAACATGAGGCCCTTTCCAATCTTGCTAACAGCAATTATAGCTTGTGAACAAAAGTGTTTTTAAGGCATCTATTTTAAATTATCAAAGCAACAGAACTACAGGACGGACCCACATGTGAGTTATGAATAAACAATCCTGGGGTACATAGTGAGTGAGTGGTGGGGGGAAAGGGTGTGTTACAAGGTTTACAGGGGGGCTTGATCAAAATGTCCAGGGCTCTCCCCAGCGCACCTATAGGAGCATGGTGTTCCAGGCCAGGGGTCCCCAAGCTTTTCAGCTTGTGACCCCCAAATTAAGAGTGCTACAGACTGTCCCTGGAGTCGGTTAAGGCATATAACATAGCGCACAGCCACACACATGCGCACTAATAGGCTGATCCAAACAAAAGAACAACACACTAGAAAACAACAGCCTCAAATCTACAGAATTATTTAATACAGTAATTTATTGTAAGAAAGGCTGGAAGCAGAACAACATGCCCCTGCAGACTTCAGCACTGAGAGCACAAACACAACTTCATAAATAGACACACAGGTGTGTTCATCTTTCTGTGCAAAGAACAGCAGACACCTTCATGTTGCTGTCATGTGCAAACATACATGTTAAGAATTTTATGATACCACCGTGTGATATAAATTGTTTTCTTTTTGCATAACTGGGTAAAACATACGATTTAAAATGATTTAACTTTTCTCGTGACTCTCCTCTTGGTGGCTCGCGACCCCCCTGGGGGATCCTGACCCCCACTTTGGTAACCGCTGCTCTAGGCAACCACTTATTTCAGCGACGCCTCGACGTCCCTTGGTGGACGAGGCCTCGGGTAATTGACAACCTTTTACCAAAAGGTAAAACCACCTTTGCTTAGTGACACCTACTCAGGTCTCAGCAGTGTCAGGCAATAAATACAACAATATAGAGAATAAATAAATGTTTTGTCAGTGGTCTTGCTTGGTTTTGTAAAACAACAGAGTATACATTTTGATTTCTTTCATAACCAGCTAAAAACTTCTCACAGGAGCTTTAACGACTCACTTAATGGACTTCAGAGCAATTCTTAGACAATGTTTTTAATTTGATGCTGAACTTTTATGTAGATGGTTAGCCTTTGTTCCCTTACAATAACTTATATTCCACTCAAAATTAATCCAATGACCATTTCATTAATCAGTTCAAACCGTCATCAACACGATGAAAATGTTTGACTGAGTGGAAAACTAAATATATAACACTGTGACACATCACACTTCATATATTTTTGTCCCTGTGTGTCTCCTGTATCTGTAATTACATGCCAGAGGTCCTCTGTGAATATCAGAGAAACGGGGGTGAGACCTGAGAGCTTAGCAGGTGTGTTAATAGATGTTACTATGACAACCAAATGCCCGCTGGGAGAGGAAGGGAAGTGAGAGAAGCAGCTCTGAGCGGTGGAAGTTAGTCATCAGTATAAAGAGATAAATTAAATACAGCTAAATGTTGAATACAGAGCTGGTTTAAACTGGAAATCTTAGCATGAACTGAAACTTGTGAACTGGATGAACCCGGAGGACAAAAACAAATTGATATGATCAGCCACGCCCTGCTCCCGATGTGTGTGTGTGTGTGTGTGTGTGTGTGTGTTCTGCTATACACACACATACACTGCCTGGTATTCATTTTACGTCCTTACAGTGTAACTCAAAGCCCCTCTGGTCGAGTCTGGTAACCGAGGAGGGAGAAGGAAGATGAGGACAGAGGATCCTTTGAGGCAAATACTTCCACCGAGAAATACCTCAGCAGAGTGTGGCGGGGTAGATGGCACTCAAATGCAAAATTAAATCATCAATCTGTTCAAATGTGTCACTTTTTTTTGTCTTAAAACCACAAAAAACTTGATTTTAGCAGCTGTAGAGAACCAATTTTCCTAAACAATTAGCATAGAAGTGCTAATCAAAGCACGGATAGTCAATACAGTCACAATTTGTGATGTTTTTTCGAAGGATTTGGTGTTTCTTTTCTCCGTTAAAAGCTAACAGAAGCCGCTCTCATTCTCCCAATAATTACAGCTCCACTTGAATAAAAACATCCCATCTGTTCGAGGGAGGTGAGCAGCACATATATGCATGATGTATCAGTGTTTTTGTGCTGTTTTGTTGAGAGAAGTGGACGATTTGCTTATGTAACATGACTGCCCACATTCAGTCATTTCCAACCCACACCCTCTCTAATGTCAATACTGTCAATGCTTTCAATAGGCATGAAGTGGAAGCTTCAGCACTCGGCTAATCTGATTTAGACTAAGTGCAGAGTAAGAAAAGAAGCAGTTGGATGAAATTGTAATTTGTCATTTCGAAGCATCACGGGGGGGGGGGGGGGGGGGGGGTTATCTCTTTATTTGTAAGCAAGTTAAATTCTTATGTTGCTTTTTATTTGCACAGTAAGTGAGCCCTTATGTTGCCTCATGACTTTGTTGAGGATGGCGTGTTTTCACGTGAAAGTAGACGTCTTAAAAAGTGTTTGGAAACAAAATCAGACATATCCAGGCCGCACAGTTAATCCACAAGTTTTGTCATAAGCTATGTTGGTCCCAGACAGCATGAGAGTGTTTCCACCTTGGCCTGAGCTTTCTCCTCTTCCAGAGAGGTGAAGCTGGGTGGAGTCGGACAGGTTACTCTACACCCGGGTGTAATCCCAGCTGGAATGCCCTCTGCACAGCGTTTAGTGAGCGTGGATCTGGCTGCCCTCTTATACACTCCATCATTCCTGCAGAGACGGACACTGCCAGAGAAACCCGAGCACACTTCAGTCACAGTTACAGATAGCTCTGATAGAGTTTGGCCAGGTTGTAGTACGGATGGTGTGCCACAGGCCGTACTCTGAGAGCAGGAAGTGTTGGCTGCCGAGGGAAACATTAACTGATGAGACGTTCATTCTGAAATTCTGCTGGCGTTCTGAGAAACTCAGCTATGTTGTCCTCAAGTCACACCCACCAGATCAATCCCCCTCTAGAATGCACCAACAGGGGGCAGTGCAGCGACCAAAGAAGTTTGTAAATGTTTCCTAATTTAGTCATCAGTAATGCTGCTGTTTCCTGTTAAACCAAGAGACTGGTGTAATGTTGTTCTTTTTAACATAACAGAGATTGGAGTAGTTTCCCACGGAAAACAGTAAAGCCTGGACCCAGATGCATCAGATGTATTAAATTTACGGTGCTTTTTATGTGTGTATCTTCCATAAAAATGTTATTTGCAGAGAAAATTCATCATACTTAATTAAGCTGGTTATTGTTAAGGCTCTACCCACTTAATGCAGCGGTTCAAAGACAAGATGTCTCACCTCACTTTGAGTTGAAATGTTCAGTTTGATGACTCTGTCAGCATGCTTAGCTCATTCTAAGAAGTCTACAGGGTTAACCATCATTAAGGATGAAGTTATAACCATAGACTGTAAATAGTCATGCACGAAGCCTGAGTGACGTCACCCATGTGTTCCTGCAGGGGGCTTTTAGTCCCTTCGATGGCGGTCGCCATGCTGGAAATGCTGTCTCACCTTGAGAGCTGGAGCTGAGCTTTTATTTTGAAGTTATTTTTTTAGCCTTTTTGCCTTTTATTAGATAAGAGAGCTGAAGAGAGACAGGACATGTTGGGAGTAGAGAGTGGGGGGATGACGTGATGCAGCAAAGGGCTGAGGTTGGATTTGAACCCACGGCCGCTGCAGTGAGGACTACGGCCTCTGTACATTGGGTGCAGGACATAACTGCTAGGCCATCGGTGCCCCCATCTTCAAATTTTCACCGCGGACTATTATTTGTGGATCAGTTTGGTCCTGTCTGTCATTAGAGCTGCATCCAAAGCATCGGCCTGCTATAGAGAATCAGCCGACCTCAGCACGCCGGAAGTGACCAATCAGAACTAAGTTTTCAACACAGCTCGCTCGCTGAATATTATCCCCAATTTAAAGAAAATGAATCCATAATATATCATACCAATAGGGCTATAAGAAAAGAAATAAAACAACTCCTGTATCTTTAAGTGGCTTTCAAACTTCGTGACTTATAGCAAGAGTGAAGTGGCCATTGGCTCCAAACATCCGCTTACCTTTTGCTTCCTTTTCAGAAGATTATTGTCACAGTGAAGGACTCTCCTGCTCTGAAAAGGTCACAGCTGGAATAATACTCCTCAAAGGTCAAGAGCTGAATTCAAGCTCTTCACATGATGAGAGTTTAGTCTGTAGTTCAGACCGCTGAGTCAACCGAGCGTCCCTGAATCTCAAAAGAAAAGCCCACGCATAAAATCAGATCATCAAAACAAGAAAAGACACGAGAAAGTCTTAATTACTGTCCCCCTGTAACCACATATTTGATAAAGAAAAAGAAAAGTACAACATCAAGGAGATGCAGACTCAGCATTTATGAACTCTGCAGAAGTTTCTCCCTATATTTCACCCCCACCTACATATACAGTATATATTATAAGGGTACATATTGTAGCCAAATAAGCAGCACACATTATAATGATGCTGCTGATATTCTTTAGGGTGAGGGTTCCTCCTGCCAGCGCGCTCCTTAAGAGCCAACATATTGTGTTTTTGCTGAGGCAGCCGTGGAGCAGAGTGCTGCGCTTGGCTCTATTTCTCACACTTCACGGGAACAGGATGAAGCTCTAATCTGTTAGCATGGTTTGTTCAACGTACGGCTCCCTCTGTTCAGCCTCTAGCTCTCCTACACACACACACACACACATAGAGACATCACTGGATGATGAATGTAAAGGGTTTGAGAGAGAGAGAGAGAGAGATGGTTCCACGTATCAGCCTGGACTCGATGAATCTGTTCCAAATGTTTTCCCGCTGTGTTTTCCTTGCGCAGCAGATCACTGGAATCGGGACTGCAGACCTTAAAGATCTGTCTTTAATCAGCCGCTAATCCTCTGCAAGAAAGGGTGTCTGTACCACATCCATCCGTAGTGACATGGATCTTATAATCCATGATCCGGTGGTCTATTCATGTTGACTCATCTGCAAACGAATCAAAGGTCAATAAACAGTCTGAAATGATTCGTATCATGTGAGGCTTAATTGGTCTCGATGTTAAGCTATGTTGACATCATTACAGCAACACTAATATCTTATCAACAACTAGTGTTGTGTTGTGAATCATTGTAAACACCAGTGACTTCTCCATAAAAACAAGATTTTTAAGAGCAATATCTGATATTTGAGTGTTAGACAAAACATCAATTAACACACATATGGTGCCTTGAATAAGTATAAGCCCTGATTAGACTTATCCACGACTTAATTTGGCTTTTTACCACTTAAAGGAAGAATGTGTGAGAGTATGTCCTCTGTAAATGTCTCTCTGAGTAATGACTGTCTACAATGAGTGGGGCGCTGGTGGCGCAGTGGTTAGTGCGCGCGTCCCATATATGGAGGCTATAGTCCTCAACGCGGGCGGCCCAGGTTCGAATCCAACCTGTGGCTCCTTTCCGGCATGTCAATCCCCACTCTCTCTCTCTGATTTCCATCTCTATCCACTGTCCTATCTCTCCAATAAAGGCACAAAAAGCCCAAAAAAAAAAAAAAAAAAAAAGAAAATACAATGAGTGAGAAGCGTGAAGTCCCGCTGGCTGTGTTGTTGTTGGAGCCGTGTTTACATCATGTTAACATGGACAGGAAAGCCGACTCCTCCCCCTCCCCCGTATAAAAGTTGTTTTAGTCAGGATTAGAGGAAAAAAGAATAACATACTTACTGCTTATTTGAATGTCACGCACGCGTTTTTAGATCATCGTCATTCCGTGTCAATTGACATGCAATGTGAAGCTATGAGCTAACTAAAAAGCGCTAACATTAGCCCGCCAACACAACAATGGTCAGGAGTTCCATCCCTAGCTCAGATATCAGATGTGTCCTTGGGCAAGACACTTAACCCCAAACTAAGCAGCATAAATGTGTATAAATGGGAAAAGTTAAAACTGATGGACACTTGACATGGCAGCCTCTACCATCAGTGTGTGAATGGTTATGAATGTGTAGGTGTGACATGCACTTTGAGTAGTCAGCAGACTAGAAAAGAGCCCAAGCTCATTCACCATTTTACCACATGTACCAGTTATCAGTGTTGTCTTCCTTATTTTCTCTTTTTGTAATGACCTGTACAGTCTCCATTTTTATGGGTTCACTAAGATTACTACTGACATCATCCCGCAGGATTTATTGAAGTATTTTCTGTTTTATTTCAATGACTCCTCTCTGCAGTGCAAAGGATAGAACATGTAAAAATATATTTTTAATGTTGAAGATATAACTGATACAGCAATGTATTAAACTACAGGGGTATAAATGCACAGAATCTTCTAAACATGATTTATTTCCAATTAGCTAAGAGGGGTTAAGTTATGCCATCAAACATGGAAAGCTTAGACATGTTCGAGTGTGGGTGAGTTTCTGCACGGTGGTGAACATATTGAGCCAGTCGTCATTTTTATAGCTTATTCCCCTAGGTTCATTTCAGTTTATTAAAAAGAAAAACTGCTTCAATTTTTTTTTATTTGATTCGTGGAAGCTAGTGTAGCATGTACAAGTTTAATAAATCCCATTGGTGGGTAAGGATATTGCTGATATATCCTCCAGTAATACCTTGTGTCGGAGACTGTAGCAAAATGTAAAATGTGCACAAATGCCGTAAAGCTAGCTGGTAAATTAGCTTAATGTGAGAGTGACTGAGTAAGCAGCAGAGGTTTGCAGAAAAGCTGGCAGAGAGTCAGCTACAGATCGATGTTCAGGATCTACAGCAGCAGTACAGCACTGGAGCTCCACTCATAGTAATTTCTTCTCCGCTGTAGTACGCATGAGAAGAAGAAAAAGTGCCAACGCTGGTTATAGGCAATATAGTGAAATATATATACTAAAACAGAACAGGCCTTTATGTCAAATGTGTGATATGGATAGAGAACAATAAACATTTTACCTTATTTATGGTCATTCTATCATCACTTTTGCTTCTTCAAAAACAATTTATAATCTAGATATGTTAGGATACTATTTCTTCCTTTCTTATACAGATTTGGATACCCAAACTTGCATCTTGCTAATGTAAGGTAGCCCTCTAACATCAGTGCCAAAACGTAGTCCCAATGCATTATTCATATCATTTTTGGCAGCTGAATGACTTCTGTTCCTGTTTAGATGTGGTATGATTGATTTTGGTATTTTTTCTAGCTCGAGACACAGAAGGAAACGTTATCTTTCTGTACTGTATCTCCCTCTACTCTCTCTCAGCACCAACAGAGTCTCAGCAGATGGCTGCTGTTGAACTGGAGTCTGCTCGAGGTTTCTGCCTCTTAAAGGAAGTTTTTCCTGCCACTGTAACTTTGCTAAATGTTGCTTAGTGCTGTGCTCATAGTGGTTAAATGTTAAATACCGGTAATATAACCAAGAGTGCGGTCTCTTTTTTTAAAAGTTTCTTCAGATAACATTAGTTATGAATTGGGGCTACAAATACAAATTGATTGAAACCTGCTTGAAATTAGTTTGGCTAATGTTAGCTAAGCTAGCACCTTGCCTCCTCTCCTCACATCCTGCACTCACTACAGAAAGATTTTAGGCAAGATACTTCTTCATTTTGGGTTTTAATCTTAATTTAGAAATCAGCATTAAAATGTTCAATGGGAAAACTGCTGATGCTAGCTTTGTTAACATTACTATCTCAGTGTTGTTTGCTAACATGACCTGATGATTTAGGCTTAAGGTCTTGTTTGCTGCATCAAAACAGTAGTTGCCGATGACAGACATACTGTTTATTATCACAATGTAGTCTACTAGAAGAAGATATTAGCCTATAGGATATTTAAGGGGGAAAATAAAACATTAGCATGGTCCCTGCTAATTTTTTCTGAAAACAGAAAGTTAATCTCACAGAAAATGTTGGACAAGACAACACAGAGCTCTGAAAACTCCCTAAATTGTGTTCCTGTTACGAGGCGTTTGTTCATGTCTGTAGAGGAGTTCAGGTACAGGGCGCAGATAAAGAGCTAAGTGAAAGTGTCAGACTGTTGTATGATTAAGCTAATCTGACTCCGTAACCATGGCAACTGGAGTGTGCAGAAGGTGATGTAATATGTTTTGGAGGGAAACATCCATCTCTGTTTCTCTTTTGTATTTGTCACTGTTATTGAATCAGTGTTTCTTACACTTTCTGATTCCCTTGATCGTCTTTACTCTTTCACTTGATATTTATCTAACACTGTGTGGTAATCTCTTTTTGTCTAATACTTTCTTTGTTCACATGCACCATCACAGTACCTCCCTCCCCTCCTCTCTCTTTGCCTCCTTACTTGCTTTCTATGAAATTTTAAATGGCTGAGAAGCTGAGTGCAGCTTGTTTACTTCCATTAGAGTACATCGCAGACAGAGATAGGGCAGTAAAACGTTCATCTTGATGTTTGAGAAGCAAACTGGGAGGAGGTTTTTTAACACAAGGAAGCACATTTGTTTAGTTTCCATTCCCTGATAACAATTGTTATTGTTTAAACAATCAATCCAGTACTTTTAGAAATGTTTTAAGATTTATTTTTGGGGCTTTTTATGACTTTATTACAGAGACAGGACACTGAATAGAGTCGGAAATCAGGGAGAAAGAGAGCGGGGGATGACGTGCGTGAAAGGAGCACCAGGTTGGATTTGAACCCTGTTTGTCCACAATACCCCCACCTGTGAATTTTGAAGTTTTTACGTGTCCTTGGTGCGGTTGTCTGGGACACTAAACGTCATCTCTGTTTGAAGTTACAATCAGACACAAAGTTTCCTGTAGGTTTAATATATTATATTGTCAGTATGATTGCGGTACCGTGAGTCCCATCATTCTTTAGGTGACGACAACTGAAAGTGCGATCCTCTCCATGAGTCACTTAATGTGTTTGTGTGTTTCAGTTTGAACCAGTTAGGACTCGATATCTGACACATCACGCGTCGCCCTGATGTTTCTGTAACCGTTTATAGTCTCGGGCAATAAAGGCAGATGGAAGACAGGAACAAGGAACAAGTGCAGTGATAATGTAAAGGCAGAAAGGCAGAGGGGGTTTCTGAACGGGAACATTGAGAGTACTGGCAGGTCGCCTGCTGGAGAAACCCAGACTGTTTCTCACACACACTGAGACGCACGTCATCAGAGTCTGTGTGTGTGTGTGTTTGTGTGTACAACCAGTGAAGACTGTGTACGCTTACAGTAAAAAGTGCCATCATAAATCATGTCTTATTACACCAGCAAACACATATGGTCTGCTTCTGAGTGTGCCTTCACTTAAACAAACAGAACACCTCCCAGAGCATCATCAAAGAAACAAACATGCCCTCCTCTTGTTAACTGCTTAAGCTTATTCATCTTTGTCACTTACTAAATACACACACACACACACACACACACCAATATTCACCATGTAAAATCAGCACATAAAAAGCACACATGTTCAATAAGAAGAACAGTGAAGCACGAGTAAGTGCACACACATTTCTGAGCTGACAATAAATCAGATTTATTTTATTATGAATGTCAGTTTCAGTGTTGGAATATTTGCCTTGTCGTTCAAACTCATGTTTCTCATGTTTCATCATTCATCATAAATGAAAACATGGTGACTTTTTTTTCTTGCATTAAGCTGCAAAAAAAGAAGTATCATCTCTGCTTTTTGTGCAGCAGAAAGTATGACATCATCATAACTGACTTCCAGTGAACCTAGTTTATAAGATGTTGCCCCCCCTGTTAATTTACCTAAAATCACGCGTCCTGCAGTGTGACTATTACAGATACACTGATGTAATCATGCTTCATCATGCTCTAATGAGCAGTTTTCCATGTTTACTTATGGAGAGAAAAAGATGGCTGATACCTGGAGACCCAATAACCTACTTTCCAAGATCACTAGCTGCTCCTTCATCACTTTCTCACCTCTTCTCTCTCTCCTGCCATTTTCTTTTTTTTTTATCTCTTCTCTCCTCTGTTTTCCTTTCATCTCCTCATTTCTCATTCGCTCTCCCTGCCTTTTTTAGAAAAAAAAACCCTCCTGCTGCTCCTTTCTCCTCCATCCTTTCCTCCCCTCTCTGTCTCCTGCCAGCAACTTCATGCATGCTTCTTGATGTGTTGCCATGACAGCATGCCAAGGTGTCATCTCCAGGGTCATTTGCATGAATCTACTGAGCATGCCCAGCAGAGTGAGGTCAGGATACCCGTTCTGAAGTGGCTGCATCCTGTTGAGCTCGAACATGCTCACTGTGTGTATGTCTGTGTGTGTATGGGAAATACACACTTTGTGTGTGTGTGTGTGTGTCTGTGTGTGTGTGTGTGTGTGTGTGTGTGTGTGTGTGTGTGTGTGTGTGTGTGTGTGTGTGTGTGTGTGTGTGTGTGTGTGTGTGTGTGTGTGTGTGTGTGTGTGTGTGTGTGTGCGTGCGTGCGTGCGTGCGTGCGTGCGTGCGTGCGTGCGTGCGTGCGTGCGTGCGTGCGTGCGTGCACGGATTAGGATGATTAGTATCTTTAATGGAAAGTTCATGACTAATTAACCTTTATAATGTCAGAAGGGTTTATCATCCCACATGGACTATAGTGCAGCTTCAAGACGTACAAACACACACGCACATGCACACGCACACACACACACACACACACACACACACAAACAATACACCAAGAAGAGTATTATGGATGTATAAGTATTTGTTCTCCAGAGACGATCAAATCAAAGTGTCATTTCAGATAATCCGTGAAGAGGTTTAATTTTAGCTTTGCTCATTACGCGAGTGATCATCCGTGACTTCTGAACAATTTGTTGATCGTGTTAACGTCTTGTAACGAGGCTAAAAATAAAATAACACCACTACACTACACTTGTATGCTTGTTATGAGAGACGCAAGTGAACAAGCCCTCTGCAACCATGAGTTAAAATGTGCATCATTTTAATCCAATAAGATCCAATAAAGTATTTTCTCACTCTGCATTCCTGGACACTCACGAGATAATTAACTAATATTCTTCCATTATTTTTACATGAGGCTAGAATGTCAAAAAAGCCATACAGTTAAATCTTTGCAGGAAATAATACATAATATTCAGCATTATTGTATAAAAAGCAGGTGAAGTTCCTTAATAAGATCTATCTGTTGCTGTGGAGGGATATGAAATATGAAGGAGGTCTGATGTGGACTGATTTGGCCTCATCGCAGCGTAGGGATACTCCGCTTCGCCGTGCTATTTGTGGCTCGTGCATCCGGTTGCCGTGGAGACAGCTGGCAGAGAGCCAGCAGGAGACTGAGGCTGACCTCAGACAAACAGAGAAAACAGACAGGTGGATGTAAACACTGCAGACAGACAGATGATTGACCTGTCTCTCTCTCTCTCTCTCTCTCTCTCTCTCTCTCTCTCTCTCTTTGTCTCTCTCTCTCTCTTTAGGTAAGTGACCGGGATGCTCTCTCTCCCTTTGGTGGTCTCATTTAACCCTTGTGTGCGTCTCCTGTACCTCGGCCTACAAGCTGTTCCCTACTCTCTTTTTTTAAACTTCTGCAGGTAAACAAGCATTTGAAACATGACTTTACTGACTCTACACACCCGGGGCATCAGCTGGGGGCAACTCTTCAGGATCATAAAATATCATTTGATCAAGTGATCCAGTTTTTTTATTCAGACAAAACCTCAAGTTTGTTTTGCTCCGAACACTTAAGTAGGATTTGACTTTGACAGAAAACAGGATAGAAAGTCATGTTTAAAGTAGGAAAATGCTCACTTTTTAGGACAGCTCTCATTCAAACCCGAAGCTGTTGTAATGAGACGCCACCGCAGTAATGGCGGCTTGTTTTCCCTGGATCGTCGTCCATATCGTCACTCATGAACGCCTCTTGTCCAATCAGATTGCTTGGTCGGAACTAATTGTTGTATAATATTTATTAAAAACCTGCTTGTATCTTAAATGTTGTGTAGCATTTGGCGCCCCCCTGTGGACAAAGTGTGGAGTATGAATTCCCATTAAGAGCTCTGGTGAGCTTTAAAAGGATCAGGTTGATGCTGTCTTGTTTTTCTTTGAAAACCCGGGACAAAAGTTAGCTGGATTATCTGATCCTGCATTGAAAAAGTGGATTTCTGAACTTAATTAAAAAATTCTAATTCTGGATTTTACTTGTTGAAACTTTGAACACAGTTCAGGCTGCAGCTCACTTAAGATGGAAACTAACGTTTGTGTCTCCACTTTAATTATAGAGAAGAGAAAAAGTGGATGTTTGTGTTACACAGGTGAAAAGTGTGATTGAATAGAAATGTTGAAAGTCCATTTACAGTGTGTTGGATTCCTGGTGTCTGCTTTGTCGGTGTTGACTGAGCGACACGGGAAGAAATAAAGAGTGTGATAAAGAGTTATTGAGAGTGAATCAGACAGAAGAGAGAGAGAGAGAGAGAGAGAGAGAGAGAGAGAGAGAGAGAGAGAGAGGCTGTGATCTGTCTAAACAATCAAGAGAGTTTTCAAGATGAGACAGCTGAGAGAAACCTCCAGGGCTGTAGTCTGATGTGCCAGATCGTTTATTTGTGTCTTTATGAAGCCTGACAAACACCGGATACTTGAGACCAATACAATACCAATACCTTTTGATAAATAATGGTTAAAGAATCGTTTAAACAAAAGAGCACCATTCTCAAGACATTAACAAACCAACACTAGTTTGATTAATTATTCCTTAATTACAGAAAAACACGATGCATGTTAAAAATAGAAACATTTGACCTCTGGTTCATTGGTATTCCTGTAGATCTGCAACACCCATTTTATTGTAGTTAGTCATTGTTTTCTTGTTTAGCCTAATTTTAGTTTTAGTTTCAGTTAACGTTAGATTTTCGTGCTGCTAGGTCATCCATCTTTTTTGTACAGACTCTGCCTTAACACACACAAAATTAGGCTGAGACAGGATTTCCAGCATGGCGGCGGCTGCTGATGAGCCTCCGGAGCCCCCTGCAGGTACAGATGGGTGACGTCACTCAGGCTTCGTCCATTAATATTTACAGTCTACGATTGTCCCCTGTGATCATGATTCAGTGTAAAGGCTGGACCAACACACGACAATGTTGATTAACAACAGGACATCTAGGGGTCCTGCTCTTGGTGATAAGACTCAACAACCAGCAGGTTTACAGGTGTTTGACAAGATAAGAAACAACTGGAGCTTCATGTTAGAAAACAAATACACTCAGAGATAAATCCCCTTCAACACAATGTTTAATCCTGCATCAGAGTCTAAAATCGTCTTTCTTTGTGTTCAGACTCCTGTTATGTTGGTGGAACTGCACCAAGCTCTATGGTTTCTGGGTAATGTAGTCGTCAAATTACAGCTGGTTGTGGTTCACATTCCTGGCAGTGTGCGAGGTTTCTAAGTGGAGGTACGAGCCATAATGAAGCCGCGTGTTTAGAGGAGTTTAATTGCATCTGATGTGAGGTTGTTTGATATTGATTCAGGATGTGGTGGTGGTGGTGGGACGTAATGCAGGGTACATGAGTGTCATATCAATTATGGGAACACTGAAATGTAACCTGAGAAAATAGGATGTTTTGAGTTTGGCTGAGCTCCAGACAGATGAAGTGTTTCCACGTAAGACTTTACAACAAGTGAGTGACAGTGTTAAAAACATTACAGTCATTCCTTAAGATGTTCTTTAATGGAAAAAAGAGATTTTCACGTCATTTACATCACATTTAGGAACAACTTTGAGCCTGATTCGGTGATGAAAACACTTCTCTTTGTGTGTTAGGGAGCAGCCATGTTTGTGTTTTAAAGTTGGTTGGTTTATCTTTTCTTATAACGAGTGTTTGGTTCAGTTAGACCGGAGGATACAGCGCTCCGGTGCAAAAAAAAGCTAACATGATTACATAGAGTTAATTATATGAACACAGAAACCTGCTGTGGTAAAGGCTCGGGCCCGACTGATATTCATTTTTTGGGGCTGATACCGAAATCGATATTTGGGGAGAGAAAAAATGTGATACCGATATATTGGCCGATCTATTTTTGATCTGTAGAGATAGAGAAAGATATACACATTTATTGTGTTGATCCCTTGATAACAAAGAGTAAGGTATTTTACCTGCTTTAAAAAAATAAATAAAACATTCATACCAGAATAAGGCTCCACAAAACCAAGCCAGCTAAAGGAATCCGATTAATTTAAAGGTGGAGTCGTCGCATTTTTCGTTGCAACATTCAAACTGGCCCTTCCTCCCCAGAAGTGCAAACTCACTGCGAGACAAAGTGTGCACGCTTACTGCTTGTACGTTCACTGCAAGCTACAGCTCGCTAGCACAAGCTAACCGCCGATGTTCGGCACCTGCCTGCCCAAAACAGAGCAAGCCAGCTCTGCATCTGCGGGTTAAATCTAACTCAAGGTTCACCCTAATTTCAGAACGAGCTTCATCAACTTGGTGTTTCGCCTCACTATGATTATATTTTCTCTTATTTGCCGCTACGTCCTAATCCGTCATGATCGCCTGTCTCTCTGCAGACACAGTCACCACCACACATGTACTGTATGGCGGCCCAGAAGTGATGATTGAGCGGCATTACTTTTCTTTAAGTCTATATTTTATTGTTTAGGAAAAAGCTACTGACTATCTTTAAATCTTCATTTTAAGAAAGAAAAGGAAGCTCATATTTCACGCTGTTGTGGATTTTAAACCCAGAACAGGTCTCTGCAATTCAAAATAAGGGAATGAAAGAGGACAATAAATAAAAAGCCTGTAAACGATTACAGATTTTTAACTATTAGAGAAGTGTTATAAAGAAGAGTAAGATAAATAAAAAAGGAGCAACACTATTTCCAAAGTGAAATGTGTCGATTTTACACTGCAGAGCACTGATGTGAACAAACTCTGACACTAAAAGCGAGGTCTTTTAGGGTCGACGAGTTTGACTCCAGTCAGTCGTCTTCCAGCTGGATCTCAGCCGAGCTGACAGAAACACAAAGTGAGCGAGCAGAGTCTTTATTGATGCAGGCCGGAGCTTTTTATTCTAATGAAACACTTAAGGAAGCACGTGTCCGATTAAATTTGACGTCCGCTGCTTTTTAAATCTTTTTACAGTGAAGCAGGAACGAGGAACTGCTGGATTCATGCAGCAACACAAAAAAGTAATTTGAGCTGGATTGATGCAGAATTCAACCAGTCAAAGCACGAGGTACCAGAAAAAAAATGTCATGGTAGATTGATGTTAAGATTCCTGAAATAAGGCGTTTTTATTGGTTAGTTCAACTGTCATGAAATACAGTTCATATTTGGAATAAAAAACAACAGCAGGCCGTCTTTTCTTTATGTGCAATGCTGCCTCTCAGTGGTCAGAAATGGAACTACATCTATTACTATTATTATCATTGAATAACCGAGCATGTGCACAAAAGGTGATTATCTGAAAAGATTTCAGGTAAGCATTAATCTGTTGTTTCTATCTGCAGTCATTTTAGCAGGTAAACTCAAACAAACCACCTGAGACTGAAAATAGTATCACAGCAGGATCTACACGTACAAGTGATGAAGCCAAAAAGACGAACACATTCATTTGTTGAAAAACATGTTTAATGTAAAAAATCAGAAAGACAGACACAATAATGTAGACAAGACTTTATGCTTAATATTTGATTCTGTGGTGCAGTGGTTAGTGCTGTTGCCGCACAGCGAGGAGGTTCCTGGTTCGAATCCCCGTCAGAAAGAGCGTCTCTGTGTGGAGTTTGCATGTTCTCCCCGTGTATGTGTGGGTTCCCTTCCTCCCACAGTCTAAAGACATGCTCATTAGGTTCATTGGTGAGTCTAAATTGCCCGTAGGTGTGAATGTGAGTGTGGCTGGTTGTCTGTCTCCGCCCTGTGATTGAGTGGCAAACAGTCCAGGGTGTACCCCTGCCTCTAGCCCAATGACAGCCGGGATCAGCTCCAGCCCCCCTTTGACCCCAAACGGGAAAAGCAGTATAGATGATGGATGGATTTGTTTCTTTAATTCATTTTTCAAAAAAGATTTTTTTTTTGCAAGTTTTAAACTCGGCTTAAAGCTGAATTCTTATTTATGCTTCTTTGTTTTCTGTGAATGGATGACAGATTGTGCAAAGGCTGCACTCGTCATGGTAGGACGTTTAAATCTGAACAGATCGAGGTTCGACTGCTTTATCTAAATCAAAAAGTCTAGAATATAATCTGAGGTTAGATTATAATGCATTCTTTAATATGCACAATTATGTAAAAGTAAGAAATGGTATGAAAGACTTCAGGGCAAAAAAATTAAAATAATTCAATATATACCAAAAGAAGGTATTAGCTAGGTGTTGAACTAATGCTCCAATACAATCACCTTTTAAGCTCTCACCTGTTTGGATCACGAGTCCTCACAGCAGTCTCTCTTATGTTGCAGGAAAAATCCCCTTAGATTATTTCAACACTCTTTATTGGCTTTATGAAGGCGGTAACTTGAGGGGATGACATTTCTTTTGCACTCAGCTTCTATCATGTATAACTTAATAATTCATATGGCCTCTGAACACCTGAAAGATTTAACATGTAATAAAAACAGATCAGGGAATGTGAAAGTCCCACATGGCCACTAGAGGGAGCCAGACACCACAGAACACGTGTGGATGTAAATGTCTGCATTTAAAGGAAGAATGAAGGCGTTTCTTATAACACTTTTATTGTGCTATTTTAAGTTAATTTATGTTTATTTATTTGGTTTTTAACCAAATTTATATGTGACAAAAATGTCATATTTCTGATCCTGCTTCATTGTAAAGCCTCTTGTCTTCATTTTAAATGGGAGGGAGTCAAACTTTACCCGGGTTATAATCTGAGGAACTGTCAGCTGCTCACAGAGGAGACATCAAACCTTTTATCATGCACGCACACACACACACACACACACACACACACACACACACACACACACACACACACACACACACACACACACACACACTGACGTCACATGCATTAACACGCTCTGCCTCTCCCTGATCCATAAGACTCTGTAAAGATTGGCTTGAATGTCGACATATGAGATGGTGAGTGTGTGTGTACTGTGTGTGTGTGTGTGTGTGTACAGTGTGTTTGTGTGTGTGTGTATAGTGTGTGTACAGTGTGTGTACAGTGTGTACAGTGTGTGTATGTGTGTACAGTGTGGTGTGTGTGTGTTTATGTACTGTAGTTTGTGTGTGTGTGTGTGTGTGTTCAGGAGCGTCTGCTGTTTTCCTGACGTATCGATCAGCTCTGTTTCTCTCTAAATGAACGCTTCAGTCAGCACCTGTTCAGTCTGTGTGTGATTATGATGCATGACGTGTTTAAGGTTTGGCTGGATTGTAATTTCACTGCGTGTTTTTGAGTATATTGGAAAGTGATTAGTTGATGTAAAACTAATTACATGTTCCTGATAACTGATCAATCTTTGAAACATTTCTTAAGAAAATAAAAGAATAATGAACTTTGTCATAAACTTAAACGTCGATAATTATAAACCAAATAAAACGATTTAAATGCATCAGCTTTCATATTGATAGATTATTCTGCCATTTTATAAAATCATCAATCAATAATAAAAAAAGCTAGTAAATAATGAGAGTAGCAGAACTTAAACAAACCGCTGTTATCTGCTGGAGAAACTAGAAGACTTCTCAAGTTGCCTTTTTTTGTCATTAACTTGTTTGTAAAAAGAAAATACGAGGCACAGATTCAATATTTCAATTCTTAATAAATAAACAGACAACAGAGAGAATCAACATTTTATGGTTTTTGACTGTTTGACGAATCAGTTAGTCAAGAAAGTAAAAAAGGAAGGAAACATGATGAGCTCTTTTCTTCATTTTACGATGTTTTACAACATCTCATCACAAACATGTTCGATACATGAACCAGAGAGACGCACAAACCTTTTGGTGTTATCAGCCTGTCACAGCTCTTTATGTATAGATTGATGTGGCTTACATGTGATCTGCTACACACCTTTGATCACTTCTGTTTTATTCACCTCAGTAGTTGCTTGAATGAATAAGAAATCGATCCCTCGGGTTATTTGTCCTGCAGAGAAAGTTCTGGGACAACAAAGGAGCCTGAGAGAAGATGTTTATTTATTTTAATCTTTGCACAATTAGTTTTATGTTGTCATGTTTGAAATGAGTCTCTGATTTCCCCCCTCGAGGCCATCCTGTGTTCAATCCTTTAATCGTGCAATACCGTTTCCAACCTGTGGAGGCCGCTGTAACACACACACACACTCGCACATGACTTGATGAACTGCAGTTTCATGCTCGAGTGCACTGAGTGGTTTGCTGCAGGGAGTGACTACATCAGCAGCTATAGAGACAGAAGACTGATACAAAGAAGGAGATAGAAAACAGGAGCAGAAATGTTGGAGAAAATTGGGCAGATGATGAATATGTAAACAGAGAAAAAAACTGACGGTTGTGTTTTTGTTGCTGACCCACATCGAAAGCCTGAGGTTATCCCTGAGTTTGCTGATTCTTTCAGAGAACATACACTCTAATCGTTTTTTTTTAGCAAAGCAAGGGGGGCAGCAAAGTAAGATTTTAAGCCTGAGAATCATTCCAAACTCTTAAATCTTAAGACATCATCATCTTCTGTTAGGGCAGTGTTACATCTCTGATCCATGTGCAGAGAAATCACCTGCTGTTAATCCAGCTTCAGCACCGACAGAAAGCCTTTAAGGGCCAGACATCCCATTCAGAGGCTCCTCTTCCAGACGCAGATAATGGAGGATTAATCCAATGAATCCTATCTTAAGTCACTCTGACTGATGACTTATTATAGTGCAGAACAGGAGTGAGGCAGACACTAAGTGAGCTTGTACACTCGACTTTTTTTGGGAGCATTTTGTTTAAAGTATGATCTATGTGTAATACTCTGAGAACACCTTAAGTTCATATTATGTAGAATAAATAACATGCATCGAGTACACAGTGTCTTGTTGTGTTTTTTTAGCCGTCATGTTGCAGGTTTGAACACATCTAAAGCATCCAAACTAGAGTCGCACGATCACAGAACTGTTAACTTTTAATACGATACTCAAACTCAAAAGATATTGATACTTGGGGTGCAGGTGGCCTAGCGGTAGCTTTACAAAACCTGTCAAAGACCTGTCGAAACCAAGCGGTAACCTCCGGTGTTAAAAAATGAAGCCGACTGCAAAATCCTGCAGTACGTCGAGTGTCCACTTGAGTCTGGCTGAAGACGCAGCGGAAGTCACATACACACCCGTTCAAAAAAGCCAGTTTTCACCGCAGAAGTTAACATGTTTACAGCCTGGTTCAAAAAACCAAATAGGTCTGATTAGCTCATGTCTCGATCGGCACACACTGTACGGGGGCTGAATTTGTTGATAACTCGTGCATTTTGATTTTATGATCAAAAATAGGCGTGTAGCTGACCTGATTGACAGGCGGCTGAAGTGTAACGGTTCGTTAAGAGGCTTAAAACCCGCCTCAGTTCCAGCTCTCAGCCTGTCGTCAGGTTGACTGAAACAGGTCAGGATTTCCAGCATAGAGACCGCCATCAATGGGACTCCAAACCCTGCAGGAACAGATGGGTGGCGTCATTAAGGTTTCATCAATTAATATTTACAGTCTATGATTTAAACCAGCAACTTAAATGCATTGAGGTTAAATATCCACAGAAGCTGCTCCTCTTACTTAGAATATGACCGGAGTCATATTGTATGTACAGCAGATAAACACACATAGAGGTCCCTTAGAAAATTAACTGTACTCTAACTGTTTACACGGGATGCTGCATTAAATGCCATACTAGTCAGATCCGAGTGTCTGCTCACTGTGTGCACACTGGTTGGCTCACACCCAGAGGGAAAAAATCTGGGGCACAAGCTGCGGCGGAGCTCGCCTGTTAAACTGAAAGGTTACATCAGAAACACACTGAAAACATAAACTGGTATGTCATGTTACCATATTTCCTGTGATGACACTCATAAATAGTCTGTTGGCATGCTGCAAACCGTAAATAAAAGATGTCTGATCTTGTTAAATTGTGTCATTTAAGAAACCGTTTCATCCCCCCTGAGCTGGAGACAACCTGAAGCTTCAAAAAAGAGCTCATGACGGATCATTTGCAGTTAATTATTCTATACATGTCGTATGATTGAGATATCCTCTTCTCTCCTCTTTGTTATTGTCACTTATGGGCGGGACCTCCTTCTCCAGGTAGCCAATTACAGCATACATAAATCCCAGACAGCCAATAGAAAGCCTGCTCATCTGTCACATGTCCATGTCATGGACCACAAACACATCTCCTCTCTCCCACGATGTTAATATTCAAAGGCTGCAGTCTACCGACATGAGCTCATACCAGCACTCGTCACACACACGCACGCACGCACGCACACACACACACACACACACACACACTCTAGAAATCCCATGTGAGACATAAAAACATGCAGAGATGTATTGATCTCTTATTGCAGGCTGTACATTTCATTGAATGCACCCTTTTGAAACAACAAGGAAAACAGAGACTACTAAAATAATTTGACTTTAGCATTTATTTCTTAATTCTTTTTATATTTGAGGGGAGAAGTAGTTTAACTATTTTGTCACCTCGGGCAAACTATCTAAATCACTAGCATACGTGCTGATTGCACAGGAACCCCCCCCCCCCCCCCCCCCCCCCACCACCTCAAGGTATGATTCTCTCGTATCCGAGTATGTCAATGTGCCATGAATAAAACATAAGCATCTCAATAATTGATTCAGTAGTACACAGCAGCATTTGCCTTTCTTGTTTTTTTTCTCAAACTAAAGTGAACATATTTGTAGTTTTATAACAAACAGTAAACACCAGGGGTCAGAATCTCACGGTAACTCACGATACATGTGATATGTGTCCCATGATTACGATGATATCATGCTACAGTCATTCTGTTCTAATTTATAAATCATGTTCATCACAATATCTGATTATCTGAAGAATATAAATGCCCCTAAAAAAGGTGAAGGGCAAAATGAATGTATTTAATCGCTGCAATTTGGTGTCAGTTTCACCTCGTATCTTAACTTCTTAACTGCTTTTCACCGCTGTCCAACATTCGTCTTCTTCTCCTTTTATCCTGCTGTCTTCTTCTTCTTTGGCCAGATAACTTCCACTCATGTCACCCTCATTCATATCATACTGTGTGTGGCCATGATGTCATTCATGTGAAGTTCGATCCCCAGCCTCCTGCAGCCACATGTCCGATGTGTCCTTGGGCAAGACACTTAACCCCAAGTTGCTCCCGCTGCTTCATCAGTGATGTATGAATGTGTATGAACGGGATTAGTTACTACTGATGGTCAATTTACACAGCAGCCTCTACCATCAGTGTGTGAATGTGTAGGTGTGACCTGCGGTGTAAAAGCACTTTACAGCTCAAGTCCATTTACATCACATGTGGTGAGGCAAACTGGCATACAAATCTGTTTAGAGCACCGTATGCTTTTTAGATTGAAATATTGATATAAACAGTATAGTAGGGACGAGCATTTCATTGAAAATTACTGTTAGAAAGTCGACAAATTTGCTAATTATTCAAATAGAATTTGATTATTCTTGGGGGAGGGGGTTTAGGGGGATGGGTGTGGGCGGCTGGACCGGGATGTACTTAGTTGGTTAGCTTGATGAGGACACAAAATGGAAATTGCCATTAACGGGCTAATAGATTTAGCATCACGATGGTGGTACATTTAACTCAAGAACCCAACTATTTTACTCTACATCAGTCGAAAGAGATCGTAACTCATGTTAGGAGAGGTCAGTTTCTTCTTGTATCTACGGTCTGTATGCTACATGAGTGTCACCTGACACTCTTTCTTCTTCTTTTGTAATTCAATCCCACTTAGCAAACAGCCTTCAGATGCGCTTCAGCCACCATCTTGCAGTGGTACTTACTAATTACAACACTGCGCCGTTAAATTTGCATGAACAAAATTAAATAAGATGAGATAAAAGTCACATGAAAACTTTGATTTTTGACTTTTCAAATAATTGGAAACCTCGACCCATCCCTAACATCTGGCACCACTGATTAGATAGTTGTATCACTTGAGACAGGACACTAATAATTAGTGTAATGTAGTGCAGGAAGCTCCTCACAATTCTCTTTTGTTAGCGCAACTCTAAGTGTGGAGGATCAAACGACAAGGATGAACAATTTAGCCATTAACTGTTGTTAGATCTGAGTTACAGCACGATTTCTGACAACCAGGTCTTTTATTTCTTCAACTTACTGCCAGATGATCCATTAAGAAGTCCCTCTGTCGTCATTAATCACCTTGTGTAACTACATGGGATTCAAGCAGTTTAGTTTTAATTATGATGTATATACATTCAGATTAATACAACATTCTGTCTGTTGTTAGCTCTTGTTTTGGAGCGAAGGAAGAAAAGTGTGGATGGAGGCAGCGAAGAGGCTGAGTGAGAGAAGTTTCATAACAGGAGCATCATAACTGCACTCTGCACACTGTGCTATACAGGACGCTGTGTGTGTGTGTGTGTGTGTGTGTGCTATATGCACCCTGTGTGAAGTATCATCATCCTTTTCTCGCTTTATCTTAGGCAGCTGGTACTGAGCAGAGGTATTCATCCATCCCTCCTCCCTCCTTTTTTTCTGCTGTCCCAGCTGCTCTCTCTACCTCTCTCTGCCCCCTCCTTCCTCAACCCTCCTCCCTCCACCTCATCCTCCTCCACCCCCTCCTTCTCCTCCTTTCTCTACCTCCTTTCCTCTGTCATTTCCATCCTGTTCACATGTCCCGGCGAGGCGGCGGTGACTGAGCGTGTGTGTGTGTGTTTAAACATTGAGAATGGCTCAGCTCAGGTGCAGGCATCCGGCTGTTGGGACCAGTCCAGCAGGCAGCAGGACCAGTTTATTTACGCAGACAACAGAGCTCTCTTCTGGGCTAGAGGCTGGAGCTTGAGCCAATAGTTGGACCTCCAACCTTGGAGCTCTACTTCTTGTAACTGAACAGTTTTTTATACCTTATTCTTAATCAAAAGGACAATCTGAACTGACTGTGGATCATTTAAGTAGCTCTTTTTTATTTGTATGATTGGCACTTGTTTTGCACTTTGATTGAAGTCTTTGGAGGAGCTTCAAGAGGTGAAACAGAGAAGTATGTCCTGTCTCCGTCCTACCCCAATCTGGACCTGTGCATCTGCTAAGTCTGGATAGCTGCCTAGGGAAATAAAGAACAAAAGAAACAGGGCAAGAGTTAAAAAAAAAAAAAAGGAGAGGAAAATCCTCTTTCACACACCTGTCAGGGCTCCTTCTCAGACAAAAGCCAAGACAGGAGGAACAAAAAGACAATTAAGAGCGAAGAAGAAAAGGCTAAAGAGGAGACTCCGTCCCTCCATTCATCCCTCTTGCTCCCCGTTTCCCACCTGTGAGGATTAATTGGACTGGAGCAGCATGGCGCACGCCGCCTCGCAGTTAAAGAAAAGGGCGGATGAGAATATCAACGCTGTGGAGGATGAGAAGGAGAAGAAGAGGGCGGCGAGGAAGCGTTCGCGTGAATTGAAGAAAAAGGTAGAGAAAGAGGAAAAGGAGGAGGAGAAAAGATAGGGGGGGAAATAACAGGGAGAAAGAGACAAAGGGAAGTGATGGAGGAATGAGAGCTGACAGGGGAGAGAGAGAGAGGCTGGAGACGTTTCGGTCTGGTGGAGGTTCTCTTTTGTCATGATGCAGCCTCCTCACACTCACACACATGCACATGCACATACACACCCAGTGTGATAAGAGGGGTGGTCCCGATGGGAATAATCAGGGAGGGGAGAAGGAGGGGTAAAAGACAGAAAGATGGATGAGAAGAGAGCTCGGACAGGGAAGAAAAAGAAAAATAACAAGGGTTGGCTATAGAGGACAGTTTGGTATTTTAAGCAGCGGTGTTGCTATTAATATGTGTGTGTGTGTGTGTGTGTGTGTGTGTGTGTGTGTGTGTGCGTGTGTGTGTGTGTGTGTGTGTGTGTGTGAGTGATGATCACTTGTTTTTGACTCCTAAATACTTCAAAAAAAAGTATGCACACACCCACAGACACACACTCTCAAGTTGCTTGTTTTGTCATAGAAACTTTTTTTTGTACAGACGTACCTCCCTTTGATAGGATGCTTGTATATTTGTGTGTGTGTGTGTGTGTGTGTTTGGTAAATTGTCCTCAGTCACCCCACTTTGTTTCCATGAAAACTTTGGTATAAGAAATCTTTTTTTTTCCTTCATGCTATCACTTTGCACATCATATGTCCCGTCATCCAGTCTGAGCAAGATTGTGTGAATTCAGCGGAGAAATCTGCACTAAAGCCAAAAGCGTCATCAGTCACACCCTGCGGTTAGGTGTGGGTTGATTTGGTGCATGTGTGTGTGCGACACTCTACAAGGACGGACCTGGTTTTGTACACACGCACACACGCACGCACGCACACACAGACATCCATGATCTGATCAATAGGTCTGACTTGAAATCAATAATCACGCTTGCTGTTGTGACACATTTGACAAAACAATTCAGCTAAAGGCGAGGATGCTGCAGGCTTCAGTGTTGGAATAACTTTGTCCACCTGTGTTTGTGTGTGTGTGTGTGTGTGTGTGTGTGTGTGTGTGTGTGTGTGTGTGTGTGTGTGTGTGTGTGTTGTAGCTGTGATTGGTGCGGTGCTCTAAATCATTTGTGTTGGGCCTCAGTGTGTACATGTTGACATTTCGTCTTGTGTGAATGTGTGTGTTTTTTGTCTGTGTGTGTGTCCATGCTGAATATAGCCTGAGGTCGTCATTAGTCCGGGGTTAGCCACCTGTCACAAAGAGTCAATAGCGATGACCTCATTAGCATCAAGGTCAGAATATAGAGAGGTGACTTCCTCCATGGTGGACTAAGTCTTGAGTTGTGGCTGAGAATAAGTGCCAAAAACAAAGGTATTGTATTTATACTGAGACAAATTCTGATGATGTCCTAAAATTGTGGATATCCGACACATGTACTGTATGTTCCAATGACCAAGCTGTTAGCAGTGGTATGGCTCATGACTTGGGAGTTATGCTGTTATACAGTGCTTTTCTTTCCACATGTTTTCACGTCCATTTTCAATTTGCAGATCAAGAAATCTGATTCAAAAAAGCAGAAATCCTGAAAAGACAAAAAAAATCAAAATTTTGCAAAAGAGTTTAATGCTAATTACATCGTTTTTATTGATCACAGGAAAAACATACTTTTTTTAAAAATGTTGTGATGCATCAGCCTTTGCTACCAAAAGGAAAGAAGTCATAAACTGCGACAGAAGATCCTTGTGGTACACACAAGTTAGGAAATCAATCCCTGCACTACAAGTCTTCTCTAGAGATTCAACAGTATTGTAAATCACATTACAATCCACATTTTGACACCAGTAATCGATTTGAAGGCATCAGAAAAAATTGATTGTTCTCTGCCAAGTTGGATGTGTACTAGATCGACTGCACAATGACGTGTTTTCATCGAACGCAGGAGGGAATTCAGGGTAAAACTCCGACATCGAAGAGTCACAGTAGCTTGAATGTGATCAGGAAAGGAGGAGGGAGGTTTGACCTTGACAGCACAAGCTGAAGTCTGAGCCTGAATTATCATTAATGGCGGTTCTATTAAGGCAACAGGTGAGAGAAACGTGTTGCTGTAGTATTAAGTGCGTAAGGTGACATCAGCAATTTCTCAGTGTTTGTAGTGTAATGCTACAGTATAGGGAGGGTATCGGCTATCCTCGCCTCACTCAAGGTAAATCCATAACACTGTCTGCCCCCGAGCTGATTCTTGGCACCATGGTGCAAAAATATCCTCTCCCTCCTCGGATCACATCACCTCAATTACCTTTCTTTTCTTTTCCTCCACTCACATTAGCTCCCCCCCCCCCCCGCCTCTCTGTCTCTCTTGTGCCTTCTCTATACCTGTCATGGCTGTTTCTGTCTCCCTGTTAGACAATGCAGAGATAACAGATGCTACGCTACACTAGGTGTCACTGTCTCCCCCTCTAACTTTCCTGCAGTCCATCTTTTACTCTCTCTCGCTCTCTTACGGGAATATCTTATTGATTTAGGAAATAAAAACTTACCTTCTCAGGCTTAAATGAGAAGATTAGTATCTTATCAAAAGTCAGAAAGTGTTAGGTTCGCTTAAACATTTAAGCTAGCTCTGTCCAAAATTTTAAAAGACAATCCATCAATACCTCAAAAACTGTCTCACTAACACTACATATGTTGAAAAAAAAAAGTCTGTTTGAAGGCAGACAAGAATTTATTTGTAACAACAGTTTTATAAGTTGCCATAGGCCTATTGCAAAATCCAGGGCATGGTAGCAACAGGCATTCCTGGCTAGCTCTACAACTAGCAAGCTAACCCGCTAGCTCATCCACTGCTGCCTTTGCTAGTTGTGTTTTAGCTGTAGGATGAAGCTGGCTTCATGCTTGGGTTATAGTTATAAGAGTTTTTAACAAAAATGTTTTTACTCAGTTTTAGTCAAAGTGAATTTATGTTGTTATGTATCCTGTTTTTTAAAGTATACACGTCACTGCTTTACCATAACTTTAATTTAGGCTGTTTGTTTCTCCTAACAGTAGATGGTGAGGGTTATGAGCCCATTCATAGATTTTAGGGGAAAATGTAACTGTGGTAATGAAAACAAAAACTATACATTTGATTATAGAGCTAAATTCGGCTTACCTGCTTCCTTTTTTATATTAAGAAATAGTATACCAAATATGCTAATTAACTTTCTAGCTGGTGGAAGTTTGATAGGCTACAAATCTCACGTCTGTGTTTGATCCTGGACATGATTAAGCCTAGAAGTGGATAGCTTAGCTTAGCATGCTAAGGAGAAACAGGGGAAACAGCTAGCTTGATTCTTTCGAAAGTTGCATTTTATCCTTTTTTCATTGCCCCTTCTGGTTACTCTAGCTTTCACACTTCTGCTAAATTATTTAAAGAGTAATGCACATCACTTCTGGAAATTTCATTCCTTTGTGTACATTTTCTTATAACTGAATTTAGTAATGCATTCAGACCAGTTCATCTTGACGCCAATCCTGAGCACAATATATTGCGTTTATGGTCCTTAGCTACAGGAAGCTGAGAACAGAAGTCATGCATTATGAACACCACAGGGACCAATGTAGCACAGCTTCCAGTAAAGCTATTACTGTAGCTGCAGGCTTCAAACAAACATGCACTACTGATGGACAAGCTATGCTATGCTAGTCATGTCTCCTGTAGCTTCTGCAGTCAGTCTGTCTTTTGGTTTGCTGCCTGGTGAACTGGCAGTATTGGTAGACTGCTGATGAGTCTGGTATGGATGAGATTCTGTTTTAGTGATTTACTGCTCTACTAAAATCTGTGGCTATACGGTGCACTTTTAAATATCTTCTCCTTTTCTTATTGAAGCATCACTCATTATGAAAAGTGTAGCCCCAATATTGGTATTTGTGCAAAGAGCCATCTGTGGGCTGACCTTCCGGCGCAGAACAAGAGAGTAATATTTCCTTCAGCAGGTGCTGAAATTGGCAGCAGGATGGCTTCAGTGTGAAAAAAGCTTGAAGGCAGAGACGTGATATGAAAACACGTCTCTAAGTGAAGACTGCTGGCATCACTTCCACTCTTCTGCTTGTTCCCTTTATCAATTCAGCCCTCATGCTTTTAGCGACGGTGTGACTCCGGACTCTGAAGCAATCAGTCTCATCTCACCTCTACTCTGCCCTTTGTCTAAAAAAACAAATATACATTAGGCAGGCATGGGCGGATAAACTGATACAACAAACCCCTATTACGCAAACCATCAACTGTGCAGCCTGCAAACACGAGCTAACACCTTGTGAACAGCTAGCCATTTAACATAAAGGAGGAAAGAAATACGGTAACACTTGAGAATTTGAGACTTATTAGGATAGAGATTGGTTATTGGTTCTATCCTCTTTCATTTGGAAGCCCGTCACAACACAGTGGGTAGATAATCTCGAAGTTTCTTTCCATGGGGACTTTAAAGAATGCAGAGTAACTAGTAGATTGGCTCTCAATTGGACAAAAAACGATTCTGATTCTGTGAAAAGTGGAACGAGTAAGAGATATAGCTCTTAAAGAGAAACTTTAAAATGTTAAAAAATGCAGATTAGGTGACTGCTGATGCAAAAATAAGATCCTCTCGCAGATATTCCTTTTTTATAGCATCTGTACACCTTTTCACCGGGGCGGAGGGGCGGAGGGGGCTCACATCTCAACAGAACATTCGCAGAGATGTAGTTGACATTTTTTATTTTGAAGTGAGAGGTGGGGGGATGGAAACGCTGCTTCTTCAGAGGTTTATTTTTGGGAAAGACTCGATTCGAGGCGTCCTCTCTCGCTTCTCCGCTCTGCCACCCCCTACACCACCTCACCTCCTCGCTCTCTCTCTCTCTCTCTCTCCTTTATCCCCCTCCTTCCCTTCCTCCCTCGTTGCATCTCTGTCAGCTGGCAGAAGGCTGTATTGTTCTGCCACACTTCTGCTTCTGGGACTGGGGGGAGGAAGCAGCACCAACACACACACACACACACACACACACACACACACACACACACACACACACACACACACACACACACACACACAAGTCCCCTGTGAGCCGTCATTGTCCCACATTAATCCCCCGACACTCATTTGAGCCAAGATTCATATTTGACGCCTACATATTCTTTCTGCTCTTTAGCCAGTGAGTCTATTTCTCTTTGTTCCCTCCAGATCTGCTGCACATATATAAATATTTAATCCTTACAACTCTTATTGCTCTCTCTGTATGAACACAGCTATAGTTTACATCTCTGTAGTAAAAAGGAGGTTTAGAGTAAATGAAAAAATTAAGGCGTCTTTTTAAGGGAAAATTTTACATTAATCCAAAAATGAAGGTTTATTTATATCGATAAAATATAAAAAAAATTGAGAGCTTCCTTGTGTAAGAATTCAAAAGATCTTTGAGTTCAGAAGATTCGATGTAAACGTCTTCTCTTCGTCTATCGCTCACATATCTTAAAGGTTAATTTATCTCTCAATGTTGCGCTGGTATAAACATTGAAAAGCAGTGAAGCTCGTAATTGTTTCCAAATAACATTTTGTGCAACACTAATCCTAATTGCAACAAGACAATCATGCAACACACCGTGCTGATTGTAAGCACAAAGCAAGTCGCTGTGAGAATATGTTCTTTAATACATTTTTGATATTGTAGATGTACAGGTGAATCATTTTGATTCTCATTTATTATGCAAAAATGAGAAAATGTCACTCTTTTAAGCTCCTCAAATGACCTAATTCTGCTTTTTTTATCCTCTTAAGTAGTAATAATAATCATTGGTAGTGTTTTCTGAACAATCCACGAGACATGTAGATTGATTTTCGACAGTTTTCTCACATTTCATAAACAAAATAATTGATTCCTTGAGCGAATAATTGAGAAGCTAATTGATAACGGAAATAATCAATATTCACTGCTCTTGATTGCTTCTTTTCTGCTCTCTATTTTGCACACCACATGTCCCTTCTAACTTAATCCAATCCATTCTCCATTGACTACAATTCATCAATCACTTTGTCGCCTAAAGGCAAAGAAAAACGACACAGGGCGGATCTGTACAGATGTTCAGCTAAGTTTATCTTTGTAGTAATTTGAGGGTTTTACAGATTTAATCCTGAAGGCCTGCAGACTCATCGAGGCCGTACAAATGAGATCAAATATTTTGATGTTTAGGGATTAAAGCAAATTGCATCAGTACTTTTTAAAGCACAACAACAGACGTCAAAAAGAGAGAGGGCTGCCAGAAGATGGAGCTGTTTACAGTTTTCAAATTAACAGTTAACATTTTAGTCCTGATCGTGAACATTAACTAGCATACTGCTCTTTGACAGGAACAGACACAATCGGACTTCCTGTTCTTACTGAAGTTGAGACAACACCCTTCATAGCAGCACTACAGGAGGTTTCAGTCAGTCTAAGTTTGTTCACATCCATTACCCCTGAGATCACGTGAAATCAAAAGAGATCACGTCCCTGTGCTTCAGTTCTGCAGGGAGTGATTTGCTGCATTTTATACCTTTTTAAAATGTTTTCGTTAAGAGAGGTGTATTTGTGAAGTTTCTGACATGTGCATGATGACTTGTCTAGAGGGGTTACACATTGGGAGGCATTTCCCCCCCCCACACTTGATATATGAGTGGCCACCACAAGTTCCAACCTCAAAACCCCACTCAGTGATTGGATTTTTGCCCTGTCAGAGGCATTATGTTAAAATGAACAATACGGGCTGCGATCCAACAGGCTGCTAGCGTACTCCCCATTTCGAAGTGGCACTTCTCCGTTAGTTAGAACTTTAAATTGTGACTTTGGACATGCATCTTCTTTTTTACTCGTCACATAATGAAAACAATGTTCTTCTGTCGTCAGTGAAATGCAGTGTCATTTGTAAGATGATGGTAAGGTTTTAAAGAGCTTTGCACACGTGGAGCATCTTTAAGCTGGAGCACCAGATGCCAACACAGACTTCTGACAGCACTCAGCTCAGAAGACAGAAACGAGTAACCTAACTGGAGAGAGAGTGTTATGAATAATAGAGTGACTCCATTACAGAGCGGAGGAGAAACGACAGCTGGAGCGGGAGAGAAGAGATGGAATCTGGAGAAAAGAAAAAAGGATTAAGAAGGGTTAGTGGGGGGGTGGAAAGGAATGAGGAGATCGAGAGGAAGAAAGAAGTTAATAAGTTTGCATGTTTTAAACCATCTCATTGACTGTGACGGCTCTAGAGAGGGTTTCTCTCGCTTTAGGATTGGTGCAGTGTGCCAAGCATCCTGATTGGTGGATGTGGTTAGAGGGGGAGAGGTAACACTTTACACCCCCAACATGCTGAGATACATGAGAGAAAGATGAAATCAAATTAAAAAAGATGGGGAATTGGAGAGTAGATACTGTATGTGGAGTGAGCTGCAGGAGAGCTGACTGATGAAGGGGTGGAGAAATTGTGTTGTGAGATGAAGGAGTTGGGGGGGGTGGGGGGGGGGTGAGGATGTTGTTAGTTAGCCCTTTCATCCCCCCGCTTCCCTGCAGCTCCGCACTCTTCTCTAATGTGGAGGATTGACACTAAGAACTGGGACGCTCCATTCATTTATCCACACACACCCACACACACTTTCATTCCAGCGTATCCTCGTTTCACTGAACGCACCAATGTTTTTGTTTTCGTTCTCTACAGCTGGATTAGTGATTCGCACGGTAAAATCACAATATATTCAATTAATGTGACTGAAATGAGACACCTCTTTGTTTGTATGTGGCTTTTACAGGCAGTGGTGATGTCATACATAAAGCAGCCCTGCTCTTTGTTAGCTGAGATTATCTGAAATTGAGTTTTTGTAGCTTGTTTTAGATTAAATTGTCGTTAAATGGTAAATTCAAGTGAAGCAATCCAGTGTTGTTATATAATGGTGTGCTGTTTTCATACATGCACCCCTGATTAGAAAATTTCAGGACAGCCTGGTACTGAAATTCTCTGACTTCAGTATCTGCACCATGAGGTCCAGCGTGGTCCAGGACTTCTTGGAGTTCCTCTTGCAAAAAGAGAAAGATTTAGACTCAATCAGCTGTTGCTAATGCAAACGTCTTTAAGTTCAGACATGTAACTTTTTCTTACAAATGTTGCTCTGTGTCGTGCTCTCATGTTGGTTACAGCATTCAGCAGAAACGATTCAAATATTATGTGTACTGTAAGTGAATGCTACAATCAGGGAAACACTGGCATGCAAAGAAAAGAGAGAAAACCGGGGGGCAGGATTATGCGTATGTTCTCAGTGGGTGAGGTGTTGATTAGTGGCGTGAGTCCAGCACCGAGTCACGACACAGACCGGATGTGCAGTCTGTGTGTGTGTGTGTGTGTGTGTGTGTGCGAGGGAGTCCTCTCCGCTGTTTTAATCCCAGGGTGCAGCAGACATTTTGAAGGTGAGCAGCAGGGAGGAGACCTGTCTGGATCTCACAGACGGAAATAGATTGACAGGCAGGCAGGGAGACAGACAGACAGACATACAGGATCACAAACAGACAGACAGGAACACAGACAGAGGCTTTTCCACTCACAGAAAGGATTGTACCTGTCGAGGGTTTTCTCAGCATGTGGTATGAAGTATAGTTCATTTCTACTTTAAAACTAAAATGTGTCGTTTTCATTTCAAGCGACGCTTTGATTTCAGTTTGAAATGTTCAATAAATAACCTCAAAATAGTTCATCAGATATTCACTCTTTCATTAGAAAAATATCCCAGCTTTAATAGTTGAGCATCTTTACAGTAGAGACCTCGTCAGTGAACTATGAGGGCAAAAAACAAAAACGTAATAATCGTTCATTAATCGTAATCGAGGCATTGATTTGAGGTCATATCACTCTCTCTTTAGAATGTGTATCCATGCTTCTGTGTATTGATCCATTGATTGTATTTGATTTACATGTCACACACACAAAGAGCCCAACACTCATGGGTTTATGAGACACCAGAAATACGCTCGCTGTGGTTCAACAATTCATAACAAGTTATTACAAAGTTGCATCCTCCTTTTACAGCTCAGTCTTCATCATCGAGCCAGAAGAAATCAGCATTAACGGGAGACATGTTTAAAGGTTATCTACTCCTGCCTTGTAGAAATATATCCAACTTCTCCTTAGGCTCTTCTGGGATTTAAGAAACAGAGCAGAGGCCTTTATAGCAGAAGCTTCTGTAGTTCAGTGCAGACTCTCATTCAGGATTTATGTCTTTCTACATTCAATACAAAAAAGTTAAGAATGTTCTTGGGGTTTGCTTTCCATAATTTAGGACAAATAAGCATCCACTACAGCGCAACATTTCAAAAGTTTAAGCTTTTGGGATTTTTACAAAGTCAAGAACTAGAACATTTTGTTTGCACACACAAAAAAGCTGAGATGTTAAACCCGTGATAAAACCATTCCAGCATCAGGTCATCAAACTTCAGCTGTTTTAGTCAAGGAGAAAAGAAGAAGAACATACTCACTGCTTATTTGGATGTCACGTACAGTAAGCGTTTTTAAGTCACGGTCATTCTGTGTCGATTTAAATGCAATGTGAAGCTACGAGCTAATTAACGTTAGCCTGCTGCACAACAATGCAGGACACAGGAAAGTGCAGCTTGAGCCAGGGACAATTTTGTCCTTAGCTTGCAATTTACTTCTTAATGTGAACGCAAGGGGGGGGTTGGAGGTGTGTTGCTGGAGGAGAGCGGGGGCTTCAGAATGGCAGAGGTGTCGCTAAACAGCAGTTTGTTTTTGGCTTCATGCTCGTGCTCAAGGGCGACATCTACTGGATCAAAAAGTCGCACATTCTTCCTTCAAAGAGGAGCTCTTATGATGTTCAGCAAACACCCCACATTTTTGGGGGTGGTAAATTGTCTGGAGCTTCTGATAAATTATGTTCATTAAAGGGGATGAAAACACTTAGTTATGTTAACAAGATTGTAAAGTGAATAATGTAGTAAAGAGTAGAGAAATGCTCTATTTGAGTTAAGGTGAGAAAGAGAACTACAGATTGTCAGATGTTAAAGTGGCAGTCTCAGCCCGGTGAAGGTGACTGGTCATGGTCATGAGGCCTGAGAGTCAGCAGAGGGAGGAAATAGCGATGCTGCTGATGTAGTACATCCAACTAAAGTGCTCGATTGATTTCCTGAGCAATTCCTTAATTGCCTTTTGACTCATTGAGCTGGAGAGCTGAAGGCTGCTGCTCATACGGGATCTGTTCTCCTGTTTTCCTGCAGGTGTCATCGTTGTTGAAACAGAAACAGAATAGAGTTTGACTTTAGTTTCAGTTCCAGGTCTAAACTGTTCCTCTAAGCCACTCGGAGATTATTTTACACTCAAACTTGGAGTAACAGCCAACTTTTCAGAGTGTCCGGTTTAAAGATAAAGCAGTGGCATTGACCACTGCAACTCCTTACTGGCGGGTCTTCCTGCATGCACATTCAAACCTCTGCAGGTGATCGTAGCAGAACGCAGCAGCATGACTTGTCTTCAACCTATGCAAAACAGCAAATGTCACTCTGTTGATCATCTCCCTCTACTGGCTCCCATTGCTTCAAATCCAAAACCCTTTTTTGCTCACTCAAAAACAAAAGAGCTTTACCTGAACACCCTCCTCCAGGTGTATACACTTCCTCCCGCCCACTACGCTCTGATGTGTTCAGTCTCTTTTTCGTTTGCTCCTCCACACGGACTGTTCACCTCAATTCAATCAAAGCTTGCACAAGTGGACAAATTGACATATTCTACAAGTTTCAGAAACTGTAGTATGTGTCGTGTTAAATCCTACCAGGTCCATGAACTATACTAAGACATTTAATTTAACAGCAGTGTGTGTTTATAAACCCCTTTCGCTCATTCTCTGCACTTTAGAAAATCTCCTGACACTGTCTGGATGGGCTCTAAGCAGCTGAATCCATTCTCCGCAACCTTGAATGCCCCTTTTCCTGCCAGCCCTTTAAAAAAAAGTGTGTGTGAGACGTTGGGGTGCAGGAGGTAGTAGTCTGAAACATTCACCGAGAGAGGGAGGGTGGGGCCATGATTCTTCTTCAGTGTCCAAGTTTTTCTGCTTTGTAGCCTTTACTGCTGGCCTCTTTTGCCTGCTAGATTGTTCTGGAGAATCATCCTTTTAAATGTTAGCAATGATGCTAACCCAGAAACAGCCTCCACAACTGGAGACTCTTCCTCTTCCTCCTGCATGCTCTGCCTCTGTGATCCCCTCACCTTAACCACACAGAGTGTTTTGACAATCTCCTGCTGTGAGGTGCAGGTGTGAAAGGAAAGTCTGTACATTGTTAAGACTTGAATGTCCTTAAATTGTCTAGAAAAAGTGAGGAGGTTATGTGTGAAAAGGGCTATAGATTATAGATTACAGATGTTGCAAATGTCTTTAAAACAGTAGCTCATCTGCATTCATGAAGGGCTGGTTTTGTTGATCCCGTGCAGCACACTCTGCAGCCCTGTTTTTGCTCTGTGGGCCAGGACAGATGTTAATTTATTCATGAGCAGCGCTCTGTCTCTGTCAGATGACATTAAACCAAACAGTGGTACAGTAGCTGAAGATTTTCTCGAGTTCTTTACTCCTTTTTTTGGCCTCACTGTGTTTGTTCTTTGCAGAAGTCAATTCAGATTGACGGTTTGACACCCAGATCTGAGCGGACAGTCTGCCTTAAGGTGTTTCTGTCTGATCTCCGCTCCCCCTCCGGGCTGGTCATGTCTACTTCATCTCACACACACAAACTCGGACATACATACACATACATAGGAGCAGCCTTACATCAGCACTGCCGGTAATCCAACAGCAGCAGAGCAACGTCATCTCCTTCATCGAATCAGGAGACAGCGGCACACATCTGCCAGCCAATCAAATGAATGCTAATGAGGGACAGAGGCTGAAGAAGTAGTTGAAAAATAAAGGCTTCCTGACGCACACAGCAGGTGTCTGATGATGTCTGGAGTTTGAACATCTTTGAAAGAGACTATAAATATGCCAAACTAGTGATGATTCAGCATTTATAAGTATCAATAAAGAGATCACAGATCTGGAGTCTCTCACACTGGAACTGCAAAGGAGATGAAAACGAGAGCAGAGAGGAGGAGGAGGAGGAGGAGGTGGTGGTGAGGAGGAGATACGCTGTGTTTTCAGCCTCCCATCGAGTGCTGTGAGAGTCCTGAGACTGCAGTAGACAAGCAGCCAATCAGATCGCAGCACTCCACAGCCAAGCGGAGGCACTCACAAACATAGTCAAACACACACACAACCTGTGCATCCCTATAGCTGCCCATTCTCTGCTGATTTCATAACATAAACAGTCAAAAATAGATGTTTTAAATAGAACAGTAACTGATTAGTGATACAGAATGAATAATACTAAGGATTTAGGATTTTAAAATGAGTCCTGGTTGCTGTTTAATTAATTTTTGTAATATCAATCAGTGAGAGGCAGTCATCGTTGACATGTGGGAGTCATCTGACTATCCACATGCGTGTCTGTTTTGCTGCAGTGGATGCAGTACCGCTTAATGACCACTAGGGTCTGATAGTGGACCTGTAAATTAATGAGCAGGAAGCAGGCGAGCTGAGAGCTTTGTGTGTTTATACAGGTGTGTGTGTGTGTGTGTTAGTTTTTGTACTTAATAAACCACATCAGTTGCCATCTCTGCAGCATGTCTGTTTTTGTTTTACTTCTGAGATTTTACTTTTGATTCCTCGCCTGTAACATGTTTCATATTGGAATAAAATAAAATCATATTACAGGTGAGAGTTGTTATTGAGATTCTTTTAACTATACTTGTGAGCTGCAGCCGAGTGGTTAGCGCTGTTGTCTTACAGCAAGAAGTTCCTTGTTCAAATCCCCCGTCGGTCAGGATCCTTTCTGTGGTCGTGGTCGGTTCCCTCCAAGTACTCCGGCTTCCTCCCACAGTCCAAAGACATGCTCGTTATTTTAATTGGTGACTCTTAATTTCACGTAGGTGAGTGTGAGCATGAATGTTTGTCTGTCTCTGTAGGTCAGCCATGTGGTTGACTGGTGACCAGTCCAAGGTGTACCCCGCCTTTCACCTAATGACAGCTGGGATCGGCCCCAAACAGGACGAGCAGTATAGATAACAGATTGATATCTATACGTGTTCATTCTAATTCCTACATTTAGTCTCTAATACCAAAATACAAACCCTTATTTCTTCATACTTTAACACCTATAAAATCTGTATTTATACCTGTACAGGTAAAAGGCAAGTTTGTATTGTTAAATGTCTGATAACAGGTTTTGGTAATTGACAGTTTTAGATACTCTGTGTTACGCGGTCAAAAACACATTTCATCAAACGTCACTGACTGAAAGAGCCGCAAACAAAACATCTGCTGGGTTGTAAAATCATTCTTACTGACGTTTGGTTTGTATGTGCCGAACATTTCTGCGTAACATCTGTATGTCATGTGATGGGGCATGGATACAAATCCCTCGCAAATCACTCGTCCCGCTGTACGGTTTAATCCATACGTGTTTATATTAAAGATTAAACAGCCACCCAAAGACACGCAATGAAGCCGGTGCATCACTGTGAAATTTAGGAGCTTCTGTTGCCATGGCAACCCCCCTCTTTCTCTTGTCTCCTGTCTCCCCCCCTTCGCAGATGTCATGAAATACAGAAGACGGATCATTAACCCAGTGTGTGTGTGTGTGTGTGTGTGTGTGTGTGGTGGTAGTTGGGCTTGTATACTGGTGTGGGTAACGTGTCTCTCATGGTTAACTCTGATGCTGGGGGTTGTTTGAAAGCCTCTGTTCTTCCTGCAGTGACAGATGACACACACTCCTCCGTCTCCAGAGTGAAGACATGAGACAGTGTACAAAACAAATGAATCCCCAACACTTTTCAATAATTGTATCAATAACTGATTCAGCAGAATGCCGTGTAGTTGCTTTTTATAGCCGAGTTTTTAAAAGTGATAATTAGCTGACTCTCATTTTTACATCATTAAATGTGTTTACAGTCTCATCGGTATATTTAGAGCCTTATATGGTTTTGATTTTAATTGTGAAACTATCTCTGGAACACCAGCTTTATTAGTATCCTGTATACATCATGGGGATTGTATACTATGGTTTTGTCTATTAAACTGGCTTAAAGTCTGAATTGTCTGTCCGTGCACTGGGACTGCAGCATGTTGTAGACCTGTGTGGAGGAGGTTTAAGCTGCAGAGGACTGAGGGAGCTTAACATGAAGTGCTTTGCAGGTGAAGTAACCCACCTGACACACTTCATCCGAGAATAATCTGCCCTCTTCAAAAGTTCTTTTCTGTCTTTATAACAGCAAAAGATCCTGAGCTCCGGGCTGTATTAATCATGACAACCCCCCCCCCCCCCCCCCCCAAAAAAAAAGAAGAAAAAAAAAAAGCAAAGAAGTTATTAAAAGCTATTTGAGCATTTCAAAATTAAAGAAGTTGAAAATCACTGTCTGAAAATGTGTAGGCTGAAGCTTTAGGTCTGTTATACTTATCCTTTTTTACATAAACCTGGTGGACGATTTTGAAATGTTTTAATATTATTATCCTTAAATGCACAAACTAGACGACTCGGCCAGACCTGGAGACCACACACCTGCTGTTAGTAGTAACTATTACACAGTCACAAGATCTCGCATAAACTCACGTGATTCCAGAAGAAAATCAAATAAGGCCAGTCAACATCGTCATCAGGAATCGTAAATATCGAATCAAGATCGGGCAGGCTCCGACTCGATCTGGAGCACTAAAATAATTGTAGTGACACCACACACTTGAGGAATCTTTGGACAACAAATCGTATACGACATGCCTCAAATCGGGCCTCCCTCGATCGTTGTGGGGGACAAATCAGGCCCAAAATCTGGCCTTACATCTTCTAGTGTGTGGCCAACAGGCAACCACTTTCAAGAACAAAACAAAACAAGTTAATATATAAGACAAAAACTAGAATTTTAAACTTCAAATGTTTCAAATTATCGCTTTCTAATTATAAAAACAATTAAAAATGACGGCTTACTTCATATTCCCTTTCGTGTCTGATTGACACACATGTCGTGATTACTTTCTTGATTCAGCGTCAAGTTCAAGGAGACTTCCCCAAGAAAAGTGTCCATTCCCTGGATTGACCTTTTAATCTGTTGCAGTCATGACTCAGGCTCCGGTTCATCCGGGGCTATCAGGTGCTGAATAGATCTGACCTTGTCCTATTTTTAGACTCTCTGGTAACAAGTGTTCATGTTCTGTAGTAGACTCTGATCCGAACATGTTGATAGGATTACTTGAATTTGTGCTTTTAAAAGAAAAGGGTGACAGGGTTTGCAATTTGATTACCCCTGAGTCAGCATTAAATCTATTGTAAGACTTTCTGAGTAAACAAACCTAAATTAAAGTCAGGTGTACAGGTCTTAGCAGGTTACAAACAGATGTAGAAAAACTCACACGTCTAAACCGCACCTCTGCAGAGTGACGGTACAAATTATGTCCAATAAACTGTTAAAAAAGGTGATTTCTAGTTCACTTTAATGACATGACAGCAGTTTTCCTCTGACATCACCTTCAGGGTGGTAAGGTTAAATGTTGTCGTCGCATTGGGGCGGCTCAGTTAGTAAAGTCGGTCATCTCTCAACCGGAAGGTCGAGGGTTCGATCCCACGCTCCTGTCCTTGAGTAAGATACTTAACCCCAAGTTGCTCCCGCTGCTTCGTCGGCGGCGTATGAATGTGTATGAATGGGATTAGTTAATACTGATGGTCACTTTACATAGCTACCTCTACCATCAGTGTGTAAATGTGTAGGTGTGACCTGCGGTGTAAAAGCTCTTTGAGTAGTCAGAAGAAGCACTATACAAGCTCAAGTCCATTTACCATTTACCATTGTTGCACTGTATCTTTGCAACACAGTGAATCAAACCTGTATTATGTCACCATTTCCTGATTGATAAACAATTGAAAAGACAAAAGGTAGTAATATCCAGAGGCTCATCAGGCCATATTTCAAGCTCAGAAAACATTTTGATAAACCATTAGCATCCACCAGGCAACATATTTCTATGTTTTTGTGTTCACAGGTCTGTTTGGATGTGAACCATCCACATCCACACCAATGAAGAAGAACATGGACATGGTAGATAGAGCAGGTCAGGGAGGGCTTACATCAGCATAAGCAAAACAGGATATGGTTGTAAATCAAGCTGGGTTTATTGTCTTTAAAGATACCTTTTACAGTTTCTCAGTCCAAGATGATTCCTTCAAATGTCTTTGTTTTGTCCGACTGAGAGTCAGGACCTCAAAGATATTTTATACACATTTGTTTAATACAGAAATCAGCTACAGCTACAATTCCTGATATATTTATAGTCATTTGTTGTTTAGGATTTTTTCAGTTGAATCATCTTAAGACTTAGGACATATTCTTTTTAAAAGGCTACTTTCATGGCATAATGCACATTGATTTATGGGATAGGAAAGTAATAAACGATCTTCGTCTGTGTAGTTGAAAATGTAAATTTATAAATTACTCTCACTATTCAGTTACAGTTAAACTTGTTCTGCCTGGAACAAGTGGCAGTGCCTTTTGTGCACACACACTCAGAGCAGTGTATTGTCCTCTGATCCCGAGTTGTACCAGTGAGAGTTTGCCTGAGATTAACGCCGGAACTCATCTGTCCCCCCACCCTTCCCCACCCTTCCCCCCCCCTGCCTCCACCATGCTCTGGACTTTCTCACTGCAAGCCAGGTATTTTTAGCTGTGACATAATGCCCCTATATCTCTCTCTCTCCGTCTCTCTCTCTCTCTCTCTCTCCGTCACTCTCACATGCACATACAGACGTCCCTCCCCCTCTCCTCACCCTCTCCTCTTCTCTCTTGCCCCCATCCCTCTCTCCCTGGCTGCCAGGCTATAGGGCTAGCTGCTACAGTAAATTGAGTGATCAGGTTTCTCACTTTGAGCTGCAGGCTGAGAAACATGGCAGTGGAGGAGGCAGCAGACTATTTGGTAGAAGTAAGTCTTTCCTGTGTGTTTACTTTACTTCCACATGCACTTTACCTCCTCCTATCCGGCTACATTGTTGTTTATGCTAACAAGATTTGGAGGATTTATAGCCTGTAGGATTTAAGCATTGTTGTGGTTAAAAGATCCAGACATGGGACGTTATGGGCTGAGGAGGGGGGTCGTTGATGGGACGGGTCGCAGTGGCAACTCTGCTGCACCACTCTGCTGCAGTGTGCGTGAATGTTAGTGTATGTGTGTGTGCCTGTTGGCATTCCTACCTGCTGTGTTGTGATTGTGCACTTATAAAGTCCTGTTGATTGGGTTTTTATGAGCGTTAACATACAGTGATATGTGGATACAGTTTCATGTAGCAGCACAGGGATGTGACTGAAAACACCTGACCTTGGACAGTAGCGCATGCTCTGTGTCTGTTTGGAAAAAGGTGAATTAAGGTGCGACTAGGAGAACTTTGTAATAAAAATTCAACATAAAGAAGAGAGATTGAGGTTATATGTTTTTGTTATGACTAACTAATGTTGTCATTAACTTAAAACGACCCTTTAGAGGATACAGAAAGCCCTTCATGTGTCCCTGTGATAAGACAAAGTCTCTTTAAAGCTTGTGATAAGTGATACACAGTGAAAGCTAGCTCATGACTGGCTTACTGCAGCAGTTTAATGGTAATTAAGGAGGTATAGGAGCAGACAAATGCAGCAAAATCGCAACTTTTTCCAACCTACAGATAAATCCATGTCTAGAGGAAGTAAACATTAATGTTCTACAGTGCTTTCATTTCCTAAATTATGTGTTTTTGTTAGATTAAACAGTAAATGCAAGCTTGTTTACAGTATGTGACCCAATGTAAGCTAGGTCATGACTGGTTTACTGCAGCAGTTTATTGGTAATAAAAGAGGTTTCAATTCGGATGGATGCAGGAATATCACAACTTTTTCAACCTTCAAATAAAACCAAGTATGGAGGATATCAATCTAATGCTTGAATTTTGCAACTTTTTTCCATCTTAAAACATCAAGTTTTGAGGATATAGATTTCATGTTTTGTATGATTTTCAGTAATTAGGTGTTTCTGTTAGGCTAATAGATAAACTAGCTCATTGTTGGGATGCAGCTTAAACTAGCTGAATAATAGCTCTCTGCAATAGGATAATGATAAGTTATTACCTCAGGTTATAGCAGTAATTTTGCAGCTTTTTTTTTACCTGTAAATATAACTACAGTATGTAAGGCTGGGGGTGTAATGTTTTTGTAGTGTTTCAATTTTAGTTATGTGTTCCTGATAAAAGGAATGCTAGTTAATTAACAGTTTAAGCTAGCTCCTGACTGGTTTACTGCAGCAGTTTTAATGGTAGTTTTGTATTTGTGTTAGCTTAGATATTAGCTTGAATTTTGCAACTTTTTACTCATCTGCAATAAAACCAATTTGGGGGTTTTAATCTAAAGTTCTGCAGTGTTTTACCCTCACTAAATATATGTTTCTGTACTGAAAATACAACAGCAGGTAATATATCATATACAGAGTAGGCCCAGGTTAGCTAATGACTGGCTTACTGCACTGGTTTAATGGTATCTATGGAGGTATCAACCTACGCTTGAATTAACTTTGGAGGATGTAAATCTAATGTACTGTAAAGTGTATGACTTTTAAATTATTCAGTTTAATATAACAATAAGTGAAATGTGAAATACAGAGCTAGCTTATCTTGCAGCAGTAATGATAGCTTAAATGAGACATCCACTCAGATATTCACGGTTATTTTGATACTTATTTTCAACTGTTATTTAAAAAAAAGAGTAAAACTGATAGAAAGCTTATTTATTGTTGTCTTTGACTTTCACTTAACTTTTGTTTCCATTCAATAAAAACAGAAAACCTAGCTGGTGATGAGTAATATACAGCGTAAGCTAGCTTATGTCTAGCTAGGCTATAATGCAGAAGTTTTGTGTTAACGTGAGGAGGTTTAAACTCAGACATTAATTTACAGTTTGTAACTTTTTTCTAATCTAAAAACCAAACCTAGTTATGAGGATGTCAGTCTAATGAAATGTAGTGTTTGACTTTCAGAACGCTATCTGTCTTTAACAAAAGAAAAGCTTGCAGGGTAAATGTGACTTAGCAGCAGTTTAATACGATGCTATTACCTTCGAGAGGTGTATTTGGTGCAGTTTTGCAACTTATTTCCCTAAACTGCTTATAAAAACAGGTAAAAGGTAATTCATTTATTTAACTAAAGGGTTCTGAATTTCACTTACAGACGTTTCTGTTAAACAGCTAGCTAGGTAGCTAGTGGTATGACAGACTGTGTCAGCATGTTTGCTGGTTGCAGGGAGCAGCTCCCATGCAGGAATGTGTGCAACTGTGTGAGCGACTGAAGCACGCTCTGCATATCGCTCATGGAAATATTAAGTTTCAGTGAAGGGACACTTAACCTAGAGCTGAACAAAGCTTTATATGTGCTTTAACCAAACCACAAGACATCTTCAAACTTAGACTTGAGTCAAGAGTCTTCATAGTATCTGTACCCCTTTGTTACAAACAAATCCAATTTAATGTAAATTCGCCCTAAAGTCTTTCATGTAGACTACTCCAGATTAAACACAAATTTGACCGTATTTTGGAGGCTAAATCATGCACATATAACCAGGAACAAAGTACTACCTGGTATGCCATTGTTAGTAAGAAACTTTTACCAAATCAAACATACAAAACATTGATTCAATCGCTTCAATTTGAGCTGCTGCTCCTGCCTAAATCCCTTAAAATGCCTTAACACGCCAAATTATTCTTACATATTGCACAAACTGTTGGCTGTATCAAACCAATACATGGAGACTATGATGTTTGTTCAGATTAGCAATGAATCATTAGATCGTTTACGTCATTGATTAACATTTGGTCTGTACAAAGGTGTGCATAGTTTGTACCAAAGTCCCTTATTTCTGACAGCCTCGAATCCAATATAGTGAATCCATCCCAAATAAGAAGCCGTAATTAGAGACATTTTGGAATAAATGCTGGACCTAAAAGGGTTATTACTTACTGTTTACATACTTTGCAGATGTATTTTCTGCCTTTTCTCTCCCTCGTTTTGATATTTCAGCTCTTATTTGGACACAGGAACAGTGTGATAAACAACATAGTGACAACTGCATTCCTGGCTCACACCAACAACCAATGTGGCGCTGTACTCGAGCCGCAGCAACCTGAGAGGCCGGTGATGAATACAGTGCAGGCTGATGGCAGGAATAGCAGGCATAAACACTCACTCAGATGAACAGGAAGACATTTTTATTGATTCTAAATCTGGAGTCGTCGTGTGGTCTCCGTGGACTCTTATCAGTGACATTCCTGTGTGCACATGTACATGCATGTACTGCACGGTTGGTACTTAACACAGCTGCTAAGCTAACCCTAACCCTAACCCTAACCCTAGAGATAAAATGAACAAAAAAGCTGCAGGACGTCAGTTTCATGCTCTGTATTGGAACAAAGCTAGCACGAAGTACAAGCACATAATCGATTACAAAAACAATAGAAATCAGTTATTTAGTTAATTAGTTAAAATCAAAGTCCTAAACTCTGCAAGAAGAGCTTTTAAAACACTTTAAAAACATAGGCAACAAAGATATCGTCCTGCAGGTCTACCTTCCAACTGACTGTTTGTCGTGGTTATAAATGTAGTTGTAAAGAAAGCTGTGTTCCTGCAGGACTTCTTTTCATCACTGTGTGAGGTCCACCTTTAGTAAGATCACCAGACCTCAGCTGGACTCCAGCACTCTGTGTTTAGAGAACCATAAGAGCATGATGCTTTAAAGTGCAATCTCTGATAAGTTATGAGCAGCCGAGCTGGTGCCACTTTATCTCAAAAGCTTTGGCATTGTGCCTTTAAACCCTTCTTTATGAAAACCCTCCACAGAAAAGTGCCTGTCGAGGGGTTCTACCGTCCTCTGAAAATTTACAATATCACCCTTATCACCCTAAGTTAACAAATGAAGGCTGACCTGAATTTGCACAGTTATAATGAGGGATAGATTTACATACTTCACATGAACTAATTACATATAGCTGCACCTTTGCTCATTATTGTTTAAAGGTCACATATTATGCAAAATACACCTCACTATGGTTTTCAAATACACACGTGTCTCTAGTCCGTCTACAAACCCCCCAATTATGAGAAAAGTCCATCCTCTCCGTCTTTTGCCTGCTCCACTTTTCAGAAAATGTGTGCTCAAACAGGCCGTTTGGAGATTTTCCCTTCATGACATCACAAAGGGCAGTAACCCCTCCCCCAGGTGGGTGACACTCCCACAGCTAGGTGTTTGTTCTGCCCTCTGAGTCTGCCTTCTCACCGTAAACAATAAGACATTGAGCGAGAAAGTCTGAGCCACCCAAGCCCTTCCAGAGAGGGGCGTGGTCAGACACAGCTCATTTGCATTTAAAGCTACAGACACAGAAACAGCCTGTTCTGAGCAGGGCTGAAATAGAGGGGTTTATAGGCATGATCAAATACAGGATCAGAGTGGATTTAGAAACTGGTTGAAAAGGAGGAGAATATGTGACCTTCAAGAAGCATCTAATTTGGAGGTGGAGCTAATTACACAAAATGTGGAAGGGATTCAATTCATGTCAGAGTGGAGGACAAAACCTTCCTAAATAAATCAAAAGATACCACACAATTTGAAAAATATACATCTTTACTTTTGCTTCCTTGCGAACTTGTCTGGTGGTGATCATGTGTGGGTGATGCTTTTCTGTGATGTGTATCGTCGTACAGAGGATTGTGTGTCATGGGAGTTCATAGCTAAGCAGTCACTTCATTAGCAGGATGTAATGCTGCTTTGAAAAGTTGAGATCAGCTATTGTTTCAAATGTGAGCCGGCTTCTTTTTGGCATTGGTAATAGGAGGGGTTTTATATAGAGTGTCCATTAGTGGTGTGCTTTGTAAATGATTGCCAGTAAATCTGCTCAGAAGTAGCCTGAGGATCGTTAACATTTGAGTTTTTTTCTTTTTTAAGATTTAATGTCAAAGTAATCTCAGTGATACTCGTCTGTACAAGCATGGGAACAATGCAAACAAAAACTGCTATAAGTGAACTCTGCATGCACTAAGTGGCGCCAGTTTTCCAGAATGTAAACAAACACAGGATTTGAAAAAGCACCCATAACATAACTCACTGACTCCATACCAACATTACATTCGTAACGACTCCAAAATCACCCCACTTCATGGGAACTGTAGTTCAAAACTTAACATATAGTTATCTTTATGTGGAAGTGAATCAAAGAGCACTAATAGTAGTGATAAAACTATATCTAACAAGCAGTTTTTGTTTGAAGGCAGCCCCCACAGACTGAATGCTGACACCAAAAACACTCCATGTGTGTGTTTGTGTGTGTGTGTGTGTGTGTGTGTGCGTGCGTGTGTGTGTGTGTGTGTGTGTGTGTGTGTGTGTGTGTGTGTGATGATGAACTCAGAAAAGATCCATTCAGTGAGTGGGAAATGAGCTCAGCGATCAGCTTTAGCCGACAATCAGTCTACAATAACAAAGATCATGGTGCAGTGAGCGAGACAAGTCCGTCTAACACATGGGATCGACTCTCTCCTTTGTCACGTTACGCCATATTTGACGAGGTTTTTAAAGCTTGAAGCCTCGAATCATTCAATTACAACTGAATTATATATCATTTTAAAGGACCAATATGTAAGATATCTACTGAATTAAATCATGAAGTGACCTTACTATATCATCAAACTTTAAGGAAACATGCAATGTTGAAGTGCTGGCTATTCTGTCAACAATGCAGCAGCCAGTATGTTCTCCTTCAAAGTTTAGATTCTGGTACTGAATGGTTTGTATACGTTTTGACAAGAGAAGGTAGGTGGTTTTAAGGCAACCCCACACAGCCGTTTTGGATGCCCTCGGTTTGCCAGAAAAACGTCAAACCAACAGGTTTCAAATTGGCCTGCAGTACCCATTTTAAACACTAGGTGTCAGAGTAACATATTGCTCCTTTAATTGATTGACGTTTATATTGTGCAACCTTCAATGCAATGGTAAGACTTTGAAATGCTGAGTGCTTTTTGCAGTGACGTGTGGCCTTTCAGAATAGTTTTGAACGTCAATGAAAACTTTAGTCTTTGTATTTGATGGCATGACTCTCCTGTTCTATCAAAAGACACATATTTGAGATGTGTTTTGCATCATTTTTTCCACATTTCTGATGTCAAAGAAAGCTTTTGGATCTCCACCAGAATCTAAAATTGACTTCTGTTTGTTTGTACTCCTTCTGGCTGCACAGTATGAGTTTGTGATGACATTCTCGCTTGCTTTGAATATCTCTAACGTAGATTTAGAGCCAGACTGTAACTTTCAAATCAAGAAATGACACATATTTACATTAAAAAAAGTTGAAATCCTAAGCAGGAACACACATTTATTCAGCGTCATACACTCAGGGGTTTTGATGTTAAAGTGTTTCTTGATGTGGTATGACTGTTAGCATACAGTGGCTAATGTTGATGTAAGCAGTGTTAATAGACTCCACTGGAGTTATTACTGACTTTCATGAGACAGTCTTCTTACCTATGACCCTCGAAGATGTCAGAGAGTCTGAAAAACACCAAAATGAACCCTTAAAATATTTCATTTTTCATGTATATATTATTATCCAGCATTTTTAAACTACAGTATGATTACATTCCCACAATATACAGCAGAGAAGGATGATGATGAAGAACCATGGCCATATCTTTTTTGGGGGGGCTTTTTAATGCCTTTATTTTGAAAGGACAGTGGATAGAGGAAGAACCAGAGAAAGAGAGTGGGGAATAAGATGCGGGGAAGGAGCCGCAGGTCAGTTTTCAACCCGTGCCTGTCCACTTGGAAGACTAGAGCCTCTGTACAGTACATGGGGCGCGACCTAACTGCTTGACCATCTGCACCCCCCCCCCCCCATGGCCATATCTTAAGCCAGTGTTTGAAATATGAATGTCTTTTATTCACTGTGTGAAGCCTGGCTGACATTTTCCCTGCTCATCAGGTGTTTTTGGTTGTTCCTGTTATTGCCTGTTATATTCCTTTTATGTTGGAAGTTGAAATCTGTAGCATGTGAGTTTAAAACATGTAAATAATGTTTTTGAAGTATTTAAACTCAGATGGTCTAAAAATGTGCGTACACTACACTCTGACTCAAGTAATGGAGTTGTGTTCTTTGTCCACCACTGACTGATACATTAGTAAAGCTTATGTCACTTTCTGACATCGAATACAGAATTAAGATGTCAGAGTGGGTTTATAAATTGAAAAACTATGAACACACCACCTCTGAATGAATACTGTCCCTCTGTTTCAAACTCTGTCGTCCCTTTTTTTCTGTTTGTATATTCTGTCTAGAGAAGATTGTAGGTTAATGGGCACATGCAGCAGAGGGTAATTGGAGAGTTCTTCCCCTGTGTACTGCTGAATACTCGGGTGTGGCGGACTGTAGCACCGCACTGCAATCATGAAACTGTAGACGCACTCTTTGTGTCTGTCTGCCTCTCTGCCTGCTTTTCCTTCCTACATTTTTCAACCATTCGCCTCCTCTACACACTCTCATTCATTCTGCTTCATCCACGCTCTGTTTCTCTTTCTACACAAGTCCCCCCTGCATGCATTCATTCACCCAATGCCACACTTGACCACACCCTGAAATCCTCACACACAGATACACAGACATGCACACACAGCATATTTAGCTCCCCTCGGCTCAGCTTTGTAACGCTGCGTGTCCGCAGTTGTGACCGGTTTGCTGTAAATTGCTGTGTTTTGGTTGCAGCCGCTGTCCTGACAATAACTGTTAGTCACACAGGTTGGTGCATGCAGTAGGTGTTAGCACAGTGTGCGTTTGTTTGTCCCAGATTTGCTGCCTCTTGGAAAAATGCACCACAGAGTTCATAAACAATAATTTTGGATGCTCACAGCCCCCAGTTGTTGTCAGGAAGCACACGTGTTTATGCAGCTTCAAGGCTGGAGGTGATAATCTTCTGCTAATGGGTGTAGTTTTTACCAGTCACAGAGCATTCCCACTCCATTCTTCACTTTAAAATGATCTTTTTGTCCCTTCTGTTGTTTTTCAGGATTTATTTCTTAGAGAATCTCTCTTTTTTAATGTTTTGGGCTTGTTCAGCTTTTATTGTAGAGACAGGAGAGTGGATAGCGCCGGAAATCGGGGAGAGAGAGAGTGGGGAATGAGATGCGGAAAAAAGTGCCACAGGTCAGATTTGAACCCGGGCCGCAAACTTGGATGACCATAGCCTCAGTTCATGAGGCGTGCGAACTAACCACTAGGCTACCAGCACCCCTTAACATTGTCTTCATACTTTCAAGTCACCTTACTGCAGTTAAGAGATGAGACAAGGTGATACAAATGAATCATATTATTCTGAGTCTGAGTGTAAAAGTAAAAATATAAAGATAACTGATTGTTATTGTTTTGCCTCACAGGCTGCATTCAGGCAGCCATACTGTATTTATTTGAACTATTTGCACTGTGTGGTGCCTGAAAAGACCTGCAAATGTTTTTCTTATATATATACAGAATTTGGAGCCACACATAATTACAAACAATTACACAGTCATCTTACTGAAGATATGAAAACTCTTCCATAGTAATCCATATTTTCCGTGTTTTCAAGTAAAGATATAAAGCAGAACAAAGAAAGAGAACATGAGGTGATTTCCATTTCAAAAAGCAAAAGGGGCTCTACACGTGTGTACACCCGGGTGATTATAACTCACATAAAAATATCTAAACAAATTAAGTTCGTCTGCAGATGCTTTTTGAGGCAGAGAGGTCACAAAATGTATCCGTGGTGGTCGCTGTTGATTGAAAGGAAATGGAGGTTGTAAACTCACAAATACCCGGCCTGGGTATTTAAATTGATGACTCCTTTGATTTCAGACCACATGTGCTGTGCCTGGTGAAAAAGCTCAAACTGGGTTTTTATTTTAGAAACAAGTCGTGTTTTTCTTTAAATGCTAAAAAAAGCTTTTTGTTGCTGCAACTTTTGTTTTACCTGTTTTAGACTATGGTGACCTTTTGTACATGCACGCCTCTGCTCAGTGTCTCCATACGGTCGATACAGCCTACCATGCGTCCTTGAGGTTCATAACAAACTGTAAAGCGCTGACTCAGCATTGTGAGTTGTACTCTCGGGTTGGATGGCCTGCTCTGCCGACCCGTAGGCTCTTACACTGGTAAACATTTATATACAGTATAAGGCAATTATTGGTCTGCTCCCACACTAGCTATGTGTTTTTATCAAGTACTGGAGTGTACTATTTGTGTTCTCAGGACCTCTTTATGCTCTCTGTCCCAAACGCTCGGACAGAAGCTGGTAAAAGGGCTTTTGGGTATTCTGCACCCTCAGCCTGGAGTCTGTTGCAGAGTGACTTTAAACTCAATGACCTGGTGTCCTTAAATGTTTTTAAATCTACAATGAAAGACCTGGAAGCAGCAGATTCTACAGGATTTTGATGTTTTGAGGTTGACTACTTGAACTACGGACTCCCAGATTTGACTCATAGATGCTTCTCTTTTAATGCACATGTTAGTGTTCTGTAAATTGTACTTTGTCTCTCTTTGTGTCTCTGTCTGTAACTTTTAGTCTTGGCCAGGTCTCCCTTGGAAAAGAGTTTCTTAATCTCGATGGGACCAACCTGGTTACCTAAAAAATAAGATAAATACTTTTTAAAATGTCTGGATAAATAGATATATAATTTTTTTAAGTATTACATTTACTCTGTATCTTAAGTTCCCATTATTATTCTCCTACTTAGACACTTGAACATGAAATCAAGACGGTTATACAGTACAAGACAAAAACACTGTTGTAAAGACTTATGTATGACGCCTGACAAAGAAATAAAACATGCATTAATCAATTGTAGTGCAGTCACAGTACACTTAGGGTTTGCAGAATATTCCTAACTTTTAGTTTCTAAATTTCTTACAATTTACACTGAACATACTTCTTCTTCTACATGTTCTGATGCATTTTGACATGCAGTTTAATGCATATATGTCCTTGTTATGTAAAGGACACATGTTGGTACAGAGCTGGACTTCTTATCACACAGATAAAGTAAATCCCTCGGTTGTAGGTTGGATTTGGCAGGCTGCTTATTCTTGGCACGGAGATGTGATGTGTAGCTAAGCTGGTCTGTTTAAGGAGAGAGAGTAATCTTACTTTGTTTCACCAACCTAAACTCGTTTCTTCTTCTGGCTCTTATTCAAAGTGTTTTATGAACAGAATATATACCCTACGTCTGCAGCCCGAAAGGATTTATTCATCTTATCTGAGATTGCAGGGATTCATGGTGATTCTATGACTCGCAGTCAGTTCTGATTAATACTGCAATATTTCTTTTATGTTTTATAAAAATAATGAATAGCCTCGAGTTATAGTGATGTGTCAGTCGGGAACGAGCCGTCTCTATGTGCCTTCTCTTTCTGGCTCCCCCCCCGCCCCCTTTTTGTTGTTATTTAAAGGTCACATATTATGCAAAATACACTTCACCATGTGTTTCTAACACTAACACGTGTCTCTAGTCCGTCTACAAACCCCCCAATTATCAGAAAGGTCCATCCTCTCTGTCTTTTGCCTGCTCCACTTTTCAGAAAATGTGTGCTCAAACAGGCCGTTTGGAGATTTCCCCTTTGTGACATCACAAAGGGCAGTAACTCCTCCCCCAGGTGGGTGACGCTCCCACATCTTGGTGTTTGTTCTGTTCTCAGTCTGCCTTCTCATTGTAAACAATAGGGCATGATGCAAGAAAGCCTAAGCCACCCAAGCCCTTCCAGAGAGGAGCGTGGTCAGACACAGCTCATTTACATTTAAAGCTACAGACACAGAAACAGCCTGTTCTGAGCAGGGCTGAAATAGAGGGGTTTATAGGCATGATCAAATACAGGATCAGAGTGGATTTAGAACAAGAAAGTTCACACACATGTTTTGAGGAGCTCTGAGACTTATAAACTTGTTGAAAAGGAGAAAAATATGTGACCTTTAATACACGACAGATAAAAGGATGATCGTTTCTCCACAACGCTCGACCACAGGCACACCTAGTACACAGCGATATAACATTAATGTTTCATACTTAAAATTGTGTAAAATAGTGTTAGTCTTGGAATCATACAGATTAGGATCCTAACAATGAATAATTTTTGTCAAATATATGCACACACAGAGGACAAAACATAGATCTGGCTGATTTAATAAGTGAAAAAATGGTACCAAATGAAGAGATGTTTGAGAGCTGAGAGAGTCTCTCATCACTGAGCTGAGCCAAAGGATCTGGATCACTGAAAGGAGCCTGAATTCCAACCCCTATAGAGTAAGGTTATCTTAAGAGGAATATGTTTTTGTGACTTTTGATTATTTCTCGCCATCTTTTTGCACATAGACACATCCATAACTTCACCACTTCAGAATTTGTTATTAATCTTCCTGACATTTGTGTTTTTTTGTGAATTGTATCATCCTTTCATAAATGCAGCAAAGTGAATTTAAGATGAGAAACCAACCTGTTCTTCTCTCTGTGTCCTCCTGCAGACGGATGTAAACGCTTGTTACCTGCGATCAGCTCGTGCCGGGAACCTAGAGAAAGCTTTGGACTACCTGAAGAATGGAGTCGACATTAATATTTGCAATCAGGTAAAACAACAGTGAACTCCACTACAGATTATAAGATAATCTTCCCCCCAGTGAATATTTTTTTACAAGCGATCATTAATATTTCTCAAACTTCGACAACAAAACTTCACTGGCTAAATCAACTGCCTAACTCAGTGAAAAGCTGAAACGTATTGGTTTGTCCAACACTGTGGTCCAGACTGAAATATCACAGCTCTGTGGTTGTTTAACATCAAATTCTGTTCAGACATTAATGGTCGTCAGATAATTAACCTCACCGATTTTCCACCTGAAGTCGGTCCGTTTTATACAATTTAGGGTTAAATTTGTCTCCTTGTCTGGATTTTAAAATATGTCCCCCTCCTCTGTCCCTTCAGAATGGCCTGAACGCGCTCCATCTGGCCTCGAAGGAAGGCCACGTAGAAGTGGTGGCTGAGCTCATCAAGCATGGTGCCAATGTGGATGCAGCTACCAAGGTGTGTATTACCCAGGATTCACAGCCACACACATACACATACTGTACACAGAAAGGCTCACAATGTATGCATGAATCCACACACAAACACACACACACACACACACACACACACACACACACACACACAGACACACTGTGGTTTGCTTGGTCAGCTTCTTCCCAAAGTCACATTGCTTAAGCAGCACTAAAGGAGATAAATGGTTGTGTGTTAGCTGAGGTGATTTAGTAAAAGGCGATAGTCTGTCTAATCGTGTGCATGACAGTGTTTCTAACATAAACGTGTCTCTACAGCTACTGCATCTAAATTATGAGACAGTGACACTCAGTAGTGATTTAATTCTACATCAAGAGGAAAAGTCATTATGTTCATGGAGATTGTGGTTGCATTGCTTCCTAACCCTGGAACATCTCCCTGCAGGCTCAATAATACATTGATCAGTAGGCAGCAACTGATAGGTGAAACTGTTTAGCTAGCTGGTCAAGCTAAGCTAACATTAGCTTATATTGGACAGGAATAAAGTTGGTAGATAAAAGTGGGGTTGATAAAGGCTAAAAACAGAAGTGTGAGTGAATGCTTTATATTTGTTGAAATGGTCCAAATATGATTTTAATAAATGCATTTTCACAAAACTAACTAAATATATCTTTAAAGGTTAAGAAATGTGCAGCTTGTAGTATCAAGCCCAATATACAGAGGGCAGGGATTTTAGCTTATCACATTTAGCTGCTGATTTAACTAAAGGAGGAGAAAGTTCTGGCATTTTTTGGACACTTAATGTTGACCTGTCGAATTGATCAGCGTCCTTATCGTGACTCATAATAAATGCTAATGTTGCTTTGGTCTCCACCTGATGTAATTTGCTGACATCATGTTAACAACAATCTGCTGTAACGGACATGCAAGCATTAGCTTAACATCTGACCCCATCAAAGAAGCTAAAGTAGAATATGTTGACCTGATACTTCATCAAAATCACAAAATACCTTTGATAGCTTCAAAGATTAAAGAAAAGTGTGGCTACAGTATCCAGCGCAATAAATGACAGGGATTTAGCATTTAGCATTTAGCAACTCAAAGGACATTTATTTTGCTAAGGGGTGGAGTTGGTAGACCAAAAAGCACTTCTGAAAAAAAATAGATATTGGACTTGAAGGAATCTCTATATGTCCAGCAGTCTAATCACGATCTCTTGATGAGGGAGATTGTTTGCTAACATGAACACTTTGTCAACAGCAGGCTCTGATGAATTATATCTTTAAAGGCTTATACAAAATGTGCTGAAAATGTCAAGCTAATGTCAGATAACAATCGTTATCGCAACAAGTGAGACAGATATCTTCCTTAGCAGTAAAGTTTTTGGATAGCAAAATTCAGGCTAAAAGGTACATTGAGCATTGGGTATGAATTTCCCAAATAGGCTACTTAATTAATGCTAATATTATGTTCTGTGTCCTGGATGTGTTAAAGGCAAGAGTGTGCACATTGGCTTCATTTTTTACACAGCGGAGGTTGCCACTTGGAGTTACAGCATGAGTTCGCTTTCAGGAAGGGAGGGGGGACGTGTATATGCAGCAGCAGGAATGACAACATGGTAACAGCTGCTGTTTAGCTGCTGTAGCTGACACACAGACAACAGGTGCCTCCATTAGAGTCTTAACATGCAACATGTTCTCATACCAACACTACCTCACTTTTTTACCATAGTCCATTCATATTTTCCTCAATTTCCTTTCCCCCCCCCCCTCTGCTTCATCTTCCTATCGACTCTCTGTCAAAACGTCAACATGACAAACTGTCTTATTTTGCTTTAAAGTTGACCTATTCTGCTGATCCCCATTGTAAAACTCACATATACTGTTACAATGCTGGATGCCCAAACTAAACCTGGGCAAGGTTTCAGATCACGAGGTAAACATATGTTGGAGTAATCCCAGGATAAGTCTGCATAGCGCGTTAAACTGCTTTTTCTGAATAACACACAAAAGTTCCCCGATATGAAAACAAGAATTTCACAAGACGGCTTCAGGCCTCTACGTAGGCCGCTGAAACCTCTTAACTAGGCTCTCTTCTCCCAGCACTAGAGAGCAACCCTGCCCTGGCAGCCTTGCAACGTTCTGCCCCCCAGGAGTTTTAATGTTTTTCTTTTGTTTTTGTGTCCACAACAGAAAGGAAACACAGCCCTCCACATAGCTTCTCTTGCCGGACAGACAGACGTGGTGAAGGAGCTGGTCACACATGGAGCCAACGTCAACTCACAGTCTCAGGTAAAGCAGAAACACACACACACACACACACACACACACACACACACACACACACACACACACACACACACACACACACACACACACACACACACACACACACATGCAAACACAAAGCTCTCTAACTGTGAAATCATCCTTGCTGGAAATCCATGTTTGAGTTTGTGCGTTCATGCAGATGAATGTGGACACACAGTTTCCTTTTTTTGGGGTGTGTGTGCTGTGTCAGCGGCTCTGCAGTGTTTCCTGGCCCACATTCAAACGTCAGTGCGCACACACACACACACACACACACACACACACACACACACACACACACACACACACACACACACACACACTATCACACTGCTGTAACCTCCACAGCCATGATAACAATGTTAACATCAAAGCCTCTGTTGGAGCTTTTTAGAGAGGAAAATCAGAATAATGTCGTATTGATGAGCTGTTACCTCGAGCCGGTGGTGTAACGAATGACTTCATACTGGCTCTACAGACACAAGTGAGGTTTCGCTCTTCTCTTGACATGAAAGGAAATGTTAAAATATTCCTTGAACACTCACAATAACACCTTTACTGATTCTGCAATGCAGCATTTAGTCATGAAAAGTGTGGGACACTGTGCTGCTCAGATTTGTGCTTTCGCTTCTTTAAAGTTAGTTTTATTTCCACTGTGTCCTTCACTTCTTCAGCTCTTTGAATGTGAAGTCTAAATGAAATGTTGTATAACAGAGAGAACTAAAAGAGAACAAGGTTTTGGTGCACCGGAGTTTATACAAAGAGGAGGAGAGAGAGAAAGGGAAGGTGGAGCTTTTTTTGTATGCTGAAATGATTTTTTAAAACGTTGATTTTCTCTACAGATCTGTTTTTTTCTTGGCTTTGTTCTGGTGTCACACACAAAGACACACAAAGACATGGAAACTAACACACACAGTCCTACAGCTCCAGCTTGTCTCTTTGTGTTATCAGGTGTGAGGCATGTATGGAGGTGACAGTATTCACTGCATGAACTTTGCTAGTCCATCCATGTGCAGCTTTAGAGGTCAAAAAGCTTTATAGTGGACACCCGATCAAATACACATGAAATCTTCTAGAATGAGACATTTTTAATCATCATTATCGATAAATCATGACGAGGCAGATTTTACTTAAAAACTCAATTAAGACAACATGTTTAGATTTAAAAACATGATGACCTGATGTTTGTTTTTGCATGACACAGCAAATCAAAGAGTGAAAAAAAGTCTTTATCACATTATGCAAAGTTCCTGTAAATCCAATTCTGCTGTAACGCAGATCTGCTGAATGATTTTTTTTACACGGCCAATAATGACCTTGTTCTAGCAGAGATATCAATCAATATTTTTTTCCTAGATTACTTTTTTGTCTGCCTTTATGGTAGAGAAAAGACAGTGGATAGAGTCAGAAAGTGGGAAGGGTACGAGAGTGGGGATAGACATGCTGGGAAAAAGCCAGGGGTCGGATTTGAACCTAGGCTGCCCGCCTGGAGGACCGCAGCCTCCGTACATGGAGCGTGCGCACTAACCACTACCAGCACCCCCAACTTATTAGAATTCTTTTTTTTTCAAATCAAAGGGCCATTGAAGTGACACACTTCATACTTCTTTTAATTTTTCATTGTTAGCGTGTCTTTTAAAAGTCCAGGTTCACCATTTTTATAACTTTGGTACCTCCTGGGAAGAACACTGTCTTCGGCACTTGTCATCTTTTTAATCAGGCGTAGATTTGGAAACATAAAAGACAAACGAGATAAAAAAAGAAGACCAAGAAAACTTGTAATGAGATGCAGAAATCATTGTTAGAAGCAAAGTCTTTGTTTCTAGCTGACAGACATTTTCCTTTTAAGCTGTTCGCTTCTTTTTCTAGAAGATTAGTTGCAGGCAGTCAATGTTTAAATTCCTTGAATTAAACGGTGAAAATTATGATGTTGATTTTATGTCAGATTGATTGTTTTCGTTTCTTTTCCAGAATGGCTTCACTCCTCTGTACATGGCGGCGCAGGAGAACCACATGGACGTGGTTCAGTTCTTGTTGGACCATGGCTCGAGTCAGAGCATCGCCACAGAGGTAACACGACAAACACAGACACGCTGTAATAAATGTACGCTGCATTTACACTTAACGCCTGTTTGAACACACTCATAAGTTCACAACTGCTTCTCTCCCATCCAGCCCTCATGTGGACTCTTTGTAATTACAATGCAGAGCTGTGAGCAGTAGCTTGTGGTTAATATCTGGTTGCTACCACTGGCTCATTAGAGGACACAAGCTTAAAAACAAATGGTGTCAAATATCATCTTAGAGGTCGAAAAACAATCAAATATGTTGATTTAAAAGATGACTCTGTTGACTAAATGGGAAAGAAAGTCAAGACTACAAGAAGAGGCGACAATTTATTCACTGATGGTGACCTTGACCGCCCTCTGGGACGTTTCTGAAGCCTGTCGTCTGTGGCGTGAGCGAGTGCTACCCTGTGAGTGTGTCACTGCGATCCATCATCTGCTGTAGTACAGGCAGACGGCCAACAGCCACTAAAGTGTGACAAACACAACCTGCACTGTGGCCAAAACCTCTCTGGCTTTGAGATCATGGATAGAGACTAGTGGTGATGTTTGTGCCTCTAGCGTTAGAGCAGCTGTAAATATATAATCTGAACGAGGTTGAACTCTGGTTATTTCCAGCTGGACAAAAGGGTCACCTGTGAGTGCCAGAGTGAAATGTGGTGCAATAATAAGTTAGAGAACTTGTTAAAGAAAGTGATAGAGTTAAATGTTTCAGCAGCTTTATATGTTTTAAAAATGTTTGAGCTAGTTCACAGACTTATTTACGTAAAGGCAATAGTTGACTCATTTGTACACATATGTGAGATTGATGCAATTTTTTAAATATTACCTTTTTTTGGGAAATAAAGAAAATGGTTTCCAGAATTTTTTTAAATAGTTAAGTTTTTAACAATAGCAATATTCAGACTGCCATTTCAAGCTGCGATATTTACGCCTCTGTGACGTTTTACCTTTAATCTGAATGTCGCAGAGGCGTATTGGGGGGGGCGAAGTGATCCCCCCCTTCTGAACCCTCTTCGGAGGTGGTTCAGCGGAGCCAGCGGGAGGGAGTACAGCGCTGTGTGTTGCGTGCATCTCTGACTGTGTGTGTGTGTGTGTGTGTGTGTGGAGCTCCCGCTGTGCCATGGCTAAGATCTAAGCTGAGGCGAAGAGGATGGTGACGAACAAAGCAGACGAAGAAGAGAAAAAGGGAAAGTGACAGAGCAAGAAGCAGAGCGTACATCCCTGCAGATATTATCCATAACAGATTGCGACGTAACGTTAGGCTGTATCGTTAAGTCATCGTTGTCTCATGTTTAGCAGCTTTACCGGGTGCAGAAAGTCGTCAACTACGGAGCTCGACCGCACAGTAAAGGAAGAAATGGATTATAAGTTGCCAGTGATGACGCACTTGCCAGTTTTCTGAATATTTAAAGCTGCATTGATCTTACTTTGTTCCTCAATGTCGTGTTAAAATAAAAAAGCTCTGTCCTGTTCACAAACAATCTTCACCTTCCACCTCACTCCTTTTCATCTTTCCTTCCATCTCTTTCTTCTCTCCTTCTACCCCTCTTCCTTTTGTCTCCTCCCTGTACCCCACTTTTCCCACCACATCTCCCCCCTTCTCCTCCCCTCTTCCTCCCCACAGTTGGAGACAGAGTGAATTATTCATGTAGGGAAATATATATCCATGTTTGAAGCAACCCCTGTTGTTAAATAATTCATATTTAGGCATTTTAGCATGAGGCAGAGTATGTCAGAACATTCCTTTTATTTAATCTTCTGTCTGCATTTCATCTCTTCTATTTGCATCTATGATTTTTTTTATAGCATTAAAGGACCAATATGTAAGATACCTACTGAATGAAATGATAAAGTGACCTTACCATATGATCAGACATTAAGGAAACATGCTATGTTGAAGTGCTGGCTTCTCTGACAACAATGCAGCAGCCAGTATGTCCTCCTTCTAACTTTAGATTCCGCTCCTATGTGGTCTGTTTGTGTTTGGACCAGAGAAGGTAGGCGGTTTTAAGGCACCCCCATATGGAAGTTTTGGACACCCCTCGGTTTGTTAGGCATTCAGGTGTTGCAGCGATGGAAGCGGGCAAGAGAACTGGTTCAGATAGAAGTGATTGTACCCGACCTAAAAAGCCTCTGCATGTTTCTAATAAGCTCCACGAGCAGAAACATGCTCAAACTAGGATCAATATTGGAGATGCTTTTGAAAAATGGAGAGAGGTTAGAACGCAGAAAGGTTTACAGACCGATGCAGAGCTGGATAAACACTGAAGCTTAAGTGTCTGTGATATTGCAACCTGCAAGCACATTGACATTAGGGAGGAGGGGGCGGGGGAGACAGCTCTCTTTGATGTTTTGAATTTGGACTGCAGTACCCATTTTAAACACTAGGTGTCAGAGCTACATATTACTCCTTTAAATTTGGACTTTTAATAGAGCAAAATACTCTTACTACAGTCTCCATGACTTAAAGCTAGTATTATAATCTGTTATAATTTATTTAAAAGCCGGGGCATGTGTGTCGCCCCTTTACAACTGAAACACTTGTCTCATGTAAGAGATACAGAGCGTTTGTATTGTGTGTATTTCTTTCTAAGATAATCGCCCCTTTTTTCAGTAAGGTTAAATCATGCTGCGTCATTGCTTAAACATAAAGATCAAAAGTGCTTTTTGTGCCTTTTATCTGCTGCTGTTGTTGTGTCGTCGAAGTATTTGAGGACATTAGCTCTCCACTGAATGTATAATTAAGCAGATGGAGCAGAAGGGGAGCACTCTGGGGTGACTTCTGAAATCCTTAAAAAAAAAGAGGCTGAATTTATGCATTTGAACATGTTTGTCTGCCTGTGGGAGTGGATATATGTGTGGTTATTCCAGAGATGCTGCGCTAGGATCTGATCATGAACGTGTGTGTGTTTATTAGCGTATGGGCGTGTTGGTTTGCATCTCGCCTGCACTGTTTTGTGTGTGAGCTCTGCAGGATCTCTGAGGGGAGCTTGTGCTTTGATGTGTTTGTGCAGTGATGCTGAGTGTTTTTTTATCCAGACGGTCGGTGTCCTGCAGTTAGTTTCAGCCCCTTTATTTCTTTATCATTTTCCAGTAGCGGCTGAATTTGCTTTCTATTTGTCCTCGAGCGAGATGCTGAACTCAGTCACACTCTTCACCGTCTTAATAGCATTAGCTAAAATGCTTAAATTGCCAAATGGCTGATATGGCTGCCCCGTACTTCTTAAGCTCCTTTTAGACATGCAACACTTCACGCTAATGTCATGAATCATTCCTGGAGAAACATCTGAGACACTTTATACATTTAAGAGATTTAAGATTCAGTCATAACGTTTTCCATGTCAGTCATGTTTTCTCCGGATGAGCGTTCCTCGTCTATTAAAGAGGTTAAAGAGTGATGACCTTAGTATACTCTCTTTCTCTTAATAAGTATTAAACCTTTAGAAAAAGATACCAGCGTAAATCAGGTTCTCTCTTGTATCGATGTATGATATTGATTATTAAAGTGCTTTTTATTCTGTGAGCATTCAAAGACACAGCACAGTCCTTCAGATGAGACAGGAATACTAACTGTCCTCAGGAGACAGAGAGCTGCTTACCCAGTGTGTGTGTGTGTGTGTGTGTGTGTGTGTGTGTGTGTGTGTGTGTGTGTGTGTGTGTGTGTGTGTGTGTGTGTGTGTGTGTGTGTGTGTGTGCGGTGCGTGCGTGTGTGTGTCTCGTCTGTAACATTCTGCTGTGTGATTTGTATGATGTAAGTTTAAACAGAAGGGAGTTGTTGCAGCAGTCAGACACTTGAAAGAGAAGTTTGATTTGGTTTCACTCTGCTTTGAAGAACAAGGAGACTGTATGAAAACCTATTTTATCTTCAGTGAGTCAGAAGTTCACCTGAGCAAACTCAGGTGAACCATCTGTGTGTGTGAGCTTTTATCCCCCCTGATACAAACCCTAGTCTACTCAACAACATTTTAATACATATATTTAATTAACTAAATAGTTGTATAAAATGTGACTCACACTCAGGGTTAGTCCAGTTAAGTGTGAAGCTGTTAGTTGAAGACAAAACCATTAATAAACAACTTACATAAAAAAAGCCTTTTATTGCCACAAAAGGTATTCATATAAAAGTGTTTTAAAAGATATAAGATAGATAGATAGATAGATAGATACTTTATTGATCCCGAGGGAAATTCAAGTCATAAAGTCATAAAGACAATATGACAGTCACGTGAATTTGCTTTTAGAGAGGAAGTGTCGAAAAACTGCTTCATTTCAAAATAAATGATTCTATTTAATTAGTGTTGTAGTCAAGACCACACTTACAGAGACCAAGACGTCCGCGACCTGAGTGCTACGAGACCAAGACAAGACCAAGACCAAGGCAGGGCGAGACCGAGGCAAGACCAAGACCATAAATATCACTGAAAAATCATCATCTTCTGAGCAGGGGGCGTGTCACTCACTTAGACTGTAACACTGGGAAGGTTGTGGCTGTAACCGAGGGGATAAAAATCTAATTATGAATGAATTGAAGTCATTTGTTATTTTTAGAAAGGAGCGTTTTCTTCTCATCACAGTAATGACATGGAAAAATAGCCTATCAGTGGTGGTCTTGCCTGGTCTTGTTTAAAAAAAAACTGGAGTTCACCCAGTCTGAGACAGAGACGAGAACGAGGAAAAATGCTTTCAAGTCTGAGACGGGACTGAGACCTCCAAAAAGTGATCTTGAGAAAGAACAGAGTACTACAACACTATGTTTAAATACAAAAATGTGAACAAACTGTTTCCTAAAACCACAAAAAAAAGTAAAAGCTGATCTCAAGAGAACTAAATATCTCTTTAGAACTGGATCCTTTTTTTTATTGGTTAAGCTGTTAGCATCTACTAGCATCCACCGACATACTATACCACTTCCTGGTTTTAACCGCCCTGGTTCTTCTGGTTGACAGGATGGATTCACTCCTCTGGCGGTGGCGTTGCAGCAGGGTCACGACCAGGTGGTTTCTCTCCTGCTTGAAAACGACACAAAAGGGAAGGTCCGGCTGCCTGCGCTGCACATCGCCGCACGAAAAGATGACACCAAGGCCGCAGCGCTGCTCCTCCAAAGCGACCACAATGCTGACGTGGAGTCAAAGGTATGGTCTCTGATAAACAAGAATACAAATCCCAACATGCCCTACTATCTGATGAAGATTAAAATGACATCCCTTTTGACATTATAACGCCTATTTTTTAACCAATGACACCCTTTTGTGAAATATGGGCATTACTTCTGATTGCTTCATTAAAACAGGTGTTGGCTAGTTACCTGTGTGCTACAGGTCTGTTTCCTTTACTTTGAGATTTAGGTAAAATAAATGATAATCAAACAAAGTAAGATCAACGTTATAATAATATGCTTTAGACCAGCCGGTACATTAATTGTGTTACTTTTGGCCCGAGCTGTGATAGCTGTTTCCCCTCTTGTAAGTCTTTGTGGTTAGCTAAGTTTATGGTTAGCTAAGTTGGTAGTAGCGTCATGATTAGCATAAACAAGTTTAGCATAAAATAAAAGCACATTTCCCAAAAATTGTCAACCTCTTTCAAACAATATAATTTAACCATACCTTCAAGAAATGCTAACCATTGGGATTACACAGCAGACAGAGAAGTTGCCTCTTTAGCATTAGCATTTCTGTAGCTTATTAATTCTATGACGACAGCACATTGTACAATTTAATTTTTAGATAATAATCCTTTGAAGCATTTAAGGTTAAAAATGTGTATTTTGTTATGGCTAGCTGAAAGATGTGTTAAATCACTACACAGCTAAATGGATGAACGTCAGCTCAGGGCTTCCGTACAAACAATGTTTTGCATTTCTATTTTCTTAAGTTGTGTGAAACTTTATGTCTCCATTAAGATGGGCAGTCAAACACGTCGCTGTTTTGACCTAAGGTGAACTTTTTCCTTACATTTATTTAATCAATGGCTTTTTTTCCCCATAGAAACTTTGTACCAAATAAAGGAAATATAAACCATAGCCGGCCTCTAATTCTTCTCAGTGAAACATTTAAAAACCAGAGGTCACTTCCTTAATTAATTAAAGACACAAACAGTTCACGAGCTGTGTGTCTTTATTGTGAACTTATTGGCACTTATTGTTTTTTCCTTTTAAGAAAGAAATCTTATTTTCTGTGTAGAAAGATGCAACAAATCCAAAGGTTTTACGTTTTAATTTTTATTTTCAAGTGTCCCTTAGGGCAACAATAGAATATCTTGTCTTTTATTTTCTGAAAACAACATCAACATCAACAAGGAATCAGTGTAGAACAAACAACAGACAGTAAGAGAGAGTGTCAGTCCATCATCTGGATGTTTGTACTTATGTGTTGTAGTTCTTCTCATTATTTCATGATCCCATCCTACAGCTTTGTGCGGCCATGGTGTTGGTGTTGCTGTTGTAGTTGTGGTGCACTAACCACCCCATTCTCCCCTCCTCCTCCTCCTCTCCTCCTCCTCCTCCCTCTATTTGTTCCTGTCCTTACCCTACCGCTGCCCTGTTTTCCTTTTCCCTTTCTAGATGATGGTGAATAGAACAACAGAGGTACATCTTGTCTTGTCTTCCTCTGCTCTTCCTCTCTCCTCCTCCTCTCCATTGTTCACTCACGGTCGTCATCGCACAGCCAAAGCTTTCTGTCTGCTAGCATGAACGCTAAATGCTGGCATGAATGCTTTTGCTGCTGACAGCACCTCACCTGTGTGCTTGGTTTGAAAGCCTGCATCACATATTGACCTGCATATTGCTGCTTTTGGGGCCAAGATATAGTTTGTAAAAGAAGACTTTCAGCCACTTAACGTGTGATTATAGTTTTTTGAGCTGTTGTGCGTTTTTCATTTCAGATGTATTTTTCATCACGAGAAGCCCTTAATCTTTCTCATTGAAAGTGATATTTTTGTGTGTGCTTTGGCCAGAAAATGCTTGGCATGCATTGCTGCTTAGTACCAGATCAATTAACCCTCACTCTGTAGGTTTTTGTCCTCATTTACTGTAAATGGTTGAGTCCAAGTCTGCGTTACTGTCATGCTCTGGTGTCAACAATAAAAGCCATTAAAATGAACAGCAAAGGTATCACCAGAAAAGATGCTAACATAAATTGTGCCAGGTAGCCGACCAGTTAATGAATGCAAAATCTCGCTAATTGGATCTGCTAGCATTGTTTTCTTTCGTAGGCCTAGTTATATCGAAGGTACTTAAAACTCTTATTTACATGTATCCATTGCTGTGTATTGCCAGGTAGTGAAGGAAAGGTAACATATTACACCTTCACTTTCTTTTTTGGCTTGACCTAGAATGGTTTTGTTGGAAAATCTTAAAATGTGATATTTTTGTGCACTCTGAAATGCATTGCCTCTCTTCAGATCCACTTCAGTGCCAAAAGTTAGCCAGACTAGCTAACGTCAAAAAACAACCAGCGAACAAATGTCAACCAAGGAACAGGACCCATCACAGAAAAGCCTAACATAAAAAAGATTTTTCTGATGAAGTTGTTGTAACTAGTCTTATGGTGGACGACTATGGTCGACAGCGGCAGGGAATTCAAGGAGGTAGCTCTGTTTGGTTTTATGTTAGCTTGCATAGCTACAGAACAATTGCTAGCTAGCTAAAATAGCTAAACACTGTCTTGAGTGGCTAAGTCAGATAATTAATTCAGTCTCCTTTAGTAAATTGACATGCTTAATTGTCTATCTTGCTGTTTGAAAAGCTTAATTAGCTGTTGTTTTAATTAATGTTTTAATTAAGCTAATGCTAGGTCATGCAGGGTGACTAGACTATATTTTTCCTACTTGCTTGCTTATGTTAGCCCTACTGCCTTGCTAAATTCCTTACCCGCTAACATAACCAGCGAACAAAGGGTGTTTATTTTAGCTGAAATGAAATATTATAGCTAACAGTACAAAGCCAACATAAATATGGTATATTTACCATATTTAAATTATGATGCTAGCATGTTATCACAGACTGGCTGCAGGAGCAACAAGGTAATGAATGGGGTTAACTTAACATTCACTGGTGTTGATAATATTGACTTTCTGATACTAAAACATACTGTAGCATCTCTGATAGCTGTTGCAGCATTTAAAAGCCTACAGCTCTTCCATCCATTTCCTCATGACTGTAGTTTCATCCATTAAGACTTAAGAACAACATTTTTGACATTTATCAACTTTTTTCCTTAAATTGTTCAGTGATTGCTTGAGATGTGGATAATCTCTTAAATGTTATAAGCTGGAAATGTACAAATGCCTTAATTGAATGAATTCAATGTCCCTGTTTTATGTAATGATCCAGCTGTCACTGAGGGAAACTGGAGGGGTTAAGTGATTATAATGGACTTAGCCTAGCTTAAGCATGCCAATAGATGTCATTTATTTGCTGACATTTAAGAGATGATGCTGATTTCTGTCACTGTGCTCAGAAAAGCACTTTCATCAGATTTTAACACAACAGCTTTTTGAATTTTTGAAGCATGATCAATAGCATGTTGACCTTTTTACAAGTGGAATGAACAAGTAAAATGGGCTGAAATGCAGAAGAGATAATATTAATGTAATTATAATGAAGACTTTATCAGAAGATCGGTGCTAAATGTACTTTTTTCAGTTTATTTAGCACAGGGAAATGTGAAGATATTGATCTTAAGTCTGGAAAGCTTTAAGCTAAAATGCATGCCACTTGCATGTCTGTTGTTCGTCTGTTTTTTTCCTGTCAGATGAAAGCCAATCACAGAAGAGAAGAATATTTTTTTAGTGAGACGAAAACCCACGCTGAGCTTTTGAATAAGAGAATCAACCACAGCATTATTTGTTTTCATTTGACAGGACTGAAATGGGCTTATGTTTTCTTATATAGAGTGCTGCAGGAAGTTATTTTTGTAACACAGCCCTTAAGTTAGCATCACATCGCTTCCTTCAACAAAAACCTAATGGATGAGTGCCAATGCAATTTGGATTAGTGCTCATTGCTCAGCTCTGTTATACCGTCCCTGCAATGAGTTGCAGATCTTCAAGTCTAGACAGTTAGCTAACAAGTGTCAGTCCTCCAAGAAATTACAAGGCGTAACTTTTCTCGTTTTGTCACTGTACTTTTTCCTTTTCTTTTTTTTAAAACTGCAACCAAGCGCACATTGCAAAGTATATTAGAAAATAATAAACAGAAAATAAGGCACAAGCAACAATTAGCTAACATAAACATGCTTAGTCATGCTGCTAGCTTACAGCTCTGCTAGCTATCAATTTATTCAAATCTAATCGTCAAAAAGAACAACTTAAAAACATACAATCTCTGTCTCTCTCTCTGCGCACTTGGAGTCGCAGTCCCACGGCTCTGATCTGCGTTCAGTATGTCTACAAAATATATCGAAATTTGGCTTGAATTGCATTTTACAACTTTTAGGATGTAATTTTTAAAAAAGGTCATTGAAGTGTTCGTATTGGGAAGTTGGTGTACCCAAAACATGTATCCACTGATTTATAAAAATTTCTTTCCCAGTGTAAGCTTTTGGGAAAAAGTCTTTTTGGGCCTCACGGCATCACGTTACACTGCAATACCAGGTTTGGCCACCAGGTAAAATTGGCTTCAACGGTCAGCGCATTTCCTGGGGGCTTTCGAGACACCCATTAAAATGTCCATTTTTACAGCAACATTAAACATGTTTACAGCCTGGTACAAAAACAGTTATGGTTTGAAAAACTGGGGGTGATTTTTCCGTAACTCCCCCGTTGATTTCATTAAGGCTAAGAGCGTGGTCGACTGGACTGACAGGTGGGCGCATCATAGCTATTATTTAAGGCCAGCCTTAACTCCAACCCTTTGCCTGACAATTGATTGATCAAAAGTTAGTTTGAGATAACTCTTCCAACATCGTGGCCGGTATCGTTGGGGTTAAACCAATGGGTGATGTCGCTGAATATGCATCCATGTTCTGTACAGTGTATGGTTAGGATGTTTTAAATCAGCACAACTTCTGTAGTCTCATTTAGCCTCTTTTTTGTGACCCTGATGACGGGCTTGCTAACAAGCTAAACACATACAAATTACATGTGAGGTTGCCTACTTGCTGGCTAATTTTAGGTTGTTAAACATACATAAAAATCTCTTTAATTTAACTCAACCAAAGACCTTATTTCAGATGTACAACCATACTCCCTTTGACTTTGAGAAGAGGGAACCGAAGGTGTAAATATGCTAACTGATTTCTTGGTTTTCGACCGATCCTGTAGCACTCTATTGGGAGTCTCTCTACACTGATCTGATCAGTGCCACGTTGCGGTGCGCAAAACTTGTCCAAAAATGTTGCACAAGAAAAGTAGAGTTATTTTTCTGTTTGTTAGAAACAGAAAATCCACGACTGATTTTATTTTGTCAATTTTCAAAGCATGTTTTGCTCAGCTCTGGTCTGCTACGCTCTGTTAGCCTGCTTTTAGCTCACTGCCGTTTTCTGTTATGTCCTATCATGCTTTGCTCACGGCTCATTACGCGACACTCTCTGCATCTTTCCCTCCGTCTCTAAAGGACTCTCTTGTTTTTTTATTTGTCTTTTCACTTTAGAGCGGCTTCACTCCTCTTCATATCGCGGCTCACTACGGAAACATCAACGTAGCAACACTCCTGCTGAACAGAGGGGCAGCTGTGGACTTCAAGGCAAGGGTAGGAACACATACACACACACACACACACACACACACACACACACACACACACACACACACACACACAGACCTTTTGAAATGAGAGCTGCTGCAAGCTCTCACTCCAAGACCCCCGTATTGGATCATGTGCATGTCAGTGTGTGCAGGAATGTTATACTGACACATGTCCGATCCACAGCTGTGCATGTCACTCTGCTGCAGGAAACATAAACATGTTATCTGTCTGCTATGTTTAACACCCTATTGACTGTCTGATTGGATGCTGGGTTTTTAGGGGTGTGGAAAACCTGGGTGGGGCTTGAGAATAAGAATGAAATTGGGGACTGTAATCATTTCTGTCAATCAGACTTAACTCAACTTCAATCCAATCTGTAACAGGATTCATACTGAGTCAAGTTTTTTTCTGCATCTTTTTGTTTCTGCAGCAAAAAAAACGAATAATCTGAGAAGTATTTCATTTTGATTATACAGCTGATGAGAAGGTCTTTGTTATTGTACTGCAGTTTATTTCAAGTCAGTTCAATGCACTCTGCTCGTCTTCTTTCAACAGAGAGAGGAAATCAGTTCCCCTATGAAAACAGTCCCAGACAAATGAACAATACGTCATTTTGAAGCATCATTAAAAACAACTACTTTTCAGAAGTTTGAGGAAACGACGGAGCCTTAAAAAAAAGCTAAATATTTAACATGTTTTTAAAGAGTTTGAGACAAAAAAAGGGAATCAGGGCTGAGGGTGAAAGATCCCGCTGGGAAGTCAGAAAGTATCTAACGACAGGCATACCGTTTTAGAAGCAGAGAAAACCCAGGGGGGCGGCAGTAGCTCAGTCCGTAGGGACTTGGGTTGGGAACCGGAGGGTTCAATTCCCGATGCGGACCAAAATATGGAGTTGGTCTGGTAGCTGGAAGGTGCCAGACCACTTCTCGAGCACTGCCGAGGTGCCCTGAGCAAGGCACCGAACCCCCACCAGCTCAGGGGGCGCCTCCCAAGGGGCTGCCACCGCACTCTGACATCTCTCTAATGCATGTCCACAGGTCTCGTTGGCATGTGTGTGATTCAGGCCTGTTTGTGAGAAGCATGTCTAAAAAAAATAACAGAGTGCGACCACAATTTCCCCGTAGGGGATTAATAAAGTATATAAAATTAAAAAAAAAAAAAAATTAAAGAAAAGAAATGGTTCAACAGAAAGCGCTTGCCCTGATGGTTACATCCTCTAGAGGGGGATATTGATCCATTTTCCCTCTATAATTTTCTCCCTGCACTGTCAAATAGAGACACTTTACTCCCACTGAATAAGTTTAGTTTCAGATGATAGTTCTTTTAAAACACTAAAGACCTGATCATCTGACATCTTCACTTTAAGTCCATGTTATGTTTGTAAATTGTGTAATTGTGGCCATTTGTGTATGATGTAATTAATTTTCACTTCCTTGATATGTGAAAGACAAACAGTTAAGTCAAATGTCTTTGTAGAGATCATTAAAAACAGCGTGAGCTCGACTGAGTGCTTCACAGACAGAGGCAAAATAAAACTATGGATAATAAGGACATAGTAGATGATCGCAGACATGATTACATCGAATAAAGCAAATTAATTAAAAAACACATGTTAATGAAAAAAGCTGCATTTGGAGCTGTGCATCAAAAGTTTGTATTGAGTTTTCACATCTGATGTGGGGAGGCAGTTGGTTCCAGGAACGGGGACCTGCCACTGAAAAAGCGCTGTGATCCCTGAGTGTCTGCTGATCTCGAGGGACGACCAGGAGTGGTTGAATTGTTTTTGAATTTTAAAGACGGGGTCAAAAATCTCCCCATAATTTAGGGCACAAAGTTAAAGATACTGAGCTGACAGAGTTTATCTTACAGAAGAGCCAAACAGAAGTACTTCAGTTTTTAGCTTCTTTGGTTTTAAGAAGTTTTAGGCCATCCTGTCTTTAATGTCCTGGAATAATTTAAGGAGCGGTTTTAGAGACTGCAGGCTGTGGCGTTTTAAGGGCACGTATATCTGTGTGTCATCTGCAAAACAACGAAGACATACCGAATGTTTCCTTACAGAGGAGCACGGTTTATTCCACATTATTTTTCCTAATGTGTCATTTTTCTCTTATCTTAAAATAGCTTCTCAAAATGTATGATTCTACAGATGAATAACGAAATATTTCTTCTTTTTCTCCTCAGAATGACATCACACCGCTGCACGTAGCATCCAAACGTGGAAACGGCAACATGGTGCGACTGCTGCTGGAGAGAGGGGCCAAGATAGATGCTCGGACCAAGGTAACAATGAACATAGTTTGATGTTGAAGGTACCACTAAAAGGCAGCAGATGAGTTTGCAGCAGACGTCGTTATGCCTCTTTAAAGTGTTAAGACCCCAAACCAAACATAAGCCTTGTCAATTTTACTTTAAATACAGACTCATGAAACATTCCCATATATTAAGCGTTGAGGTGTTTAAATCAGGGTCTCGTCATTGCCTAAGGACACTGTGGATAAAGGTTGGAAGTTCAAAAAGTGACCCTGTCTTTTTTTCCCCACAGGACGGTCTGACACCTCTGCACTGCGGAGCGAGGAGCGGCCATGAGCAGGTTGTGGAGATGCTGCTGGACAGAGGAGCTCCGATACTGTCCAAGACAAAGGTACACCTCCAACCTGTGTTTCTTTCTCACCCTCCTTTATCTACTGCGTAACATTGACTGTGTGGTCTCTCTCACTCTGCTCTTATACAGTGAAATTACTCCCATTTATTGCTCAATAAAACTCCAGTTGGACTCTTTAGAAGCCATTTAAACTTGTTTACATATTTCTTTGTCTTGTTGTTTCCTCCAGAACGGTTTGTCTCCGCTCCACATGGCGACGCAGGGCGACCACCTGAACTGCGTCCAGCTGCTGCTGCACCACGAGGTGCCTGTGGACGACGTGACCAATGACTACCTAACGGCGCTGCACGTGGCCGCACACTGTGGACACTACAAGGTGGCGAAGGTGATCGTGGACAAGAAGGCCAACCCCAACGCTAAGGCACTGGTGAGGATAAGAGGAGGGTGTGGGGGACTGCAGCTTTGGATTCGAATCCACAGAGAGACTCTTTCATAACATTGAGATGAGTTTCGACTTACAATACAAAATAGTTCCAATTCAAAGCGTGCAAGTGATGTGCTGCTAAACTCTAACTATTGTCCCTACTTTTGGTTTGTGTGTTCATTACAAAAATAACACAGTACATTTTTGGTAAAACAACAAGCACCACTTTCCACAATACACCAAGACACATATGCCATACACAGACACTACTAGTTAATTTAGAGCAGTGGTTCCCAACAGGTGGGTTGGGACCCAAAAGAGGGTCGCGTGGCCATTTTCTGTGTGTCGCGAAGGTGTGCCTGGGGGGAAAAAAAGATTAGTTAGTTAGTTAGTTTTGGTTCTTTTCTCTTTCTGTCACACGTTTTGTACTTTCTGAGTATCAAACTTTTTCAAAATGTTGATTAAATAAATCTGATTGGTTTTAAAAAATATTTGAAATTTGGGTCGCTTGGGCGCAGGATAGCCTAGCGGTTGTGTCGCGCACCACATGTACGGAAGCTATAGTGCTAGCCACAGCAGCAGCCGCAGGTTTGAATCCATCCTATGCCCATCTCTCCTCCCGACATTTCCTGTCTCTCTTCAGATGGCCCAAAAAACATCTTTAAAAAAAATGAAAAATTTGTTTGGGTTGCCATTTTTCAAGAAGGAGTTGGTGGGTCCTCAGGCTAGGCTACTTGAGAATCACTGATTTAGAGTACAAGCTGGACAAAAGTCCTGCTCTGGTGCAGTCCAGCTTTTCTGTGAAAGATTTGATATCTTGAAACCTGGACCTTCATAGAAAAACAAGTTGTGGTTGTGGAAAGCTGCAATCAGGTCTTGATGATTTCATCCTCCAAGTCTTTCATTTCCTCTCTACCTCCTTTCTTACCTCCATCTTTACTCCTACTTTTTGACCCTCTCTTTGTTGTAAACAGAGAAAGAGAAGTAAGGGACTTAAAGGAAGAAGAGGATGAAGACAGAAGTGAAGGATATGAATGGAGGAAACAAACAGACTGACATAGATTTCATAAACCCGTTGGCTGTCTTGGTGTAAGACAACCATCTCTGCTCTGTAAGAGGAGACGTCTGGGTGTGGTGAGAGCTCTGGGGACTTTATAGAGAGAGAATATAAGAAGAGAAAAAAAGGGACATGGAGAGGAAAATGAAGTCATAGGAGCTAGAAACCTCAAAGTGAGGTGGGAGGAGAGAGAGAGAGAGAGAGGGGGGAGAGTTCGTGTTGGCGAGCGAGGAGTTGTAAAGAAAAGTATCTATTTCAGTGCAGCACACTTTTTATTTTTTTAACAGATTTTGGTTGACTCAATTATTTCCACACATGCTTGTCTGGTTTTCTGAAGGGTTAAAAAGAAAGAAAGGGGGAGAAAAAGAAAAGAAGTTTCCCCCGGTAGTGCTGCACTGTATTTTCCATACGGCTTTCCAGGTTTTTTTCTCCTGCGAGCGCTGCAAGACCGACAAAGAAACACACACGCAGAAAGTGTTTGGACTATTTTTTACTCTTAGAAATGTTTATGTTTGTGTATTGATTTGTGTTTTTTTTAGAATGGTTTCACTCCTCTGCACATTGCCTGCAAGAAAAACAGAGTCAAGGTGATGGAGCTGCTTCTGAAGCACGGAGCGTCTATACAGGCTGTCACGGAGGTAGGAGTGTGTTCGTGTGAATGTGTGTGTGTGTGCGTGTGTGTGTGTGTGTGTGTGTGTGTGTGTGTGTGTGTGTGTGTGTGTGTGTGTGTGTGTGTGTGTGTGTGTGTGTGTGTGTGTTGAATTTGCCATCAGTTCTTCTTCTTTGTGTGATCAGTTCTTACAGCCAATCAAAGCTGCTGTGTCTCTCTTTATGTCCTCTGTGAACTTCGTCCTTGTTGAACTCGTCAAAGTTATGGAGCATGTTTACGTCTTCTCTGCTCCACAGGATGGGCTTGATGACTTGTACTCAATGTTTGGATTGTCAGGCGTAAACTGGATTTTTTTTATATTCAATTTAGGAGCGTAAATTGTTTATCCATTCTGGGAAGCAGGTACTTTAATACATAAGTGTGTAGGTTCAACATTAAGTCTCATATCACCTATTGTCTGTGACATGCACATCTGTAAAACCACTGGAATCATTATTTAAACAAGCACTCAAAACTTTAGACAAACAACCATTCAGTTTTCATCATAGCCATATCCTAAAGAAGTACAGTCTGTTGAGTTGGGGAAACCTTTTCAGATACAAAAACGTCGGCCTAGTTAATAAGATTCTTCATGGTTCAGCTCCGCCTCCTCTGGCTGGCTTAACTTCAAACCACAAACGCACAGGACCAGGAGAGGTGCAGCTATGAGAGGCTGCACATGCCCACTCAGGAAGACCTTAATCGGTGACTCTTAAATTGCCCGTAGGTGTGAATGTGAGTGTGGCTCGTAGTCTCTATATGTCAGCTCTGTGATTGACTGGCGAACAGTCCAGGGTGTAACCCCGCCTCTCGCCCAATGACCGCTGGGATTGGCTCCAGCCCTCCGCTACCCCGAATGGGAAAAGCGACCAAGATAATGGATGGATGGTTATTAAGAACCAACAATGTCAACACTGAATCCTCTTGTATATCTGGTTTATTCTTTTATTAATTAACCTGTAAATTAAATCACCTCTTAATGTATTCTTTGTCTTTGTTGTCCTCTCTGTGCAGTCCGGTCTGACTCCGATCCACGTCGCAGCTTTTATGGGACACGACAACATCGTCCATCAGCTGATCCACCACGGGGCTTCACCAAACACCAGCAACGTGGTGAGTTCAGGAAGTTCCTTCTTTTCTGTCTTCTCTTCTTCTTCTTGTTGGCACAAAAGACTGTCAAAAAGGAAACCTCGGAAAATTGACTTGGTGGCAGGCGGGTAAAAATTGCAGGTAAAGTGAAGGTGAAAAAATCTGCTTATTTTGTGTTCACACATGCAGCTCACCCTGAAGGAGTTCTGTTTATGCGAAAGAACTACATTATAGATATTAGTTTAAAGTAGAGGCAGGAGAAATGTTCGATGCAGCTTGTAAACACAACATTCAACGCCACTCACTGCAGGACGTTTACTGCTTGTTCCTACACTGCAAGCTACCGCACGCTATCACAGGCTAACCACCAGTCTGTCAATGCCATGTGTATGTAAGGAAGTGTCCATCTTGTCCATCAGTACTCTTCTGCAGGAGCTGCAGACTCTTATGACTCACCGCTTTTAACTCTTAAATCACGTTTAAAATAAAGAGGAACAAAGAGAAGACGGAGGGATGCATGGGAGGAAGGGTTGAAAGAGAAGAACAGAGCAAACAAAGAGGTGGAAGAGGGAAAAGAGTTCTGCACAGTAAACTCTTTAACCTCAAGTATTTGGTCGCCCACGCTGTGTCTGTGGCCAGGTTACCGTAGAAACTGAGTATTATGGGACGTCATTGTGGTGAGCGGGGTGTGGAGAGCGAGGGGGTCTCTCTCTCTCTCTTTTTTTATCTCTCTACTTTGGACAGAAAGTCAGAGTTCCTTTAAGTTCCTTTTTGCTTTTTTACGAGGAAAAAAACGTTCAGAATAACTTTTAATCCCTTTTTCTGTGTGTGTGCGTGTGTGTTCGCGTGTGTGTGTGTGTGTGTGTGTGTGTGTGTGTCTTCCAGAGAGGAGAGACAGCGCTCCACATGGCAGCGAGGGCCGGTCAGTCAAACGTGGTCCGGTATCTGATCCAGAATGGAGCGAGAGTGGATGCAAAAGCCAAGGTAGACCGCGTGTTTCTTTTTGTTCCTTTAAATAGAAATCAGATCGAAACCATTCAGTGTCACATTTGTGTTTGTGTATTTATGCGTGCTTCATTTTTCTGACACAGTAATGACAGGAGTGTGTCTGACTGTGGTCGTGTCTCTGCATGTGTCTGATTGAGTGATTACATGGCAGAACCACTTTGTCCTCATGTTCTCACTGTAGATATGAATCTATCAGGGACATTATGACAGGATGATGTGTTTTTGTTGCACAAATAGACTTCTGTTTATCTTCTTCTCATGCAACAATCATCTGCATCTTCCTTCTCCACAAGTTAACCTTTTCTTGAAGAATACATTTCACAGTTCTTTAATAAGAAGAGACAGAAAGCCACTACGCATGAAATCATTTTAAATATCAAGTGATGTAAAATATGCATCGAGTATTGTTATAGCTCTCATCTTGAATAACAAGAATTCAATTTAAAAAACTTTATTCGTCCCCCGGAGGATATTCAAAGTCACAAAGAGCAGAAGCATGAGAGACAACAATAAGGAGCAGCAAAGAGAGTGCAAGGTAGACAAGTAAATAAAAAATGTAAAAATAGATCAAGTAGACTAAAGATATAAGTGGACAGTGATTGGACAAAGAGTGGGGGACAAATGTAAACAGAGCGATATGCAGGTAGATGAATGCTGAGTGGGTAAAGTGATAAAAGTGCAAGAAGGGAAATTTCAGTGAGATAAAAAATAAACTTTTCCAAGAGTGTCTTTGACATTACAGGCAGCTCCAGAAATTACACAACTACAGACCTAAACCCCAAATTACACCAGTCTAAAACAAAACGTTTACGTCACAGGACGCTGATAGCCTAGTGGTTAGTGCATGCACAGAGGCCCCCCATCAAGGACTTATACTGGTCCAGGGTAAGGAAACAGGCAGGTAGCATCACTGCAGACTCCTCACACCCCGTACACACATTTTCAAACTCCTCTCCTTCATCAGGTGTTACAGATCCCTGCACGACAAAACATCCCGACATAAGAACAGGTTCTTCTGAAAAAGTCTTCTGCAGTGCTGAAAAAATGTGACAGTCATGAAAAGAAACATATGTCCTAGAAAGTGAAAAGAAGCTTGTGCACATGAGATATTATTTTTTACTCTTTCGGAGTTCAGTCCTTACCAATCGTACTTAATATGCACAAAAACCTGATAATTGTTTTCCCCGTGAGTACAAAAGTACTGCTGTGTTGTCTTGGTTTTATCTAAATATTCGTCTGATTGTCATTGACAGGACGACCAGACTCCGCTGCACATCTCCAGCCGTCTCGGTAAGCAGGACATCGTCCACCAGCTGCTGGGAAACGGAGCGTTCCCAGACACCACGACCAGCTCTGGATACACACCTCTACACCTGGCTGCCAGGGAGGGACACAGAGACGTGGCTGCTATTCTGCTGGACCAAGGAGCCAGTTTGGGCATCATTACTAAGGTAACTACAACATAGTATTAACACACTTAATGTTCTCATGTTTGCATGTTGATGTCGGCGCTTCAAGCACAGTGAGTCTCACAGTGCTGCTAAAGTAGCGTTTGTCATTAGTAGCAGTTTTCTTAAAGCAGTAATGCTAACACTTTTCTGTCATTCAACCTTTCAGAATGTGAAAATTCTACCTCCTATAAAGAAAAGGATTCATTACCTTTGAAATAAATCATGAAAATCAAAGTGTATTAAATATCATTTTGTTGAAACAAACGGGGGATATGGATTTAGTGAGATCGCTTTGATAGCATCAGATCAGTTTGGTTTGCTTGTCTCGACGTCAATAACATTCAAGCACCTTCAGGACCTATGCAGTATTATTCCCCCTAAAATACTTCAAAGAAATAAGACCTGAATCAACTTTGGCCGCATATCTCAATGGAGACCCGTCGTAGAAACTGCTGCACTCGGTCAGAACACTGAGGGAGGGCTGGGGGAGGAGGGTGAGCGGTGCCCTGAAGGGACAGCTTTGTTTTGGTTTGAGAGACTGATGCTAAACTGCGACATGTACTCTAAAAGTTGAGTATTATCCCTTATTATCCCACATAGGAGCTGTCCCTTTATTTGATTCCCTGGTATCCAGTCACAGCTGAAAACTACCTGGAAACATCTCCGCGGTGTGACTGTATTTAGACTTGAGGGACTTTCCTCTGTGTTGAAACTGTGGCCATTAAACGCATCATTACAGTTTTGATTGGATGTTATGAAACGAGAAACGAGCACAGACGAAAGTTTTCCAGGAACAGTTTATTCAAACTCCAGAGAAGGGATGCTGACCCGGCTCTCCCAGCTGGCAGACCGTCAAACGTAACTCATGTTCTTCAGTCCAGGAGTCACTTATGGTTGGGCAACAGTCAGGAACACAAAATGTGCGTCATGGTGCAGATGTTCAACTCTTAGCTCTACAGAAGACCGCTCAGCACTCATGACTTACACAGAGGTCAGGTTGATTCTAAACTGACCCAGTCATTTAGATTTTTATTGAAATAAGAAGAATAGTTGATTCACCACATATTAAGCCCTTTTTTTATTATCGTTTTTTCCCCATAGGCTGTATTAAAAGATGGACAAAATGACAGTGTCCCAAAATTAAAGCCAAAGCAAATAGAGCTCCCCTTACTGACTGGCTGCAGTATGCTTTGCAAACTCCGCCTCCTCCATGCTAACAGACGGGAAATAGGTTTTCAGTCACAGCGGCCGTGGGTTCGAATCTGATCTGGACCCTTTGCTGCATGTCATCCCCCACTCTCTCTCCTCCTAACACTTCAGCCGTCCTATCGGAAAAAAGGCCCAAAAAACAACTTTAAAAAAAGCATATATGAGTCACCTCTGTATGCATATAAAGACACAAACATACAATATACACACACTAACACACACAGAGCTGGTTTTGAACCACAGTCACGGATCAGTGTTGCCTCATAGCTGAAGAATCTGATGTAACATAAACAACACAAATCCTCTGTCCACACCCTTGAACCCTCATTGTGTGTCATCGTTGAAGCACCAAATAATCACTTTCTGATGTTATGACATAACTCTGAAAGTGCCTCCATTATAAGAGATCAAACACATGTGCTTTTGTTCAGCAGCGCTGTTTAAAACATTGAGAAAAATGTATTAACTGAAGGATTTAGGAGCAATTATCAAACAGCTTTTCTTAATCATTTGTTTGTTTGTGTCTCTACAGAAGGGCTTCACTCCTTTGCATGTGGCGGCAAAATACGGCAAAATGGAGGTTGCCAACCTGCTGCTGCAGAAAAACGCTCCGCCAGATGCTGCTGGGAAGGTAACGCCGATTAAGCTTGGATGTGAAATATCTCTTACAAGACACAGAGAGAAAGTGTGTGAGCACCGAAATGGAGCTCTGCAGCTTGTTGTAATGGCTGCTTCTTAGTCAAAATGTTGCTAAGTCTCAACAGAAGTTTGAGGGTGATGCATTGCTTGATTAAAGCTGTTGCACCATAAAGCTAATGTACAAGATGCCTCGCAGTAGCAGCTAATTATCACACATGCACCGAGGTTTAATGTACAGCACAAAATGTCACGGTTCAACGATAACTTGTGGTTAAACTGCAATTTTTCTTTTTTTTTTCTGCTACTTAGCATACGTTTTTCATGAATTGCACGGCATTTTGCAACACAGAGATGTATTAATTGGTTCAATAATTCATCATTTATCTAGCTTACAACAATGCATAAGATGCCAAGTGGTTCATGCTAGCCAAAAAGCTAATGAGCATCGTTACCATGATGATGAAGCTCTGCTTTTGATCGCTGATTGGCTACATGCCCTGGTGATGACTTTTACATCCAAACTTGTTCGCTTTTAACCCCAAGAAATTGTGCTGCAGCCAAATTTTGAAGCTGATTTAGTTTGAATCTAGCTAATAATTACAAAGTCTTTGGTTGACTTGAAACCCTATATTAAGAAAGAACTTATAGTGCCGACTGGTGCAGGTCACAATAAATCTCTCATCATGTTAATTTACAACATGCACCCACTGTGCCCTCTGTGACATCAGCTGCCTACATGTTTGTTTTTGCAGCTACACTAAAAGCTTCACTGTATTCTCTATATCCCCTCTGCTCATTCTGCACTCACCTGTATGTTTTATCAACACCTGACATTGTTTGTGTGTGTGTGTGTGTGTTCAGAGTGGACTAACTCCACTGCATGTGGCAGCTCACTATGATAACCAGAAGGTGGCGCTGCTCTTGCTCAATCAGGGAGCCTCACCGCATGCTGCTGCAAAGGTAAGAGACAGATGACGTGGGTTTTATCGAATGTTTTTGAATGAATGTATGAATGCACCAAATCCCCCCCCCCTCTCTCTCTGCTCTCTCTCTCTCTCTCTCCCTATCTCTCTTTCTCTTTCTCTCTCTCTCTCTCTCTTTATCTTTCTCTCTCTCTCTCTCTCCCTTTCTCTGCTCTCTCTCTCTCTCTCTCTCTCTCTTTCTCTCTCTCTCTCTCTCCCTTTCTCTGCTCTCTCTCTCTATCTGGGTGAGAGCAGGCTGACCTACTTTCAGTCACCCATATATTGAACAGGCTGAGTGAAGCGTTGTGATTGGCTGGTTTGTTGCCCCTTCCTCTCTGACAGCATTTATCCAGAAGGAGCTGACGCTGAAATTAGCCGGCCCCTAATTAGTTCCGTTCGCTGATAGCATATTGAATATGTGGAAACTGTGTTTTCAGGCAATCATTTTTTTACTGTAAAGAAACATCTCTGTGGATGTGTCTGTCTCTATAAGTGGAAATAATAACATCAGCAAAATGTTGACATAAAGACGATTGGGCTGAAAAAAAACATGATGCTCTGTAACTTGTTCAAAATGAAAATGCACACTCAAATGTATGTTTGTATTTCTATATATTGTCTTTTAGTTTCCACTCGTAGATTGTGCTGTTGTGAGAAAAAAAGGAACCCACACACATTAAAACACGCTTCTCTGTTTGTTGTTATACACAGAACGGTTACACACCGCTCCACATCGCAGCCAAGAAGAATCAGATGGATATCGCCACCACGCTGCTGGAGTACGGCGCCTCCACAAACACAGTTACACGCCAGGGAATCACTCCTCTGCACCTCGCCGCTCAGGAAGGAAACGTGGACATCGTGACGCTGCTGCTGGCTCGAGATGCTCCCATAAACATGGGAAATAAGGTACGACATCAGTGTGTAAAAACCCAACTGCTACTAGTTACAGGCGGACATGGTTATTATAGCACATGAGTCCTATCTATAGTTTGTCTGTGTGTTTTAAAAGTTTAAAGGTCAAAGGTGGAGTTTCTTGTTCTAAATCCACTCTGATCCTGTATTTGATCATGCCTATAAACCCCTCTATTTCAGCCCTGCTCAGAACAGGCTGTTTCTGTGTCTGTAGCTTTAAATGTAAATGAGCTGTCTTCGGCCACACCCCTCTCTGGAAGGGGATGTGGCTCGGGCTCTCTCGCTCCATGTCCAGTTGTTTACGGTGAGAAGGCAGACTCAGAGGGCAGAACAAACACCTAGCTGTGAGAGTGTCACCCACCTGGGGGAGGGGTTACTGCCCTTTGTGATGTCATGAAGGGAAAATCTCCAAAGGGCCTGTTTGAGCACACAATTTCTGAAAAGTGGAGCAGGCAAAAGATTGAGAGGATGAACTTTTCTCATGATTGGGGGGTTTGTAGACAGACCATGGACACATATTAGTGTTAGAGAAACATGGTGACGTGCATGTTTCACATGTGACCTTTCAGTCCGTTTGCACAGCTCATTTCTGTTTGTCTCTATAGTTACATATTTACTTCTGTCTCTGTATGTAAATATTTCTGTCTCTCTGAATCCTCAGTCTGGTCTGACTCCGCTCCACTTGGCCGCACAGGAGGATAAAGTCAACGTCGCTGAGGTTTTAGTTAACCAGGGAGCAACTGTCGACCCTGAGACCAAGGTAAAACAACTCGTGGGTCATGTCTTAGATTTAGGGTCAATGTTTCTGAAGTCATTGATCAAGCAAACATGCTGTTTGTATCACCCATGACTGGATCATCTCTCTGCTTAACACACATGGTTTTTCTGATCCGCAGCTGGGATACACTCCTCTCCATGTCGCCTGTCACTATGGCAACGTTAAGATGGTCAACTTCCTGCTGAAAAATCAGGCGAAGGTCAACGCCAAGACGAAGGTAACAGTTTGCTCTGTGTGTATGATTATCCTTCATTTGATTTTTTTGTCCATCTCTGACTCCTTTCTCTCCTTTTTTTTCGTCCTCTGCAGAACGGTTACACGCCTCTCCATCAGGCCGCACAGCAGGGACACACACACATCATCAACCTGCTGCTACATCACGGAGCGTCGCCCAATGAGCTCACAGCTGTCAGTACACACACACTCAAGGAGATAAATAAAGGCCTTACACTCCAAAAATGACAAGATTGATTGCTGCTAGCTTTTCAATATTGTACCAGCAATACAAAACAAACACACGATGACAGATTTCTGTGATAATTATTGTTTTTGTGCATTTGTAAAGATGATCCTAAGTAGAGCAGAATCAACAAAAATCATTCACTGACCTTTTATCTCTTTCTTTCTCTAAACAGTAACAGCGCTCTGTGTGTTTGTGCACTGCTTACTTCATCATTTCAAATCAGATTTAAGCTCATTACCTCTGTCATTGCCTTGTTTCTTTTTTTTCCAGAATGGGAACAGTGCTCTGTCGATCGCCCGGAGGCTCGGATACATCTCCGTAGTCGACACACTCAAAGTGGTCACAGAGGAAACTCTCACCACTCAGGTACGTGTGTGTCTCTGACAGTGAGCATGGGGAGGCACCTCCTTTCAACGAAGGCTCTCATTGGATCTCACGTGCTCAAACTAGGATCAATATTGGAGATGCTTTTGAAAAATGGAGAGAGGTTAGAACGCAAGAATGTTTATAGACTGATGCAGAGAGTAGTTTTAGTTTACCGTTTTTTTCATTTCTAGTTGAGCTTATCATTAAAATCCTTGAAGAAGAACATTCCCTTCTTATTCCAGGCGTGTTTTTAAAAGGAAACATCTGCAGGAAGTGTTCAAATCATTTTCACAGAAGCCTCGTGCTGATCAAAAACAACGGCCATGTTGACGCAAGTGGAAGTTATGAATGAGGGCAGTGTTAAAAAAGGCCTGAATGAACGACCACCACAGTACAGGTCATTCCTTTTCTTCTTCTGTGGTTTCATCCTCCTGGTTCCTTCAGGGTAATATGTGAAGAAAAAAGCTTTGATTGAATCTTTGCTGGATTCATTGACCCTTTTTGAGACGTAAAAGCGCTGAGCATGGGACTGGAGTCTGTTGATTGGTTCATTTCACTTGTTTATTTATACTTTATTAAAGATCAGTGTCTGTTGTTCTGCAGACTGTGACCGAGAAGCACAAGATGAACGTTCCAGAGACCATGAACGAGGTGTTAGACATGTCCGACGATGAAGGTAAGGTTTCATTTGACAGCTTTATCTCACAACTCTCCTCGTACTTAGCATCCTGACCTCAGTGACAGAATCAGGGAAAAAACTGCCTGACTCTCTGAAATCTCAGGTTACAGCTTTTAATTGCAAAAGGAGGTCCATGTGTTTCTCAAATTTCTCACAAAGAATCTGTTATCAAGTTGTTGCTGCTGCATTATTCAAAAAGCAAGCATGTTTTTTTCCATCATTAGCTCATTTCATTTGGTTTCATCACCTGTTATTTAAGTTACAATCCTGATTTTTTTATCACTAATTTCCCCAAAAAAGTAAAATTCCAACCTCTGAAAGTAACAAACACACCTTAAGTTCTTGTTTTTAAATGTTTCTTTGACTCTGATTTTGTTAGAATTATGTTTTTTTCCATGACTTTTTTGTTTTTTTCACCCTCTAACTTTCTCCTCCATCCCAATCACACAGTCTGTAAAGCCAATGTCCCCGAAATGATCACAGAGGACTATATATCTGATGTGGAAGAAGGTATTTTTTTATGTTTTTAATCCTTATTTTTTCACTCCTTTTATTCTGTTCTTTACATTTCTAAACCTCTGCATTTTCCACTAACTCTGCTCCAATGCTTTCAAGCTTTATTTGCACATCACTTATTGTAAACAGATAAATAACATGATGAGATTGCATAAAAGGATTGTATTTTCCTATAGTGTATACAGAAATCCTCGTCCTGTATGTATTCTATCATCACGCTCTTCCTCGGCTGCTGCTCCCTTCTTTGACTCTCTCACGCTGCGTTCTTGTAAATCCTCCAGAATTTTTTCATGCACCAAAATGCAGCAAATATGCCCACCTCCTGGTTGCCATGCCAACAGTCTGCATATGGCGTTGTGGAGTGGGTAACAGATTTCTTTTCACGCTGAGGAGAAGCGGCGCACACACACTCGATCCTTTGTGTTCTGGGGGTTTGTGTCGGTGGCGCTTTCATTGTAGTTTCACACATTCAGGCCAAAGCAAACATGGTGTCAGCTGCTGTTGGAGTGTGTGTGTGTGTGTGTGTGTGTGTGTGTGTGTGTGTGTGTGTGTGTGTGTGTGTGTGTGTGTGTGTGTGTGTGTGTGTGTGTGTGTGTGTGTTTGCTTTGTGTATTGTCTCTAGTGTTGGCTTAACTTGAACTGATAATCACAGATGAGATGCACACCGGGGTAGGACGAAAACTACAAAATCATCCGCTGAGATTTCTCAACTCATAGATTGTTTCATTTTCTGTCGGCTCATATCTGCCCCCTGGTGTTTGCATTGATGTTAAAGAATAATCTTCTTTTTTATGTAGTCACATGTTTCAGCTCTTGCAGCAGTCTGCAAAAACCCACGTGTACAGATATCGTGACATTCTCAGGTCTGCTTCTGTTATTTCTATTAAACAGAATGTATATGCAAAATAAGGCAAACACAGATCTCTATAGAGAGGAGAATGGACTCTGTAGTGTCATGACGTAAAGGTCTGTCCCATGAATTAAGAAGAGATGGCCTGATCGCTTGGTTTGGTCTCCTCGTGTTATGGAGCTACAACTTATGTAGCAACATACCCCGCAGAGGATGGTTAACAAAAATGAAGCTTTGAACAGCAACGCCATTTAAAAAAAGGAGCAGATTAACTGTATCTGCTGTCTTCCATTTTTAATCATAGTCACCTTTTTATTGGAGCACCTTTTAAAGAAACAGGTTACAAAGGGCTTCAGAAAGGCAGCAAAATCAAACAGGCACGTCATAAGATGCTGTCTGCATGACTCCATGTGAACTCAGCATTTAAAAGTTTAGTGAAGAAAAAAAGAACATCATAAAGAATTGCTCACAGGCTCTGCAGAATCATGTCTCAGTCACTCACTTAGAGTATGCATGATATTTGAAATATGGAAGATATTCCAAAGAGTTAAACAATGGTTGTGCTTTGTTCAAACAGAGATGGATGTTGGAAATATCTGCATCAGCTATTCCTGTAAGTCCAAAAGTCGATGATCTTGCTGTAACTAACTCTAATAACCAGTTTGAAGTGGTGCAGCTAAACTGATGCAACTAAACTGTGTGTGTGTGTGTGTGCGTGTGTGTGTGTGTGTGTGTGTGTGTGTGTGTGTGTGTGTGTGTGTGTTATTATCACCGTTTTTTATGCATGTTTGAACCTCATGCTGCGTTTGTTGTTGTTGTTGATGTTGCTGCAGAGCTCTCGTAGAGCGTCCGTCTTTCATTCCTCATCTAAAAATAAATCAGTGAAACTCCATGTACACTATCACACACACACACACACACACACACACACACACACAGTATCACACACACACACACACACACACACACACACACACACACACACACACACACACACACACACACACACATACCAGCACACATACCGGCTGAGTAACAGCAATGATTAACATCTCCAATAACACACACAGTCCATGTTCTAAATCAGGACAAACACAAACCCTGTGCAGACGTTTGGAAGCTGCAGAAGATTTTCCAAAGAGTTTATTTTCCAGGGTTATAAAGTGAATTCATGTTTGGTCAGCATGGATATTAAATCTGAATTCAACTAAAACATGTATTAGGCAGTGACCACACAAAGGCCCACATGATGCAAAGCTTTGCTCTCGATTATTCACTGTTGTTGTAAATCATTTCGTTCCTGTGTTGTTTTTTAGGCAAAGCTCCAATAATCTGTCTCATGTTTGCATTTCATCGCTCTTCATTCCTCAAGTTCTAAATATAACACCAGTCGTCGTTTATAAAAGTAACGAAAGCACTTTAAGCTCTTTAAAACAGACTCTTACCAGAGCACTGTGCGGTGATTCAATGCTAATGGTTTTATTTTTGGACTAATAATGATTGTAGGAGCAGATTATTAATGTTTGGTGTATGTGTATAGCATCTCACAGGGTGAGTCACGGTTGTCTATATAAGGTAGGAACCTTTGTTACCGGTCAGGTGTTCCACCCGGAAGGGCAAAATTTGTTTTGACCGCTAAGCAGCGGCATGCAACGGTTACTGGCGGGTGTTTTTTGGTGTTGAAATGTGAACATATTGAGCCAAATGGACGGAAATACATGAATGGCATGATTTATAATGAAGTTTGACTTGGACTTTCATTCATCCGACAAGGTAACGTCAGCACGTCAATGATTAAATCCAGGTGCAGCGCCTCAGTGGCTTAAAGCGTCGGCTTAGCCTCTACAATGATAATAATACATTAGACTTTTCTGAGTACTCACTTCACCCATCATATCTACGTTATAACACAATACAATGGCATCATTACTGTAGCTCAATGTTTACCCAAAAGAAGATTGATGTTAAAGTCACAATTTAAAGTACCATACTCAAACATGTGCATGCAAACTCCTGCACAGTCATTGCAAAAATACATAAACTGAAAGTGTTCACCTGTCAAAGACCGATGTATGGTTGGTTATTTTAATGCCATGTTATGTGTCAAAAGTTGCGGCGACATCTCTGTTTGGTGTAAATGTTGAGTTTATCATAGACTGAGCACATCAGGATCTCACAGCTGCCGGTAACACAAAGACGAGCAGACAGAAAGCGTTGTGTCAAATCTAAGTGGAGCTAGACAGTTATGAATCACTGCCACCATTTCTCTCTCTTGGTGCGACAAAACACTGAGTGTTAGAGATGTGAGCAGACACACGGGAAGTAGCTGGAGGAGTGAGTTTAAAAAAAACGCAGAGAAAGACAAAGAGCATGAAGCAACGCTCGAGTGTACTGACAAGAAAGAATTTGTGCTATTTAGTAGATGGAGAGATAAACAAGCTGACTGACAGGTAGAGGAATGAAGAGGGAAAGAAAAAAGACTCAGATAAGACGATAGACAGTCCAGTGTGCAAACCACAAAATGTATAGATCAAGAAATAAAAAGGGTGGAGGACTATTAGCCTCCGTACATGTAGACGCGACCTACTCGCTATAGGCCATCAGCGCCCCTACCCCAAAAAATAAGACATATAAAAGTCAGTACAATAAAAGATATTTGTTGAAATAAAACAAATATTAATGAACATGTTCATAAATTGTTGGTGGTAGCCATGTTGGAAATACGGTCTCAAAGTGACTTTGGTCAGCGCAGGCCGGAGATGGAGCTGAGGCTGTTCTTAAACCTCCTGACCAACAGCTACTACGTCCCTGCCAGTGAGTCAGATAAGCCACGCCCCTAATTAGGAATAACTTTCCTTCATAACATCAAAATGGATGATTTAGAAAAAATTAACCCACCGTACAGTGACGATAAGCGAAGGAGCTATTCAGACCAAACTCAGGCTGTAGACATTTTTATTTCTGCTGTAGAAATGTAAGAATGGGTGTGTATGTGACTTCTGGGTCTTTTGCAGCCAGCCTCAAGTGGTCAATCGAAGAACTGCAGTTTTTAGCACTTCTGCATTGGTTCCATGTTTCAACCTGAGGTATAAATGTAGGGAGGTAAAGTAAAGAGTTGTACTCATGGATACCTGACATCTCTACTTTAGGACAATGATGAAGATTTGTGCTTTATTTTTTCCCACCTCTGACTGAACACTTTATAAAGACACTGCAGAGATTGGACGTTAGACAACTGAGTTACACACCCACTTACTATTTCTGTCCTGATCTCTAGGTGTCTGTTCAGAAACGCGCTCTCTCTCACACACACACACACACACACACACACACACACACACACACACACACACACACAGACACACACACACACACACACTCTGGATAATCCTGGAGCAGGGTTTGGTAGGCGGGAGAAAGCTGATCTGTTTGTGTGAGCGCCGGGCAGTGAAAGAGAGATAGACAGTGTGTGTGTGCAGGAGAGAGAGAGAGAGAAAGAGAGAGAGCGACAGGGAGTTGAAAGGAGGTTACAAGTTGGAAAAAGTTTGTCCGGGTTGAAATCCTGCAAGACGGGACTCTGGGGCTGAATGAAGTGCTTTAAAGCCGGAGGTGAGTCGTGCTGAAATGAGACGGGGTCCCGGAGAATGGGCTGGAATGTGGCCAGATGGGGTGTGTGTTTTGGAAATACGTGTGTGAGGGAGAAAGTTTCGGGGGGAGGGGTGCTGTAGCAGCAGGGGATAAGGGGACAGGAGGGGTGGAGTGGTGCGGGGGTCTCTCTCCGGTGCTTTGTGGTTGCTGGAATGCCTTCTTTTTCTTTCTCTTTTCGTATCTCCGCCCGCATGCACTTGCTACCCTATCTCCCCCCCTCTTTTTTAAAAACTCCCCCCTCCTCTACTTTCTCTCTTTCAACTCTGCGGTCAGCGGTTCATCAGTAGGCTAACATCTACAGTAGTCCTACCTCTGAGGGGAATAACATGCTGCTTTCTGTTTTCCTGCTGGGCTTGTAATGTATGTTTCTACTCTTTTTTTACAACTTGTGTATTAAGACCTCAAATGAAGTATTATTTTCTGTGATGACGTGACTTTCTGCTGTGTTAGAAGTGCTTTAGTTTACTCTAACCAGAGTTGTCTGTACATGAATCTACTGACAGATGAACTACATGACATCTACTTTATTTGGCTGTTGAACTACGATTACTAAACTAACCTTGCACACAAAGTCCCTGAAGGCAGCACTATTTGTTGTATGCAAGCTTTGTTAACATTTTTTTTGTCCTCAAGGGACTGAGACAAAAAGCTTTCAGTGACAGCAACACTTTTGTTTGTGTGTGTCTGTTGGACCAAAGCTGAACTGGAAAAAGGCCTCTGGCCTGAAGCTGCATTGATCTGTCTGTGTAAAAGGGCTACTGTGCTGTAGTCTGCATGAACAACAGAGACCAAACAACTCATAGAGAAGATTTATTTTAAATCTGCATTTTAAAATATTTAATTTTTACTAAAGGCAGAAGTCCAGTAAAGATGTTTCATCACATCAAATATTGTGTTGGATATTAAATTGTTTGTTGCTCACATTGCAGCCCGAGCTGTTTTCACACATGCACGAAACTCCTGAAAATGTTTGAGGTGAGCTGCATGTGTGAACCAAACAGGGGAATTTTTCGACCCTACTTTTCCTCTGACTTTTTGATAGTAAAATGACAGCATGAGTTGATATGTGAAAGCAGCAGGAAATATTCATGAAATATAACCACAAGTGAGCAGGCGGTGTTGTGTATATAATGCAACTGGTGCACACTTTGATTGTCATGCACGTAATCAAGCAGCTTCAGGATCTTTTCTGACAGTGAAAACTTCAAGCTGTTAGGGACGTGTGTGAACAAAAACTCCTCACTTCTTCCTACGCTTCCTCACCAGTTCAAAGTTTTGAGCAGCTAAATGAGGGTCACACACATTTCTACAGAAATGGAACAATAATTCATGCTTTCTTTCTGTAACATTCCCCCTCTGGCTGTGTGTTGTTGACCTCCAGGTGATGATGCAATGACGGGGGATACAGACAAATACCTGGCCCCCCAGGACCTGCGCGAGCTGGGGGATGACTCGCTCCCTCAGGAGGGCTACATGGGCTTCAGCGTTGGTGCTCGTTCACAGAGGTAAGACGCACCACAAACACACCCCATGCATAAAATCAATACTTTGGTTGTAGCATTTCAATTCATGCATAGGGTCTTTTTTCCTCACCTGCCACTGAGTGGGGCTTTAAATTTCTACAGGCTGCTCAGCTTTTTTGTCTGCCACTTTGACAAAACTTTACCTCAGAACTACTTTTTAAGAAAAACATTTTGTCATAAAAACAGCCAACATAGATGAGCCTTTACCCTGCATTTGGTGGCAGTGGCTTATTCTATCCCCTGATAATTAGGGATGCACCGATGCACCGTTTTAATATGGTATCGAACGATATAGGCCCTGTTGACAGAAATCAGCACATCAGCAAATAATGTGGCATGAATCGATGTCAGTAGTGGATATTTATTTGTTGTGCCAAATCAATTTAATGATGACATCTAGAACACCTAACTAATGATTCAGAGAAGAGTTTTTTATCGAGCGGTTGAAGACACCTGTTGAACAAACGCTGACTTGTTTTCATTGACAAACATGAGAGAAAATGGTGACATTATGGGAGTCTTACACCAGAAGAAGTTATGCAACAAACATCGGAATTTGCAATCAGCTAAATTGTTATTTCAAACATTGGTATCGGCCAAGAATTTCCCAATCGATGCATTTCTACTGATGATGTGTAAAGGCTCTGTCGCACCAGCATGTTAAACAGAACAAGTAAAAGGGTTCAACCTTATTGAACCTTGACTTAAAGATTTGCACCATTGACACATGTTGAACCCTCTTGATAGTTTTCGTGGAAAGTAATTTAAGGATACTGAGAACATGGAAGGAAACTTTATGAGCTTATGTGAGTTGTGCTGACATGTTCCCCACTGGATCTTCTAAGTGCTCATCTTGTTATATAGCTGTGGTAGAAAATAGCACTACAAGTTATTTTAAACTTCTACCACATATATCACAACAATAGTTATAGATGGTTTCCACTCTGTCACTATATTGTCTGACTTGGCTTTAAAACTAGACCCTGACCGATTAATCGGCCAGCCGATAATATTGGCTGATATTAGCGTATCCTGTGACTATCAGTATTGGCATTTTATTTTTAACTGCATGTGAGGGATCAACGCTATAAATGTGTATATCTATATCTCTCTATCTCTATAGATCGAACATAAATCTATGAAAGATATTAGTCGACATATCGGCATCAGATTTATTTTCCCCGCACTATCGTTATCGGCTTCTGCCCCTAAAAGCCCGTATTAGTCGAGCCCGATTTAAAACACTTACATCATGGTTAAGTTTTGCATAGAATTGGCAAATTGTATATTTAGCATACATTGGGAAATTCTCGTGCTTCAGTAAAAACAGTAAAGCTTCTTGTTCATAATGAAAGGAGACCTTCTAACCAAAGAAGACATGTTTTTCTTTTAAACAGGAATCATCAGGGTTGGTACAGAAACCTGTTTTTTATCCCTCACATGTGGGGGATTTTTTGAAGGTCGTCTTTGTTTCAGGTCTTGTTTGAGAGTCAAATCAAAGCTTCTTAAAAACCATTAATTTCTTCAGAATGTCACCATCCTTTCATCCGGTGATAAATATAATGGCAGAGTGAAATTAAAGGCTGTTCAAGACGTCTCGTGAAATCTCATGATCTGTAAAACTACTACACAGAATGAGCTGTGTTAAGGCTGATTTAAGATGGTAGTGAGGCTATCTAAATATTATTCTGACTCCTGACCAGCCACACACTCACAGTTTTCCCCTCACAAGTGGGAGATCATAGTTTGCTCTCTGTGGCTGTTGAACTTCTCGTTTGCACAAAAATATCGACCCTGTGACGAGGGAGGGGTTATTGGATGTCTAAGGGGTGACATACATGGTCACTGCGCCACAGGAAATGAGAAACATGTCCAATGGCCTTGAGCCCTGGGTTACATCAGCACGCACTGTTTGAGTGGAGGGTGTGCATGTATGTGTGTGTGGTCGAGGTCAAACCAAGCGTAGAATTGATTCAGCTAATTGTTGCAGTGTGGGTTCAAATCACTTCCAGTTCAGTCGATTTAGAAATGGATTTATCAACATATTAGTACGTTTGTTGTTCTGCTGTGTATTCTGTTTATTTTTCTCAGTGATCATTTAAAAACTCTTTCATCCTAACTGGATTAAGGGATTTCAAATTCTGTATATTTTTCTTTGAAACATCACAATCAGCAAAAGGTTAACCCACAGAGTTGTTGCACTGTGGAAGTGTGTCTACTCTGAAATAGTAACAATTTTAAAGTTGTATTTCCCTCAAAGGTCCCCGACATTAAAACCACAGGTAGAATTTAGAGATACAAAATACTTACGTCATGGCCATCAAATGTATTTTTTTTCTCTAAAATTTGGAGAAAACTTGGTTATATATAGCTTTGCATAGCTGATAGGTCTAAAAACTACAATACCCATGAGCCTTAGCTTCCCTTGGAATTATTCAGCATTCCGAGAGGGTTATTCGGGATCTATGCGGAATTCATTTAGCGTTCGATTCTTTCTGTAATCTTAAATTGACCAGCAGAGGACATGT